>OZ010664.1:1373069-2059603 GCA_963932335.1 Andrena marginata | reverse complement strand
AAGACATATTAATTTAGTACCTACTTAACCTTCGCGTTAACCCTAGATTTCAGAAAATGTTCATCGCAACCCCTATGTTCAGTTGATACTGTAACATTATGGAATTGCAATAAAGTTATGCACAGATTTGATCACGAGTATCGCCCGATCCCGCTTAGATTTAATTTAATTTAATTTAGTTGACTTATGTCTCTTTAGAATTCTCAACTGTCATGTTAATTGCTCGCAACAATTGGGGTTAATTAATTTCTTTGATGTGCTTAGGCTTTGCTCTACACTCCTATTTGTCATCTTAAATTTTACCGATCTAATCTCCTACTGACGATGAGTGACCTTCTTTCTGTTGACTTATTCCGATAGTAATAATAAAATTGACATAGGAGGACAAGGTAAAGTGTCAAGTGTCAAAAATAAGAGATATTAATAGAAAGAGAAAAAATTAAAAGTTCTTGTGCTTGTGCAGGGTGTTCGGCTACATGTGGGAATTTTAAGAGTTGGTTCTAAACACCAGAATAAGACGAAAATTAAGAATACTAATATTGCGGTTAAGGCTTCGTTTGTTAATTATAAAGATATGCCTAAGAGCAGGCAATCCGCGTGCAGCTGTGCACGTCGGGCAACTCAGGCCAGGGGTCGAGCAGTGGTATTCAAAGCCACTGTCGCACAGGGTCACTCCCCTTAGAGAAGCTGCGACGAAATTGATCTCTTCTTCTTTATCACTACATCCAAAATTCACACAGAAATTCACACCACCCAAAGAAATCAGATCTCTTGCACTAAAACATGTGAAATTTTTTTTAAATGAACGCAAATTTAACGGCACTGAAACACGCAAAAGAATGAGCTAACATCAAATTTACCCGCACTCAAACTCGCCACGGAAAAGAACAGGTTCACTCGCACTCAGACAATTGAAACTGATAACTCTTAATAAATAAACCATCTTTTTTTTTTATATATTGGTTTACCGTCGCATCTTACCATTATTTTTGGCGGATTTCAGGGTGCACCTTGTTCGAACAACGATGGAAGTTCCAATTTCAACAAATGTGGCGCATGTATCAACAGAGTCAGGCCGCTTATTCGGCCAACTTTGGAGAACAGAATTTATTCGGTGCTGGAGGAGTTTACGTGTAAACCGAATTCCCGCTATGCGAAACGTTTTCCATGCGTGAAAAAGTGTTTGGACGCGATCGCTGCCTGGATTGATTACATGGACGCGTTCCGCGCCAAGGACACCAACGTCGCGGAGAAAATTGTTAAGTATGCGATCGAGAATTTGGTGAAAGACGGTCTGGTGACACACTTCGTGGATTCGGTTCTTTTGAATAATAGGGTGAATAGAGTGTGCCAAGAGATCGATTCCTTGGGTATGGAACAGGCGGTCTTGAGGAACATGAACTGCTGGAGGTTTATTAACGAGAAGGATTATTGGTTGCGTCAGAACTGTCAGTGAGTATTTCATGTCGCTGCTTTTGTTCGGATTTTAAGCTCTGGTTACGCGGAAAAGGACAATGTCTGGTGCTTAGTGCGAACTATTGACTTGTAGTTACCTGCAGTTATGCCATATTTCCTATTGTACATGGTGCTTCATTACTCACTGTGTATTCTGGCAAGATAGTACATGTGGAAGATGTTGCGTGAATTGTGGTACAACTGTGGTGGCAGTTTATGAGAGAAGCCTATGACACTGCAGGTTTGCCTAAATAAGTACCGTACTATCGCCAGCAGGAAAAAAGTCGCACTACCCACAAGCTGAGATGCCAGAATCGTGGGACGTGGAACAAATGGTTACCCCCACTATGACCTACCATCGCACAGTGGTCGGAATAGGGGTGTTAGGGGGCATTCGGCTCAAAAATGAACTTTCTCCTCTCGAAATCTGCTGAATATATACTACTTCCTAAATTTCCAACAGTCCCGAAACTGAAAAGATTAATAAAATGTTAAAAAAATTGTAATTGGGACGAACACTTAAAGTTAGATATTTTAAAGATAGCATTTTTCACCAGAAAAGCTGCTTCCTTCTTAGAGATCCCCTGACGACCCTGTTCAATATTTTCTCTCCGTTTTTTTTTCTAGAATGAAGAGCATTCCTTTGCGTTAAGAATTAACACGGTTAACTAAAAATCGCTGTTAATAATCTATTCAAAAAGTAATTCTTAATGAAATAAAGAAAATTGTCAAAGTTCTTTAAAATTGACAGAGAATATCTTTCAAGTTCATGCAAAAATCATTTCCCCCTTCAGCCCACTTCTCGAATTATTAATGTTTAAAACAGTCAGCGTCACGTCATTTTTCAATGTTTAACTGAACTGTAAATTTCGTCAGAATTTCAAATAGTACTATTCGACTTTTCCTTGTAACTCGGAAACGAATAGTTTCCCCAACATGCGACTTAAATCACTTAAAGAGCATTAAATAAGGTACCAAATAAACAGAATGAATTTTTTCTATCACGAATGAGTTAAAAAAATTGAAAAGTAAATAAATGTAAAAAATATTAAATTATACATCATCAGAAAAGGATACTTTTTTCCTGTTTTCTTTTTTGCGCAAATTTCATTCTTATATATTTTATAGTTTAAAAGGAATGTCCTCTATTACCCCTATTCCGACCACTGTGCGTCGTCCCCCACTATGGCCTACCATCGTTCCCCACTTTCTTCTCATCGGACTGCAAACAAGCATATTTAAATGTTAGGTGACTCAACCCGTATATGTTTTATTTTATTCCCATTGTTATGCAACAACTATAGCTTTATTTATCTATACAAGGGGTGCGCCAGTTGCATACAAATTTCCAGGGGGTACGCGAAGCACAAAAGGTTGAGAAATACAGGTCTAAAGACCCCAGGTCTTTTACCGATGGTAGGCAAGGAGCCCGGAAATGGTAAAGCAGGGCTCTCGAGCGTAGGGGCCCCTCGCGCGCCTGCTTCCCCTTCCAATCGTTTTTTCGCGCAGCGTGCCTTCCGTTGCCAAGGAGACCGCGGCGACGCTACGAAGGCTGCCACGACGGGCTAGCGTGTTCGCGGTTAGCGTCGCGCGGTCTCCCTGACAACGCGGACGAGAGTGGGAGAACCCCGAGCTTACGCGTAAGCGATCTTGGAGAGCTCTGTGGTAAAGGGAGGTGACGAAAGTTGTTCTCCTCGGACTTTTATGCCCACTCCCCACTGTATCGTCGGCACCGGGCTCCGGCTCCGTCTCCCGCACGGCTCTGGGCCGCAAGGAGAACTGCGAGCTCTAAATCGACCAGTTGGCCCTGCCTGTTTTAGAGAGTAATAATACTACTATGTTGTAATATACAGTTCGTAATAGTACTCCAACTTCTAACAGTTGCTTCGAACGTGTGCTGCAAGCCTCGTTTAACAAATAAAAAAGATCATGCTGTTTGTTCTAAATTTCAATGGATTAATTGTAACTTTGCAGATACAAAAGCAAACAAGTGTTTGAAAAATTGATTTACATAATTTCAAGCTAACTTCGTTAAAAATAGTCCGATTTACATGACATTTGGTATGATTTTAATCGGAAGATCGCTAGGAATTCGTTGGTGCCATTGCCATATCGATTTCATGAAGAATAAAGAAGTTTTTAATATGCCGTAGCGAATATATTTTACGTTCGACCGCGCGGTGTCGTTTCATCTTCGCCGAGTCGCTCAGGCGATGATTCACAGCTTATGCGGGAAAGTAAATTCTTTATTCCTCGTAAAGACATGGACCCCGAGTCGACCACTGGGGGTCCTTCCCTTTCAGCGAGGCGCGGGATAGTCGGCGGCACCACCTTTCACGATTCCAGCTGGAGAATCACCCTGTATTTACTGTAACCCTTAATACATTGTTCTTGATATTAACACTTTGAGTGGGGTCAGCGTGTTTTCACCGCCGAGTACAATTTGCATCCTGTGCACGGTTTCTGCGTGGCTCCACGTCTATTTTCTATAGAGCGTCGAAAGTGCCATGCGAGATTCTCTGAATATTTACTCGGGACGAATTAAGCAAAACCTTTTCGGTAATAGCGATCGCTCGAAAAGTTCTGACCACCTCGGAGGGGCAATTATCAAAACCGCGTTCCAGTCAAAGTGTTAAGTACGGTTGAGTCGTGTGCTATTAGGTAACCTTCGAGCGATCGAAACCTTAGACTTTGTATTTTTTATGTTTTGTTAACGTAAACGCAACTTCGCAGTTGCTTGGTTTCACGAAAATTCATTTTGTAGAGATTCGACTGGCACGAGTGGCGAATTATCGTCAGAAGTCAACTCCCAAGTTCACGAGTGTATAAAAGGGAAGAAGAACAATGATGTGGACGTAGAAATCGATTCAGTTCAGAAAGAAGTTCAACGCTATACCCGTGAAAAATCTTTTGCTGGCGAGTCTTCCTATCGTCGAGAAATAAGTAACGCGGAATCATTAGAGTCAGAAATTTGCCGGGAACGAACGGAGGTTACTGGGAAACCGAGTCGGAATACTTTATACTTTGCAAAAGAAAACGCTGGCGAATTTAAAGTCACGCGTGCCACGATGACTTCTGACTGCAATCATTTGAGTATCGGTGGAGAGAACTGTAAATTGAAAGTCGTTGTTCATAAAACGACCAGCACCAGCTGTTCGACAATTTTAAACGTAGCCAAAGTGACGAGTATATCGGTGCCCTGTAAACCAAGTCATTTGATTGTTCGAATATTCGAAGCAGATCCGTCGCTGTCCGACCCCAGTCTGATCTTAATGAGAGGGAACATCGAGGACGGTATTTATAATGCGTGTTCTTGTTTAAACGATATTCTTAAGAAACTGGACTACGCAACGATCAGGGACTCGTGTCTCAGCTGCGAGATTCGACCGGGCCACATCGACTTAAATCTTCGACGTCGACGAACGTTTAAGATTCAACTATTCTTGGCCCGTGTACCAACCTGCCGCAGCGTTTACAAACGCGACAAATCCATGAGCTATGAAAACGCAACGACTCGAGAAGAAGAGTTGCAGCCTCTAAAAGACTTCCACGTGCCTATCGATCGCTGTTGCAAAGACATGGCGAATTGCAACGGAGAACGTGGAGGACGACGCGTTATCTTCTATTCGCCATGTTCCAATAATAGTTGGTTGGAAGAGAAAAAGGGAAACACAAACAGAGCTGTCAAACTTGATGGGAAAGTATCGAAGAACGAACTTAATTTTGTCTGGTCCCGAAAGGTTGAAAAGAAAGTTGACTTTCTGCTGTCCCCGTGTTCGATGAGAGTTCAAGAAATGGAGAATTCTGCAGTTCCTTGCCTGGGTATCCAAAGAGATGAGAAGCGTGTTGAAAGCAGCGAAGAAATTTGTGGTAACCGTGTTCGATCGTGTTTGAGCGAAATGAAAAAAGAAAAAGAATGGAGACCAACGGAAGATTGTTGTCAAGTCGAGCAAATCGTTGATGCGAATGTAGGAAACGAAATACGCGAGAATCGGGTTGTAGAGAATTCTCAGAACAAAACAGAAGTATGTGATTCCAAAGGCAGTTGCTCTTCTGATAGTTTAGAAGGAGGTGCTCAATGCGAATGTGTTTCAAGGGAAAGCGGTTCAACGACAGAGAATTGCAATCCCCACCAATGTTTTTGCCATATTCTCTTCAGAGACAACAAAATGCACACTGATAAGCAGAGGGAAGACGGCGTATGCGCAAATTGTCCAGAGCTAGATAATTTTAAAGACACTAATCGAGTGGAAGGAACAGATTCCTTTTACTGTCCTAGAGAAGATACTTTGAATGTGCCAGCAATACCGCCGCAGACGGCAGGAGGCACTTTGAGATTGGAAATGAATGCTCAACAAATGAGAAACAAAGTTGTTCAGATGAAAGAAATCGATTTGGAGGGGAAGAAGCACAGTTTGCAAGCGAAGAACAGCGCTCCAGAGGCGAAGACTGGTATTTCAGAACTGGCCGGGGACGCATCTCAGGTGAAAAGAGGCGTCTTCCAAGTGAAAAGAAATATTTTGGCGGGAGAAGAAGGCTCTCCAAGGACAAGCACGTGCGCGCTAGAAACGAGAAAACGCATATCCGAAATGAACGAACAGTTCAGTGTCGATTCCATTTACGTCCCGAATTGCAATTACGCGGCGACTGACTGCGATGCAAAATGCTTCTGCGATGGTATGGATCCTTCGAATGTACCAGCAAGAAACATTGAACCTGAAAGCTTCTCTATTTGCGCTAGACCCAATGAAACATATCTTAATTTCGAGGTTCTCGAGACATCGTCCTCAAATTTAACAAAAGCAAATAGGAGAGACTTTTCACGCCGATCGAACATTCTCGCGGATCAAGAGGGCCTCTCGAAGAAGGATCTTTCTCCTCAGAGCCGTGAAACAGCCACAAGTCCCGTGCCATCTTACAGGTGGTCGACATTAAAACCGAAATTGCGGGGGACACCGAAGCACTCGACGAGCTTCGCGATTCCTGCGCCGTCATATTCCACAAAGAATCTTCGTGGAAGCGAGCATATCACAGAGATGCAAAACAAGGGGAAGGAAGGAAACTACTCTCCCATTTTCTCTCGGCGCAGGAATCATTTCTGGAGGAGTTCGATTATTCCTAGGAACTTCTGTGGATCATCTTCAGCGGTCTCCATTGATCGCATAAAGCACCTGATACGCAAGAAACTTGGGCGAATGTTGCTGAAGGAGAAAGACAAGGGGACGAACACCTCGAAGACGTTCCTGAGGAACGACAGGTATCTAGTCAGTATCTCGAGTGGTAAACTGACTGGGAAACGAATCATTCGAGAGCCCTGCTCCGTTACTTCCTCGTCAAATCGGTGCTCCGTCGCTGGAAAATGTCGAAACAGAGTCGCGGAACGAGATGAAAATTTCGCAGAACCAAACTTCGCAACGCGAAAAAAGGATAACTTTGAAGAGAGCGTTAAGAAACGATATCGAAAGATGATTCGAGACACGGAGATTTTTAAAAAGATCAGAGCCGTTAATATATCGAGGATTTTAGGTCGGAAGCGCGTCGTCAAATCAGCTGGTCGGCTCAACACGACTAACCAGAAGGAAGAACGAGGTATTAAAGGCAAATTGGAAGCAAGAAATAAGAGAAGGTGTTCCTGTAATTGCGGGGAAAATTCGAATAAAGACGTGAGCGTTGCGTCATACGGCTCTGCACGGATGCTTTTCGCTGGGAGCGACAGGCGCAAGAAACAAATGACCGAACAGTATGTTTACCTCGACAAAGTAGTTTATGAGGGGAGCCGAAATTCGAAGCAGAAGAAATTTCTGAAGAGATATCACGATGTAGTCGATTTTTATCCAAATTCGAGTTCGAGGAGGAGTTATAGAAACAAATGTCCCGGGTGTGAGCCTTCCCAAATTTCGGATGATAGAACTAAAAATGAAAATGACGCACCTTATGACGTGGTATCTGAAGATGAAGAAGATGAATTACGCCCCGGCAAATTGAAGGCGTTTCGGAAACGTTCGTTCAACTTCGAGGACGACTGTGACGAGGTTAACGATGTTGATAGACTTTTCAGCAACTATGAAACGCGCGTGAATAATCTCAGCGCCGATTTTAGATTAAAATTGTTGCAATATGTTGCCCTTTGCCGGAGCGTCAGAGATTCTTTGGTGACGAGGCTACAGTCGGATGACGTTTACAAGGTCGATTTGGGCTCTGTATATGGAAGGAAATCGATTCCCCGGATGACACATTCTAACAACTCGGTAGTAGCTGATGATATAACGCGTTAAAGGGACATAGAATGCATTTGAGTCTTGGATACTAACCGCATCATGCAGTAAACGGGCCGGCCTTTCCTACACGTGCCACACGGGGAAGATACAATGGGGCGCGCCTAATAGGGGATGGCTCTCTTTCACCGTGTGAGCGTGGCTGGTGTCCGAGAATCAAATGCGCTCTGCTGCGTGAAATTTCTATCAGAAATGGAACTTTAGTTTTTGAATTTTTCGTATTTGAATTGTATATTCTTTTCTGAAGATGTTTTCGTATAGAATAGAGATATTTATGTACGCAGTATATACAGATATATATGTTTAGTAAAAAAAAAGAGTTTAAACATTTTACATAATATTGTAAAACGAGGAAAGAAGGAAGCAAAATGAATTACAAGAAAATAATACGTGTCTGAATTCGAAAGGCAGAGTACAGTGTAACAGGCACCATGTGAATTTTTGCCCATTGAAAAACTGAAAGTGTTTTCAGACATGCATGCAAATACATACGTCAGAGTTGGGTCTCATTAGAATAAGTTTTTAGTAAATTAAACATTCAAATACTGATTTATTTAAATGAATTTCTGAAAATTTACGAATAAAATGGATGTTCTTTATAAATCATTAATTTACATCAGCAAGAAGTTATTCAAATAAATCTTTATTGGAATATATCTTCTTTACGATTTTGAATAAAATGGATGTTACTAGTTAATAACGCATAATTTTTTGTTGAAAAAAAAAAAGCAAAATTATTGACAACGAACATCGTCTTTTTGTAATTTAATTTTATGTAACTACATAATCGCAAAATTTCGAATATACGTATTTGTTTTATATAAATGTTGCTTTGAATAAAAATGTATTCGTTATTTTTTAAGTTAAGGAATCTTCATTTTTTAGTCATTAATCTATGTTTGTTAGTTAAGTTTAAATTAGACCTATAGTATATTGGAATCTCTGTATTCTTATAAATTATTCAAGGAAAAAGCAATTAGTCTTATGACAACACACACTAAGACATAATTCTATGCAGGTTTGTATTCTGTTTATTATAATTTCACAATCTTCTTTTTATGTAATAATTGGGGCTATTTACTCATTTAAAAAATAAATGACACTTTAAAATTGAAATACTATAGTTTTTTATACGTTATAGTCACGCATCTCATTTTTATATTAGATAATATCGATATTAATCGTTTGGAGGAACAAATACACATGGAAGAAAAAAAATCATATAAACATAATATTTAAAACCTTGTGTGGATCATCAAATGATTTTGGTAGAACCTGAATTTTTATTAGGTACATAATTATATTGAAAAATATGCATAGATTTACTTATTAATTAATTCCTCAACTGCAGTATTAATAGCGTATTTTAAAATTTGATAGATTTTTTATATTAACAGCAATAACATAAAAATGATTGTAACGAGAATATGTCTATGTAGAAAAATGGCTGTCTGAAGGGAGTGAATGATAAAATAAGGAATGTTTTTCCAAGGCTAAACTGTTCCAGATTTTAAAGACACTGGCAGCTTTGCAAGTGGGACAGCATATTTTCATCGTAGTATTATAGGTGTGAATAAATTAAGAGATAAAACATTTTCTATTTCAATGATTCCTTAACCTAATCATTTAATATAGGTACCTCCGATTTCGATAAACCTATTACAGTTGACGTTGTGGGAGATAAAATATGGATCACTATTGGACGAAAAATATTCCCTATTGATTATTTACGATGGCGAAATGATAATTAGTGAAATACTAGTTTGAAATCGGAGTTATTCAGGGCGTGTCAGTCCTAAAGAGGAGATAAAGTATTGTACAGCAACCATTGAGAGCAGCAGCATCTATCCCTCTGCCCAGATCGATATTTCCTGGCAACCACCGGAGAGGGTGCCCACCCCAGTTACTCTGTGTTTGTAACAATGCAAGTCGGCTCCTAACAGCTAGCGAAAGATTTAAGCCGTCGCGTCGGTATCCCTGATTTTACTTTCTTATCCCTTTCGATCGAGCCCCTTTCTGCTTCGGCCAGAGACAATTCCCTGCGAATTGAGTGAATTTTTCGACAAAGCGAATAGACTTTAGCATTAGTCGAATAAAGTATTTTAAAGAATCTTGATGGAATAAGAAATTATTTCATTTGAGCAAGTATTATTCTTCAAATAATTATAGATATGTTAATTTACCTGAATAAATTAGTTTGTAATTTTATTCCTAATCGAAAGATTGAATTTCTTTTGTATTTAAATAAATACTTTTTGAAGTTAGTTCTCAAATAACTTAAATAATCGTAAAAAAATCTCCAGATTATCTTACTTATAGTAGTTGATTTAAATACTAAATCGCATGGAAATAATTTCTTGTTTTTTTTTTTTTACAAAAGTCGACTGTATTTTTTAAAGTATTTTTGCAATAAATATCACGAAATAGTCCAAATAATTCATTACATCAAATATTATTTTCCAATTTATATTTCAAACGATAAATTTGTATATTATTCCTATGCTATGTCCAGTTTTATTTGAATAATGTATTCATATTTCCAAACTGTATTGCTCAAACTATTCGTGTTTCGTTTTCCTGAATATATGAATGTATTTTCATTGATAAAATAAAACATATATCGCTTCTAACTATAAATGTAAACCGTGTTTCTGCAGTTAAAATGCTGCTCAAGAAGATTTACATGATACTCCCGTGCAAACGATAATTGGGCTTTATAAAATTTGATCACGTTCCTGTATTAATTCCCAGCTGACGCGGATATTCGATAAATAATTAAAGTGGTAAAAGTATAATCTATAACATTTTCGCCACAGGTGCTGCGGCTTATTACAGTAGTAATCGACCGTGTTTTGTATGTATCTACGAAACTAAGGAACACGGTAAGTAGAATAGGTCTGTTTAAGACCAGACGTTCTACGCTCATGAGAAACACCAGTCAGCAATCGTTAATCATTATAGGTATTAGAATCTTTATTCGTATGAGATTTGATATTTCATGCTATTTTATAACGCTGTGATAAATAACCTTCGAAATTTAGAATGTTGAACAATACCACTGCAGAGAAAATACAGGTTGAACAGTTGTAATAGAAAAATTTAATTTCAACTGCTAATTGAAACGAAGGATGAGAGAATATCATCTATTATATTATTTATTATTAACTCTATGTTTCCAGTCGCCTCTGCAAATTGTAAGAAAAATTTAAATACTACTGTACCTATTAATTTTTCCATGATATTATCTTCCCGATGTGCTACCTGCATTTAGCAGTTTTGATAAATTAGTAGAATACTGAATATCATATTTTCACGTTATCGTAATTATTAAGAAGCAAATATCGTTGGATAAAATTCGTAACATTGTCGTACAAGGAAAACTTCGCCCCTTACTGTCGTATTCAATTTAATTATAAAGTCTGTACCACTCTGATGTTTATTTAATATTCAAATCTTAACCCTTTGGGCCCAACTTATAAAAATCCGGGATTGCCACGACTGTGCTATCGACTAGAATACTTATGTTTATAAATATTAATCGAGTGAAGAGTACAAAACAGTATTGAGAAGTATCATTTACTAATACTGCCAGCTTTCCTTTAGCAGTTGTTGATTTAAAGAATTGATTGGCGCAGGACCTCGCAGTTCTAAAGAATTAAATCAGTTAGAAGGTACACTGTGTTAAAATAGGTACTAAATTCTCCTCTGACGGATTGTGGAAGCCGTTAGTTAGGTCACTCGAGACCTATATTAAGGTTTCCCAACTGTATATTTCCCATTATCCTGATTCAAACGTTAAATTTATTATTGTAAATCCGGGAGAGTTCGACCACTTTTTGGAAAAGAAATTGTAACGTCATTGTTTTTCATATTTTTGTTGTTTTATGCCGATTAAAGCAAAGCCCTAGCAATTTAGAGTATATATAAATTATAGTGTGCGATAATTTCAAATACATATTTTCATTTTCAACGAAAATCATTGACACTGCAACTGGTCGGTCTCACCCGCATGTCGGGGTTAGACGGTCCACCCACTACGGACAATCAAGGAAGCGATCGACCACCTTATAAACAAAAAATTAAAAACTTAGCTGTTTTTCAAATATCACCACCACTGTAACTTGGTCTAAAAACTTTCAGCCTCGCATAAAGTATCTTAACTGTATCTTATAATTCAAATATGGATTTGTGACGATGGTCAATGCGAGATAAACAACAAGCGCCTTCATTTCTTTTACGCGAATGACACACAGTGCTCTATCTCATGTCAGTCTTAAAATATCAACACTGGCCAGGCTCTCCCGGTGGTCAAACTCTCCCGGACTTACCCTATATGGTATACTTACGCGTAGGTTTCAACAGACGTTATTATTGTATAACCCGTAGCTGGTCGAGGCCACAATTATCCATCGGTTATTTAAACATCGCGAACGTATAATTTGCATAATTCTCTGTCAACTTGTAATGCAGAATTTTTGTTCGTTTATAACAAAAACAAAATTCGCTGCGCTATTGCTAAAGTGAATGTGCACCTTACGATTGCAGTAAACGGTTCCCCAGTGATCTAGCCCCAGCTAGATGATAGTTAAAAGTGGACGACACCAATACCGCTATAAGATCAAACTTCAGCCATTGCTTGGGCTTAAAAGACACCGTTAACCAAGCAATGGCTATCCAGGCCACCATGGCGAGTTAACGCATCACTTCACGCATCGTGCCTGAAATATCAGCCCTTAAATAAGTGAGTTGAGGGGATCCCGTTCGTCAGCGTCGATTCCTTGATAATGTACATTAACGTTAATACCGTTACGACTTCTATGCCCGCGTAACATTTTGTTGTTGCAAGCTTCTGGTACGGGGGTACAAAGCCCCGCCTGGGGTCGATCTAAAGGTTGTTGCAACCAGGCCCGATTGGTCAGTGATATCGATGCGTCGGCATGACTGAGCCAATGGGGTCGTTTGGCTGGGTTGCGCGGACGCTGTGACCAGGAGGCAAGTTTGCGGTGCTCCGCTGCTGCCGCGAACGCCGCCGCCGTCGACGACGACGTCAGGCGACGTTCTTCGTCGCGTACCCCGCGCGCTACTGCTACCCACTCCGCTTATAACTATATCTGGACTTAATTATTGGTGAGTCGCCCGTTCCGATTCTTTTTTCTTTCTCGGAATTTCGTGCCCTCTCGCGTTGCTCTCCAGTCTGATTTTTCGGTAACGTAGAAACGGCGGGAACGTAGAAATCCGGAAGCTGGATTTCCTCCCTCGTCGACGAGAGTTTTATTGAAATGGTGGAAGGCGGCGAAGCACTTGAACGACGAAGAGATTTACCGTGTCCGATGGTTGATTAGAGGTGTGATTACCTGTGATTAAAAACGTAGGCACGATTCTCCTTGCAAAATGATTCGCGGCAGAGATATTAAGGAAGCTTCATTTTCTCTGGTTTCGTTGAGTCGCCAATGTTTGGAAGTGATAACGCCTGCATCCTTGGATGATGAAGTGTGATTCTCAGTGGTTTTGCCGTGTGCGATTTACTCGCGTGTGAAAGTGAATGGGTTCGAGGAACGGTTGTCGAGAGTAATTTAGGGGATGGTGGTTATTCAGAAGTGTAGAGAGAGAGATAACTTTTAAGCTTTGGCTGCACAAATGTCCAAGATATTTGAAAAGTCTCTGCCACTTTTTGGTATTGATCTTTTAGAGAAACGCATTGAGTTCTGAGTTCACTCCGGTACAGCTAGCTTTTCCTTGAAAACTTCAGGGTATAATCAAACTCTTCTAAGTGTCTTTCTGAAAATATATTAATATATTCCCTTTAACGAACTCTACATCATCTCAGTAAAATACGCCAAGAGAATATTCGGTATATTGAATAATTTAATATTACTAACTCACATTTTGATTAACAAAGTAGTTACGTAGTCACGCCTATTAAGATTCTATGTGACCTTTTATTCTATAAAATATTCTTGGTTGTCATATAAATCGTTGTTGTTAAAGAAAGAATAGAGATCTGACAGATTCGTAGAAATCAATAGCTTTTACGGTACTAATACCGAAATGTGTTATATAAATGTGTTAAAGCACGTCCAAAGGGTTGTTCTACCACTTGCCATTAAAAATTCGGGGGTGCTGCAACCCCCGTAAGGATGTGCAACGAGTCCATTAAGTGAAATCAGCCGCTCCCATCTTCGTTGTTCCACCCCAATTCGTTAGCACACGTGCTGTGCATTTTCTGTCTTTTGTCTGTCACGTGCCGTTTTAATATCCGAGAGCCATTGTCCCGCGATACGTCCCTTTGCGATCGACTCCCTGTATTGATGTGCCAACAATTTTTGCCTCGTGTACCGTTGAAAGAAGAAGCCGTTTCGGTCTCTTCAACAGAGTACAGAGAAATTGTCCCGCCACGATCGATCTGACCTAACAAACAGAATAAAAACGCCACTTAGAAAAATTCTTTCGTTTCAACAGAAGAACGGAAATTTATTAGAAAAAAGGGATAAAGTACCTAGAAGTCTGTTGTACCTATAGAATTTCATATGGTTCCGTAGGTTGTTTCGATGATTTTCTAAGAATTCCAGCAGCGTAATGCTCCCCAATTCTAAAAGCTTTAATAATCGAGATTTCACGTTCGATCCTCTTCACGCTTCACCGGAACCCTCGTAATATCGCGTTTATGTTTTGGCGAGAAGCTTAAGTGAAAAATATGACCTAGGGATAGGCGGCGAGTTTCTTCTCGCATTTTCCTACCCTCCGAAGACGTTCTCCAGAGAGTTCGAGGATTAGGGATGGAGAGGCTACCACTCCAAATAAACACCCCTGCTACGAACTTCCCCTTGTGTCTGGATACAGAGAACCAATGTCCCTGTATAGATGTGGTTGACGTTTAAAGGAGAAAGTACAGTCAGTCATGGGACAGCTTAAATGCCTGATCAGCCAAAGCTAAAGCCTGCCAAAATAATCGAGAAAGCGAGGATTGTGTCAGTAATCATTTTCACGTATCTCATTATTTGCAAACCTATAAGAATAATTTCTATCGCGTACAGCACCATTCCTCCTCGAACGGGATTTTCGGGTAGATAAAGGATCGAGGAATAAATGGAACAGAATAATTAAATTCTATTTTTAGCCCAATGAAAAGCTAAAATGTACGTGTTACAGTGTTTCGCTAGTGATTAAGTAAAGGTAACTGGCGAGAAGGACATCTAGACATGTTTGTTCAATACACTGCAGAGAAGAAGAACATTTATTTCCAACGATTGAGAGAGATCATTTGCTTTAGGGGCTGCCGATTATCAGCGGAGCCGTTTCCAGCCTTAGAGCAACCCCAATAATTGGAAAATGTCCGGATTTGCGGCGGCGGGCCTCGTGGCCTTCGACTCCATCAAGTCCAAAGCATCGGAAAAACTTGCTGGGTAATGTTACGCATGCTCCTACCGAAGATGAAAAATCGTTTATGGCTATGTTTAACGTGCGAGCCCATAACTATTTGCCCATGCGCATAATCACGTTAATGTACACGTTATGGGGCGTGAATGCCTAATTAATTTATTTAACGTGTAGTAATGCTAAGCACTGATCCGAAGTTGAAATTGGCAAGCACAAGCACATTTGAATTATTGTTGCATAAAATATTATTCCACATAATAAATTTACGTTATTTCATTTCAAGAAATAATTCTAAAAATTATAATTATGCACGCGAGATAACGAAATAATAAATTACCCATATTCAATTTTCGTTCTTCGAAATCTGCGAATTTATTGAGAAGTCCAAGCTCTATTTATAATAGAATGCAGCTTGAGTATTTAGTATGTGGCATTTGATTAAATGCAGTGATATTTCTTCAAGAAAATTGATCTTGGAAATGACAAACCTTTGCTAAAGGTGCTTTGGAATCACGATATTAAATATTCTGTGGCATTACACAACGATTAGTAAAGTGTACAGATATATGAGCACATCTTTCCTCTTTCTTTCGGAATCATTTCAATGTCCTACTTTAATCTTATCGTTATATCCACCAAGCAATTTTATTAGAATCATTAATTTTCAAAAAATACTACAATGTCCATACATCTTTGAACTAAAATATTGAAAATATTAAAATACTTTGTGTAATACTTTTAATATTTCATATTCTAGTTCACTTGTTCCACATAAGTTTCGTCATCATCAATCAATACTTTCCTTTAATGCCAAATAATATTATTGTAAATGATAAACTAAAATGTTCTTTTCAATCATTGTTTCTTATTTGAACTTCAAATAAAACTCATTCAGCTGTAAATAAGTTTCTTCGATCCTGTTAAATTAGAGAGCATGATCTGTCGACACGTCATTAGTTTAGTTTATTTGCAGCACTTAATATAACAGTTTCAATAATCATATACTTTTAAGACGATCGTAAAGTATTTAATGAAATACTTTGAATTAAGCAAAATTCTATACTACCTTTCATCCAACATAAGATCTTTATTGTTAAGTGTATTGTTATCAAATGATTTGTTAATAAAACGAATTTATAACTCCAGATTGAGAAGAAGCAATGCCGGCTACGAGGAATTCGAGATGCCCCGCGAGGGTAATATAGACAATAAGGGGTTCGAGGACGAGAGAGGATATAGTAGACAGGCCTCGTTTGAATCACTTCCTGATCACGAAAGGCCCGCATTGCGTCACATCGATACTTACTGCAAGCCAGAATGTCCCTGTTTGTCGAAAAGATATACTATTGCAACTTTGGCCTGCCTAGGTAAATTTCAACAAATACTTTTATATTATTCTCCATCACTTTTCAGTTGTATACTTATTGCACCATCATTTCAGAACGTGAATATAAGTAATTAATAACCCACAGTTACACTGGCAGAAAAAAAACTATACCTCAGATTCTTGATTGCAATCAAAAATAATTTTTTATATAAAAGTATATCTTTGTCTGACTTGTACCGCGCGCAGCGATAAACGCAGGTTGCCTGTTATTAGGCATGTAGTTAAAGGCTTATAATTAATCGGGGCTTACAACCCCAAAAGAAGCGAAAGAGTTTTCGCGCCTGTGTCGGTTTCAACAGAAGTTCAAAAATGGTAATAACTCGGGAACAAGGTCAAATAGGGCACATGTTTACATGATCTTTTTTCATCGTTTTTGGGTCCCCCGTCCACAGTTGAAGTGGATCCCGCATATTAAAATATACCCTGTACAGGGTTAGCCATTTATCTTGCAACCCGCGCGCCGGGCCATAGGTAGGTATTTCGACTGCGCGATCGCACTCTTAAAATGGCAACCGTTTTCTTCTCTTTCCACGCCTTTAAAAATGGTAAATTTTCACTATTTTCTCATTTGTCTGGTCTCCCCCATAGCCAGAAGTATATTCTTCGAAATAAAAAAAGTTTCAGTCGAATCGGATAATAACTTTTCGAGATACAGGTCCCACCGTTTCGAGAAAAACGCGTTTAAAGTTTTACGTGAGCGCCGAGTGGTCGGTTGTTGCCCATGCATTTGCCGCTACTCAAATGCCTATAACTTCGGGAATTTTACGAATTTCAACAAATCCTTTTAAACACGTATTCCTGAACGATTGAACAATTTAAAAATGAAATAAAAAAAAATCGATTTGTAGACCGGAATCTCCCCTTAATGTCCTTTGGCGAAAGCCAAAAGCACCCTGCGCTCTCTACTAGAATCTGAAAGACCACTTTCAACATCAACTCATAGATGGCGTAAGTATCGACGTATCCTTGCGATAGAATACGTGCCTAAGGCCGGTATTCATAGTCGCTACTTATTCTTAAGCAAATGCTTAAGCATTCGGCATCCTTTACTAGCTACTAGATTAGTAGAGGATGCCGCATGCTTAAGCATTTGTTTAAGAATAAGCAGGGACTATAAATACCAGCTTAAGGTGGTATTGTAGCTTTCGTCTGTTCGCGCAGGTTGCAAGATACATGGATGACTCTGTATAGTAGAACAGGATCATTATCTTAACCAGTTTTCCAAAGGCTGTAGCACCCAAATGTTCTCTCATTCGAACTGTATGTGTAATTCTTTTATGATTAGATGTAGTATGTACATTTGTCAATTACTATTGAAACATACAAACGTAGTACTTACACCCTCTTATATCGACCAAAATGAATAATATTATTCAGACTACTTGAGGATGAAATTAACATTGCAGGCCTTATATACAGGGTGTGGGGTAATTCGTGGTAAAATTGGAAAGGGAATGATTATTCATGATAGAGGAAACAAAAAATGTGGTATAAAACTTTCGTATGTACACGGCTTTATTTTCAAAAAAATTGATGTTGAATATTCGAAAGTGTCGCGTACGACTGACTACGACTGGACTCTCATGGCATTCTCTTACTGATTGTTTCCGCACATATTTATAAGCACTGGTGGTATTATAGTATAGTACTCTCTTATTAGTTTATTGCAAGTTATCGTGATGGCAAATTATAGTAGGTAGTCGAGGGTATACAGATAGGTATGTGGCTTGTTTTGTAAGCTTGCAATGGCTACGCTTTTTGCAATGTATGTACATACTACAGAGAATAATTTCTCAATCTTCGTCATTCTGACAGACGGGTCGTATAAAGCGTGGAGCTGAAACTGGTTCTTTTGTATCACTTCGTGAAAACCGTGGGCATCGTCGATAACGTTAGTTTAACAGCTATTTTGCGCAGCAGATGCCTCTACTTTTTTCTTATCTAAAATGGCCCGCTGATTCCGAAAATCAGGTCCAAAAAATTTTCTATGGATACTTTTTACCTGTTTGTTAAAAAGGTGGTCCCACTTAATTGGGAATATCTCGTGTTGCGAATGTTCGATTTGGTCGAAAATTATATCAAATCAAAGATAATTGAATAACCAACAAATGTCCCTGACAAAATTTTCAAATCGGTTCAATAGTTCGGCTGAAATCGATGGAAATATGTGAAAAAATTCATTTTTTTACCGAAATTGAGATCAACAATTCATTTAATCATCTGGGAAAAATCGAAATCGAAACAATTGGACCAGTTTCTTATTTCCTACGTAGAGTCTGCACTTTTACGAAGAAAACAAGCTGCTACTGAAGAAAATCTGTGGATAAATACCGAAGCTATAGAAAATTGTGTGAAAACACTAAAATTTCATTTTTTCCTCGGTTTTTGTGTATTTTTTTTCAATTTTATTGTGTTGTCGCAATTTTAATTCATTCTGTACGTTTTATAAAGTATTTTTTCATTCATCATATTTTCACTTGCACACTACTTATACAACTTGTTAGCGAATACAGCACCTTTTAAATAATCTTACAATTATACTATTTTCCACGAATCTATTTAAATAATATTTACTATACTATATTACTTCAAAATGCAGCTAATCGCATTACCTCAAAACTTCAGTCTTTGTTAACACTCACTTTTTCTATATTATAACACTTCTTCATATTTAGATTGAACCTGAAAATTAGACAGTCTCACTTCTCCATTTAACTTCACAATAAAACCTCGTACGTGTTAATTAATTATAATAACATTTGCCAACATTCATTCCAGGATTCATTATTTCATTTGGTATGAGGTGTAATATGGGTATGGCGAAACTGGCCATGAAAAACAGCACCGAAGGCGAAGCCGACAACGCCACTTTTAGGTTCAATTGGACAGTTGGCACAGAAAGTGCCCTCGATTCGTCCTTCTTTTGGGGCTACCTTGTAACTCAAGTGCCAGGAGGATTTCTAGCGTCCCTCTATCCTGCGAACAAAGTATTTGGCGCTGCGATTGCCATGTCTTCGTTTCTGAACCTTTTGGTACCTGGTGCACTGAAAGTTGATCCGGTCGTCGATATGTTTGTGCAAGTCCTGAAGGGATTGGTGGAGGTGAGATTACGAGTGCCATACAGAAGTACATATTTCGTAAAATATCCTCTTGCATTTAACGCAATATATGCGACGAACAATTTCTCGTTTGATTAGGGTGTCACGTACCCAGCGTGCCACGGTATTTGGAAATATTGGGCACCACCGTTGGAGAGATCACGTTTGGCAACTTTGGCATTTTGCGGTTCCTACGCTGCAATTGTTATAGGGATGCCACTTTCCGGTTATCTGAGTCAGTGGTTCGGCTGGACAGCGTCATTTTACTTCTATGGTAAGGCGATGCATTTTTATTTGGCAGAATTTCATTTTGGAGGTGTAAATCTGTTCTTAAAGTTATAACGTTTTTGGAATATTATTCCGAAAGGCACCGGTGGCCGATCGGGATGAAATTTCGGAAGTGCTTTGAAGAATGTGAGAGTACCCCAAATATAAAATTTTAACCTCGGCAATTCACCTGTTTGGAAGATACAGTTTTTTTCTCTTCTTCGTTTCCAGTACATTTTCTTCTTTTTTTAAAAATCTAATATTAAAAATACTGTCTAATTGCGATGAAGTTTTTAAATCTGCCACTTCTAAAAATGTTCACTCATTGGTACGGACGTTTTCAATGTAATTATCCCCAAACATGCCAGTTTGAAGCTTCGTTAACTTAAAAAATAATATTTTCTCCTGATTAATAGATACAGTACTGTTAACTTTAGTCTCTCAACGCTTTCGAGCATAAAATAGAAGTAATTATTTAAAAAATGAAGCTCTGCTGGCAAATTGAAATAATTGTCTATCTTAACAGTTTCGACATAAGAATAATAGAATTAACCGAAAATTTCAGGTATTTGCGGGTTGATTTGGTACTGTTTCTGGCTTTGGTTAACCTTCGAGAAGCCGTCAAAACATCCTTGCATCTCAACTCGTGAGCTCCGCTACATCGAAGACTCTCTTGGTCAAGGGCAGGCACAAATACCTATCCCCACGTTTTCCACGACACCGTGGCGTAAGTTCTTGACATCTATGCCAGTGTACGCTATCATCGTGGCCAACTTCTGCAGATCTTGGAACTTCTACCTACTCGTGCTGTTTCAAGCGCGATTCATGCACGAAGCCTTTGGCATGCCTCTGGTCGAAGTAAGTCTTGTTTTCGTTTGCTCTCGACAAGTTGCGCGCCGTATCCGAGCAGAACGTTGCCGAATTTTGTGCTCGCAACACATAGAGGAATCAAATAAAATTCGACAACGGTGCGCTCGGACATGGCACGGATAAGGTTCGGGCGTGTAAACCAGAGATGGGCATTATCTAAAAAAACAAATTATTTAAATAACTTTTCAAATAAAGAGACTTTGTGTTTTTCCGTCGTCGAATAAAAATCATCCGAGTTACCTTTATTCGAAACGCCAAGGATGAAGCAGATTATTTGACGGGAATTCATCGCGACGGCCAAAGATACTTAGTTTATTTGAAGGCCTTTCAACTCCAACTCATTAATGAATAAATAAATAAATAAATAGTTTTGGGGCAGAGGTGCACACGGAGCTGTTCCGACCTCCTCACGATTCCGGGCGCCGGATCAGGAGCTGAGCGTGGAGCTATGACGTTGATAATCACAGCATGAGTGGGGGAACTACTGCAGGGTGCGTGGTACGAGCCTGCACGCACAATAGTCTTGCATTTACCCCCAACCCTTCGCTGTGGATAGTAACGTAACAGCTCCACCCTCGGCTCTGCCCCAGCGCCTAGAATCGCGAGGAGACCCAAGCGGCTCCGTGTGCACCTCTGCCCTAAAGCTAGCAACAAGGTTTGCGAAGTCGTATGAAGTCCACTACGATATGAATTGTCTGGTTTACCTCGTATAAATAAGCCCCCGAATTTAAAAATCCGTGATAGCAATTCCGAATATTAGACAATTACATATGAATAAGTGGCACTTATATTATTTTTATAGACTGGTGTAATCGGCTCGCTTCCGCACTTGTTGATGACGGCGATCGTGCCTTGCGGAGGACTACTGGCAGATTATCTTCGCAAACGCGAAATATTAACAACAACCAATGTTAGGAAACTCTTCAATTGCGGTGGCTTTGGCATAGAGGCAATCTTCTTTCTGGTGGTAGCTAACGCGACCACCCACAGAAATGGTACAGCTGCAACTGTCGCCCTCGCGATCGGCGTTGCTTGTAGCGGCTTTGCTATCTCCGGGTTCAACGTCAACCATTTGGATATTGCGCCTAGATACGCGAGTATTTTGATGGGCATGTCGAATGGAATTGGTACAATAGCTGGGCTTCTGGTGCCTTTTTTCGTGGATAACATCACAGAGAAGAAGGTATTTAAAGGAAACAATTTTTTAGATTAATCAGGAATGACCTGTTTGCTGTATAAACTGTGGTATGAAAATGCAATCTACCATACGCGAAAGCAATTTTCATATTTATAATACAAAAGATCTAGATATATATGGCGTTCCACATTAATTTTTTACGCGTCAATTTCCGAATCTGGCGCTTGTTTCTGCTTGGAGGGAAACATATTTTACAAGTAATATCAGTCAGTTCATACGCTCAGGTTTGGATCAAACTTTGCACGCAAGCAGAATATTTGAAAATTTTTGACATATATCTTTTTGTCATCGATATCGACGCCGGCGCATTGCGGGCGACCGGGAAATCACGATATCTTTCTCCCGCGCACAATGGTGGTCACAAACTGGCCCTAGAGGAGACATAGCGATACTGTCGCACCGATCAGGGAAACTGTAGCTCGCATTAAAGTCTAAACACACTTATCAATTTCGTGACAGATCATTGCCGGCGTGCCAGTGATAAAAAGAAGAGGGGTGTAGAGGATATCTTCTTACCACTGGCACGCCGGGACTGATCTGCCACGGAACTGACAAGTGTGTTTAGACCTTTAACGGGGGATGAATCTCTAGATTTACTCAGCAATAGTGAAATTTTTAATTTGCATGTCCAAACAGAAGTCTGGAACACTTTCCACTGGTAGGAACTGGTAGGATCAGGTACCCTTCACTCCGCAGCGTGATTTTTCGGGTAGATCGAAGATCTGACAGGCTGTTTAGGTACACTTGTAGATAACTCAAGGTCAATTAAATTTGTGATCGGTTTTGTGAAAGAACAAATACATATACTCATAATAACGTTAACAACCCCGCGATTATAGTCCGTATCGCGTATTTGCAATTCACAAGCTTCGGTAGGGATACTGTAAGCAAGATTCCTCGAAGAAGCAAGGATAAGAACACG
Organism: Andrena marginata; assembly: GCA_963932335.1. Taxonomy (NCBI): domain Eukaryota; kingdom Metazoa; phylum Arthropoda; class Insecta; order Hymenoptera; family Andrenidae; genus Andrena; species Andrena marginata. The sequence continues at coordinate 2,036,754 of OZ010664.1, read as the reverse complement.
CGCGCGAGACACTTTCCCTTGTCAACCGAACGGAAGAAGGCAGAAAATTACGCACGAGGCGCTTTCACCAATTTAATGCCGCCGCATTTAAAGCGGAGATCATTCGTGAATTACTACAGAAAAGGTCCAAACAGCTGATATTCAAACAGTTCGAATAATTCTCAACTGTACAAATGTATTTTTCAAGTAGCACCCTACGCATAGTCAAATTTCAATTTGTGAAATTTATTAGTGCAGTGGGGTCTCCTTAGATGCATGCTAAATGGACTCGTTAACTGCGCTGAAGTTATCCTTGATATGGAATGCTTCTAGACCAGATGCACTTAAGAATCGGACTCAGCGAACGATGAGTCATCACTTCTATGTGTATATGAAAAATTAAGTTTTATATTGATGAGTTTCTACGGTCATTAGTATAATTGCGGGCCACTGTATACGCAGGCAGTCAACGAGTCCCTACTATACTCGGTATTAGTATTTGTATTGCTGTGTCTGAAGATTTGAGTTAGAAAAGAGGGACACAAATGGGTGATATTTATTAAAGTACCGTAAACCGGGGTGACTTTACCCGCCGGGGTGACATTGCCCACTTTTTTATTCTGACTGAAAAATTACCATATGATTGAATTCGCTATTTTTTTGCGGTTGCCCTTGGAGAAATTATTGCTATCGATTACAAAGCACCATATGTTCTAATTACTTCACAATGAAATAAAATAAGGTCTTTCCGAAAAGTGGGCAATGTCACCCCGGGGGGGGGGGGCAAAGTCACCCCAGTTTACGGTAGTCTTAATCTCATTTTTTTGTGAGACCCTGAAGATATACAATTTCTTTGATCACAATTATGTAGCAAAGGATATAATAGTACTTTTGTTTTTGTGTACTTTACAGGACGTTCAGAGTTGGAAGAATGTTTTTATCATAGCGGCGTGTGTGCATATCTTCGGTGTCACATTTTACGCAACTTTTTGCTCCGGAGAATTGCAACCATGGGCTGATCCTACTATAGAAGAACAAAAGAGTTGGAACGCTATGGACGAATTCGGGCAAACGAAACCACCAGTTCCACCATCGCCCCACGTTATGCAATCCGAATTTATTGTACGTATCTTCTCATTCATGCTCAGGACGTTCCCCTATGTTTTACGCTCTTTAAACGTTATTACACTTATCTTGCTTACATTTTCCTTTTTTTTACGAACGATAACATCATGTTTACTATTTACCGACAATAAGATACAGGCTGTTTCCGATGATTACGACAGCCATAATAATAATAATAATAATAATTCGTCTTCATTCATCACAAATTCACATGGATTAAGGGATAAAAGGGCGAGGTTCAGCATACCTGCTGTTTTGCAACCTAACCCCAAAGCAAGAAATATTAGACCTAAAATTAGCTATATAAAACAGAATAGCGAGAGAAAAGAAAAAAAAACAAACATGGGAAGGACAAGAGACAAGGGGAGCTACGCATAGTGGACAAGGATAAAGGAGCGGGCAGCACATTTAAAAGCAGGAAAAGAAGACAAAGAACGAATTACCAAAGGAAGAGAATTATAATAGAAGCAGGATAAGTAGGAGAAAGATGCCATAAATTTGAATCATGAAATCATGTTCGCCAGCAGCAAACTTTTTTAAACCTTAGTCGGCGCCAGATTTACACGGTGCAAATGATAAGGGGTCGACATAAAAGAATTGATAGTCGTAGATTAAATAAGGAACAAAATTATTTTTTACTTTTTAGCGCATTTTTATTTTTTCGAAGTCGGTTTTGATTTTTTTTAAATTTTTAAATTGAAAAATTGAACGTAAATATGATGGGTACGTGCATTCCAGACTCTCTTAAAAGATCGAAAGATCACGGGGAAGTGCCCATTCGTAACAAATCAAAGGAGATAGCTTTTAAGTCAAATGTAATTGTCGCTAGGTATCGTAGCTTCATTTTGAAAGACAGTTTCATCAACTTAAAGAGTGTCCGCCGTTAATAAACGTTTTCTCTGGAGAACAATAATTTCATTTCCTCTTACAGAAACAACCATCCGGGGGTGGAGACGAAACTGACGATTGGAACAATTACGAGCAACCAGCTGGGGACAGCGCGCATACTCAAGAAATCAAACCGCCCGTAATAAGCTACGGGTCGACAGAAACCAACAACAGCAACCCCTTCCATTCGACGAATCCCTTCGCCAGAGATATGAACGCATCTCTGGTACAACCGCCAGCAACAGACGATTACTCACACGACATCACCCAGAATCAACAATGGAAGTAATTTATCAGCAATAGAATGAACGTGACACGCGTAAGGATATCTTCTTTTGCAATGTGACTGATCGTTTGGTTGATTATAAGGATTCCGTCGCTGTCTCTGGTACTTCGATTCACGCCTAAAGCCGTCTCATTCATGGAATTCATTTTGCCTTTTGTCGGTAAAAAGTTGACTATGTACTCCGCCGAATGAACTCAATTAGCTGACATACCTTTTTATTCATCGTCGGATAAAAATTCAAATCTTTGCACTATAAATGAATCGGTGCAATTGGGATTTCATGTTTCCGGCAGAAAAGGAATATCTTTTACTCCTAAGGAGATTCACGGCTATTTCACTCTTTTCCAGGGAAAGAAGGGGGCGTATCTGTAATTTAGAGAAATTCTGCTTTGTAGGGAAATTAATCAGGAAGTTCTATTTATTTACATGTAAACAGAATAATATGTAATATAGCGAATGCTCGTGATAGATGGACAAAGTACTAGAGGCAGACGACAGGAATACCGAATAAGATATTGATAATTGAGGATGTTTTGGATTATATTATTAAGACGTTTCAGGCGTTATAGGTACTCTGACTTAGATTGCAGAGAATAGAATTTTCTTTTATCGCGATACCTAAGAGTGCAGAGTATAGTGCTGTAAGCCGGCGCTTTGTAACAATCCAAAACTGTGGGAAATTCATTCCAGGCTCGCTTTCCAATCAGCTTGGAGACTTTTTACCGAAAGAAGTCGGGAATATTTCTAGCGAAGTTGCGTAACGGGGAACGATGGCGAGCGAATATGACCACGGAGAGATTAAACATAAAATACTAGAATATTTTTGAAAGAGTCGTCTTCTGGAAGAGAAGTAAAAGAGAAAGCAAAGGAATATCTTTTTACATTAAGTATGGATTTAACGATGCGAACGTTGACGTTCGCGAGAAGTGATTCGAAACGAACATTATTCTACGGGCCTAAAATTGGTCTGTCGATGGCAAACGCGCCGTCCACTTTATGGTCATACGAAAATGGATAGCAGCAAATGGCCAAAGATGGAAGTAATTAAGGAAACGATAGATTTATTACCTACTATTAATTTGCAGTTTTCTATCCTGCGAATAGAAAATTTGTCTCTAACGGAATGTTAAACAGACAATAATTAGCAGCCAAATCTTCGCAGACAATAATTATTTGAAGACAATAACGAGAAGGTTTGGAGGAGCAAGGGTGGGGTTAGAGTTCAGCACGATCGCTGAAACTTTTAGGTATTTCTATATATTCTTTTTTTTCTACGCTAACGGCAGAACTCAACGATGCGGAATTATAGAAACATAGCAATAAAAAAAAAACAAACTATTGTTGAAAATTAATGCCAGTTATGGAGGTGTAAACGAGGAAGGAAGATACGCGCATATCGTTCTTATGGCGCGCATTTTCAGACACGTAGTACGATGAGTAGAAAGACTTAATTATCGATACATACGTCAATATTTTATCGATGGGTCTGGGCGGCTTCTGACGTTTCCGCTTCATGGGGCCGCAGTGAGATAAGAGCAAGGCATTAATATGTTTATCCACGTAAAGGTGGTATCATAGAGGAGTGCATTATTTAAGTCTTTCGAGTTCAAATTATAATCGCAAGTACATTGAACTTAAACGAAATTCTGAAACGTATGAAAGTATTCGTAAGAAAGTGATAACAAGATGAAAGTATTAGTATGATAAGACGTAAAGTATCGCGGGGCTCTATTTGTCGAGACCTGATTACTTCGAGTGAATTTTCACCTTGTGCACTGACAAAAGTATCTTCGATCAAGTTTATACCTACGCGATTTCTTCGATATTTTATATTTAACGTCAAATTCCCAGTTAACAACAGTTCATATCGATGGAACCTCGATGAAAGTTTAGTGGCACAAAATAGTTTTTGTCTCGCCACGAGAAGTGAAGTTCTTCAGATCAGGTAACTATTAGATGGCAACACAGATTCTTCTGGATCTCGCGTTAGAAAAATAATATTTATTTCATTCAATATTGAAAATCGAATACAATAATCAAAATGTTAAGGTGTCTGTTTCAGTTCAGGTAATTAGTTTGATCAACTTTTTTCCATTTCTAAACTACTTGCAGTTTTTAAATTACATAAAGTACAGAAGCGAACAAAATAGTTACCACTTTTTCAATTTGCTTTATCTTTGTTATTTTTTAACATCAACTTGGAACTGTGGTATGTGTTTAATATACAAATTCTGATGGATAATTGAAAGCTGTAGAAAAACCAGTTAAAATTGAATTTATGTAATTAATAAAAAAATTTTATGACATTGAACGGGATAATCAGAATCAGATGAGCAGAAATATCAGATTTTTTATTACTTTGCAAAAATGGTAACTTTATAACAGATTTTGTTTATTAGTTAAATAAATTCAACTTTAACTGAGTTTTATACAGTTTTCAATTCTCTATCAGAATATGTATATTGGGCACATGCTGCAGTTGTGAGTTGATGTTACAAAATAATAGAGGTAGCGTGGATTGAAAAAGTGGTAACATTTTTCTCCGCTACTATAAGTATTTAAACGTACATAAAGATTGCAGTGACACAATAACTTTCATATTGCGCCCCAGTAATCAACAAAATATCACATGTTTAATAAAAAAATGATTTCTATCCAGTCACACCGAGCAAGAAGAATTAGTTGAGCATTTATTTTTAAAAGTGAAGAAGAATATTGAGGTACTAGAAGAAAATGAGAAAGTTGACTAATATCTACAAGGGTAACATGACATGGTTATAATATACAACTGATAATACGATAAGGTATATGGAATATCGATTGATCGTGGTGTATTTTAAATTCGAAATTACCACTAAATACATCAAAAATTGAGATAATGCAAAATTCAGGCGGAAGGCTGTTTATGACAACATTAATATACACTAGCGAACAAAAAAGTTACCATTTTTTCGATTTGTTCTATTTTTGTTATTTTTTTTTAGCACACGTTTGGGACTGTGGTATGTTTAACATGCAAATTCTGATGGAGACTTTAAAGCTGTATAAAACGCAGATAAAGTTGAATTTATTTAATCGACAGACAAAAGTGTTGTATGATATTAAATGAGGTAACATATTTTTGCGGCCGACAATGAAGTTACCACGTTTAGTAAATTTTTAGGTTGTCCTAAAAGCAAAAGGTGCCCCATAAAATATTAGATATTTTTATTAACGTTCAAAAGTAACGTTAACTTTTTGTTGGCTTTAAAAGTGTGTTGTCTTGTTTAATGTTATGTAGGATTTTTGTTTGTTAGTTAAATAAATTCAACTGTAACTGGATTTTATACAGCTTTTAATTCTCTTTCAGAATATGTATATTAGGCATATACTGTAGTTTTGAGTTGATATTGAAAAGTAATAGGAGTGGGGTAGTTCGAAAAAGTGGTAACTTTTTTCTCCGCTATTGTATATCTACCGATACAAACTGAGAACCTGAATCGCGTGCATAATTTCGTGACTCCATCACCGCGACGAGCCCTACTACATTGCCTAAAATTCTGCGAGACAAATAGTAAATCGGGAAAAGAAATATAAATTCAGAAGCGATCGATCGATGATTCATTGCACCTACGTATTCAACGTCGGAGTCGTTCGTAAAATTTACGTGGGGACACTGTGTATCAACATTACTCGAGCAGCTCTTCTTTTCGTTGCCCGAGAATCTGCGAGATTAGTCAATTTACGCGAAACCTTTTTAAAATGTTATAGATTCTTAATAAATATATATATATGTATCATATTATACACGTAATATGTACGTAAATATATGGAGTATATGTGTGGCCAATATATTAGTTCTTCACGCTACACGCGACGAATAAACTTAGATGTTACATAGGGTTTTTCGGTCGTGTCCGTGGTTGTAAGTAATTATATATACATATACGCATACACATACACGTACCTACGCATAGAGCTCATGCCACATACGCGATAAAATTCGTTTGACAGTAATTACAATCCTCTTACTAAATCGTGTACATTCGTCGTTACAAACATATAATAACAATAACAATGACTAAAAAGCAGTAGGAATACATTTGATTTTAATAAGCTGCGTATGAATCGAATTTACTTGCAGAACTATTTCCAACACGCAAAATTGCACATTTTACTTTCTCAGATTTCACGGTGTAGATTTCATTCGAATCATGTTTATATTGATAATCGCTTTATTTTAGACCGCCGAGACAAGCGCTTATGTAATTTTTACCCTTTGCACTCGAAGCTATACATAACTGAAGAACTCGAAGCTATTTACAAATATGAAAGATTGAAAACGATAAAGCATAAAATTACTCAACAGCCAGAATTTCATTTCAGTGGAAATACACATACATAATTATGTACAGAGACACGTGTATGGCTTAGTAGCGTATAAATCGTAATATGTATGTAGTTTTGAGGCCCCGCTTTAACTCGTTGCCAGTGACGACTCTTTTTCTTTCTTGAAAGGCACTGCTGGAGTGTAAAGGGCTAAGGAAAAAAACAACGGCTTCATATTCACACCAATCTCGATATTTTCCTATGTAATACTTATTACTATGTAAATAGTACAACATAACGACAGTTGTTAAAAAAGAACACACACGAAGGGGTTGGTATAGGAAGTACGCTACAGGTATACAAGACGTGGCATGTAAGCCGTGATAAATGGATATTTACAAAAGTACCTACTGGTCGCATTAAATACAAAAACGTAGAAGACATTTTCGTTCGCGAAAGCGAGAAGAACATTTCCAAAGGTCATCAAATTTTTCTCATGATTTCATTGATCAAAGCCACTCATGATAATTCAAGATCGTGAATTTAAAAAAAAAAACAGCTTATTGCAACATTCCAGTAGCTTCAACTCTGCTTCTTAATGTTTATGTTGTCATCTGTACCTACTTTTGGAAATAATTGCTTGTCGCGCTTTATGTGCCTCGTTCTATATATATATTATACATTATATTATTGTATTATTACATTTACGTATATATATATCTTTATATATATATATGTATGTATGTAAATATTGTATATCCTTGATAGCGCTTGATTATCGTGGGTAATCGCAACAGACGAAAATCGCAACAAACGTTAGACAAATGTGTGTACGTATGTGTTTAACACATTGTGTTAAGAGCTATTCGAAATCAGGCTTACGCTTTGAAATATTTATTTTTTAAACCATTTGTGGTGCCGACAATAATATCTCGTAATCTCATACGCGTGTTACGATAACGCAACAAATGCACTACTGTTTGCCAGTTGGTTGTTAAAGCTTTCTCAAGGAAACGCGTTAACTCTTCGCTCTCCAAGACAATAACAAAATAAACAAGCACAAGCTACCGAAGACAATAGCAAAATCGAACTTCCCCGATGAAGAGCATTTGTTTAAGTTTAAACAGAAGTTAACAAGTAAAAGTGATGGAAGTTTTATTGGAAGCCTAGACTTTTTAAATAATCTGTTAAAATTGAAAAGTATTTCACTGGCGCTGAAAAAGATTATACATGACAGAAAGGCAGTATTTACATTTCTTCCAAATAGAAGTAATAATAGTAATGAATCTACTTTTTAATATTTCTTCAGACACTACGCTCGCGATTGCGCGATGCGAAGAGTTAACGGTGATCGGGTGAAATTATTTCAGACGTTCGTAGTAACATTTTCAGCTGACTTACATAATAAAAGACTAACGTCTTTCCAAGCTATGATTTGATGGGATTCGTTAAAATACGGTGGGTTGAGTAACTGTTACGCTTCTACAATAGTTTATGCGGGCGTAATATTGCTGACAATGTCGACAGATAGTAATAGAACCATGGTTGCTTGTTCGACAATAATCACAGTAATCGTAGCAGTAAAACGGACAATAATGGCGAAACATATTTTGTGTACGTTACCGTGTACATATACGTTTTCGCGGCGGTATGTATCTTCGGTCCGCGGTTGCTTTCGTTCGGTGGAAAGCCGGATGTTGTAATGACACGTTCTAACAACGAACGTTGCACGCGACGTCTGTTCTTCAACGATATATCTGTCGCTTGACTACCGGGACAGGAAGGTTCCTAGTTACGCAGAGCTGGACAAATTTTATTCGAAATCAAAATAAAAAATAACGATTTAAAGTGACAGTTCAAAACATTATACGAAATTAAACGAAATATTGATTAATACGCAGTTGAAGGAATGCCAGATTAAGAATAAAACCGTTTCATTATTTTTCATGCCATATAGGTGTCTACCTATCGATAAAAAAATATTTCCTGAAATAATTCGTTAATGATTGAAAAACATCCTGCTAGTTTAAAAATGTAAGACATAACTATTTTTTCAAATTCATGATTCTAGTTGTCTGGTAGGTAGGTAGGTGTTGCAATAAGAATAAGGAAAATTCTCCCGTTCAGAATCGCCCACCACTCTTGCTTAAAATCATGAAACTTTAAGATAATAAAATTTTCTATTCTATCTTTATTATTACAGGTGACTCCATGTCAATTCGATCACTTTTGTCCTTCGACAAAAATGACAATCGGGGAAGAAAAGTGATCGAGTTGGCTTGGAACGCTCCTTGCATAACAGGCAGAGTCATCAGTTCACTATTTTTCTTCTGTCCCTGAATACGTTTAAGAGAATCGTGTTTTTGAAAATACAATAAGATTCCGATTAACCGATTTAATAAAGGTCGCTGTAGATCGGATACATCGCAACGCCCGCATAAATCTGAGATTTCTCTGGATGAAAATAAATACAACCACTCTTATTTATGAAATTTTTATGTACAATGTTAGTCGATACATGTCTCTTAATGACTGTGTATACAATTTTTTATTTAAACATGCTATATGATGTTAATCGTTGAAGCTGAAGGAGTTTTCTGTCTTTGCATCCTTATATTGTTGAACACGTTGAAGGGTACGCTTTAAAATTGCATCGCCCTCCTGATGACTGATCCTATTTTCCATCATTCATTATTCCACATTCTTAGCAAGCTGTAAAATATTATTGTTTGGCGGAATTTCATTTATCATTAGATTTCCTGCATTCAGAATTTTATGCTTTCACAAATCAAAGTATTTGAAACACGACTTGATAGTGATCTGCCATTGAATTTCATTCCATGCATCTACAATCATGTAGACAACTTTTCTGATCTTAATTCCAGTAATGCTATAACAAGGCTTACTTCAGCAACAAGGCTGCTTCAACAGAAATAAACGGTTATAATTTCTAAAGTATGATTCATTTTTATAATTCTATAAAAGGTAACTGTAAAATTAAAAGGGGAAATAACTGTTCCAAAAGCAGCAGATATTTATTTGTAAATATTTATTTGTACACATATATATGTATATTTTTGATATATCAGGATAACGGAGAGCAAAGATGATAAAAGCTCCAATCAGTGAGAAACTGAGAAATCGAAATCTGATTAATCGAGGTCCTGCTGTATGTATTTTTTATAATCATGGTGGAGTGGAGTCAAGGCTGTCTCTTCTAAAAGCTTACCGAAAGTGACTAGTATTCTTTGAACCGGTATTCTGCTCGACAGAAGAGTGCGCTTTAATGCGGTTTGCATTACAGTAATGTTTGGATCGAAGCCGGGAAACGTTGAAACCAACGACGAAGCGTTGAAATATTTAAGCGACGGATGATGAAATGGAATCTACTATAATGAAACGTTAAGAGATTAATTGACCAATAAATATATACCGCAATGGAATGCTGAAACAGAAAACTATTCCAGTAGCCAAACACTGGGGACAAGTAACATATTATTAAAAAATGAATGCCCAAAGTAATGTGTATTAAAATACTAGCATATTGGCACGTCATGATAAAATTTTGAAACAATACACGAAGCAAAGAAATGGCGAGATATGTATGTAGATGTACTGAAACAGCTTAATGCTAAAGTAATCGGCTATCGAGAAAGAAAAACATTGAAAGTAAGACGGATCGAAATCAATGAAACAACTGCAACCATTGAACCATTGAAGCTATAGAATTTAAAGATAGCACTTATGATAAAACTTCTCGTGTAAGAAATGAACAAATACATCGACGAATATAATCATCGTGACTCTACTCTGCCAGCGAAAATTTAAACGAAAAGTTTTCTTCAAACTCGTAGCCCATGTAACACACGCAATATTATGACGCTGCATCAAACGCATATTATATTCGCCATTGTATCGAAGTAGTAACTGGCCTAACGTTGTGTACGTTATTCATTGTCAGATCAAAGGGGGGAGGAGAATGGGGTGGGAGAGGCTGATCTTGAGATGTACCATTGCTGTAATCACTACAAAAATGAAAGTACTTAGGATAAGTTCCAATGCTGTTCGAACAATAATACTGATATATTTATATGAATATATAGTTCCGATAATAATTTACGACAATAAAAAAAAAACGAAATACGGGGTGGGCCGAGCGCGGCATGCCAATCGATATGTATTTGTTAGATTGATACGACCTGTAAAATGGAGCTATAGGGCATATTTCAAGGAGCACTATACAAAAATCAGATCCGCTGGGTATCGCCGCATAATACTTTTCTCGGTGCACCCTGTATCGGTTTAATAATGATTAGCTTTACACATATATACAATGTGTAATAAAAAATATAGGTTCGTGTACACTGTCTACATGGTATCGAATGCATAGGAAAAATTTGTCTACGAGAGTGTTCATTTATTTTTGCCTATATCTGTGCGTTGATAAGATAAATGCGTCTCAGATCTTAAATGTTCAAAAACGTCGTAGAAAATAATAGCTATAAGATCGAGTGGATATAAGCATCAATTCGAAGTAGGCTGTTGAATTCATTTAGGGTTCTGTCTCGAAAAGAAGCCGCGCCTCGGGGCCGAGCGTGAGCTTTTTTCGAGACGGGCATTCTACTCGATTTGCCTTTGCTCTCTGCTGCGGCGAGGGAGAGGGCACTCACAGGGACAAGCCATAAATTACGGTTGGCACTGCTTGCGCCGTTTATCGAAAAAAAGATGGAATAGATGCACAGGTCACTCTGGCACCTCTCACTCGTCGCGGCAGCTACAAAAGAAGTGGCGGGGATACCGACGGCTTCTTTTCGAGACAGCACTGTATGTGAATCAACCTCTTATCGATGGGAACCATGGTACTATCTAGCTTAATATAATTACAGATGACTTTGGCTTTAAATAATCAGTTAACAACGATACGCATGTGTATAAATGTTACTTACATTAAATCTGTGAATGTTATCGTATTTGTAACGAATATAGAAAATATTCTTTTGCAATTGTTAAGCATTAATTTTTATATTGTTATTATCGTTGTTCTAATTTGTATTTTTTTTTTGTGAAAAAATGTATTAGATCAGTACCTATTGTACAGTTCTTCAATATAATCATACTTCATCCCTACATTTCGTTAATACATCATACCTATAACAAATATTTCTTTTCATAAATAACAAATCGCTGTTCCGAGAAATTTGCGTTTACTTCACTGTAACGATTCGAACAAGCGTTAAGTGACAGAGGCACGATGCAAACAAACAATGTCACTGAATATTACAATAAAAAGTAATTATAACTTTTGGCGAAATTAACAGTTATCTGTTTTATCCCTTGTCACTCAATATTAGTCAAATGGGAATAATAAAAATGTTCAACATCGAAAAGCTGCAGTCAACTTTGAACAGATAAAACCTGCGAAATACTTATATTCTTTCTGTTCCCTAAATATTTTCCCCAAATACGATTGAGGGACCGTGTATGAGAGATTGTACCTATAAGTGCGTACGAAAAGCTTGTTGTTCAACCGTGTGTCGCGTGAAATCGAGACTTCGTTGAGACGAAATAAATTGGCTGCTCAAAGTCGTTGACGGATTATGCCAGAGCGCAACAATACGAGTGCTTAGAACGACTCCTACGTACGGAAATGATTTTGAGCGACCAGTCAGTTCTAACTATACAGAATGCGTGAATTGTACGTTATAGTGGCTATTTATTAAGGTCGAAAGAAATACATATTATCCTTCGCCTGAAACAATAAAAACGTAGACAATATCTAAGGAATCAATTTCTACACGCAGGGTATTAAAGAGTATTGTGACAGATTTGTCCAAGTTCGATTCCACATTGTACAACAATTCAGCGTGAATGCTTTTTTACATGTTTCTGTTGAATTCTTTAATGCATCGAATCGATCTTGAAAAAATGTGGAACGTACTTTAATATCCTGTAGCTATATAATTATACCTACATTACCTTGTGCATACACACGATTATGTATGTATGTACCCATGTATATGCATATTATCTGTAATGCGTTAAATGTTCTGTATACGTCTATACAGGGTGATTCCTAATTCCACGCCAATACTTCAGGGACTACATCTGCACATCATGACATTTTTACTTATATTATTAGTGTGCAGATTTATCCCCCGATGACTTGGCATGCATTTATGAATCATTCTGTATATTGTATACATAGAAGTGTATGTACCGTTAGTTGATCGTTACGCGTAGGCACATTTTTAGATGCAATGTTGAAAATGGTGTGGAATTACGTCATTCTATCGATCCTGTTTTGTGAGAAGTATTCCATTATTAATATCGACAATAAAGGGTGACAGTGGTAAATGAAATTTCATGAAAGTATTACGTTGTAAGGAGAATAAAGGTAAAAAGGTTTCAGAAACATATGTACATGTATATTATAAAAAATCTAATTTTAAAAAGATTGTTCTAGAAATAGTATTAGTACTTATAGAGATTAGTTGAAATGTTGTGGCATTTTTGTTTCATAGCTTGAAGGGCTGATGATTGTCGTTAAAAACGAGGATCTTATTCTATTATCTTATATTGTTATGTTATACATTTGCATTTTGTTGTTTATCGAACGTACTAACATTCTGGAAATTAGCGCTACTCTTGTTGGTAGTATTCGTAACGTTTAATGGAGATTTTCTTTTCTCTTAAATAGAAATTTTGCAGTTTGCTCTCAATGGAAATTCGTCCAATTTAAAAATCATAAGAAGTTTCATTGCAGCAAAGATCCGCCGTTTTAGGCAAAATAGATGTAGGTACTATCGCAAGATTTCTACTCTGTTCTACGTTTCTAAACTAAATATATATTATTATTGCTGCTGTTAGTATCACTGTTTTTCTCTGGTGAGAAATTACTAATATTTATTATTTAATGTTTTCTGTCGTTATATCTTGATTTCCGATAGTTCTAGGATTTTTAAAATATATTTGTACGTAGGGAGTTCTCCTTTTATTTTTGTATAATTTATTATAAGTAGTTACTTATTACCAGAATATATGTTTAATTAAACATGAGACGAACAAAAGTATTTCTAAACCTGATTCAACTAATGACAATTTAAATAATATTGACCATATTTGTTACCAATACAAAAAAGGTACGAGTCGTCCGTAATTTTAATTTCAAAACGTGTGATAATTGTCTTAAAAAACTAATTGTTTTTCCTGATAGCGCGAAAGCTTTACGACGGAATATTTAAATGTGCTTATGCTAATTGTAAGCTTCTCGTAATTTGTCGTTGGCTATCCAATGTAGGCTTACAATTTCCTTGTTGCCATTATACCTATGTAGTCTCCGTTTGTGAAATTTCCAAATTATATAGTCGCCGCGTGAATGCGACCGGCCGCGGCCGAAGAGACTGCTTTCTGTCACGCGATATAATTTATCGTACTATTGTACGAACCGGAAATATGTGCGTTGCGTTCACCAAGTAAAGCTGGATCTATTCAAGCAATTCTTTTTACTTGGCAGAACAATGGTTACCAAGGGGTAAATCGTCGCAATATAGTAGGGATTAAAATGTTCCGAGGTGATTGCTACTGGATCCTTTACCGGCGAAACAAGTTGCGCGGAACATATTTCTATTACGATCATCGTTACTGCTAAACGGAACAACAAATGCCAAGCAAATTTTCAAATAACAAAATTCTGAATAAACTGTGCAGGAATTTCCGTGGAATTTATTCATCAATTTCGTCGATACATTGAAAAGAAAATTAATATCTGAACTGGTAATATACATAGGCACTTATTGCTATTTACTAATCACAGTAACTGCTATTTAGTAACTTATTCATCAACAATTAGCTCAATTATCACTAATTACAGTTATCATTGCCTTAATAGACAGAATAAAGTAATTTTAACTCAACATTAGCAGTTTGGTTTATCATTTGATGGCCGAATGGGGATGTCAGCCAGTTTAATTTAATCTCCTCGAGAAACACTTTGCAATTCTTCCAACAGTTTAACAATTCGATCCTCCATTACACAGCGCATTCGTAATCGCTGTCGAGCAATATCTGCTGTAGAGGAATACGTCTATGTGTGTGCGTGTGTGTATGCGCTCGCGCTCGCGTGTATGTACATGTGTATATACGTATACATACATATACATATTACTGTATGTATAAATTTCAATGGATTCTAGTGTATCGAACTGACAATATTAATGTTGATCGGATTTATCGTTTAACGGACAATAATGTATTCGTTAAGAGTATCCCGGAACTAGAATTACGCGCGAGTTAAAAAAGAAATCTGCTCTTCCGTGCTGTGCATCAAAATACACGATCTTTAGCGTTAATAACGTATTCACGTTCGATCACACGAATCACGTTCCCGCGTTTGGTGTCTTTGATTAACGCAATACCAACGAATCTTAACATCCCGAGATGAAATTACTGTAGTACCGCAATTGTTCAAATACCAACAGTGGCAATAACACCATTGCAAACTTCAAAAGAATTTTAAACAAATTAATTGGCCGAAGGGCGGGGGAGGAATCCAGCCCTTTTCCTTGTAGACGCTTTCGTGGTAATGCGTTAATACCTGACGCCTGGTACCAGTTTGAATGATATCGAGAGCACATAGAATATTCAATTGTCGCGTGTATCATTGTCACGTTAAACCGTAATCGAGCGTTCAACTTTCACGATAGTACTACGCTGGTATGAAGATCGAGGAATGGATCGATTGCCGCGCAAAAAAACCTTATCCTTTGTGTCCATCGAGGTTACTTTAAAGTTTCAGATCGGTAATTCATGTTCGCGAAGTGTTTTTCATAATGATCTCTCGTGACGGAAAATGGCAAATATGGTAATCCATTCCGACGGTGGGCAATTTAAAGAAATCTATTTTGACTGTTTAAAATAGCGGGCCTCTTCTATATACACGCGTAGCTGCAGATTAGAACGAAAAGTATCACTGTTACACGCCGGTAAGGACTGGTTTGTTAATAATTATTACAACAATAATTATGTAAAATATATATGTATAATGTAATTTTGAGTGTATTATGTAATTAAAAAAAGAACAAGAAATATCGATTATTGATAACAATTTGTAAACCGATCTTTTAAAGTATTCAATTTTCTTTCGGGCGACGTAGTGTGCTAGTTACGATGCAAGGCCAAGTTTACGCTGTTCAGTTTCATTAAACAAATAAGCTAGGCCTATACGGACCGAAAACGCGTTTTAACCCTTCGTGGCCACACCTTCTTTTAATCACAAATTGGTCACACGGGGTTCACTGTACCCCAGCGTCATTTTTTCAGTTACCATTTTCGTATTTTTGACTGTTTTAACTTTTCAGTGATAATTCTACATTCGTAATACTTACACAGTCATGGTCTAATAGTCGTTTTCTAGAAATGTAAATTTTGATATGATAAAATTTGTAGTTGAAAAGGAGCGATTTTCCACTGTTGTGGGAAAATACAGATTTTTAAATTTTTTTTTATTTTGTTTTGCGATAAATCCTCTTTGGAAGATGTAAAAGTGCGGCATTTCAAATAAAAAATTGCTCTTGGGGTACAATACACCCAGTGTGACCACGAAGGGTTAAAGGGTTCGTAAAATTGAAAAATTTTTACGGTATGGCTTTGAACTTTACTTCGTCCGATCAAAATATCTATGTACATAGTGATTTTTGGAACAGCCTATACAATAGCAAACGTTGCCCTATTAGCTGCATTTCAATATTTTATTCTAGTATACTTGCCCCCACAGTTCCTCCTTCCCAGCACAATCACATCTTGACTTGCCACTTATTTTTCGATTTTTTATTTTTGGAAAGGAGATCCCCACCCCTATTTTTGTTCCTTTCGATTTAAAATTGCGTTGCAGCAAATTTCATCACGTGGAAATTAACCCTTATATAAATAACCGGGTACCGAGGTACCCACCTGGGCATGTTTTATGAAATTTTTTTACGTTTCGGTGACAATTTCGTCACGACCGCTTGGATCTTCGTTATTCGAACATTTTGAAAGCGAAATATATTTTCAAGCTTCTTTTATTGGTCTTGTTGGTGACGTCACGGGTGGGGAAAAAGTTGTAGTCAGCTTGCCCATTTCATAGGCATTTTGAATAGGCTCTTTCATCCAAACTGACAATAAGTAGTTTCTGCAGAATATTAATAAAGACTTTGAATTTTAAAATATCAGCGGATGTAATTATCAAATCAGGCGAGACTCAGCGTGATACGGTTTGTACGTTACACAAGTTATAAAGTACCAACTAATTTATTTCTTATTGTCTTCCTTTCAAGAATTTCATCGTTGTACCCCAGATAGGTAGCAAGAAGTCGGACACCCGATCGACTCAAGGTAATCATATAATCTCACTTCTTCCGTGACCGTTTCCCATTGATAGACAGCCTGCGATTAAACTCTCGAATCCTCTTCCGCACGGTATTACAGAATCGAAACTTTCCCATGTTGGTATTTCGACTGATCTCCGTTACTCGTCCCGCAACAAGCGACGGCTAAAGTGTAAGTGTCCCCATTAGCGACCGTGCCCCATTTACTGATTAAGTAGTTGTTCTCTTTTTGTTAAAACTAACAAATAAATTAACGTATTCGGCAAAGTGATTAGAAATTTAAATTCCCAGTATTCTGCCCATTATTTTATTTATAATTCCATTTATTGTAGGATTTATTATTAATGTTGTGGCACACAAAAGTTTGAGGCTATTCATTGACATAAGAACAGACCGATTTTAATACATACTGGAAACACACATTTCCGTGTTTAATATCAGAGACCAACCGAGCCATAGTGTACCTAATTGGTATATTAATATAAGTAAGAAACTATATATTAATATAAGGTAAGTCCGGTAGAGTTCGACCACCGGGAGAGTCCGGCCAGTGTTGATATCTCAACACTGACGCAAGATAGGGCACTGTGTGTCATTCACACAAGAGAAATGAAGGCGCTTGTGGTTGATCTGGCATTGACCATTGTCACAAATAAGACTTTACAGTTAAGACTTTATGCGAGGCTGAAAGTTTTTAAACCAAGTTACATGGCGGTGATATTTGAAAAACAGCTAAGTTTATTTCCACCCTTCCGATATTGGGGATATAATATGCATATACCTACAGTGTAACACCAACGATACGTATGTATTCGTTTTTAATTTTTTTTGATAAGGCGGTCGATCGCTCCCTTGAATACTCGTAATGGGTGGACAGTCTAACCCCGACATGCGGGCGAGAGCGACCAGTTGCAGTGCCAATGTTTTTCGTTGCAAATGAAAATAAATACTTGAAATTATCGCACACTATAATTTATATATACTCTTTGCTTGAATGTGCATAAAACGACAAAAATGTGAAAAACAACGATGCTACAATTTCTTTTCCAAAAAGTGGTCGAACTCTCCCGGACTTACAATAATATAAATTTATTGTAAGAATAGCTGCCACATAAAAAAAAAAAAATCTAATTTAGTGGCCGAGAAGACCCGAGAAGAATGCTTTATTAGTTACTATTTTATGTTATTTTCTTCCTGTATGTATCAATAAAGAATATGTGCTTTTAAACTGTCATATTATTACACGCCCTGGTAGTGGAAGCATTTCCCTTAACTGAATGTCGACGAGGAATAATCGATCGCGACACTTTCCCGGAAACAGATACGCGGCGAAATTCAAGCGAAGATGTAACTACTTAGGCGTCCTACCAGCAACCGACCACCACTGTGCACTAATTGCACCTATTTGACGAATAACGACTGACGCGGTGCTGCTGTATCCTATACACACGCTTACGCTATACGCACGGATAAAACCGAAGTCGGAGAGCTCGTTACTTTCTAAAGTTCCGCCGCGGTCGCTGTCGTCCCGTATCCTCTCTGTACCTTTGCATTTTGTGATCGGCCACGAGGAGCATCGGCAGGAAGCAGTTTTACTGATTTTTCTTCACCGCGTGCCTGAATGTTATATCACAAACCACGGAAGTGCAGGAGATGGCAGTCAGTGTCCTGAGATACCTGCATCTCATCCTCCTGGCTTTGCTCTACCACCGTAAGTAACTCCTTACCGGTTATCGGCCGGTAGATTCTCGCGCCCGCTTACCGATTCTCCCGCGAATTCACCTCCCGCTCTTCTCCTCGAACTTTGTCGCGCTCCTGCTGAAAATAGGCTCGTGAAACGCGCTAGTGACTCCTGAACTGCATCTCTCATCCGTGGTAAATCGGATGTCTCCGTTTGGATTAACCCGTCGCGCATATTTCTCCAAGTGTTTCCAAGTGATAGTTTGCAACGCTTACTTTTCGCCGGTTCAGTCGAATTTGCTGCCGATTCTTCAGTGGTGCTTGTGTTTCAGAAACGTCAACTGGGAACGCGGATATCGCGAATCATTTTCAGCACCATTTGTGCTTCTCGTTTTCTTTAGAAATTGAGACTTTCAGTTTAATTTTAATAATACTCTGCACGTCATAAAGTGACTTTTTTGCATTGGATTTGATCTGGTTTCGTGAGTACATATTGAATCTCTACTATTTAAAATCACTTATTAGGGACAATAACATAAATTACGTAAATTTCTATCTGGATTGAAGTCTCTATTTTTAAATCATTAGAATTAGTTGAGCGTAACATATGTGCCTAATTATTACTATTATGCTAGCAAATAGTAACACATTTATAAGGTAATATTTTATGATACTGCACGCGTTGAATTGATTCAAGGAACATTTTTGTAGATTTTAACCTGGTACTCAACAATTTTTCTATTATCCGTCTTCTGTACTTACGATACCTTCGATAATTTTTGCAAATAAATCTTACAACTCACATATTACTGCTTCCATTTAATTTAGTAGCATTAATAACATTATTGTTCGTAGCGTCTCTAAAATGAGGCTTGTTTCAATTATGTCGGCAATTATCATTCCGCGCAGCAACGGCACCCATGCATTTATCAGTCGTTTTTTCCGCTTATCCTCGCCCTCGTGTCGCTGGTGCAAGCATATCCTCGCCAAGAGGAGCGACAAAAAACTAATTTATATCTGGCGAATAACGAGATTCACAACCTTCACCCGTTTTCCTAGTTTCTCATAACGATCCAGTAAGGTTCAGTCTACCATACCTACGAGCAACGGCGATTATGAACAGCGTATTTTGAACGGCACACGGTTAATTAGCCGGTTAAAAAGTTTTTACGAGAGACACAGCATCGCTTAGGCAGAAAATTGAGGGTAATCGGTGAGTCGTTAACGTGCCACGTTTCTTCGTAGACAATGTAAGCGGGGAGACCACGACGTTCAAGGATCTGTTCAACAGCACATCCTGCGCGAAGCCACCCTTCGAATGTCCACACCCCCAGATAGACTTTTACTTGTACACGAGGTAAGTTATTTTTAATTGGAAAGATAATTGTACCATATATTTACTTACTTAGGGAAATATGATTCAAAATCCAAATAAGTAATGATGATTCAGAACAACATTCGAGTCCATCATTTATAATAAGTAATATTGTTTACAATTATGAAGAATATAAATTTATTTGAAACTATTTGATTTTCAAGTGGTAAAACTATTTCATAAGTTTTCATTTTAAATGGTACCTAGGTACTAAAACAGTCAAGATAATCCCTTTTAATAAATGCAATAAAATTTATCTTACAATTTTCTTAACGACGCATGAAATTGTAACTGTTCTCTTAAACAAATAATTCTAGTTGCTCAGTAGATGTAGTAGTATTGAGATAATAGAGTTAGAAAGGAAAGGGGCGTGTATATTACGTAGTATTTCGTAATTAATACAATAATTTTCAATGCATATATACAAGCTCCCATAATAATAGCGTGTACTTGTTAATTTGAACTGATATAGATAATACTTTCGGAAATGCGCTATTACATTTAATCAAATACTTTAATAATGCGATAAATCTTTTTAGTATTTATTAAGCTACTCTTATATTATACAAAAAAATTAATAGAATTTTTTCAACTTGTTTTAAAACTTTAAACGCGATTATCTCAAAACAACATTTTTTCAACTGGTGCAGGTGATTGCAAAAAAAACTATTTGATCAATCAGTCTGAAATTTTTACACGTTATTCGGCACATCGGTGGCTATGGCCGGAATCACGGAAACCTTTTTTAATTAAACATTTCATACTTCTTACACGGCAAAATGATTGAAAAATTCACCGTGTATCGACACTTAAACTTCAAACCTTCGCCATTTTGTTATTTTTTTAGCAGTAAAAATAATCCTGGTTCAGGCGATAACCACACTCATAGTGATTACAACACAGTTTCAATTTTTTGTTTCAAATGCGCCGTTTTCCCGGAATCACCCGCAAGGCGCTCACATTAATGCGATATATATAAATATATAAAAAAAAACTGTTAAAAATTTAAAATAGATTTTTTTATACTGTCAATAAGTGTGTTTATAAGTAGACGAAACATTATTTACGTTGGACATTCCGTTTACTAAAAAATAAATTCTAAAAAATTGTATATACAGTTTTGGCGCAGGGCACGCACATTTGGCTGAAATTCACCGTCAATTTTCTCGAAAACGATAGGCAATATTAAAAAAATTTGTTGTATATTTTCGTCTTATCTTGGGCTGTAGAATCGCCTCCTACCTGGATTGCCATCTTTAGTGAAACAATCTGCATTGTACTTACGTACTCGTGCTTATTTAATTTGTAAGTTTTATAAATGCTTTATAAATTACAAATAATGAAATAACAAACTCGACAAGCCCAACTGTAATAAATTATAACTTTCTATTCTCACTGTTTAAATTATATCTCGTGTTATCTGTTATATTGGAATTGGATATCACCCAAGAGAGATGATATCATGTAGAAATTATACACATTGGTCGGCGTTCAACGCCCCAACTTTCGGAGAAATTTCCGTTACTTTTGCGTGAGAGTGTGAAGCAGTTCCTCACTTTCGTTCAACGATCGTGAAGGTTCACGTCGCGAGTTAAACTCCGCAAGCAAGAACCTCGGGGTAAGATTCTCGATTTCAAGATCACGATCATTTCGTCTGGTACTGAAAGTGGCCTCGTTTCAAGGTTCACCTTTCTCCGATAGCTATAGTCTGGTAGCTTTGGCACGGCTTGGATACTTTTACTTGTTCGCATTTCCTTCATTCTTCAGGCTTACTGTCTCTTTTTTACAACACCGTGCATCGAAAGTGACGAGCAACTGATTAAATTCAATTATTTCTTAAGCTTTATATTTTTAACATACGACCGCCCCCCTTTCTCTACGAGCAAAGAGGATAGTGGGTACACTTACTGCCTCCTTCTTTCAAAGGCAATGTTCGCACATGTTTGTTTCTTTTTCTAGAGACACGCAAAAGAAACCTTTGCGCTTAGATGTTCGAAGGTTTGAATCCCTTCACTACTCAAGATTTAACAAATCACATCCTACGAAAATCATCATCCATGGCTTTGGCGGAGGAAGAAATTTAATACCTAGTCCGAATCTTCGAAAAGGTAATTATTTAAAAATATTACCCTTGTAGACTAAATCAGCTGCTAAGTAAATACATAAGCAAAGCTAATTTTCTCTTAATGCACAAATATTTGAAAGTCTCGCTACGTCAATGATGCTTATTAGATATTCAGAATATTATGAATTTAGTTAAACTCTTAAACTGAAAACTACTTAATTAAAATAAAATTGTGCACGGTAACCTGGATTCAATATCCGCATATTTATATTACGTGTATCACGGTGTCTTTGATGCTCACAAAGGGGATTGAGAAATATTTGATTACCATAGTTCGAAATTATCAGGCTTTTCGGTGATGAAACTTTTAATTTCAGCTTATTTCACGCGAGGCAATTACAATATTATAATCATCGATTACGGTGCGTTGGTG
This sequence comes from Andrena marginata, assembly GCA_963932335.1. Taxonomy (NCBI): domain Eukaryota; kingdom Metazoa; phylum Arthropoda; class Insecta; order Hymenoptera; family Andrenidae; genus Andrena; species Andrena marginata. The sequence goes on along the minus strand of OZ010664.1, from coordinate 2,014,251 downwards.
CGCGAGCCGTGTCTGTCGCAGATACAATGGGGTCCAGATTTCTGTTCACGATGTATTGCTCAATTGGTAAGGTACTTGAGGGATCATCCTCGGGGTACGAGGGTGGAGAATATACACGTGCTGGGGTACAGCGTGGGTGCGCATATAGCCGGGCTCATTGCGAATTATTTGCCCGATGACAGGCTTGGGAGAATCACAGGTAACATATGGAATACAATACATAGTTTAACCATTAATTGTCGATCCTACTAAATACAGAGCTTATTTATTTATGTACATTCATTTCACGTTACTCGCCACCAATAGACTTCCCCGAATTTCAATAATAAATCGCATTCCATTCACGTTTCCCTTTCTTATTACAGTCACATTTCTTATTGTACTCAATTTATATTACACTATTTAGTAATCACTTCAATTACACAATATCATACACGACACTTCGGAATTTGCAATTTTTAGTAGATATTGAGAAATTATATTACTATGTTGCGAGTGGTATGCATTTTATAAACATTCTAGTTTCATTTCACGCGTGTGTATTCGCATGGAAATCCTATACTAGTTGTTTATCAGATTAAATTTTGTAAATAGTGTGTCTGTGTAATTGTGGATGGTAGAATGAGAGAGAGAGGGAGGGAGGGAAGGAAGGAGGGAGGGAGGGAGAGAGACAGAGAAAGAGAAAGAGAAAGAAAGAGAGAGAGAGAGAATTGTTAGCGGATCATAACGCGTGTTGTGAATGTAGCGTAAAAGAGAACCGATTGCGCGATAAGATAATTGGCCAAAGCAGTGAGAGCCGGCGAGCATAATAGTCAGACTAACACCAACGAAAATCTTATTGGGGAGCACTGTGAAAGCCGGATAAGTAAGCCGACTTTAAGAATTTTTTCCGGAATAATTTACAATTTTCATAGAAAATTTGTATTACCTACCTTTAGCACAATGTCTTGAGAGACTATAAAAAAATAAACAGATAAAAAAATAGATAATTCCCATCGTTGATTGGTTTGACGTCACTGCGGCGTGTTCCCCCTCCACTACGTCAAAATCATTTGGATACTTCTGCGGAATTTCCAGGTTCCGGACCTACAGTTCTCTTGTAGACGGCACGTGATACGTGAGTGAAATAAAACAATGTAAAACTTTACACAATGGCACAATTCACTTAAATACATATCACGTGGCGTCTACGAGAGAACTGTACGCCGTACGATTCAAAAGCGTGGCGTCACTTCACGCTTGGCTTCGCTTGGCGCTGGGGTCGGTTCGTCTCCCATCATGGCGTCATCACGCATACATATACCACCACTGCTGTAGGTGTTCCCCCTCCACTACGAGTATGCCCCCACTCCTCTGCTGCAGGGTCTTTCCCGGCAGCCCTGCTCCGGACTGAGCAGGCCTGTTCTACTCTGTAACTCCAACCTTTACCAACTCACATAAATTAATCATTAACAATTAACACCTTACTTATTAAAAATCCTTCAAGTAAGATATATATTTATTATTAATCCTTTATGAATGTGTTTATTTTATTAATACATTAATATTGCAGCTTGCGTCGCTGGTGCACAAAATGTCCAAAGAATACATCGATTAATTTGAGTGGTCGAGGAGTTCGGACATATGAAATACAGTCTTTATGACTGAAGAAAGTAATTTCATTCATGATAACTTATTTTTACGGAATTACATATTCCGTGTATTATTTATTCGAATAATAAGTTACACATATACGTATGCGAAGACCTATTTACCGAGATACGACATATATGAACTATGTGCCTTTCACATTTCTGTTGTCCGAAACATTCCATAAATACTTACGATATCACTTTTAATTTTCTATGTATTAGCGTATTTCCCTCTTCAAATTGATCAAATTCCTTTTTATCTCTTATTCATAAATTCTAAAATAACGTAGAGATTTTCAGGGGACTTTTAATGTTAACTAATTACGCGATATAAATAAACAGCAGAGTACGTTAACGTTATTCATAAAAATGTTCCAAATCATCTTTCACTAAAGCGAGGATCACAAATCTCGTAGGATTATCTAATTGTAAATGTGTTAGTTAGTTATATGGTGCCTCTCACTTCCCATAAAAATTGCGCTGATTGCCAGTCGACCTAACAACGGGAGAATGTTACGCTCTTTCGATTTAATTTTTCTCGAAATAAATCTCTTTCTTGTTTCGTCTAACCATCTTCCACAGGAATATTAGAATCAAACGCAACACGTATTTCCGTAAAAAAAACTCTCTAACGCTAATTAATTTCCATGGCGGTGATGGACAGGACTCGACCCGACTATATTTTTCTACATGAACGGAAACCGGTCGATGGATTTAGATCCGACGGATGCACACTTTGTCGATGTGATCCACACTGGTGCTGGTATTTTGGGCCAATGGGGACCAACCGGGCATGCGGATTTCTACGTGAATGGAGGCTCGAGTCAGCCCGGATGCGCAACTTCCTCCTTGCTTCGTAAGTAGAATCTTCCGTGATCGTTTTCCTGCGTTCTAGTAGCGCAAGAGAAACTCATTGAACCCTCTAACCGCTGTTTACTGTTTTATTGCTTTGCAATTATTCACTATTATACACAAGTGCCTACTAATTTCGAAAGTGTTTGCAATAAAAGAAAGGAAATCGAAGGGGAGGGCCTCCTGAACGATGTCACGTATGAAATGTCGCTCGTACAAAATTGAAATACTTGTATAGGTATTTATAATATATTAAAATCGACCTGCTCCTGCGATAATAAATAAGTTCGGAACAGGGCTCGTTTGCAACAGTTAACTTTGATAAATAAAAGTTATTTATCGTACTTTTAACTCTCGAGTCATTTCTTTTCTGTTTTAAAGTCACCGTTTTACATTAACACTTTCACTCTGTGATGAGAGTTCAGTTTTAACAGTTATTTTATGTTCGATTAATAAAAGTTCTGGAGGATCATAAATTTTTAAACAGATATTTAAGGGTAAAATATAAAAGTTCAGAATATTTTTTTCAATCCGTATTATTTGGGGAATTGAAAGCAGGATAAATATAGAAGAGAAAGCACATTGTGATTCTTATATAATTATTTTCACCGAGCGGTTTAAGGTTTCAACTTCAGATCTATATACCCCGCAGCATTTCCAGGAAATCTGCTTGTCAGAACTAACTTTTTTTAGAGCAGAATAAATGTTCCTGTTTAACTAGAACATTTTCTACTTTCAAGAAAATAAAAGTTTCTTATTTACCTACACCGCATTTTATAACAGTCTTCTCGGAACAGAGAAGATAATAGTTATAAAATTACAGTTTTTTCCTAACTGATTGAAAATTTTAACTGTTTCAAACGAGCCGATTATCGGGCGGTCGAAATCATTCGTAATCACTGTGAAACAAATGTATCATTTCAGCCAATATTTACTGAACGCTTAGGTATTAGTTTTGAGAGACGGGAAATATAGGTCTATCTTCCATTTTTATATAAATTGAAATGTCTTCCTGATATCTAAAAAAAATCCAATCCACCATTCTAAGTCGCGTTTGAATATTTTAACTCTATCTAAACTATTGTAGCAATTTCAAATTTTTGACAAGTAAATATTATCTGTGGAAATAGCATGCAGAACTACTCAATTATTACTGTAGCTTACTTTTCTTTCCTACTTATTCTGTAGTTTGCTGTATTATTACCTGAATATCACGTAGACACACGGAATTATTGCCGGAGGTAGACAAACACTTCGAAATCACGAAAACACGTGACTAAAAAGACGATGCAGAGTTACCTTATAATTAGAAAAAACATTCTATGGAACGGATGGTCGACTGTGAACGAAATTAGTTGCACGTTTTATCCGCAGAGACCCTGTCATGCGATCACACAAAGGTGACGCCATATTACATAGAATCAATCACGACGAAAGTGGGATTCTGGGCCGCCCCGTGCGGAAATCTATTTTCTTACCTGATCGGATGGTGCAAACCGAAGTTGGAGGAGTACATTCTAATGGGAGAAGACGCTTCTCATACGTAAGCATGCTCTATCATCTTTCTTTTGTTAACCCATTAGGCACCGGAACTATTTCCACTAAAAATCTGATTTAGTACCTTACAATAAACAAGCTTTTTGTTTATCAATTAGTCGTCCTACATAGATTTAGAGGATGAGAATTAAACGCAAATATTCCATTCATTGTGCGGCGATTTGAGACTGGCATGTTGTGTAATTGACGTATTTGTGTTGGGCTATTAGTTAATCGCTCTATTATTTCATTATCTCAGATATACAATTATTATTTTCAAGAAGCTACCTTGAAATAAGATAGCATGTTGTCGAAAAAATATAATTTCAAATAATGTCATTTAAAAAGTGCTCAGTTTCAACTTTTGCAAAGGTCCGATGATAACTTATTGTTAAGTCTGTAAGTACTATCCGTAGATTATTTGCAAATATTGTTGTCTATGTTTATTACCTTTGTCAGCAAATTAAACATCGGACCATGAACGAATGGCAATAATGTAGAAGTAATTATAAAATTATACTTTGAATATTTTTCAGAGCACGAGGCATCTTTTATCTGTCAACAAACGCACACAAACCGTACGCCCGCGGTCTACCCGCAAAAAGCCAACAAACGACAAGTCGGAAAAGATCGTCCTCCCGCCAGTATTGAGCTTACTGAAGCAATTAATCAACATAATTACGGAATAGCGAGTCTGTGATTAGTTGTATGCATTGCACGTTATGTTTAACTCTGTTGTTTCATTGTACATTTTTTAATTAGTTTCTACACAATAAACTATTTTGCTAAGCAACCTACCGTGAACTCCGCATCCTATCGTTCGCGACATCACTGATGATTAATGTGCTCGTTGCATTGCCGTTACCGGGTAATGTAGCTGAGATTCAACAACTTTCACTTTTTCATCGTAATAATTCCACAGAATAGATCCAAGTTCGTGACACTGTGAATTTTAATCGTGTTCATTAAACAGTCTACTATTATTACTTAACAACGGATCTCCTGGTCTGCGTGCTGTCGTGCATCATTTTTCTCTAAACTGATGAAACGCAGGCTAATGATTAATATTAATCATTAATATGTTTGTTAGGAGATATTTATCAGTTTCCTTAGGTCAGGTAACATGATTTCCCCCCAGAAATGCCTGAGGTTTGGAAACTTAGAAAAAATAGTTCAAGTCGTTGAAAATAGTTTGTAACTTGGAACAGACTTGGGACAACAAATTTTGTTCTTAAATATAAGGTACAAAAAATGGTTTATGTTGAAAATACGTTACGAAATGTAACATTATATTTTTATGTTTTTTGTACGATTAAAATTAATAAAAAAGGCTATGCAAAATTAGACTGTTGCTCATCACTATTGAACTATTATTAAACATTACTTATCAAGAGAGAGTTTTACGTCGCGTCGTTCGAAATTGTTTCGTTGTAAGACATCAGATGATGACTATTTCTTATGATCTAGCGAACAGAAATACTTTATAAATACCTTTTACAACGAAATAATGTAAAACGTTCATTATCCGAAATAAACGAAGGTGCAATAATTTTCTTGGAAAATTAAACGGAGAAGAATCACAACACCGAATATTTGCCGAAATTACTGAAATAAAATAATGAATTTTAAACTTAAATCACTAACTGTTTAATTAATATTGAATAAGTGCATTACTATAATCTAATTAGTGGTTACTGACAAACAGAGGAAATTGCCTGCATCAGGGAAGGCAATGATTCACAGAGGAATTATATATTAATAAATATAAATAAAATGACAAATACCTACAATTTTTATTCTTCTTTCTTATACAACATTGTTTGGATTATTAAGCGTTCAGTAAACTGGAGTTGAAGTAGTAAATCGTAAGTTCGATTACGTGACGTATCAGTAATTCGTCTGTCTCATAGTTTCACATTTCTTTTTATCGATGTTTGACGTCGCAGCAACTCATTACATTGTTTTTTAGCGCCATGACATTTTGGTTGAACTTACATCTGGGTTAGTGCCATGATCCAGATCAGTGTTATCATTTAATTTTACACGAATTTGTCCTACAGCTTTATTGGTTTACTAAAGCCACACGCTTTGAATCTTCTCTTGAGGTTGAAATCAGATTAATCTGCAACTGGCTCTTTTGGCGAGCGGTTAAAAAATTAATAAAACTATTAAACTTTAGATTCTAATTTAAATCCTACTTACACACGTTGTCCTATGCCCATTTGAGATGAAGAAAGAACTCACGTCGGCCAGTTTTATGTTAACAACAATATTTATTACATAATAATTATGATATAATAATAACTCCTATGGATTTACAGTACACTGCCGCGCTAAACCTTATTTATGTATAATATGCAATGGAATGATTACAACTTGTTAAGACATCCAGGCTGGAGAGATTCGGGGCTCCGTTTTCAGATCGGCTCAGATGCGAAGTACAAGAAACGCGTCCTTTCGTTTACTCCACGTTTTACCGCGCCTCGTCGTGGGAACGATGCACCAGTCGAATGAGAATAACTCGAATCCGCGGCGACGCGACGTAGCTACATAATTCGACTATTTCGTAGGCATCGTCCCAAAACGTGACTTGATGTCCGCGTCTGTATATACCTATGCCATGGATGTCATAGATCATAGAGTTCTCTACACGTTACGGCGAATAACGTAAGATCTACCATAAAAAATGGACAGCTTCGATATTTCGATGAGAAACGATAAACCAATTTTCAGCACGGAGTCTTCCTTTCAGGAGCCAGAACGATGCTTCAACAACTAGAACAAACTGTGCGCTTCGGATTCTCATCTTTAGTTCTTTTATAACGTTACAATAAATGTGTTCAATAAGATGTTCCTCTCGATCGTTGTTAACAGTTGACGTATCCTATTATTGTTTCGAAACCTAGGTATCTTTGTTTGGACCCTTTCGCGACGGCAACGTCTATACGAAAAGTTGTTTAATATCGAGGCACAGAATCTATTCTAACTGAAACATCAACGAGCAATTTACATAAGCTACAGATAATTTTAAATCACTGCTCATGGGTGGGTGTGTAAATAACGTTACAGAAAAAAGAAATTCAGCACTCATTTTATCCCGTTAGCGATACCGCGGCTCCATCCTTTTACGCGAATGTACAGATTCCATGAAAAATCTGTCGAATAATGAATTAACGAAAGTATAATTATTTTCGGAAATGTAGGCACTTAATTAACTGATAACAGAGAGAAATTCATAATCTCCATTTCATTTCTTACCCACTATGGACACGAAATTCTCAGAACCGTCCGAAATGGGTTAAAGTAACTTGTGACGATTTAAAAAGGATAATGTTTTATTTATTTGTTTAGTGACGAATCACGGCTGAGAGAAGTTGAAAGGTTCGCATTACCGAAGGGGGATCGTGAAAATCATTTAACTCTACACGCAATTATTCGTATTCTGCTGTGGCATCGTTCTACTCGCGAAGAAATAAGAATGAAAAGATTCAACGACGTCACTGTTCAGCTAAGCAGAGCCTTTACAAAGATTCATCGTATATTCCTGCTTCATCGTTTCCTTTATTTACATACATCATCGTGCTTCGTCGCTACGTGCCGTTTGGACCAACGTACTGGTATGTAGGTATATACATATGCCTTGGAAAAATCGTTTTAACGCTAACGTGACAATCGGTATGTTTATTAATCGAATCAGTGCTCCACCGTCGGCGACAAATTTACAAACTCGAAGGGCTCCGAATCAGGCCGCTGTGCACTGGTAACAGAAAGAGGCACGCTCGAAAGACTGGCGCCGTCTATTTTGGATACTCGTCTCGCAAACAGATGGTAAAAACGAATGATTATCGACTACGGGTGATACCGGACAAATCGTGAACAGGTATCTATCAATGATCCATTTATAGCCGCTACTTATCACTCTTCCTTATCTAAATGAAATTCATTGCCCTCGGGGACAAGTTACGACATCACTAAAAGTAGCGAAACGCTGAATCCAATTGGTAAGGAAATGAATAATAATTCGAAATTCTTTTTATGCATCATTTTACGATTACTATGGGCAATTATATGCTTCGTAAAAAATCACAGGCATCGAGGTCTTAGGCACGTATTTTATGCACGTATGATACCGTCAAATTCACAACTAACCTCGCCGAGTACTTTCGAGCCTGTCCCTGATCGCTAAACACAGCGCCGAATTTGCTTTCCGTTGTAGCGTTTAGAAATGAGATTCTCAGTTTCTAACATTCGTCAAGTTAAACTGGTCGCTTAAACCCTCGACAACGAAATCAATGGCTCACGCGAGCTCGTTACATTCCAAAGTAGGTATCCGAGTAAGTACGCAGGTACGTGAGTACGTAACTTTTAATAATACGTGGTATTTGAATTTGGAATTAATAACGGATACTTGGATATAAATATATCGATTGAAAATATTCTGACGCGACTCTCTGATTTCATCATTAGCTCTCTTATCAACGCAACTTTGACGAATGGGGTATACAATTACGTAGCGAAGTTACATACACGCTGTTGCACCCTACAACTTCAACGTACGAGTAAGACATTCAATTATATCGATAGCAATTGAACATTCAATGGTATATCGGTTTTTGATATATTTATATTTTTCTTTAGAGGAGAGATGCGAGGCTCAAAACGTATGTGTGCCTGTATATACAGATATGGTACAGGTTAAGACAGTAGGTACTGAATGAGATAGAAACTTCGTCGTCGAAGGGTTAGATCGGTATGTCGAATGAATCGTAAACACAGAAACGTCACCATCTAGTTGAAAAGAGTGTTCCCAGGTATCTTTTCAACGCTCTCTGCTTTCTATACGTAGAATTAAATGGCTATTTAACTTGCCCATTCGTGAGCCTGCGAGGGGATCGATTGCTACATATATCGATTCGAATAATTTCTGCCGCGTTTCGTATATCGCCGCGTACACGATCTACCCCAACTAAATTACTACGCGTTGCATTTTCTTTTTCCTTAATTATCATTATTGGTAATAGTATTAATATCATTATTGTTATGATTTCTCACCTCGCCACCGATGATTGACCCGTTCACTTGATTAGTACTCATACTGCTTAATGGTAAATGGTAATGATTCCCTTTCTTTTTTTTTCTTTCTCTCTTTTTATCGATATACGTATTTCTGGCGCAGGCTGCGCCAAAGCGCAGGGACAATGCGTGTACGAATGCGTGCCCGGCCAGTGGTAAGTTCCTCTTTATTTCCTTCCTTTTCATTATTGTAGCTACTGAGCATCCGTAACGCGTGGTCACGTCAGGAACGGCGACATCGATCGATTGTCATACACCAGCGGCACTGCACGCGAAAATCATTTCGAAAGAAATGAAAGGCATCGTTTAAACGTTAAGCGGCCTACACACACACGCTGATACATGTTGCGACGCGAAGCGCGCATCGACTCTCGGGTTTCATGAAAGTGGCGTCAGGTTCAGGTCGCCTCCGCATTACTGATCCCTGGCCGTTTGTGATCTGATGCTAACGCTGAAACACCTTTTCAAAAATGTCTGATTATATTCCAATTTCAGGGTTATTAGCAATAATGGGGAGTAGCTATGTTAATTAAAAAAAATGTAAAATCCAAGACTAAAAGGAAATGGGGCAAAGATATGGTTAATCGAGGGAAACAAATTTTGCTAATTCCGCGTTATTAAATGAACTGAAAGCAAACGAACCGAATGATCGTAAAGATTGTTTGCGTATGGACGATTGTGTTTCCCGTCATTTGTTCGATAAAATTCGTTCGCGGATCGAAAAACAAAATAGGTAGATTGATGCGGCTTTGTGCAGAAGAAAGACTTTTCGCAGCTCTAAGTGTTTTAACCACGGCAATTAATTAATAAATTCTTCAGAAAAATCTTTATCTTCCATTTCTAATACAATCGGTACAAATAAATTATGACCGGTACCGATGCCACCCTTGACACTACTCTACGGTGTAGACCAATCTACACGCATAGTAACATGTGTCGTGAAACCTGAGAGTCGATGCGTGGCGTCGCAACATGTCCCAGCGTGTGTAGACCCGCTATAGTCACAAGTGCCGATAATAGTCACAAAACGGTATCGTACTTCTGCCACTCGTATTTACAGTAATCTCATGCCGTTCGCATGTACCTACTCTCACGAATTGTGTGATCTATTAGATGTTTCATGATTCTAGCAATTTATTTGCTACGATTGTTAACGTGTTTAGGGGCGGATTTTGAGATTTAACATGCTAGCAAGCGTCTGCCGCCCTTTCCGTGTAATATCATTAAACATTCTAATTTAAAAGAGCTGAGAGAATTTTCAAATTAATTTCAATGTCACAACTCTGATACGAGTTAATGCTAATTGGCTTTGCGAAAAAGAAAAAAATGAATTGCGTTTAAAGTTGGCTCAAGCCTCTGCGTTTAAAGATCGCCGTTCAGTTTTGGTGTTAGGGAAAATAGATAAGGGATTTTATTTTAGAACGGAAATCTATGCTATAAAAGCTACGAACAAAAACATTCTGCTACCTTCTTCAATTTCTTTCGCCCAGAATTTCCAGCCCACTTTGCCTGTACATGTATGTAGGCACAAACCCGCCCCTGGACGTGTGACTTATGAAAGACGACTTAACTTGACATTTGAAATTCCCTTCACATTAGGCAAGACGCGGTAACTGGTTATGAATATTTGATAATTACACTCATACAGGACAAGTAACTGTATCACTCTTTCTCACTTCTACTGCAGAAACACAGGTAGAGTATCCCATATAAAGCGTTACGAGCTGCTTTCTCTGAAACTATGGAAATAGTCGCAGAACTTTCTTCTCAATTTTTATAGGCCAGTGTAGTATTTTATATTTGCCATAATCGCCGGACTTCCTGGACGGTGCAAGGGAGATGATCCCTTTGATTCTGTTTAGACAACATGGAATATAAATTCTCGTATTTTCGGATAGATCATATATAATTTAACAACACGTACTTGGAACATGTTCTCGTATCGTACAAAGTTAAAGAATCAAAGTGAGAAATATTTCCTCCGGGCAAGACTACTTGATTTACTCGATTTTCTCATTTTTAAGTACACGTACAGCCGTCGTTTCTGGTAAGAAGAGTGACTCGGCCAACGGATTATTGAATTAACAGTTAATCTACATGTATAAACGGAACGCTGATATGGAATCTTCATTCAATGGAATACGGTATTTATTGAAAGGGGGCTAGTTTTATCTACAAATGGGGAACGGTAAGAATTTTAAGTTCTACTGTCAGTTACATTCCTACGTTATACTCTCTTCTGTTCGATGATTAGGAAAATACAAAAACATTGGCAACATTGAAAATATCAGTTGAAAAGTCAACGTTCTCGTTTAACAACTTCCACGTACAATTTATAACTTCCACATTTCTTTAACCATTCAATCTCAACTTTAAATCTTTTCGATGTCACTAAGCTCCGCGGAAAAGTTAGACGAAGAAATAAAAATTACATTGATTTCTTGCACATGTAAGCGACTAGTCGCGACTTTTCGATCGATGCCGGGCTCGTGGCGTTTTTCTTTTCCGTAAGAATTAACCATTGGAATCCCTCGATAAAATTTCGAGTACAGTGCTGCATAATGAGTCGAGCATGCATGATAATTGGTCCTGAAGAAATGATAGAACCAAGTCTGGTTAAGATGACGTACTTAAGCGTCCTCGCGCCCGATAAGAAAACTGAATCTCGATTTAGATCCAAGGAATGGATGTCGACGCCGAGATCTAGAAGGGAATTCGAATGATATATCTAAAGATTTGCTTTCTCTACGTGCCTACAATTACACACCTCTACTCTACACTTCCTATATTATTTGCGTTGATCGGTTTGCTTAATGTATATTTAATGACTGCCATTCTAGACTGCACGTGTGAATCGGTGTACCACTTTGCCGACTGAAACGCTGTCATCAGTATTACCGTGAACCATGGAACCACTGACGGATAATCGAATCTTGTTACATATCGTTAGCAATTGCAAATGCTACCGGTAGAATAGTCCGTAATATTTTCAGCGTTCTATAAGGTCTGTCTACAACGCACAATGGCTCACACTCGAAATCGTCCCACCGCATTTGCCTTTCTACTTTTATTTATAAAACGTAACATACAGGGTGCTCGTGGTAACAATCCGCGCGACTTCTTAGACATTTGCGACAAACTGGTAAAAATGTTGTACGTATACAAAACTGTATTTATAAGTGATGGGCACAGAATTAATATAAAAAATGTGTCGGAAATCCTTTTCTTCTTTGTAAGATTAAGGTCGGTTTCAATGAGACATGGTATTGTTTATCAGACCGAGTCATAGTTCATACAAAAACGGAGTAAATCATGTGTAATATTATTACATCGACGCAATCTTGAGTCTCAATGATCACGACGAACATGCGACTCGAAAAAAATTAACAAAAAAAAGTAAAACCGACTTCAAGTAAGTAAAAATGTACTGAAAAGTAAAAAATAAGTTTTACTTTATTTAAACTATGGCTCTCAATTTTTTTATGTCGGCGCCTCATCAATTGCATTGTGTAAATCCGGCGCCGACTTAAAAAAATTGAGAGGCATAGATTTAATAAGGGAAAGAGTTATTTATTACCTTTCAGTGTTTTTTTTTTTTATTTTTTTTGAAGTCGGTTTTAATTTTCTTTAAATTTTACGTACCTACTGTCCCGTGTATGAGCGCGATACGTGTCAAAATTCATGTCCAGTGTGCACACCTTATCAAGTAGCGGACAGGTATTGAACGTAGTGTTTTCAAGCTACGATAGTGCAGGCATGCGATATAGTCTGTAATATTCATTAATTCTGTCGGCAAAGTTGTACGTATATGCAGTGGCGTTTCAGATGGCTTAACGTACTCTTTCGCTGGACTAGATACAACACTGCCCGGATAAAGGATTGCGTGGTCGCGACCGAAAGCAAGCTCTTAACCAGGGTGAGATAGCGTTTCAGTCAACGCATCACAGAATTTTATGAGCAAGCTTTTTCGACGAGTAATTCAAGAGGTCCCATAGTGAATCGTGTACTCGGTGGAGTTCTCATATTTTCTATTTCACATTGTGTCTTCATTAAAACGGTACCAATGGCCTCCTGAGAAGGTGTTGCTGATCAAAATCAGTCCAAAGACTTACTTACAAAATTAAATTACAGAATGAACAAAGCATTCTACTCTAGTATTGAATTCCAGCCATTCGTTGATGCCATTCTTATAGAAATATAATGGAAAAATAGACTTGTTGTATTTTTCATTAATCCATGCATAATAATGCAGGCAACCCTTCGAGCAGCTACGGCTGAAAGTTTGCAGCTGGCAAACTTTAAAGGACGCTGCAAACGGTCTAGAATCAGTAGGAATCTAGAACTTCTAGAACGATAAGTCTAATGGCGTTTGCAGTAAGTCACCCACTACTCCAAATTTTAATTTCTATATTTTCCATTATACCTAAGTATCTTTATAAAGATATTATCAATGGATTCTTGCGAGATTTCCCATGAAAATAGTACCAAACACGACGTTGTTCGGACTATTTTGCATATTTCGATACAGTAGTTCTGCATTTTGTAAATCGATTTTACATCCCCCGTATCATTAAAAATAGTCCGAATATCGGCGGGTTTGGACTCATTCTGATCGGAATAATATGACGGATCCATTGGTAGGTACCACTTTCACGAAGATACAACGATAAATAAATAGCGTAACTTGGTGTGAGTGCTGAGTTTATCGTCGAGAACTTATGCCAATGGATCTCTAGCCTGCGTAAATGAAAAATTGGGGGAGGTGGTGGCGTATGATTCGCGGGCCCTTAACCGAGCAGTACTGTATGTACACTGAGTGAAAATAAATCTCGGACAGGCCTGCACTCACGCCGTGAAACGGCTACGAAAGGCGTCATTCCCATTCCCATCTATCACACAATGTTTGTGGCCGTTCTGGCAGCATTCGACTGGTTCAGAAAATTATACAGAATACCCTTTTCAACGCGCAGAATATGTCGCATAGCCCCTTATAGATAGTGTATCTAATGTAGAATATGTTCACATTTTTACGCAAAATACTAATAGATAAACGTACAAGTAAAAATAATATAGATGTTTACAGAAAGTGCGGAACATAAATTAAAAATCAATTAAACGTTTCGTTCCACAATTTTTTTCGTTATTTTGTTCTAGAGAAATTGCCTTTGTATACGCCCGCTATCGAACACGTATAAGGAAATTATATTTCGCGAAATTATGACCGTAATTATTTGATATTTAGAAACACTACTTTTATTATTGCGACGAAGAAACGAATGCGCGCTGAAAAAGGCACTCTGCACTTTGTAGCACTATTTATTTAGAGTTTATGAATATCGTCCATAATATTATATTAGCGTTAGTATAATTTTCGCTTTAGCATTATTATAAGCGTGAACGTCGAAGTAGCTCTGTTACAGTAGAAGTGAGAAATTGAAACGAGTCGAATACTGTCAGAACGCCGACGCTGCGATCCGCGCCACAGAACATCGTATCTAAGCAGAGATGTGCAGAATTACGATTGAATTACTCCATGAATTATAATTGCAAAATAATTCAATTACATCGCAATTCAATTACAGTAATTAGGTATTGAATTGATTGAAAAGTTGAAATGATGTAATTCAATTACGTTCTACTTGAATTACTTTGTAATTTAAATAAATTGTGATTAAATTACGTAATTAATTTACAGTGTAATTCAATTAGCACGACTGTGTATATGTAAGTACCTACTTATTATGATTTGAACGGGATTGCGGCGCTTCGTGCCTCTTTTCACTGTGTGAGCTCGAACTTGTCCGAGATTCATTTTCGTTTGGTGTACAAAATTTGATCGGCGATCGTATATTTCGTATCGAGTGTTCGATCGAACTTTTCAAAGGCCGAATGGCGGTAGAAAATAAAAGCACCGACAAAACAGTGACTTTTGTCAATCCCTGTTTCATTCTTCGCAATATAAAATTAATACTCCATTAAGGTTCACAGTAATAATGTTTACAATAAGCTTAACACCACGGGCCGTTAACGTAACGGTCGAAATGTGATGAAAATGTGAGTTCTTTTCGCAAGCAGCATGCGATAAACAAAAGATAATTCATAAACGTATTAGCATTTATCACGAATCTGTATTGAAAATTTTAACCAAAGCTTTCCACTAATCCGTTCTTTACTATGTATACCTATGCAATGAATTAAGTGAATCGAGAAGAAATATTCTATTCGTGGATTTAATAATGTACTTTATACATCTGATGAGCCCGTGCTTTTTGAAATGCAGTGTAATCGGCAATCGATCTCAGCGACATGCTCGTCACATTCAATTTCAACTAACATTGGCTTGTTCTTACGTTAAAAGTCAGCGGCGACGATTCGCGATAATTTATTCAGGTTTCCGAAGCGTAGTTCATACAATATGACGGGTATACGAGCGAATATATCATTGATTCCGGGAAAATGCGAAAACAGTTTCACTTGGATCTCGTACTCTTTTCCATTTTTCTGAATAATTTTTTGCGTGTTTCGTTTCTTTTCTTTTTTACAACAAGCTCGCATTCGACTTTGCTGTCGGCGTTTTCCCTGCGACAAGAATCTTCAAATCATAAACATTACGAACCTATCGAATATATCTGAGACTTTCCATGATACATAACTTTTAGGAATGATTAACCTCGTGACTAATGTTGTTATCGGTAATGATATCATTATATGAATATTACAACTCGATTGCGTGAGATATTACATGGACCATTGCGCGAGACTTAAAGTAGGTATGTAGTTACATACACGTACTACGCTGAGGGAGCGGGGAAAACGAAAAGGACCGTGTCGCGTGAGAGTGATTTGTCCTAGTGCTACGATGAAACTGGAATGGACTTAAACATGTGGTTATTAAGCACTGGGAGTCTTTGAAATATTCAGGGCGATACATATATATATATATATGTACAAACTTCCTATGCGTTGTTAACAACGAGTGACGGGGGAGATCGAAGAAGCGTTAAGCTCGTTTACATGGGATTTTTTCGTTCACTAATAAAGTCACGAACTACGTGTAGTAACAGTCGATTTATACCGACGAGAACGTCTATGGGTGCGACGCGTCGGTTACCTTCTCCCGGGGACGTCTAATAAAGTGCTTTTACCTTAGTTTAAAACACATAACCACGCAAAAACGCTATTATTATTGTACCAATTCACCTGTTTTCTGTTTTTTTTTCTTCTCCTCTTTCAGTCGAACTCGAAGCTTTAACATCAACGATGCAATAAAATATATATGAATTTTTTTTTCATAGCAGTAAAACTCAGTTAATATTGCACACAGTGAGTTTTCTAAGAAACGATCTTATCTTTTCTCAAAAGATACATATAGTATATAATATATATGTATGTAATGACTCGTGGATCTCGAGACATTCGTAATTGTTTCGACATGGTGCATTTCTTCGGATGCTTCTTGTTCAATTCCAAAAATATGCAGAGAATCGCCGTTTACTCGCCACTACTCTCATATTTTCGGTGTGCTCATTATCCAAAAAAATACATCAGCGAAATGAT
This sequence comes from Andrena marginata, assembly GCA_963932335.1. NCBI lineage: Eukaryota > Metazoa > Arthropoda > Insecta > Hymenoptera > Andrenidae > Andrena > Andrena marginata. The sequence goes on along the minus strand of OZ010664.1, from coordinate 1,997,602 downwards.
AACGCAAGTCATAGAATCGATAAGCCCGTTACGTTTTTATAAACAAGAACTGTATCTTCATATACATAGTATAATATACAGGGCACTTATAAAAATGCGGGACATGTTTTCAGTATCGGTTCTTCTCGCTAAAGGAATACAAAAAGTTGGTACACGCATATGCCGGATAATGCTTAATTTTGCCGTTATAAGTATTTTTATATACCATAGAACACGGGTTCGGAATACAGTGCGCACTCGTTATAAGCTCGTTTCTACCATGCGTTGTACGCCCGGCGACTGTCCCCATTATTTCTTGGAATCCTTCGGACGAGAGTGGGAGAATCCGAGAACGAGCGAGAGGCTTTTGTGTTTTCTCCCTCGCGCCATTGGCCGAGCGGAATAGTGTCCACAACGCGCTGTACGCTCGCCGCCAGCCCCGCTAGTCGGGCTTATAACGAGTGCGTAGCTATTAAAGTGGCATTTAACGAGGCCCAGCTATGTTTCCGCGGATCGATATATTGATTATCCATTTCGCCATTGTTTCTTTAACGTTTTAGCTACTATAAGCCATTTTCGGGACGATACGCCACTATAGTGGCTTTTACACGCAGCTCGCGGAAAGTCTCTGCGTACAAAGGGCACAGCTCCGCGGTCAACCTCGTCGTAGCTAAAAGGTTAAAGGCGAAAAGCAAAGGGCATGAATGAAAAATGTAGTATAAGTACATATTAGGCAAACTGACGAACGCGAATGTCAGCCGGTGTGCCATTTACAATGTACATACAAAGTGTAGGCAGTCTGGGCCGGTGTTTCACGGAATATAAAAATGCTTACAGGTAATAAGCATCATCAGATGTATTCGTATACCAACTTTTTTCTTATTATTTTCGGCGAGTAGAATCGATACCGATAAATTGTCCCACATTCTTTATAAACACTCTGTATAACACGTGGTAAATATTTATATATAGGGTATTCAGCAGCGGATAGTAGAAAATGAAATGAGCGATTCTACGTGACGAAATAGGGCGAAAATCAAGAGCAAGGAAATTAATAAAGAAATTAGGTGAGAAACGCTTGAAAACCGGCAGGTTGGCGATCAGCAGCTCGCGTTGCGTAGGTCAGTAAGAATTGCCATAAAAAATCAGAGACGAACGGGGAGCAAATTACCTCGCAGAAGCAGTAATAAGTGTGTCGTTGTTTTTTCACAATTCTACCGATCTACGTATTACGTCTTACCGCTTCAGACGTTTCTCACCCGAATTTTTAAACACTAATAACTAAAAACTAAAAACCAAAGGCTCAACACGCGATTTCATTACACTTGCCTTTCGTCTAATTTTGTCTCGCGTAATCGGCCATCTCATTGTCTACTATCTGTTGCCAAACACCCTGAATAATACATACATATATGTATATATACGAATATGTTTACATTTTCACATACACGTGCATGTATATTTTGAACGTAGACGCGGAAGCGCGGAAAAATCGAACGTCCGCGAACCGATATACACGTGGTATTGTGTACACCGCTCGTTTCGTGGTATGCCCTATTTTTTTTAAGGTCCCGCATCTTGGATATTGAGAACCTGTCAGTCGAAACGGTTGCTCGTCTTTCATCTTCGAGCTTCATTCGCAAACACACCTCCATCCGCGCATCCATCGATTATAACAGTTTTCTCGACAAAACAAACGAGCTACTAAATAATACTACCAAAATTATTATAATCGAAGAATGCTGTTAGAAAAAATCATTCGTCGCGCCTGCCTGCGATTAAAAACTGTAGAAGTACTGTGTTTCCCATTGTCCTCTGTTTCTGGCGGTAAAAAATGTGAAATCTCTCGCCGAAACCATCTCTCGTTACGAATGACAGAGCTCCCTGTACAGGTAGCGCATAGATAGTCTAAGTTCGTTATTGTACGAAGATATCGCGATCAAAAGCATTGTCTTTTTGCATGAAAACAGAAATGAACATACTTATTGCTTCTTACTCGAAGTGAATACGTATTAAACGAACGTTAATAGATAATTACAGCGAAGTAATAAAAACAATTAATTATTTGTTGCGTAACGTAAATAGCATGTCGAGAATCAAATAAGCTGGAGTACCTTAATTATTCGTGACAACAAATATTTTCATTTCATAACTATTAGGTACATATATCGATGACAATATAATCATCGTTGCTATAATTAACAGTATGCTTTTGTTTGCACCAACACAACTATCGATCTGTACAAATGTTGTTAACGTTTTTGAAAGAAAAAAAAAAGAAACAACTTACACGACTACTTTATGCAAATTCAAGTCACAATCTATGTCGTATACATTATATATCTATACATATATGGATTGTATACTATATACATACAATATATATAGTATATGTATAAATATAAATATATAATTTCTAATAAGATTAGTAACGTTAGCATTTTATCAAACACTTTACCAAACGTGTCTGCGATCAAACGATAAAAGAAATATGCTACTGGAGTATGTCCAGATATTATCGTATTTGGAAGTCAGAACACGCGTTTGCAAATATTCAATGTTTCATCGAGATACCTCGAGGAGGACGTGTTACTTGAAGTCGTTCAATTTTACACCTACAGAGAGAAGTATAGTAGATATATACGTATATACAAGACACTACACTCCATGAGAACATATCGTTAATTCTAAAACCATTGTGGTATTTATTGTTATTTAATTAGTTAATGGATTATTAAGATCTACTAAGTATTTATTTCCTTTTCTCTTTTCTTATTTGCTCTCTCTCTCTCTCTCTCTCTCTCTCTCTCTCTCACGCGCGTTTCTCTCTCACTCTACCTTTCGCTCTATCTTTCGTACTGTCTTACTGTTTCTCTTATTCTCTGCTTGTTTTCCTGCATGATTATTTCTGCGAGTAAACGATCGATTACTCGGGGAGATCGTTGTTTCCCTTTCTCCGTCTGTTTTTTTCTTATTCTCTTTTTTTTTGTTCAGCTCTTGCAATTTCTATCTTTCGTCCATAGAAATCCTGCCTCGCACGGGTTACATCATCCGAGGGTATCGTTGGAAAATATATATATGTCGAGTGGGGGGGCGAAAGCGAACGAAACGGAACGAAACGGAAAGAAATGCATCTGTACATTTGTCGTATCTGCTTAGAACCTTTGGTGTGCATTACCTTAATTGAACATACTCTGAATGGTCTTAGTCCTTCTTGTCGGCGTCTTCGGGATCCTTCAGTGTGTGCCATTGAGCGATAGGACGTCTCGGGGATGCCAACATGTCGGACCAGTGTCTCAACTCTGTTCCGCTCGCGTTGTACCCCAAGACGACCTTCCCAATGGGTTCTGAGGTGCCGATACGATCGTAGTCAACTACCGTCACCACCAATTGCACTTTCTAAACGCGAAATACCATATTAATGTATTAACTTAAGGGCAAAAAATATCACCATACATTCCGGAGTATAAGGATCCAGAGACGATCCTCTGTGAGCCGATAGCAATCGAGAGGCATTACCTTATACATACTAGCGTAAGGTAAATCACCCATTCCCCATTAATGTACGAATGTAAGATCATTCAAAAAGAAAAAGACAAAGAGGAAAGTTCACACGAGATTCTTTTGTCAAAAATATTGACTGGACACTGTGAGCTTCCGCTGAAAAACGAGTACGATCGTACTTCATTGAAATTTTTGTGCTCTTGTCAATGCTTGTGCTTGTGTCAATGAATATTCTCAAATTTTGGCAATGAATCAAGTATGACTGATTTACTAAAGAAACATTTTTAATTTAAATTCTTAATTATTTTGTTATACATATGCGTATTGTCATGTGTTTCTTATTTTTAACGAAAAATTAAAATACCCAATCCAAAAATAACGTGGCAGCTAATATGGGCATTTACCTTACGCATTTACTATAAGGAAGTAAAAGCAACGTATGTTTAGGAGAGGAGGTTCATAAAAATTCAATTTTTTACTTAAAAAGATACTATTACTTATGCTTATGATTTACGATTTCGTTAGTATTGTATTTATGGAAATTATACGAAATGTATAGTAGTAAGAAGAAGTATGAGTTTGGTGAGGACAGCGTAGTTTTAAGTTCATGCGAATTTAAAGGACTAAATGCGCCGTAGATAAAAATATGATGAAAAACCTTACAATCCGGAAGTATGGAATTTCCAAGTTTAAAATGCTAATTTGAAAATTAACTCTTTCATAAGGTCGAGGAAATGCGGAATATAGTTAATCGATTTCTTTCTTATTAATTTATAAGATATAAAAATATTATTTTAACATTCCTATTTTTAATGATTAGAAAAGTTATTCATATTAACGGAAATATTACAGATTGCTGGCACCTTATGAGAAGTTAATTAATACATTACACACGGACCATCTATTTTTACAGATTTCATTAATTCGTGCTATCTTATACACTATATTCACAACATTACTTTATACTTTACTATACATTTTTTAACTAGCAATTTATAAATGCTGCAGTTTAATAAATTTCTATTATTTGCAGCTATCATACATTTCTTTTTATCTAAATAAAATTCGAGATGTCCGCATGTAATGGATAAGCACAACTACCTGCTCTTTATATTATTAGGATACAAACAAAATAATAAATAAAATTATTGTAACTATTTCTGGCTACAGTGTAGAGCGGGCCTGTTCAACTGAGCCGTGGCGAGCAACAGCGTTCTCGATTCCCCCTCCCTCTAGCCACTAGCTGCCCTAGTGTGCGTGTCTTTTAAGGCGGGACTCACGACGATCAGAGGTTAGCTCGTCGTTAACTTTAAGAGGCCTGACAAGGGAACACCGCGAACCCGCACTCACCGATTGGAACGCAACTTTGTGGGTTTATAGAGTGACTCAAGCCAAGAACAACGGTATGTTTCATTCGAGCCCTATCGCCCTTTAAAGGGGCGAAAACTAACCTCAAAATCAAATAGGTACTTCCACTTTTTCGCGTCTAACTCCCAAACTACAACAGACAGAAGAAAATGTTTCAAACAAAAGTTTAATGGTGCAATAAGCACTGCAAACTTGCATTAAAAAAAATTTGAAAAAAAAAATTTTCCGCTCAGGTATATTTCTTTTAAACTTTTTTCAAAATTTTGTTAACGCAAATTTGCAGTGCTCATTGCACCACTAAACTTTTGTTTGAAACATTTTCTTCTGTCTGTTGTAGTTTGGGAGTTACACCCGAAAAAGTTACACCAGCTCCCAAATCGACCAGTTGAGCAAGCCTGGTCTACACCGTGTTTAGAAAAGGAAACGTGTGCTAACTAATTCAGTAAGAATGTTAGAAAAGCTTTGACTTATGTGTACTGTTACTGTTACCTGTGTTTGTTAACTGTATCAAATAAAAGTAAGGAAATAGACGGGGATAATAAATAAATTTTGAAGTTTCGTACCTGTATTTGCTCGAAGGGTACCTCAAATGAGAATGATTCGTTGTAATATGGATTGAGAGTGCATTTCTTGATGGATGTTTTCTTCTTCTTCAATCTCTTGCCATTTTGCATCAACGCGATTTTCACGTAGGGATCCGATAACCCACCGACGTCCATTTTCTTCAGGTTCTTTGCTTCCAGGATGACCACCGTTAATTTACCGGCTGTCGGGACGTATCGGAGCGAGAAGCATATGTCACCTAATTTATTATCCTGCAATCAACGAGTTTGTTAGCAAATTTTCTTATCGTTCGTTGCAGCTTTCTAACTACATAAGATACTTCGTTTCTTCTATAAATTGAATTTTCGGATTGTTGAATAGTTATAATTGTATATCTGTAATTTATGCATATTTTCTATTACAGTTTAGGATCGCGAAAATGATGTTTATTAATAAACTGTGTATGCTGTATGCAATCGGGTAATTTTCATTTTCAGGTATCCTGTATTCAAACTATTGTAAAAGTATTAATACGATTGTTCCAAAACACTTACTTCGCATCTTTTTAAAACGTATTTAAAATCAATTTACCTGGCCGCCTTCGCCCTCGACGCTCTGCAGCTCTCTCCATTCCTCGATCGTTTGAGCCAAATCCACTTGACAGAGAGGAACTTTTACTTCGCCGATTTGATCGTGTTTTGAGAACCTATCAAAGTCGAAGATCGCAAAGACGAGTGTCTTGTTCATAGCATCCGCATATGGAACGCCCTGAAAAAGAGATACTTCATTAATTCTTTATAGAAGAAAAAGTGGATTCTGTCGCGAGGATCGTATTTCACGAAGCTTTAATCATCAACGAAATTATGAAGATGAAATACGACTAACTTTGAATGTGAAAGTCTCATTGAAGGCTGGATTAAGTGTTTTTCTGTGCACTTTTGTCTCGAATTTCTTCTTCTTATCAGGCAGCAGATAAACCTTCACGTATGGATCGGAAGTGCCACCCATATCCAAGGCTGGTAGCTCTTCGGCTTGTATCACCGTTACTGCCAGACTGTTCGTGTTGAAATCGTATTCAAGCTGTAATTGGTCATTTCTGATTTTAGCAATTGTATTTACGCAATAATTGGTTTTGCGAAAAATTCGTAGACTGCTGGCCATAATAGAAAACTGTCGGAAATAGGAAATTTCCAAACTTATAACTTGTAAGAATCATTTAATGATATTTTTACCATTGAGGATTTTAATTATATCATTTCGCCACTCCCCCTCTCCCCAAAAGGGACAAAATAATAGTAGCTTTTTTTCTTTGATTGTTAATTATAGTGAGAGACAAAACCACGGACGAATACATATCTACATAGCTATTGTAGATAAAGAAATTGTAGTTCAGTGGTTCTTCCTAATTAATTTGTTTAATATAAAGAGTATTTGTAACTTCCGTCAGTAGCTAGTGTTACAGTTTTAGTTAAACTAAGTTCCTCGATTCATGGTAATTTTTTATTTGAGTTAAAAAACGATAGAACAAGAAGAAAGCTTGCTTCAAATTTAAAATTTGGGTACTTCTCACTGTCGAAAATATTTTATAATAGGAAAACCACGAAAAAAATATAAGTACTTAATCAAAAGTACCATTGCAATAGTTTAGGAATAGGGCATTCGAATTCTGAAGTCGAATATAGTGAGATGCTATCACCCTTTTTTTTCAAGAAGTGGTATAACGCAATGAGAAAGTAAAGTAGAAGTCCTATTTGTTAAACAGGGGACAATAAGTTTGGAGAAAATTACATGAGGCATTTGAATAAAAATTCACGTTTTTTAAAACAACACAAGCCAAAATGTATCAACGAAGTAGTTGTAAAAGACTCGTAATAATTATGTAAAATGTACTATATATAAACACGTAAAAATTCGCGCGCACATTATAAATTCCCAAACTACAGAAGCATATTTTACAGCAAGAGCATTTTATGTACCTATATACATACACGACACATGGGTACATCTGTATACATATATTACTATATTTTTATACTATTATATTCATATATTTTTATACTATTTAAGAAATAAACTTGATATTTATTAGCAAAGGTGCACCTTTCAGATGTGAATTGCATAGCGAAAGAGAAATACATGTACCTAACTCAGAAAGGTTGATCGACTTGCAACGGTATTTCGTCAAACTTTCCACCACTTGAAGCATTAGATTTTTTGTAGCTTTCATTAAAAGCTCTCAAGAGTGTTACTAACAAATTGACAAGGCTTCATCGATTAAAATGAATCGAAATACGACTTATCACGATCCCTGTGAGTATACCTACATGTATATAATTTGTGTCTGGAAAAAGTGTAGTATTTTCTGTTCGTAATGTCTCGCCGACATTATTTATAGCCCACGCCTAAATATTCAATTTCCTCATTGAGCGATCGATACATACATATATGTATTGTATGAATGTAAGTATGTATCTGCTTCGAGTCATCGGTGGTATATTGTAGGTAAAAGAACAGCGCCAAAACTTTATTCGACGATAATCCCCAATCTGAATCCGTGATAGTAGTAATGACGTATTACTGTATAGCATTTTCCGAGCCTGTATATCATTCTTCGAGTAATGAACAGCGTCTCTACGTTACCGAAATGTTAACACTAAATATCTTTGTAAATTCTGCGCATTGGCACAGATTCTCGAATACGCGTTCATTTTCCCTGTTCAGTAAAAAATGTTTCATTGAAATCGATGCCTTGCGACCCCTCCTTGTTAGTTAATAAATCCATATTTGTTACATTTGCAAAATTGACTCCAACCGATTTATCCCTTTTTTTTTATCATCGTCGCCTCCAACATCGACAGCTTCTCTCGTAAAATCAATAATGTGCCGAACGTAGATTTCACGTTCCTAGATGCTACCGAACTTCACCCAGTCATCGTCGACTATAATCTCGCAAAAAGAAAGGCCCCCCCGACCGACGAAACCTTCCAAAGTTAAGAAATCCGAAGCAGACACCGAATACAACGCACCTTGTATTGCAGCCTGCCAAGTTTCACTTCGCTCTGCTTGCTGCCACCCTCGTCCGGCTCCTCCGCGTTGTCGGTCAGCTCCTCCATATCCGGCTGGACCTTAACAGATCGAAGTGGATTCCACGAGTGTAGAATGTGCGTCTAACGTCTACATGAAGTCACGGAACACCGAGTACGTACCTTGTCCTTGTACGTGCTGCCCAACAGCTGTACGGACTTGAGATCCACCGCTCCCTTCAACCCCTTCTTCCCATCCTTGGATCGTCTTTTCCGACAGCATCTTCTTATACAGCAGAAGCAGATTCCGAGAACTACTACGCCTACGGCTACTCAAGCGAAAGAAAAAGAGATCGGAGAAGTTAAAATCGCGAGCTCGAAGAGGCTAAATTTTTTAGGCTAAATTATAAGATCGCTCTTCCTAAAATGCGTGTTACACTGTTAAGCGCGCAAGCGTTTGTGACTAATCAGACCTGTCATAAATAGAATTATTGTCATAGAAGAGGTAGGTACATATGTATAAACGTATGAAATGCTCGAGTGTTAACGACACTTGATAACTGGAACAAAGTAAGTTGCACGGTTAATGTTGTTTATCTCGGAAAGAGAACTGTTGTGGAATATTTGTTTCTCTGAAAGGTGAATCATTGTTTCAAATGGATTGCCCGCTTTTGAGTCGTACAAATGAAGAGCCAAATAAGGCATAACGAATCTTTAGTTCTGGTGAAACTATACACATTTGCTACGTGGTTTATTAAAGAAAAAGTAACAACGGAATAGAAATTTAAGATAATTTGGCAATTGCAATGTCAGAATATTTCGTTCAGTGTTTTCATATTAGTGTTTGCAAATTTACAAGCGCATACTACAGTTTTTAAGTAACGCAACGTTCTTCTGGACATGGGTACCTAATACAGACAAGTGGTATAAAATTTTTCTCATGAAATTCCACAGCACACAGAGTGTAGTCACGCGAAAAGGAAGTGTTTTGGAACACATGGCCGTAGTTTTGTTCGTTTTCAAAGTGAGTAGTGTAAGGTCTGAAGGTTTGGCCACTTATTTCTGGGACATTTTACGGAACATTACTAATAACTTATACCTATGTGTATTGGGGTGGTCCTTAGCTATAAACGGTAAAAAAAAAATTCGTCGAATCTTCCGCTACTATTCCTAAATCATTTTGTACGTGCAAGATTCAATTTCAGTATTAATGCTGACTTTACGGTTCTTTATGTTGTAATATTTAATATGTAAAAATTAGTTGACTTTGGAGTCTGAAATTCTGGAACAATTCAATTCTTCAGGATTATCAATGAAATATTGTATGTTTGGAAGTCATTGAGGAATACAGTTTTGTCTCGAAACGAAGCCGCAACTCGGGATCTGGCGCGAGCTCTTTTCCAGACGGGTAGTTTATTCGGCTGGCATTTGCTCTCCGCTGCGGCGAGTGAATAAATTAATAATAAATCACGGTCGTCTGTCGAAAAAAGACGGAGATAGCGACGAATTCTTTTCGAGACAGCACTGTGTAATGTTTCCTAAAGTGCATGCCAGTCGACATGTCAGTGTTTAGACTAGAAACTGTTTGGTTAGTAAAAATGATTGTTTAGCAACAGTAAAATACTTGCAAACATTTGCTGTTACCTATTAGAATCGCTACGAGTGCCCATGTTGGTATTCCCATTTCTTCTGCTATCTCCTTCCCAAGATTCTCCATCTGAGTTTCAAAGGATTTGCCTGCACTCTCGGTGACCACGTCCGCGTCTGTTTCTGTAGAATGTAAAAGAAGTTAGTCACACCGTTTTCTTTTACACAATCTTTATGAGCCAGATGATATATAGGACAGTTTAGAGTATCAATTTACCTTCTTTTACTTCCATCTCTGTTGTGCTGAATATGGTTTTCAACGTGGATTCACCGACATCCTCCACCTGCGGATACGATACCGCATCTGCTTTCCTTTTAACGACAGGCATTTTCTGCATCACAAAATCGAATTTCAATTTAAGCATTCAATCGTTATTATTACAAATCACTAAATACTGACAGTAAGTATTTGAATAATGCCAAGTTTGACTTAAGGGGAGGTTTCGGTATAAAAATCGCCTTTTTTTATTTCATTTTTGGAAAGTTCAACCTTTTAGAAATGCGCGTTTAAAAGGACTTTTTGAAATTCGTAAAATTCCCGAAGTTATAGGCATTTGAGTATAGAGCTGATACTATTCGAATATTTAAGTATTCGAATACTGGGGTATTCGAATAGTATGGTGTGAATTATAAATCAAGTTCTTTACCACCTTAAAATAAACTCACACATGAAAAACGTATACCTACACTACTCGGACTCGCTTACGACCATATCACCCATGTGCCGCGATTCTCCCATTTCGCGATACGCATTCACACACACGCGCACGAAGAGCGAGAGCGTGAGAGAGGGAGAGAGGACGAGAGCGAGAGTAAGAAAGAGAAAGAGAGCGAGAGATAACGAGAGAAAGAGAGCGAATATCCGTAGTGACCACTATCAGCAAAGTTGCCGCGTACATACATACAACACGTCCATATTTTCTAACGATTACTTCGTAAATGAATACGAGTGCACAGAGAAAATGATGCTTACATTGCCCTTGGGTTCTTAAATTATCAGTTTAATAGTTCACATTTGATAAAAGATTAATCGTCTTTGTTTTGTCAAATTGATCTGCGTAGCGAAATATGTTATTATTGCTTTAAAATCTTCGTCATTCATAATTATCCATCGTCATAAACATAATAGAGATTTACTGATCCATTAAAAGTAGTTATTTAGCACTGAACGCAATCTGGCATTCGACGTCACTGTATTTGTCGTAGGCGTTCTTTAGAAAATTGTAATAATTAAATTATAAATAATTCTGATGTGACAATAAACATGTTCAATGATTGTCGGAACAAACAGAGCGATTAAGAAAATAAAATACTACAACGGGTTCTTATATTGTAAGGAATTTACGAACTGAATAATGTTAAGTATACTGTATCTACTGCTTTGAAAATAATCAGTACAATTACCTACAATCTCCCTGCCTGTTAATAATATGCCACACATATTACTTCAAACTTCCAAATGTTTCCTATATTTCTATTTGTAATCTTCGCTAACACTTTAATTCTGGCTCCACTAAAACATGGACACGTTGCCTAAGTATTGCAGACATATGTTTGGAAAGCTCAAGATTATACATCATAAAATAAAAAACAAATAGTACGTATATACGCAATCCATAACAAACGCGTAACAAAGAATAATAAGAAATAATTTATAAACTCACGAAAAATTGTGCAAGGATTACAGTGAGTTATACTTCGTTGAACTGTATTTATTTATTGTTATAAGAGAATCGAATTGATGTTGTACACTAAGGAGCAGGGACACGAAGCGCGATATTTCTACGAATACTGTTAGGTTTTGCAATCAACCGAGTACTTCCGTGTTCGTAGATTAAGTTCGCATGCGCATCGTCGTGATTGCGTGCTTTGTTAGCCTAACTCCTATGATTCAAATTTACGCTGTAATACAAACATTATGGTGTAAAGTTCAGATATATATGTAGAATAATCTAGTGAGGTACCTAGTTACAAACAAAATTTTGTTCGTTTTGAGCAATGAATAAATAATAGAAATATTTAGAAACGGTGTTTTTTCATTAAATATTCATGTTTGCATTAAATTTGTCAAATAAGACCATATAATTTTTTTACAACACAGTAGGAAATGTTACATAACAAATTCATGTTCCGAATGCAGGTATGTGTCGAGAACACTTTAAACACGTTTTCCTCGAAACACGATATTTCGAAATGGTAACCACGATTTCAGGAGAACTAATGGACCGATTCAAAAAACCTTGGGGCATTTGATTGTATGTCATATTTCGTACAAATGAAACTTGGGTTTTAATGCGCGTACCAACAAAACAATACAGAATAAGTAAGGAATTATGTTACAGTCCTGAAAATATGAAATATTTCATTGAAATTTTCAGTTACTTCTATTGGAAAAATTTGCACGCGGCGAGCCACGTCTTCCCGACGTTCGTACGATCTTAAATTTTGCACAAATTATTTCTTCGTGAAATGGAAGAAAATTAGGGGGCGGCGTGTAAAAAATTTTATGCTCGAAAAACAAGGTCCACCCTTGTGCACACGTATCTAGAGACGCCGTAGCGTCTCGACGCCAAGTACAGGAAAGACACCCTATATATGTCGACTGTCGCTACCGCTATCATTTACTCGTCGCCCGGCTAATCCAACCTAACCTGAAACTTATTTCATTAATATCTCATGACGCTTGCAATATTTTCTAAATTTAAAGGCATTTTTCTTATGTAAACCGCATATAAGCTTTGGAATGAGACCAATTTCAATAAAATCGGTCCACGCATGACAGAGATATCATAATATCGTCTCATGGATCAGTCGGAAATATTAATTAAGATTTTTCTTCTGATTCTTCTAGAAATTTTTCGTCAAACATAATACGTATTACGCGTTACACGCACACCTTCAGTCAAAACAAAACTAACACATGTTTCGTTCTTCTACGTATATACGCGTTACACGCACACCTTCAGCCAAAACGAAACTAACACATGTTTCGTTCTTCGTTCGTCGACTCTCGGGATTATTCGGCAGGGATCGTCGTCCGTCATTGTACAAACTATTTTTTAAATACATTGAACTGTATAACCTACCAATCTTAACCTCCAAGTGTCAAATAATGTAAGTTGTCCAAATTTGAGATGTCAGGAGTTTTTACACTAAATAGGAGACGGAATTATTGTCTCAATTAACAAGGTAAGTCGCCAAATTTATTTAATAGATTTTTTTATGTAGAGTCGCAGACTTGGAAGTTGTCCGGAGAAGGTTCGACAGAGAAGCACCTTCTTTCGCATAAGTTTCTAGAAATTTGTACCATGCTTGTACAAAATAATATATTGTAGTAAAAAATTGCATTGAATTTAAATTGCCAGATATTTGTATTTGTATACCAGCAATTTAGAGTTTTTATTTTATGTAAAGGTTATTATATTATAGAAATGAAGGGGACGTACAGGACTTCGATAAAAATGAAGGAGACGCACAGGCTTGGATAGTACAATTGAAGGGGACGCACAGGCTTGGATGGATAGAAATGAAGGGAATGCACAGGCGTGGAGGTTGTCCGGAGAAGATTAAATAGGTAGACAGAGCATCTTGTTTCGCACAAGTTTCTGGAACTTTGTCAAATAAGGTAAATCGACAAAATTTGTTTAAAGACATAGCATTAAGAATTATTAAGAAAATAGATTATGGTGGACTGCTTGCAATGTAAAGCAAGTCACATTAGTGAAGAAAGTACACTGAAAACACATCTCCGTTAATGCTTTTCAATCTTTTGTGAAAGACATTCGTAATACTTTAATTAATAAAATCCAAAGTAGTTGTCACGCTATTCATTAATTCATTAATTTTCTAGATTCCCATTATTTAAAATCACCAATAAACATACTAAATAAATTAGTTTCATTCCAATACAATATACCGGTGTACCTGCTCCAAATTCCGATATACCTGGCTTATATTCCGTTATTATACCTGGATGGGATCTCTTACATGCGTCGTGCCACTGCACCGTGGTTAAAAGTGCACAGCCAAAGCTCGAATCGATACAACCACGTACGTATAGATACTGGTCCAATAATATTAACCGCGACTTCGGAGTATTTTCATCTACCTATAGCTGCCTAGATATCTCTATGTCCTGGTCTCGCTATAATTCGATGTAGCACGCTTAAAAATAATCTTTGTTAAAGCGGGACCACCGCGTGTGCGTTTGGCAAATTACGTGTTTGGATCCAGCGACGTAAATAGGCGAACGTTCGCCGTTCGGCGATTATCAAATGTTTGCGCGTGCTTCCGTGCGAATAAACGCGAAATCCCGCGATATCAATGAGGAAGCCTAAATGGATCACACAGATGAATGTTATTGCTCGCGTACAAACAAAATCGATCGGCGAACAGTTTGTCGAATACGTGGTTCCGCCTTCACGCAGTTCACTTCAAGAGGGAATTTCTCAAACCATTTTCATTTTCTGGGGCTGGCGGAAAGTACTCTTTCCAACTGCATACAAAAAAATATACAGTGAATTGGACTGAATCTTTCGATTCTCTAGCGTAGTATGTTTGCAAGTTGTTATTAAATGATATACGAATTTCAGTTAAATACGAGTACCTTTTAGGCGTCTAAATGAGAGGGAGGGCTAGTTAAAAAAATAATTTGTAAAAAAATATTAACAGTAAATTTGTTTTATTAGCTCGGAAACTAATAAATACCCGAAGCTACAATTTTAGATTTAGGGTCCCACACCCTCCCCGCCCCGCCCCTCAAACCTCGTGTCGATCGGCCACTGGGGCCATTCGAAAGTACACTCCTACATTTATACTGGCAAAAGTTTCAATGTCTTATCCCAGCAATTTGGAAATTTTCAATGTTTTTATAATAACGCTCGCGTGACAAGCTGTCTACCCTTAGCGTTTCCTACGTATAAGAATGGACTGCAAATTATAAGTAAACTAAACCTCGTCAACGGTACGACAGAGGGAAATGTTAAAGTAATAGAAGAATGTAGGGAATTGATTAATGAAAATGTGCAGAAGGAGTGTGTATTAAATAGTTGTAAAGGGACACAGTGTTCCCCGGATTATGCGAGCAGATTCTGGACCGAAAAATTTTCAGTAATCCGGGACAGGGGAGGTAGTTAGTACCTAATGAATTGACCTTTGTCTGGGTCCTCTCTCGAACCTCGAACCCTCTGACAAGGAGAGTAAAGGGGATGAACCGAGTGTGCGCCGTGCTGCGGCCGAGGCAGGCAAGGGCGTTAAGCCATGCGTGCGACTGGAGTCATACACTATTGAATATTAAAGTCTTCACGTTTCTCATTACACCTTGGTGACAGTACCGATAGATTGGTGAGATTATGTCGAGGAAAATCAGAACAAACACGAAGCAATTCGGTCTACTTTTTATCATGAACACAGGAAGAGAATTCCAGTGTTCCCCGGATTAAAGGAAAACCTCGCTTCTGGTTACTGACCTGGTTACTACACTACGTTCATTAAAAACTGACCGAATTGCTTCGTGTTTGAAGTGATTTTCATCAGGGGAACCTCAGTTGGTAATACTTTCATTTCCCATTGGTAATACTTTCATGAATATTTATCGAAAACAAGAAGATTTTAGTTCTTTCTACTGGATACCTTATCTGAACCGCGTCCGGCCAGTTTATTGCTCGCGACTCGTCAACGGGCGGTCTACGCGGACCCGAGGATCCTCGCTTGCAGGGAGGAAGCAAAACAGTGCGGTGGGTAGGTCTTTTGTGACACATGAGAGCCTTTTCGCTAATCCTGGAAACACTGTATCGCTTCGCTCCCGCTTTGCTGATTGCAAAATAGAAGATTCTAGCTTGTTCATTAACGAAACTATCAAATATTGTATTTTGATTGAGCAGAAGTAATACTATAATCTTCAGTCTTATTGTATAAAGTGCTGTCAGTATCACTGTGTCACCTTACCGTTTCATGAAAATAGTTGCAGCTGGCGAATCGCTGGGATAAAATTCTTATTGGGCACTGCATACGCTCGGAAGCCTCAAACGAAAATAAAATTGTATAAATCCGAGCTGTGAAAGCTTTAAATGCCTGGCTCTGTCTAATCAAGATGATGCCTGCTTTCGAATCAGGGCGAAGCAAATTCAAACAATTTGATGGTCCGATGCGATAAAATATGTACCTACTTATAAGTCCAATCTCGGTGCATATTAGGGCAGATGACTGGGCTGGTTGTCTCAAGGGGTAGGTTGACTAATTTTTAATGACTTTGCAGCGACATAAGCTCTAGTGCGGAAAGATTCACTGTAGAAAGAAGAAGTCACGTCTTTTAACAGTTATCAGCGTTTGTCGAAAACTTCACTACGGATGTAAATATGTTTTCTTAAAGATTTTATTTTTTCACACTCTATATAGTTATAATAGAACAAATGTTAAGGGACTATTTTAAAGTTTGTTTATTAGACGATCTATTGGCATAGTAGTTTAGTTTATAAATAAATAATTGAAGGTTATATAGATTATTAAAGTGAAAATGATCGGTCGGGGCTGGTTGTCTGATGAGGTTTAAATTGTTATTTTGTTACTCATAAAGCGATTTTTATTTTTCGCTTAAATTTCACTATGTTATAAATACATTGTAATTAATGTTGAAGTTGAACAAATTTTCAGCTTATTATTAAAATATAAAACAAAGAAATTGATAATGAAATAATTTTATAATGAAACAACTCTTGTGACATTGTGTTATTTTATTACTGGGATAAGTTACTAATAACATTTTCTTAACTGATTGTACCTATAGTCAACCAACCCCGATCATGGGGCTGGTTAGCCAGCATGGAAGGCGTTAGAAAAACATTAAAACACCTTAATTGTTGTCACATTGAGTCAACATTAATAATTTAATCAGATAGCAAAATGTATGCCCTATTAAATCTATTAACCGGATTAATGATATTTCGCCCACACAATTTCTTAAAAATCGTAAACTGAAAAACTGGCCTACCAGCCTCAGTCTCTCCTACTAGTCTTAAACTGGTCAAGTATCACGGGATGCCTTTAGCTGTGACACATTAATTATATTTAATGCTTCACTCCTCCTCGTCATAGCCAATACATTTCAACTCTACCTACCATCCCTTTAGATAACGGTCATCCGACTATCGACTGGCCTCGATATCCTGCCGAAGGACGTTTTAAGCACTATCACTGTTCAAGCATCCAACGCTCAATTATAATGAATGTACCTCTCGCAACAATAAAGTATTTAGTAACTTAATTTGTTTTTTAAATTCCAACCTGTTTCAACGAATCTCCCTTTGGAAGTCGTGGTTGTTCTATATGTGGCTACTAGGTAATCGGAATTAATTTAGAAAACAGCCCTGTGCCAATGACAGATGGACAAGTTTTTGTTTACACCTAGCAACGCAATCTTCAGGAATTTCTACCTGTATATCCTTCAACCAAAATTAAAATTCAGTAATAATAATGGAACATGTTCCGTCCAGGTACGTATCGCGACTATGTTCTATGATGTTCTATCTTTAAAGGAGGATTAGACTCGTCGATTACAATTTAATGGCATCAGCAACTATCACAGAGAACACAACGGTCGAATCGGTTTTGTAGATAACATACCTTTTAAACATTACCAACTAAAACGTTTAAGAATTTCTATTTATCTACCATTGGATTGAAAAAATCAAATTCGACACGACGAAACCTAATGACAAAGGGGAAACGGAATAATAGAGGATTGGGAATTGTTTCAGCAGGAAACTCGGCTCCCTGATTACGATTCAGTGGCATGAAAGCTATTAGGAAGACTACGACTGGTGTCGCAGCATCAGAGCTGGTTAGCGAATAAAATTCAATGCGACGCGCCGCGTGAAAGTGGAAATGGAATGTCAAGAAATTAAAATCGCTAAAGACGGAGTTAACATCACCGATCCCGCTTCGATGGCAGAGGACTGTCACAAAAGACGCGGACGTCAAACACAGAAACCGTGTGCGTGGGATCACTGGCGAAAGGTTCTCCGAATTCCGAACAGCCCACGAATGTTTCCATCCGCGAGGTTTGCTTCCTCTCGCCGTTAATCGTGTCGAAAACAGTTCCAGCGAAGAAGCGTGCTAGCAGTTCAGTAGCGCGGCAACAAGGGAGAGTTGGGATGGTGAAACAGGAATTCGCGAGTCCGTCAATGTCTATTCACGGACCGTGTCACTTGGGCGAAGGATCGACTTCCTAACCGGGGCACAGAAATGCTGCGAACATTTGAAAAAATGGAAGCGCAAAATTTTACGCCAGGAATGCCGGAGGATAATCGATGGTCCGGACTTCTACGCTCACGTTTTCCGGGACAGTTACATTTCACGTGACGTGGCGGAAGAGACTACGCAAGTAATAATAAGAGAAAAAAGCATTGCAAAATAATTATAACAGTGGATTGACTGATGTATAAGAAAAAAAAAACAGGAGACTCAAAGTCTTCCCTGTATAAAGAAAAAGCTTTATTGTTCGCGGAAGATGCAGCAGAGAACGTTTTAGAAAAGAGCGACAACCCGTGGAGTTCGGAAAAGCTTCACCTACATACATACTTTATACTTTGCGCACTGGTGAGCGTGGAAGTGAAAGGTAAAACCGTGGGAAAAGTCGTTGGTAAATGACAATCTTGAGAATGAATCTGGGGAAACTTGACCCGAATACGGAAAATGTTGCTTCCTTTACAATCTTGTAAAGGAACGCACGGGAAGACTCTTCAACTACCCCTAGTGAATGACCCAGAGAGGAGGAAATAAGAGACAATTGGGTTTCCAGAAAAGGGAAGAAGGAATAGCTTTCTCATTAGATATCGCGAGAAATCTATGATCTCTGCTCACCTTTCGGCAAATAAAATAAATAAGGAACGATAGGTACGATCTGGAAATGGGTGAGCGACGAAGGAACGATTAAGTATCAGCGCCGACAAAAATCATCGAGAACTATAAGAAATATTCGAACGAAGACAGAGGAACGGAGAGGTAGTCCTCTTAGGGGAGCTTAAGAAACCGTAGAAGCTTCAGCGCCGGAAATTACTCGGCTCGCTCGAAAACCGTGATAAACGATCAAATCTCAGTTACATCGAAAAAGGAAGGAAGAGGACTGGGCGACGATGGATAGAGGGAGAGAGTCCCAAGAAGCGAAGGGGTTGCTCCGCCAAGGAACTGCTACTCACGGTGGTTGTTCGTCGGCCGCCTGCTCTCGA
The DNA here is from genome assembly GCA_963932335.1 of Andrena marginata. NCBI lineage: Eukaryota > Metazoa > Arthropoda > Insecta > Hymenoptera > Andrenidae > Andrena > Andrena marginata. Next base: position 1,978,314 of record OZ010664.1, on the reverse strand, counting down.
ACGGGGGTTCCTTTCTCTTCGGAGAGTTTGCTTCTGAAGCTGTCGTTGCGCAGACCAGGGCGATGCGAAAACGAACGCTGGTAAACCTTGTCTCGTAGAGGTAGGGAAACTCCGGCCTCACGTTTTACAGGCGCATCGTTATACGCCCTGCGATATCGACGACAATGTAGACGGTGGAAAATCTATCAGTGGCACGGTCTCTCGAGGTGGAACACGAGTGCGCCTGACCGCTGACGGACACGAACATGGCCGACTCGGCGAAATCGATAAAACACGTTACGTTTTCCGCCGTTCCGACGGAGCCGACGCTCTGCGTCGTCCTCCGCCCTTCTATATCGTCGTGCGGCCAGCTGACGCGTGCGCCGGCACCGCCAACGCCGGGGAACAACGTCGGCGTCGCCTTCGACGACGTCACGTTCGACCGCGGATATTTGATGGAAATCACCCTTCGACAGAGAAATCTCGCTCCCTTCCACGACCTTTGCAAGCTTGAGTAACGCTGTGGCTAAGCTCCCGAAACGCACCACGTACATACGCGCATACACGTGTGTAGTAAGCTTGCAACTATTCTAGTAACTGTATAGTACCTGCAATGAATGAATCTCGGGTATTAGGTTATTCGGATATTATTGGTTGAATGTTTGGTCGTTTGTACAAAGTGAACAATATAATTTAATCGCCTTAAATATGTCTGATACTGATGGGATCGATAAAAGTTTTGTTGTCTGAAATAGTTTGTTGATTTAGGCCAATGGGCCTTGAAGCTGATCATAGTAATATAAGTACATGAATTTTTCAAAGCCTACAAGATTATTTTCAATTCTTTGAGTAGAGTTTTCTTTTATGTTTAGGTAGCCTTTAAATAGTACAGCTATTAGAGAAGTAAAGAATAAAAATAAAGTTACTCCATTGCGTATTAGCAAGCAAGCAAAGAATAATATGTGCTCTTTTTTTCTCGCTCCTCTGTACAAATCTTCTATATAAAGAATATTGTAAGTGTTATTTGTAAATCTATCGTTACATCATTCGTTAGTCTCTTTTTCTAATGTTATCCAGGTTTTTCCTTTTTTTTAAATAAGATTATTGAGGTTCCCGTCTAAAAATCGATTTTTTTCTATTTCATTTTTCGAATGTTCGACCTTTTAGGAATATGTGTTTAGAAGGTTTTGTTGAAATTCGTAAAATTCCCGAAGTTATAGGCGTTTGAGTAGCGGCAAATGCATGGGTAAAGACCGGCCACTCGGCACTCACGCAAAACTTATCCGATACGACTGAAATTCCTTTTATTTTGAAGAATGTACTTCTGGCTGGGGAAAACCAGAAAAAATTCAAAATAATTGAAAATTTATAATTTTTAAAAGCGTTGAAAGGACCAAAAATATATATGAAAATGTGATTTCAAACTTCAAGTGTCGTTATTTTCTCAAATAAATGTCATTTTTGTATTTTTTTGTTTTCTCCTAGTCAGAAGTATATACCTACTTCAAAATAAAAAAGGTTTCAATCGAATCGGAAAATAACTTTTGGAGATACAGGTCCCACCGATTTGAATGAATTTTCTGACGCCTCGACTTTAACGACTCCCCACTGCCGTCTACAATGATTAATTATAAAACAAAAAAATACATTTCTATAATATAAGACATCCGTAATACAATGCAACAAGTTCCATTAAATTATACGTACTAGTTTTCCTTTAATTAATTCCTAAAGATCACGTATTTTATGGACTCTAAACCGGAATTAGGGTTTTTGAATTTTCACAAAAAAAATATAATTAAAATAGTAAATAAATTTTTGTACTTTTCTTTAAAAATTTCAGTTTACCTTAATATTATGGAATTACAAAACTATACAAAAATAAAATATACTCTAGGTATCTAGACCTATCGTATTAGGTTTAATAACTCAGTTTTGTTTAAATTTGGAACTAATATTATGCTATTATTATCCAATATCAATCGTTTATTTCTACAAACTAATGTATTCGCATTACGTATCTCATCCATCTTTGCGAATAATTGCATCAAGTATATGTTTCCTATCGATGAATCAGACTTGCAACGAACAAATAGCACTGCATAATTCGTTAAATACATGGAAAATTAAATAAACTGTGCTGCCCCTAACTATTTAATTTCGTCATTAGACGGGGGCGTGCAGAATCGCCATTGAACGCAAGGTACAGAAAAACGAGGGATCGGGAATATCCCTCATCATAGCAGATTCCCAGTGCTCGACAGTTTTGTAGTAAGAGGAAATCGATTCATAACTCCAACCCATTCATAGGCGGACACGAGAATTTCACTCTTTAGTATGCCCTTGTATGTGTAAACGCGTATCTGTGTTGGAAAGGCGCGCACGAAGGGTATTAAACGTACAGTGTGTACCTACGATAAGCTATATCGAGAATAATAAATGACGCATTTTAATGTAGCCGTAAATAGTGTATAGGTAGTCGCTAGCATTTTCTAAAGGCAGTACACAGGCATTCGTGTACGCTGTTACGAACTACAATAGTTTGAACAGATAAATATGTATTTATTTACAAACGATGGCGATATTTTCGAGTTAAATCACTAAAGACATTTACCCTGAGTTAGGGACTTCGGGAATTCGGGTGAACGGTAGGTACCTTACAAGGTTTCTGGTTGCAACAAAAATGTGGACTGCCGTTATTCGCGTTGAGAACTGTATTTTAATGCGAGGTATAGAGAGTTTTCACCCCCTACCCCTCGAATGATTTTTTCAAAAACTTTTACTTTATCAGTTCCTGTGGGAACTTATAATGTGAGAACATTCTTAAAAATGTTCGAGAACTCTTTCGAACCCTGGTCTGCATGTTTTGTGAGAGTGGAATGTTAATTTTTGTGCTTTTTCCTTTATTACATTTATTAAGCTTATGTACACTCTCTGTATAATTATTTTTCTGTTTTTTTTGTCTTGTATTTCTCAAAGGGCTTCTGTGTAAATAAATAAATAAATAAACTATATAGCACTAGGTAGTAGGCGAAGGTGGCAAATGAAAAAAGGAATAAATATCGCAATCGTATGAAATTTATTTTTTCATTTCATATAGTAGCTGTATAGAAAATACACATTGTGGTTTTATCAACTAAAACATTATGCTTATTATCCAAGTTCCTTCAGCATAGGTGCTATTTTTATCATTCACTCGCTACAATTTCGTATAATAGTGACTTACTGTCGTTAGCGTTGTCGAATGGAATAAGTATGATAACGGCTCAGCAATTCGATTTGTTATTCAGTTTTTAAAAACTTTTCACCCTCTCGCCAGTTTGTCGTAATGGAATTCATTCGTTTACTCGTTTGTTCTGTTAACAACGAGGTTTTAGAAGATAAACGAGACTCGGTACCATTTCTGTAACTTCATAAAATAGACACAATAGGACAAAATTGCTTTCACTGTCGGCGAATATTATTTTCTTCGAATGATTTTAAAATTTCAGGCATTAATAATAAAAAAAAACAAATGAATCCTCTAGGAAAATCAAACCAGTTGGTATAAATATTTGAATAATAAACAAAACACTTACAAAAATTTCGATCGTAACGCAAGCAACACTGGCGGAGTTTTAGGTCTTTCAACAGATTTTAAATCGTACATTTTCAAATGTGTATAAGTTGGAATCTGGAAATGTAACTTTCATATACCACGGGACGAAAGTATCCTTGAAAGTAATATCAATTAACTGCTTCCATTATCGTACATGTATGAATAGTGATTAAATAGTAGTTATAGATTATTATATAGTAAATACCTACATACATGTGCATTTAGCAGTTTGTTTAAATCGTTTTATTCGTATAGTATTTAGGTAAAGTATTCCCAGGTAGCACAAAGACATCTTGTAAATGTTTCACAAACGTCTACGTAATTATAAAACAGTAAGGAGACCTTACGATTAGAGATATCTGAATTCGGTCGTTGCCATCAAACTCACGGATTGAAATAGTCCCGCCTCAAAGTACGATCGTAAATTACCGAATTGCCAATAGAGACGTACTCACGTGAGACAACGACGTATCAAGGACCGTTGGTTCGACATACTTTTTTGGTACATCAGGAACTGGAACAAAACTACCCAGTATCGGGGCTGTCAAGCTCTTCCCATAAATGAAAGTCCGCGATATTTTGTTCCCTGTACTATTTAAACTCGACTCGTTCAAATCATACAATCGCGAATCTCTCTCATCGATTATTCCTGTATTCTCCATCTCGTTAAACGGGCTGTGGTACTCGACCGAGCAATAAAGGTTTAAGGCACAGGTAGAACAACTTATTCGGAAATAAAGTCGGAGATCCACTCGGAGTCTAGCACTGGTCTCTAGATAATGATTCCAGGATGCTCTTCAGCGTTACTGCCAACAGTGTCAACGAAGAGTACAAAACCTAAAGCTTTGCGAGTCGATATTTGGTCGATAAGCTCCTCTGTGTCGAATAGCAACCACCATGGAACTATTATTAAGGGGGTAGTGGACTATTTCAGCTTCAGAAAATCGATTACTTTTTTTTTACTGATTTTCAAAGTCTTGAACTTTATGAATAATACTATGTGATATGTATAAGCATTAACATTTATTTATCGAACGATTAAACATTGAGAATAAAAGAGAATTCATCCGGCGTAGAAAATCATTTGCAAATCCAAGGTCAAATGTTAGTAATTGCTTGATATCTTCAGTTGTATTGATTATAGTTAATAATAATTTATACTGGACGGTTAGTGCAAATGTTGTTAACATTATTTGTCATAGCAATAGCCGCTGGAATGGATATTTTAGCGGAAAATCCATTTTTGCCGAAGAATTCGTTGGATTTGGCAATTGTAATCAACCGTCGACCTTGTTTTGATCGGGAGACATGGTTTCCTGAAGAGTATATAAGGAGCTCACGGAGCTCCAGGTACTCAGTCCTCGTCGGTCCTTCGGGCCTGGAGGACCGACGGGGACCCTGGAGCTACCGCGCCACCTGGACCTACTGGACTTCCTGGGGACCTCAGGGTTTCAGCCTTGATCCTTCCTGCACTCCCTCGGCTCCCTGGACTATTTGGACCTACTGGACTTCCTGGGGACCTCAGGGTTTCAGCCTTGATCCTTCCTGCACTCCCTCGGCTCCCTGGACTATTTGGACCTACTGGACTTTCTGGGGACCTCAGGGTTTCAGCCTTGATCCTTCCTGCACTCCCTCGGCTCCCTGGACTATTTGGACCTACTGGACTTTCTGGGGACCTGGTCAGGGTTTCAGTCCTGGTCCTTCCTGCACCCCCTCGACCCCCTGCAATGGAGTTCCCAAGCCACCTGGACTATTTGGGGACCTGGTCAGGGTTCCAACTCTTGGTCCTTCCTTCACCCCCTGACCTAGGTTAGCTTATTCGGTTGGTGCCGATGAAAATTTTGGGTTCGTTAAATGCCATTCAAAATGTTATTGTTCTGCCAAGGCCAAAACCGATTTCTCTTCCTTTTTAACTGATTTCATCGATTGTTTTTCATCATCTGTCCTATTTCATGCATTCCTTCGTGGATTTTTATACGAGTCGTTCTTTTTCGCGCATTTCTTCGATGGATTTAAATGATTTAATTTATTCGATGTATTTCTGCGATGTATGTGCATGATTTATTTTACTTGATGCATTTTCTTCGATGGGTTTATATGATATATTTTATTTTATGCATTTCTTCGATGGGTTTATACGATATATTTTATTTTATTCATTTCTTCAATGGGTTTATATGATATATTTTATTTTATGCATTTATTTGATGGGTTTACATGCTATATTTTATTTGATACATTTCTTCGATGGGTTTACATGATATATTTTATTTGATGCATCCCTTTGATGGTTGTGCATGATTTGTTCCCTCTCATGAGTCTCATCGATGGATTTATATTTCCTGCTATTCTTCATGTAGCTATCTCTGCGATGGTTCTGCATGCTCGTGCGTGCTCTTCTAACATTCCAAATCATCTCGATCGGCACCAACCGAATAAGTATTTTCTTCATTTCCTCTGAAGCCCACCACACCATTACAAACATAACGTAGTTGATTGTTTCAGCATTTCAGGTCCACGTTCTCGCGGGGAAGGAGGTTAATAAAATAATATATTTAAAACAAAATAGTGAAAAGTGATAGTGAACAGTGGTAGTGAAAGAAGACATCTAAAGAAGCCTAGGTTAATTTATTATACCATGAAGTATTTAAGGCCCCATGTAAAATTGCCAAGTAGTCACTGAATCATTTGCTTTGTTGCACTTTCGTTGGCTCCTCATCTCCGATGAGGAGGTCGCCGCTGCTTCCGTTTCCGGAAGCAAGCGACTGAGCATGGAATCGGTATGGGTGGATCAGTTTCATCCCCTGGTGTTCTTGTCGAAAGGGAAAAGTTTCGGGCGTAGGGGGTGTACCTCTTGGTACACTGCCTGCGTAAGTCTCCTGGTCCGGTTACCCAATCTCCGTGTTAGACGGCTTGAGTCAGGTCACACCTAGTGTCGCTCCTGACGAGTCGCATCGGTGCAACAGGAATCGCCTGGGAGACGCCGAGCGCTTTTCCCTTTCGACTCGGACATTAGGGTGGTAGGAACTGCGCCATTCGATACTCCTTTCATGCTCACCCGTAGTCTTTCCTTCCTTGCTGAATTTATTTCAATCGAGTGATTGCTTGGCGGTTCCCTAGATTCTATATCTAAACCGAAGGGATCGATGGAACTTTGTTTCCATCCATCTCTTTGGTTAAGTAGGCTAAGGGTTTCATGTACAGGGAGATCGACGGAACTTTGATTCCATCTATCTCTCTACGGGTCTCGAAACGCAGCAACCTCCTCGCGGTGAGACCTGGTAATCGGTGAGAACCGAGCCGATAGCTGCGATTGTCAAATATTCTAGTCCGATATAAGAATTTCTCTAACTTTCGATAATATGGTAGAATGTAAGAATAAAATATGTAACTTGAAATGTTATTCGATTGGTTCCTACCGGACCCCAGAACACGAGTATACTGTTAAGATAGAAGGATGAGTGCAAGTTGGAATATTTCAGCAAGATACTACAACTGATGGGTTTTTTGACAATTTTTAAAGTCCTCTCTGCTTCAGCACCTTATTGAAATATACAAAGTTACAATTCCTTGGCGTTCAGGTATTCCACGTTACATCATGAAAGCATGTCTTCCACAAATAATGTGGTTGTTTACATAAATTTTTATGTTAAAATAATTTGTTCTGCGTTAAATAATCTCGAATAGGACAGCAAGATTAAAAGGTGTATGTGTTCTTGTTTTGTCGTGATCCTTCTTTCTCTGTTGTTACACGGAATATGTTTATGAAACGCTCTTTAAATTATTACTCTAACAGAATCATTTGTAAATCGCGGGTTTCGAACGATCTAAGTAGATTTACACGTGTAGAATTCTAATTCCTACCACGCGTAGCGCCACAATCTGTTTCGAGACTTCGCCGGTAACGTTGCATGCGACACTAAAATGGTAAGAGGGTCCTAGGACCGACTCTACTCTCTAGTTAACATCAAGCATTCCCCTCGTAAAGTGGCTCGTACCTCGTACTCGATGCTTTCACGGAATAAATGTGTACTTCAACCGCAACGGATTATGTCGAGTAGGAACTTCTTACAAATAGGTTATATTTGAAGTATTTATCATTCAAATAAATGTTGATTCATCAAAGATAATTGCGGCAGCGCTCGATACTGGCATAGATGCAGTTACAGCATGCGACAATGAAGAAACTGAACGAATTACTCGCAATCTGTTTCTTTTTGCAATATTTGTACGGTGTTTGTACGACTCACTTGCTCATAAATGTCAAGAACCAGGTACGAACTAATTTATTTCATTTATCATCGACAATATCATCGAACAAACTGAATGTAATCGTCACAATAATTTCCCGCAAAAAGATCAAGTCGAAGTAGTTTGATATGCCTGTGATAATTCGTCGCGCTAACCTCAAAAACGAGAAATAAAATGTAGCGACGAAAACATTGGGGAAGTATTAACCGAGTGCCGTTTCTCTTATTTCACGTCACAGGGCGGTGATATTCTGTTGGAAACAATTTCATCCAATGTTACCGAAGACGTAATTACCTTAGAATTTCAATGCTCAGACGGTACTTTGGTGACGCAACTAATTGATTTCAAAAATGTAATTATTTATCTTGGAAACGATTGCCTTGTTACATAATTCATTTTTGGGAAAAGTCCAATAAGCTTTGAAATTTCTCTTTAGGAAGTACAGATTATAAAAGCCTTGGTCCTTGGCGAAGAGGAACGTGGCCAAAATCAATATCAGGTGTTGTGTTTCGTAAATCACTTTTTCAAAGTGGATTTCATATCCTCCGACGCAATGTCCAAATTGCGACAGAAGAATCCGGGCACTGTACGTGTAGCCGAAGAGAACAAGGGTCATGTAAATTACACTATGGACTTGTTCCTAGATGTGTCCGAATCCAAAGATATTTCTAAACATATAGCGACCCTTTGCGGGGAAGCAGCGGGATCTGCTTATACTAGAAACGATGATATAAAACAATGGATTCAAAGGCCTGGTAAGTTGTATTAATACATACTTACATATAAGTATCGCTCGATACATAACGTATACATTTTATTTCTAAAACTGCAATGGTATTAAAGGGAAATATAAAGAAAATTATAAAGGGTATCCCATTTCAATCTTCCCTTGAGATTACGTTCGAATCTAGTGGCTGTTTAAAAACATATTTCTGATCAAACTCGTTCTGTTACAAGCAAGACATCTTTTGGTCGATATAATATCAGTTTAGGAAGACTTAATTCCAGAGTTTGAACGTCACCTTCACTTTTTCAAGTGGAATGAGGACACTTCTTTCATTTAAGTTCATTCAAACTTAACGCGCGCGCATACTTAGAACAATAGACTGTAAATGTTTTAGACCCAATTACGCTTTGTGCCAGTGGTTATATTACTAGCAAAATTAATAAAACTTGTGGATGATTTTATTTGAAATTACCAGATCTGAATTATCTATTCGCATTATCTACAGAAATTGAAATTACTAAAGTTGATGGTGGGTTGTTTCTTTATTTGAAGATAAATTGGTAGATTGAATATCGGGGATAGGTCTCCAAAATTTCAACATTGAATAAGTTTTGGAAGTCATTTATTCAAATTTAATCTGGTCCATAAATGAAAGAAACTACGATTCCATTTAAAAAAATTAAGGTGTCCTTAAAATTTAAGAAACGGGTCTACTTAAAATAAAGTTACTTCGATGTCACTTTCGAAACAGAGTGTTTGATGTAAAGCATTTTTTAAATAATTGAAATATTAAAGTGGGAGACGTCTACGGAAGTAACTTCTTTTAAAATCCAGCTATTAATTTTAAGTGAAACGTTATTCTTTAATTTATTAGGCTCTTCAGAACTGTCGCTTATGGCGGCTGTAAACAACTTTAGCACAAATTTTTTAGGACTACAAGGTACAAATGATTCGAGATCGTTATTCGTAACAAGGTGTGCAGACACATCTAACATGTGGGCACCTTGCACATGTTCGTTAGAATTATGTATTGGGTGGTATCCGTGCGGTTTAAAATTTTGCAAAGGTAAGGGTGACGGTAAAAAGGCAGCCGCTCCGTACAAATGTGGCATTAAAACTTGTAAAAAATGTTTTATATTCACATATTATTCTAAAATGAAGCAGAATTGTTTATGGGATGAATGACATATAAGAACCTTATAGGTGATAAGTTTTGATTTATAAAGAAGGGTAGGGTTGCTCATAGCACGGGGATATCTAACTTCTGCATAATAACTTACCACATCCACACCATTAAGAATCATGTACAATAGCGTGCAATACATTTTCTGTAATGTTTGAAAGTTTTGTTGTTGGAATTGCGTGTACTTGATATTAATCGTTCCAACGTCTCTAAACGTGAAAAATTGCTATGATGAGTGTTTCTGTTACTTACACGCATTTGCAAAATTATCCTTGATCTCATACAGATTTTAAAATTTCTCTACAGGGCGTCTCATTGGTTGTACAACCGAGGAGGGGTGATTCTACATGAAAAATAAGTAAAAAATATGGAATAAATTCTTTTCATTTGAGCCTTTATTTTTCAGACTTTATGTCTTACTTTTATTTATAAACCCACTCTGAGCAGACAGGGATAGATAATAAGCGCGTAATATCGATGAGGAATCAGCATTACGTATGATATTAATGCTATTCGTAAACGCCGCGTTAAATGCACACGTACTCGAAGAATATTCAAAGTCAATTTTCTCGAAATCAAAGCCTGAAATGAGAAGAATTTATTGTATAGTTTCCACCTAGTTTTTCATGCAGAATTAACCCCTCCTCGGTTGTACCATCAATATTGAGGCACCCTGTATTACATATGTACATGTAAATGATGTTAATAGTTACGCACTCCACACAGTGTTCACTTTTAACAAAACATATAGGTCTGTCTATTACAGAAATGTCCTTAAAGAACTTAATTTAAAATGATTTACGAGTATCATTTTCCTATTTATCATGAAAAAATGTTTTCATTTATTGGGTCGGATATGTGTATTATATTTACAATACACTTTCAAAAAACCAAACTAGGATAGGTCAGATAATTTAAAAGGAAGTCACAAAAATTTTAAACTTAAACTTTACTGAATGGATACATTTGTAACAGCAATATTTCTATTTCTCTAGCAAAAGGAATTAAATATTTTATTTTTTAAGAAGAATGATAACTAATCGAGAAAAATGTGGGGAAAGGGTAGCTATATCATGAAAGACTTATAATAAATCATACTTTATTAGTAATTTCCTCTTGATTATAACGCATATTTTTGTTTGCTGCCCGAAATCACTCTAAAGGGCTGTAATTGATCCCTGAAAATTCGGGAATTTTCCGTTTTGTGTTATAACTCGTGAACTGTAAAATAATTTTTTTTACCAAATGATGGATCTAATTAAAATAAGTAACTTTTGTCTTGGAACTTTTTTTCTACCTCTTACAGTTCGCGAGTTATAACAGAAAATCGGAAAATAGCCGAATTTTCGGGGGTCAATTTCAACCCCTTCGAGTGAATTTGGGCAGCAACCAAAATATGCATTGTAATCAGGAGTTAATTCCCTACATATTTACAAAGTTTCAGAATTTTTTGAATTTCCGGGTTCGGGACCTTCTCTTGTCAGTCTTGTAGAATCGTTACAAAACGTTCGCTCTTCTAGCGAATTTGGAAACGACTGTCATTGTTTTCCTATGTACAAGTATCGGATAAAATTGGCTATGGTCGCCGGTAAATATTCGTATGTACACATAAGAACAGCGTAGGTTACAAATAATCCATTCAGGGTAACAGGAAGGACATGGAGGTCTAATTCACTCACGTGTAATGCCATGGTATGCATATACGTGTGTCTATATAAATTTTTATACATGACTTGTAAAGCTGCCATTTACGTATTTAAATTAAGTTTCAATTGTGTATAGTGCAGAGCACACTTTGCTCTGCTGTACAGTTGGTCACAAAAACATTCGAATACTTGTAATAAAAAGAAATCAAAATTGGATAGTTATTAAGTATTCTCATATTAGAATTATATGTAACAGCAACATATACATATAATAATTATAAAACGTCTGTTAGGAACATGGGCTAGATAAAGATCATAAGAGTACTTGAACTGTAAATTATTATCACAGTATCAGATATTAATGTTGACGTACCACTTTTTTTGTGACCTTTCCATCGTTCATATTTCTGGTAAATATTTCGCAACTACTTTTCTCTGCATACTTGTGATCGTTATATTTTAACTATTAATCTACATATCTTGCAGTTGCAAATTTTTGATCGCTGGTATTCTATTTGTTTTCTTATGAACCACTGTAAGTATAAACAATGAACAAAGCACGTTACTAAATTAGATATGTATATAAAGGCTCTTGTTAATAATTGAAGTATGTACAGTTTGTAGTATAAGTTTTGCAATATTACCTTCTGGATGAAGTCATCAAATTGTATTAAGAAATTGCTTTGCGTTTAAGAGGGGAGAAACGAGGATATACATTTAATGGCAAATCACTATAAACAAGACTGCAATATCTGTCCAATTTAATAATAAACGTATTATATATATATATATGTATGCATATGTAATGTGTACACGACACAGTTCTCTGTGCTTCCTTGCGAACAGACATTGTATTAAAACGAAACCGATAGCGTAAGAGAAAAAGAATTTGCACATACTTACGTCTGTATTCCGATATCTATGAAATTTCTAAGCGTGAAACAGCACACGGCAATGTTACTGGATCACCTAACAGCTGTGCCATTATAAAAATGGAAACGAAGTGTCATACCGTTTGTCACGAACATTGTTAAACACGTACAAGTAAGCGACTACGACATGAGTTGATAGAGAAATTTGTACGGTTATAACGAGTTAGATTTATGGAACAGCGATATAAATTTGTATATGTGTATATAGGTATATGAGACAGGTATATACATAGTTACCGAGCAAAACCAGGTAAATTGCAGAGTGTTTGAGGCGTTATTGTTTTAGCACCTCGGTGAGTAATATGTGTTATAATGTGTGCATGTTGGAAATGTTATGAAGAAAAAAACCACGCAAATAAGGAGGATTGTATAGGTATTAACTCTAACATGGTCCAAAGTAAGGGAAATATTTCAAATGATTGTACCTGTTTGAGGCAGTCTCACTCAATGTTGAAATCCTCTTTGAGATAACAGATGTACTGATTTAGCAAGATTACTCGCGAACTGTTAAAGCGTGAAATTTTGCTTTGAACGAATGGGGTGGGAGTTGTATAATAAAAGAGAGGAAAAGGGTATATTATATGTACAGTTGTTCCCGGTTAAGTTGACAGTCTCAGGGTCCGGAGAGTACCTTTTATTCGGGGTGGCAGGCGAATTTCACGCCTCCGATTTTACGTATCACTGAGTGGCTTTCGGGATTCAAAAACAGGGGACGGGAAGAAGCAAAGATAACGCTAGCTGTTAAAAATTCAAAATGTCAAGTTCCATATTTCCCCTCGGATTTTCACGAAAGTGACAGCAATCGATTTCTTGCGTTATCCAAATTAAAAGACACCAAAAATACCATCTAAATCGGACTATAATTAACGAAAGTACGTACAAAATTAATTTACATAATTAAAAGCTATATTCGTTAAAAATAACCCGATGCACATGGAATGTAGTGTTTTTTAATCGGGAGATTGCACGGAATTCGTTGGTGTAACTTCCGTGTCGATGCGATGAAAAATAAAGAATTTGACGTTGCGAATTAAGTGCCCGTGTTTTGTCTTGGCTGGGCTTCAAGTCGCGCGTTGGGATCGCTCGGGCGATGTGTCATAAATTTGACAGAATGTCAAGTTAACCGCGAACAGACTTTACTTCTAGCATTTAAACACTTTTCTACCGACACTCTGAATCGGAATTTGATGTGACTACTGTATATGATTTCAGCTTTACACATGACATTGTAACTTATACACATATTTTTTATATATATTTAATAAAAAGAACGAATAAATAATAAATGTGTTTGATTGCATCCATAGCAGTAATCGTTCATACTCTTAAATTAACATATTTTAAATATGAATCACTGTCTGTTGCACGATCCAATAGTTCACCGTAACAATTAAAATTAATTAACTTAATAACAGTAGTTCAACGGAAATTCGATTAGATGTTCGAGAAATATTCGACGTATGTGTTACATTTGAACGTTGAGAATTGGCTCGATTAAGTACCGTACAATAATCATAATAATTTAGTACTTTTCAGTGCTCTTTACGTGCACGTAAATTCCATCGCATATAAAATATCCAGATTTAATATCGAACGATAAAACATCCACGTTTATTGCAATGCTACATAATATAATCGTATGCTACATTTCTATGTAGAACTATGAAAGTAGAAGCATACGTGAGTAAATAATAAAGGGAATTCGTTTTGCTATTTACGCTACATTTACAGCAAATTTCATTCAGTCGGCTGAACAGAGGAAAGTGAGAGAGATCGTGCTTATACACATGTGTATGGTCAACGAGAGAAGGTTGCATACGTGAAATGTACGATTGTTTTGGTATACAAGATGTTTCGATGAAATCTTATTACCGTGTGTAACAATTTTACAGTAACTTTTGTTCTTCGTACGAGTCTCAGGCATGTTGCAAAAATGCGGAGCGACTAAGTAAGTTTTACAATTGGAAAGGTCGTAATTTCCCATACGAGCGAAATTGAAAAGAGAATACAACTTTTTATACGAGTCGTCGTTTTCAAAATATGCACGCACTTGATTTTCAAAAGTACTTAAAACTCGAGCGCAGCTATTTCACAGACTCGTTCTAAGTTTCACGAATCTCTGTCACAGCGTTTCCCAATTGGTGTTCCGCGATAGGAAGTTTAGGGTCCTGCTAGCAGGTAGCTTATAATAAAATTTAAATATTAAAAAAATGTGAAAATTATTCAACGAGAAACATACACCTACATGCAAAATTTGAAACTGTTGAGGTTTGGGATTTCGCCAAATTTTAGTGAGTTTGCATGGATTTCTTGGCAGAATATAATTGGGAAACACTGCTCTATCATAAAGTTACAAGTTAATATTATTGCTCAAGAAGTTGTACTTTACTGTTTTAGTTTTTTTATTTTCTTAATCGTTGAGTTATTGATGCTGATAAATGCAAGCCACGCTGAGCTTTGTTAACGGTTTGGATTTATACTACACAAATTTAAGTGTTCCCAAGAATAACCGTCTCAAATTATTATGTACATATCTGTCCTTGGTAAAACAGTTGTAAAGAACTGAAATAATTTCATAATTCTTATGAGCGCTTCGATTTTGAGAATCTGATTCTGTGGATTTCGCTTATTGTGGCGCAAAGCGGCCACCAAGCGGATTTTCCGGCCGAAATTCAAAGTCAATTTTCTCAGAAACGAAACGAGTAATGACAAAATTTTATTCTGTTTTCAATTTATCTTTTTATGTAGCATCATCATTCTTCAATAAGAAGCTTGTTGAAGAACCACCAGATACGAATCACTGTATGCATATAGAATCGATTAGTCTAAAAAGAATTGTTTTCAGTTTTCAAAATTACCCGTATCTTCGTATTCTTTCACTTTCGGTACTACAGATGTATTAAAAAAACATTAATTTAATGGATCCATTGAAAGTAAGTGATTTAAATGTGACTTGAAATTTGCACCTTTTACTCCTACCTATAAGTTCTTTGTCGTATAACGAGCGACTGATTTTATAAGACTACAAGGAATCATTCATTTCGATAAATTTACATTATCGCGAGGATGATAAAAAACGGACGTCTCCAAACTTTTTAATTAATTAACTGATTTTATTATTTTTATTTTTTTTAAAAGCCTTTTCGATTTGTTATCTCTTACACTTTAATGGCGCAGGAGCAAAAGTGTAGCATCGTGTCTATTGAACGCAATGTGGCCTTGAGACTTCGAAGAAATAACACATTTTTTTAAAAATCTCCTATTCCTTATCGTTAGAAATTATTTTATACGTCATCTATTTAGATATACCTGTATATCTTGTTTCTTTTTTTAAAAAAATATTTATCCGTTTCGAGACAAATATTATAAATAAAACGATCCAGTGTCACACATCAAGTAAGAACGTGGATTTCCTTTTTAAGATCTCAAGCGAATGGAAAAGCCTAGTGACATAAAACTAATCGCTGAGAAACACGGTGCATTAAATTCCCTACGGAAATCGTTCGAACGATATATATTCGCAGTGAAACACGCTGGCATGTTCTAAGTATGCACTGCCATGCAGTACCAAGTAGCTCAACAATAACGTCGTTGGTTTCAGCGAATCCGTCGTTGAACATAACGATAACAGCGATATAAATTAATCAAACACATTGCGTATAAAATCCATCGGAAAGTTAAAAGTAAATCTGTATTCGTGTTGCTATCTGCGAAAGATGAAATTCACTGTAGCATCGTCGCTGTTCAAATACTACAGTGGACTACGATTAATGAGCATCAGTAACGGAAGTGTACACGAAGTACACAATGTGTATAAGCACCGGATTTATCGCGAGCATTACTATGCGCCTAACATTCTTGGTACTGCAGGCATAGGATACCGCAGTATCAAGGAATGTCTAAAGAGAACACTAGCTACTGTAACATGTTTTGCGCACGTCGGCAAGTATTACACTGAAGTCGTCGTCCGCTTTCGACGCATGCTCCATGCTCTGAGATTGCTGTGATTGAGGTTGCTGTTGCTGTTGTTGCTGCTGGTGCTGTTGCTGTTGCTGCTGCTGCTGCGACGGATGTTCCGGATACTTCGTGACATCCATACTCTGATGATACTGCTCCATCGCGTGACCGATATTGACGTTAGAGCACCGCGTGTCTTTGCTCTGATCCTCAACGATACACTGAGAATTCATCTGCGTCTGCTGCGGGGTGTAATAGCGCAGATCGCTGGCGTAATTGTGATTGCTGTCGAGCAGATTTTGTGAAGAGAGACTGGTGTGGGCTATGCTGGCCGGATGCGCGTATTTGAAGTATTTTTCTAGTTGCAGCGTTTGCTGCTGATCATCCTCCGCAGTCATGCCGGGGTCCATGTGTCCTAGTATCGAATGCTGTTGCCCCGTCGAACCAACGCTGTCTGTTTGGTACTCTTGGTGATGTGTCATTTGATACCGATGCGACACACCTGAAAGATAAAGCAGAGTAGATTTGCATCGCTGCCTTCGAGACATTAGATGTTTGATCGTTCGCGAGGATTTTGCCGCTGGCGTAGCAAACACTCGAAATTTTAATGAAACTAAACAGGTCCGTGGAATGAAAGTAGAAAGGTTGGAGGTATAAGATTCCGGGCTCCTGCACGACTTAATACGTGAGAATTTAACGCTCTTTCTCGACCTTATGAGACAGATTTAGTGACTTGGCTTGCTTTCGTATTCGATGCGGGCGTCAATTTTACTATTCCACTTTTGTAAACTTGTTGTAAAATCAGAAAGTATAAATGATAAGTATCACGACCATAGAAGAATCGTGAATAAATGATCGAGGAATGTATAAGTTAAGGGACGCGCGGGTATCCGAAATTATGGACCCGATTTGCGATTGGAGACCCGATTTTCTAACTTAAAAATTCTTACATCTGATCACGCTGCAAAATCACAACTTAAAAGCTATCAGATTTTGCAGTCTGATCGGATGTAAGAATTTTTAAGCAAGAAAATCGGGTCCCACGATTTCGGGTACCCTAATAAGTTTCGTTAGCATACGAAAGAATCCGATAAAAACATGTATGTAAAGTCCTGAGTAAAAAATTGTGCTACGGGAACTTTGAAGTTCATAATCCATGGGTACTGTGAGAAGATTTAAGTTTGTGAATAATTATCCCCTTGAAGAAATCTCAGGAGAAAATTGAATAATCGGGGTAAATGCATAGTGCTCTTTAGCCGTATACATATTCTTTGTCACTGGAAACTGTCCAAGCGTATCAACCGAACATAGCGAAAGATAAATGAAATATTACCAGAACAACCTTCGGTGGCTCCACGAATTCCCATGGACTGCTGTCGATTGGCACACTGGACAGGATTATAGTTGCCCTCAACGGTAGACTGCATCGAATAGTTGGCAGTCTTCGAGGACTGAGTATTGGCATAGTGCTGCAACGATTGATCGTGCGGGGATGCGACCGGCGGATAAAAAGTGCCCGTAACAGAGCCAACGTTCTCGAATCCGGAACGCAATTTGTTACACGACACCATCATACCATTCGCAATACCCACCGCCGCTATGCTGGATGGTTGTCTCTCGAAGTTTAAGTAACTCACCTGAAATACATTAGAAACCCTAATTGAACCTTATGCAATAAGTATCGGGCGAGTCAGTTAACACTACAGCTTAAAGCAGACAAACGATATAACAAAGAAAAATGCTATATCTTTGTCATTCATAATTCGACTGGCATTACGAAAATTAGCATGCTTCGGTTTCCTTGCCAGAAACAGCACGTAAAGAAGCACATTCTTCTAGCACCAATTGCGAAAGTTTATGTTAGCGTCTCTGTAAACACGCCTGAGAGCAACGGCAAGCAAGTTCATTTTATTTGCGACACTTGATCTTAGATAAGTGAATTCTCCCATGGTGTAAACATCGGATAATATTCCTCTCGGAGAAAATGGTTTCTATTTCCAAACGTACTGGAAATTTTGGAATTTTGTGAACCATAGTGTCCGGTTTCGAATCCGCGTGCACGCCAGCAGTTCCCTTGGCAGCATATTTCCTCATTTTTAGAAAATCTTCATAGTTTTTAGCGAAGCACGTAGCAGGAATAAAGTCATAAAGTTAACAGATATGTATAACATCAGTCAACGTCCCTCGAGTCGACGCAAATTTAAAAAAGAAAACTTTCACTTCCTATTTCGTACTCTGTCAGCATGGTTTCCAGATCTACCAGCTTTATGACTCTATTGACTGCGGGGGGTCGTCCGGAGTCTCGCCTGGTTAAAACCGTTCCGACCCTCTTCTTAATTTGTTCTTATTTTTTTTTTTAAAGTTATAAAAAGTTTGCGAACAACTTGCGAGCATTGCTTGCGAACACTGTTCGCGAACTGTTCGCTAGCGAGGAGAAGCCTTTACTCACCGATTTCTTATAAGTCAGAGTATCCGTGTATATACCAGAATTCTGACCCGACGATATGATAGTGGCACCAGTATGGCCCGCGTGGAGCTGATTATCGGCATTCATGAAGGTGTACCGTTTCGTTTGCTCCGTCATTTCGCCATGCTGCTTCGATGTACTCTCCATCAGATCGCGTTCAGAATCTGGATTCTGGGTGGATGGCAAATGCGTCCCGTCACCTGATCGATATTAATCCTTCGATTAATTTAAACACCACCTAATTCTTTGGTTACACGAAAGTGAATAGTAATCTGTATTACTCTACTAAAATCTCTAACTGTGTAAGTTTGTTGCACGCAGAAATATTTATGCACGCGAAACTGTAATAGGGCGACAAGCAGAAGATCATTTCTGAAAATTTAACCGCAGTTGGAGATTCCATTTCTAAAATCCTAGATCTGTTCGAATGCTAATCAGTACGAGGCGCGGGAAGTCTTACCATCAGGCTCGGGACTGGCAACTGGTGATATTTCCGGCGTGTGAATTATAGGCGTATAGGGACTACCGTACAATGAATTATTCTCTGATTTGTACTCCTGGATACCTTGTTGCTGTTGCTGATGATACAAGGATGAGATCGGCGAATGACCACCCCACGGAATCTGTGGAATACCTTGGTAACTGTCCATTTTAGACCTTAAACGAATATCAAATCACACCTCATAATTTCTCTAAAAAAAAGAAAAAAAACAATTGCAAGTATGTACATATCTCCTTTTCCGTCGCAGTTAAGACTGTCAGGGCCATTTGCACGTGGAACTTTAAACGAACAATGGAATACTGTCTTTCGGTGTATTTGAATTTTGCGTTATTTTTCAAAAGCACGCTAATACGTAGAGCAAACGTGCGTTAGTGACAGTATAGATGAATGAAGAACAATAAGTCATCTTTAATTTGAATTTTTCAAAAGATTATTTTTATACGAATACATGTATGTGTAATAAAATTTATTTAACATTTCCCACGTGATCCGCGTTCGTGAAATATAATTGTTTTTATAGGTAAATGGAAAAGAACGGAAGAAGAAGAAAATAAATTAAGCAGTCACCTTAAATTCTATTTCTCGTGGCGTTGGAACTTTAAATGCAATTATTTTTCAAAATTATTGAGTATCTGATCTTAAGTATGTTATATTCACTAGGGCTGGGACTATTTATCGAATTTTTTGGTATTCGCATATTCGAATACTTCAATTATTTAATACTATTGGAATATTTAAGTATTCGAATATTGATGTAAGAAATACTGGGAGGAGATATTGTATTGTCATCGGAACTACGTATATATGTGCAAAGTTTCAAGCCGATGGGATATATTGAAGTGGATCAAAATTAGCTTACAAGATTTCACCCTGACAAACTAACGAACTCACAACTTAAAGAACTTGATTTGTAATTCACACCGTACTACCGAATACTCAAATATTCGAATAGTATACGAATACTTAAATATTCAAATAGTATTCGAATAGTATACGAATACTTAAATATTCAAATAGTATTCGAATAGTATACGAATACTTAAATATTCAAATAGTATTCGAATAATAACATTCGAATACTCGAATATTCGAAGTTTATTCGTAGCATTCAAATACTTGTAAAATATTCAAACATTAAATTATTCGAATAGTCCCAGCCGTAATATTCACTAAATTGGATGACGATTTCTCCCAATTCATCAAGTTCCATCAAAATCGACGACCTTCGACCTGGCCGATTCGCGCACTTTCCTTGTTAATCGAATGGACATGCCATCGCTAAATATTTTGTATAAACAAGTTTTTTGGATTCTACGTTTACAACTAATCGTAGCTTGAAACACATCTCATTCGCGCTCATACTACTACTACTATGTACCTATAGTTGCAACTGTCACACCCCATATTTCAAGCACAAGAAAGTCATCTGAGTACGGTTCAGTGCAAGGATCTTATTTTCTCATATTTCATTTCCTCCAGTAATTTCTCTTTACACTTAGCTACCTTAGCCAATTACCTAATGCCATTATCGCATTTACAAGTCGTATAGTACCTCCGCAAAATCAGCATGATCGCGAGAGCCGAGCAATTAATCTGTATATCGGTCTCGCTGGATCCTCGTCCGAGTGTACACCTCGTAGCTGCGATTAATTCACCGGTCGTGGCCGGATGATCTTGAAAAATCGATACGAACCGAGAGAAGATATCGACTTACATGGAATGATGAATCGGGGTACCGGCAGGATTGGACCTATTGCCGGTGGTGTTGGTCGTGGACGGTGGAGAGGAGGGTGCCCCTGGGGGCCGTTTCGCGTGTTTCCTACGCCGTGGCCTGTACTTGTAGTTCGGATGTTCTTGCATGTGTATGACCCTCAGCCTCTCGGCTTCCTCGACGTACGGCCTTCTGTCCTGCGGGGTCAACCCTCGCCATTTCTTTCCTGAAAACAGGCAGTCTGTCCGTTAGTGGGCGAGCGTTTAAAAAAATTTCAACCACACGGTGTTACGTTCTCCCGAATGCTAGGTACGACGAATAACTCCGGTATCAGAATGCTTACCAACGTTCCTGAAGTCAGAAAGCAGCGTGAAAGTTAATAAAAACTGTATTAGTGGCGTGTTAACGCGTGTATGTACGTATAAGGGAGAATAAATAGCGTTGAGACTTATTTCCATTCGTACGTGATAAGAGCTGCTTTTGTATCCATTTCTTACGGATATTGCAGTTTAGTGTTCGCCTTATAATGTGATTTATAATGTGACTTCTCAAACTTGGGAAGTTTAAGAGTAGGTGTAATAATCGTACAAGTAAACAAACAATGTGAACAGATTATTTGTGCAGATTTAACGCGAAAAGAAAGGGAAATATAAAAAAATAGACATGTGATGGGGGAAACCGCAAGAGCTAAAAGAGTTGAAATGGATTGGAAATTGTTGATAAACGGAAAATCTTTAGCTAGTCAGGAGGAAGAGAATTAAAAAAAAATTTGCAGCGCGGAAAACACCTTAAATTCATGGATTGTGGATAAAAGGAATACACAATAAGACACAAACGAACTCTTCACTGATTCGCGATGAATTCTTTTCTGTAAAAAAAAGCCAAAGGGACGATAATTTTACAGTATGTGGACAGTGCGCGACGTAGATAAAGAAGGAGAGCAAACGGAGCGAAATATTATCGATAGTGTAGCATTGAAAGAATGTAAAATGATATAGGCTTCTAGAACCTCGGCGATATAAAAGATAAAGCTACGCAATTCTTAAAATGCATTAAATAATTCGATGTACTGGAAATAAAAGGGTACCTATTCCGGAAAGCAAGATGAAAGAGATCGAAACGATGGAATACGAAGTAGGTACAGCAAATTAGAATAATACCGGTCAATCAAGTCTAAGCGATTTACAGAAGTGCCTATAAAATTGATGAATGAAATCAAATGAAAAAATTCTAGAAGGAAAGTAGACAACCTTTTAATGGCAAAAGGAGCGGTGGCTTCACTGCAATGGTCGGATGAGAAGCAGATCAAAAGTTAAAATAATGACTTGCATATAGTGACTTGCATATGCCGGACGCGTCTCCAACTGTACAGAAGTCGTGCGCATTGTGCAATTCCCCCCTCGACCCTTTAAACACTCCCACTTTCATCCGAAACTTTGGTCGAGACCACTATTGGTATATCAACAATATTCTCGTGAATCACTTAAAATAAAATATCTTGTATGAAAATACTAGTCTCCAACTTTCCTTTAGCCACCACCGTAGATACTAGATCAAAATTCCGAGCAGAGACATTATTGCAATTGTTACAAAAGCAACATCAATTGTATCTAATGCAGAATACCCCAGCTCACGGGATCAAAACTGCGAAAATCACCGATAGTCTTAATTCATCCTACGCGAGGCTGATCCCTAATTGGCCGTCGGTACCTGAAGGAAGCGGAAAGACGGTCGGGAAGGGAGCGTAGATACGAATTACAGGAGGGCTTGGCCGACTAGGGACGACGCTGGAATCTGCCTTAGTTGCGTTCAATATGCCAGGATGGTAGGCTGGAATATCATTAAGCAAGGATAAGGGTTAATACGAACGTAAGATGTTCAGGACAAGAACGAAAAACTTCAGCGAAGCGGATGTATATGGTGGTTGTACATATGTACACGAGATCGGCGTACATACAACGGGGCACGTATAGGTACATAGGCGCATGGGGGCGTAGATATGGGTGCGCCCGTGCCTTCAGCCAGCCACAAGGCACGAACCATTATTTCATATTTCATTTTGTATATTTGAACTCCAGAGGAGACGCTAACCCGAAGGACTCCGACGAGCCTGGAAGGCCGGAGGGAGGGAGGGAGAAGGGCGACGACGAAGTAAGAGAAAACGAACGAGAAGGAAAAAAAGTTCGGGGTCCTCCATCTCCCAGAAAGTCCATTTTTGTCATCCCGAGTTCCCTCTTCCCGTCTCCTCCAATCATTTTTCCCTCGCATTTGAGAAGGGTAGATACAGGCAGAAAGCGGCGGGAAAACTTGGAGCATTCGTTTGATTCCATGAAACTAAATAAACCAACGCTTGTTATATCGTTCCTTCCCTTCCCACGCGAATTTCCAAAAATCAATTCCAGGATTTTGCACCAATCAACCCCTAAGGGGGTAAAAAGGGATAAACCGTGTTTTCACAGGCTTCTCAATATCTCGTAGGCCCGATCAGATATCAACTTGTTTTTTACATAAAAAGGTTTCCCAGACAAATGCCTAGAAACCAATTTCAGGATTTTTTCCTAACCAACTCCTAAGGGGATGAAAAGGAGTAAAGTGTGTTTTCATCGAGTCCTTAATATCTTTTAGGCCCGAAGCGAAGCGCGGGCTATTTTGCTAGTTCCTCATAAAGCTCTATACGAAGAAAGTTATAGAATCTCACTCGCAGTTGTACCATATTTACAATTCTACTGATTTTGCCGGTGCGCGCATTCTTCGCATAAAAAATTTTATTCTACGCTTTCGATTTCTTTTTGGCCAAGGAAATACCATGTGCTCGTGTGACTCGCCCTTTAACTAACTCCGCATCCAAACTATTTCGTATTAATGTCTGTATTTCTTTAATGATTTGAAAAGTAATCACACGCACACACTTAATACGGATATATTACGGCTGACCAATAAATCTGTATAGTTGTTTAGTATTAAATAAGTGTTTCTGAACCTTTCCCATTGCCTTCAGCTGATTGAGTATTATTTGTGAGGAGCAGCGCATTTTATCAGCTAATTCGCGGGTTATTCAATGAGGATCCTCCAGAATTAAAGCCTCCAATCGATCTTCGTTGCAGGCGGACGTTCGCTCAGAACGTGGCTCGTTGGAGATATCAAAATTGCCGTTCTTAAAGCGTGTAAACCATTTTCGAGATGTTCTCTCTGCAACGGAGGATTTTTCTCCATAAATCACACATCTGTTTGTTTTGAGCAGTTTAAACTCGAATAACAGAAGGTGTTGGAAATGTTCGTGTTTATCAACTTGGCACCAAAAGCAGACAAGAAAAACTTGAACGTAGTAACGTAGAGGAGCTTTAAAAGTGGTACGAACGTGAAGCCAACATTCAGTTATATATTTGTATCTTCAAATGTTCAAGGAACAAAACTGAGACGCGAACTTATCGGGCAACCTAATGTGCAGCTACATTTCATATAGTTTTCATTATACGAAGAGAGAATACCCATGGAAGCAGACAGCCGTTTATGATTAAACGAATAAGGAAAGTAGGGGTAACCGCAAGTCTTTCTCTCTTCCCTCTCGAAGTTCTCCTTGTCTCGTCGCGTCGCCGAAACTTTCTATCCTCGTGGTGGTCAGACATTCCCCGTTCGCTTCCGTGTGCTTCGTGGAAAAAGTGAAGTCATCGGGGCGAAGTTAAAGCGTGGAAAGAAGAGACCTAGCCGCAAAGGACGGGAGGAAGGAAGGAGAGGCGGCCCCCGAATCTTTTTGGTTAACAATAAGTAGAGTTAATTTAATATTCTTGGGCGCGCTCTACGGCGAGCCTAGCCGACAGTGATTCCTCATCACACCCGCGCACTGCTTCCCACCATGACGTCCTCGTTAAGTATTCTAATGCTTGCCATGTATCTCTAATTTATCCTGCTCTCGGCTCTAGCCAGACGACTTCATTAATTTCAATGTCCTGGTTAAAAACAGGCCGAGGTTGAATCAAGAATATGATTGTTTGTTGCATTTTGGATCAACCACCGAGTCATTGTCTCGGACTTTTAACACTAATCCTCACTAATGCTCCCGAACGTGGAACGTTTCTGAGCCAAAGCTGTAGTTCCGAAGCGAGTTCTAATCGTCCACGGGATATTTAAAAAAGTTCTTACTAAACTTTAGATGGATACCCGTTCAAGTAAACAAACGCGCTTAACTTGATAGCTACGAGACCATAAACTAATAATTTCCGAAGTACATAGAAGGCGTTACCGTCTAATTAGACCAATGCCTTGCTACTAGGCCCGAGATCGGGAGCGGTGATGATGTTGAAACGGAGTTTGGCGCCGATTTGTTCCAGGAATTGATCGAAATTATCTCGCGCGTGGGTCGAACCTTGTCCGTACCGTTTGCTAAAGAAAGTGAACTAGATACCCTATTGTAAGAATGAATGAGGTAGCATAAGAACGTAGTACCTTCGATCCACCTACGATTAGCAGCTAAGAGCGATAAGACCTGCGTCTAGAATCAGTCATATACCAAGGGCAATTTTTACTTTTATAGCTTTCATTAGATCTTCGCTAGAGTATGTGTTATCATTAATCGGTAGTTACTAATGAATCAGTAAAAAATATACCGAATGAAGTTACGTTTCATCCGATTTTCATTGAGTAAACCTCACCAAGATGTCGGAGATGCTTCCGTAAACAGAAAACAAAAGAAATTTATATTTCCTTAGCGGATGACGCATCTCGGCCTTTGCCTAATATGAATTTTTTTATATTGCTTCGCTGTCGCGTGCTGACCGCACCCGGACGGAGGGTCGCTCGATCCAGCAATCAGACGGAGAAGCGGATAGCGATGAACTGGACAGTTTAAGTAGTAACCGTCCTAATAAATAAAGTTTTGTAAAGTGAAACACAAAACCTGATCGTCTCTTACACGTTCAATTTCGTGATTCGTATTCCGATTCGCTCGTCGGAAGGGCTACTCTCAGGGTACAATTCCGTTTTGCCTGCTCCGTTATAAATTCCTTCTTGGAAGGCTGAGGGAACCGAGACTCCTTTGGACAATCGGCACCTCGGTATTTCCCGAACCAATATAGGATGACGTATCACGGCACCTTTACTGCTCCTTTCCTCGCGCTCCTTGGGGAACCAAGACGTGGTCTCCGCGGAACTTGCCAATTCTCAGCTCCTTAGAACTTTCCGATCCTCGGGCAACCCAGAGGTCGCCCTTTTGTGCGAGAGTCGCGACTGCGCCGTAGTCGGTTAGCTGTAGCATTGCTAAGAACGTGGTAGTATGTAAAGAAATTATAAGTAAAAGAGAATCAGGCGAGTAAGTGAAAATCATTGCACCCTTGACGTCTTAAAAAGGACATGATAAAACAGTTTCGGGAATTTTGTGTTTTTTCAAGTGTTTTTTCAGACACTTCTGGCAGGGCACGGGTCCATTTCTTAAAATTTCTTTTTAATACGGCTATATCGATCGCTTAAAGTTACCAATACCCACGAAAAATGTTTGCTTCTCCTAAAAACGTGAAAACTACCAAAACACTGCGCAGCGTTACCTAATAAAGTCAGTGTAGGTAGATTTAGATTATTTCCATTCTCCCTGTTCTACATGCCGTTCTCCGAAAATACTTTGTGTAGGTGCGTTCTCCTGCGACTAACCGTAACTGACGAAACTAGTGTCGCGGTACAAGAAAACCCGGGCCCAAACGTGATTATGGTGCATTCATAGAAAAACGCTTTCTCCGCAACAGCAAACGAGCACGCGACACGCAAATGTATGCAAAATACATGCGGGTCAGAATGAGCCAATCGGCTGTCCGTGCATACTCGAAATCTCATTTGAACCGATGCTAATAGGCTGCCTTATCCTCGCTGCCTAATCTGCCGGAGCGGTTCGTTCGAGGGACTCGTGCATTCTGCGAAACGTGATAAATTCAGAGAAGAGGGATCGCGACAAATTACGCGCGTCTCGTGATTCGATTCTCGCTACCCCCGGCGCGGCTAGTTGGATCGCTACTGTCAGAACATCGTTTTGGCTTTGCCAAGAACGTGACGCGGGGCCCTCAGCCTTGGAGATTTTTCAGAAAGCTGCAGTACCGTTCTGCAAGCTAATTAACGATTCGGCGGTGATTTACGCATGTGGTTGTTGCAGCTGATTCGAAAGATCCTGACTGGCGATTAAACCGCGTCTCGCGATACGGCATCGGCGGTCGGATAGCTCGGCACTCCGGGAATTTCGCTACGCTCGCGGATGTGCCGTCGCTGGAACGTGACATTTCCAGAATCGAGCGAGAAACTACTCGCTTCGGCATTTAGAATACCGTCAGGAATTAGTTAGCACTTGCCACACGTCCCTTCTCCCCCTCTTGGCGGTGGGGCTTTAATTGCGCGTAGAATGCACAATAAATCTTTGCGCGCTAGCAAGCTGCTCCTCGTGCTTCCATCCATTTACGAGATTCGCGCGACATTGTTTAAGGAATAATTTAGGATTCTTTTAAACGGGAGACTGAGTGGCTGGTGACTGGAGTCCGGGACAGAAGTACACGCAGAATGTAGTCTGAGTTAATAAAGCATAGGGAAATTTCTTGAACGAATTTAAGGGGGGAACCTGGTTTAGGACGCTGAAAAATCGATTTAGTTTTTATGTTCTCTTTTTTTTAATCGATAGTAATACTTAGGGAGAAGGTGTTGCCAAGTTACAGACAGAAATTCGAAGTAGATGCATGTCGCGCATATAAAGCTTACGGACAAAAACTTTAAACGCTTTTTTCTAGAAACCATGCTTTCTAAACTCGTGTACACGACGGAGAAAAATTTATTTGACCGGTTCACTTCACCCGGGGCTTTTTAGTTACATACTGACCAACTCATCCAATTCATCGTCGATGAATTAAAAACCATTTATGCAGAAATTAAATTAAACCATTTTTGTTTTAATAAACACGTCGAAAGTTTCTCGCCAAAATCGTGACTTTTTCGTTAAACTCCCACAACTTTCTGAATTTTAGACTTTTTTCTTATTCTTTTAATACATCGACGATATAAATTCATGTCAATTAAGAAAAGCTTCGGCTTTTTTATTCCTATATCATTTCATTCGCTAGGATGTACACCAATAAAACAATATTAAATGAATTATTCTTGAATAAAAGAAAGTTTTCTTGTTGTCTGAATACACAGTAAAACACCCTTAAAGTTTTGGAGAGATTCGTTTTATATTTCTTCAGCAAAGAATTCTTAAAAATCACCCTGTTTCCAGCATCCTAAACAAGGTTCACCCCTTAAATAGTCTATTTTCAGAAACGCTGCTGCAGGTTGCATTTGTACTATTGTGTGTCTTACACACAGTTCTGACGAAGACATTAACATTAAAATATGGTCATAAAAGAGCGAATAATTTACAAGTATATACAAGACTATATAATTATTACGTAATCTGAGCTCACAGATGAACTTAACGAAGCCCTACTTAATTTTCATTGTCCTCTTAACGGAATTATTTAAAACTCACCGAAACTTGTCATGCGCTGCCTTTCCTCTACCGATCTCACATGGCGAATAATTTAAAACTCCTCTAAATCTGGTCGACACCGGTGAACGTCGATAATCCGATTCGATCTACAAATGAATTTATTACTAAACGCCGAAATGGCTGCGCGTCGAATGGCTCCAATCGGATCCACAGGCTCGATCGATGTTACGAAACAGAAAATCCGCTCATTTACTCTCTCTCTCGATACAGCGTGTCTGCATAGTATAATAGTAAGTAATATAGGCAGCGGGCAGAAGGAGAAAACGGAGAGAAAGAGGTCGAATACGGGGCTCACAGATCGGTGGGACCGCATCGTGCACCCCGCCCAACCTGGGTCGCCCACTGTCACCATTAATAATACGTCTCCCGTCTCGTGATGTATCTCATCTCTGTTGGCGTTGTTGGTTGGTGCCCCGTGTCCTGTCGCGTCGGTGTTTGCTGTTCGCGCTGCGCGTAATCGCACACGAGTACGCATACACGTAACCACCACCGAAACGCACGTCCGTCCGTTCATGTGTGCATACGCACCTTCGCTTATTTTTAACCCCTAGCCTCTCTGTAATTCCCTCTCTGTCTCTTCTCTCTGACTGGCCTTTCTGTCTCACTGGTTCCTATTCTTTAACACTCCACCCCGCCCAATTAATTGTATTTTTCTTTCTGCTAATAATAAGACACTCGCACGCGCGCGCATCGATGTAACGCATTTTCGCGATTAGGCGCCAATGTTCTCCGTATGCAAGTATGCCTGGAAGGGATTGCGCGCACGAGGTCGTCAGAATTCCCATGGTATACGCCCTTAAACCCTTTAAAGTACCTGGCGTTGCCCGGGCACCGTATACGTGTCTATAACATCAGCATTGATATTTTAAAATTTACTGGCCGACCAATAATTACACCACAGTGCTTAGTTGCATATACTTAATCGTTTAATGCTTATTTATCTCTACGTAGTTAAAAATTCTATCTCTCATTGCGAGTTACAAAATAAAATCGGAAAGTAGACGAATTTTCAGGGGTTAATTTCACTGGATTATTGTGAATTTGCGCGGCAAAGAAAAATTGCGTTGTAATCAGGAGGAATTCCCCTGCATATTCACAGAGTTTCAGAGTTTTTTGAATTTCCGGCTTCGGGATCTTCCCTTGTGAGCGCGCGCACTAGGTTAAAATATCGTTTAGGCTCAAAGCTTCTAAATAAATAGCGCGGCGATGCACGTGCGAAGCTCGCGAACCACTCGGCGACAGATCTGAGGACCTAGAAATCCACCCACAATCGTGTGTGTGTGTCTCAATCCAAGCTTCATCCACTGAGCCAATGCAACTATAGGACACTACGAGGTAGATGAATGACTTGCGGCTCGTGGATTAATGAGAATGAACGCGTTAACAGATGCTTTTTTTTAACTGTAACAGTGTTTGTCCACATAGGTAATTATTAGGTACCGCGGAAAGTTCTGTCGTTTTCTTTTTTTCACCACTTCTTTCGTAATATTATATTAACGGATTACCAAACACTATATACATAGAAGGTATTAAACACGGGGTTCAGAGAAGTAAAAATCCGCTCTGCTTTACGAATGTAAAATCGGTGGAAAAGCAACAGAAGCCGCTCGAAATATACGCCAAGCATTTAAAGAACATTTCAGTGCACTAAAATTCAAAGACAATTTTCTCGAAAACAAAGCGCGATATTAAAAAATTGTATTCTATATTTTGGCCTGTAGATTCACCTCCTGAAAGCTTTACCATCTGTAGCGAAACACCCTGTATGTCATTCAAAATCTAAATTTAGAATATAAAACTACGTACGTATTCCCTTGTAATTTTCTGTGAAATATTTTTTAAACTTACAAATAATCATTCGAAAGGCAGTCATCAAGTCGAATTCACGTAAAGTCTCCCTTTCGTTTGAAATACGGTCTCTTCTCCTTGGCTAGCGTCTGGTAATGTCAGCTACATACGTGCTGGGCACGTGGACAATGCGAGCCTCTTGACGTCTTGGCAATTGACAATCTCATTGAGCGGATTCGTGGCTGCCGGGTTTCGTCCGACGGAAAAGTAATCTGTCCCCGGCGATCAGCCAACTTTCTTCGAGCTCTCTTGATCTTAATGGATTATCTGATGCGTTCGACTTCGTTCGGTAGCTGTAATCGAGTTCGTGGTAACTCATGAATGACGACGACCGGACTGCTGGATTACTTTGACGCTGAGAAAGTACTGCGACGCGACTCGCAGCTCCGCGAGGAAATGATGTAGGTACAATCGATCGTGAAGCTGGTTCACGATAATTATATTGTAGGTTTTCAGGAGTAATCGAATTGCGTGGCGGGTTAAGTTTCCACTTCCTTATAATTATCCTAAGCGCTCCGTTGTTGGAGAAAAACTCCACTCATTAAAGTCTATATCAATTTCTGGAGAAATTCCTTAATTAATTATGAAATCAGTAGAATTCTTTAAACTATCATAAAGGATGATGTTATGTTGAGTCAGTCATACAACATACAATAGCTCACAGCCATAATCGCACACTCTTTAAAATCGCATAACATTTTTAAAATTGGTCCAAACGACTTGAACTTCTTCGAGAAGCTAAAAGGATTAACTTGCTAAGTGAAGTGTTTCATGGTTTTAAACAAAAATGCAATTTGTCGGAATAACGAAAAGAAATAGTAAAGATCGTTTTTTAAACTTTTTTCGTGAGCCTGTAATGAAAATTCAAACACCCCGTTTGTAGATCGAAGTGAGTTATATACATGCCTTAAAAGAGGAGAAACGAGATGGAACTGATTATAAACAGCGCGAACCCCATCATCTTTGCCATTGAATTTCCAGAATACTATCACCTCGCATGCGTTGTTGATTCAGGACAATTATGAAGGAAATTGCTCTCGAGTTTCTGACTATTACACGCTGAAAGCTATAAACAATAAATGTAACTTTTGAAACGCGCCTAATTGCACCGTGGGCGCAGCTTTGAATCTCTTCCTGGAAGATCACCTTGAATGTCTCGAAGCGAGTAATATCGCGGTACGAAAGTGCGATTGTCGTGCTGCGTTATGCATGTACCTACTACCCATGTCTTCGAGCGTAAGAAGCGATCCGTTGCACGAGGAAAATGTTTCAGCTGAAGAGACACCGAGACGTACTTCCTGAACAATCTGCTTGAGAATTCACGGGGGAAGGCTACGCGCACGTGAATTTCTCTAACGCGCCCCACTGACACGGCAAGAAACCCACGGAGAACCCTTTTTTTTAAACTAGCCAATAAAATTCTGTCACGTAATACAATAACAGTCCACTCTGGGTGGTTCTAATTAAACCGAGATATTACTGGTTCAAGTAACGAACGTCCGGAGGTATTTACACTCGTCGCGCTCAAGAATTTTAACGAAACAAAACAAGGGTTTTCATTAAAAGCCACGAAGATCGATGGCCGCGTGATTTATCTTCGAGTCGAACTGGTCTTGATCTAGAACATTTATCGAGCCGAGTATTGCTTCACTCCGATGAAACTTTTCCCGCCTACTTTTCTAATAAAATTGTAGGTACAAATTGATTTTACAGGACTGCAAAATTAAGGGTCATAGAATCTTCTTTAAAAATGTGGGCTGGTTTTATAGGAATTTCGACTTCTAAAGGTAAAACTGACCGCAGATTTGCTGCATCACGGATAGTGTTTTCACAACCTGCTTTGATGTGTTTGTCTTGTAATCGGTATGCAATTGAATGAAATTAGTAGTGAAAAATTACTCGACTCAGAGCTATACATATAACTGAGGTAGTTTGGCGACACAGTATTTATTTTGTAGTATCTAATATTTGCCTTCACCAACCGTTATGGCAACCCTAAGGCCTTTCGTATTCGATATGGCACCTACTAATGAAATTCTTCGTTTTCCCATTCAGCACCCAAAAGTATATTAAAAACAGCTAAAATGTGGAAAAAAATTTTCATCGCAAGTCTGTTTATTATAGATTGTGTTCCAAAAAATATGATATACTTAGTCGATCTGAAATTATGGGGATTTAAGACATCCCTTTGCCGATTTCGAATTTTTTAAAAAATACAGGTTTTTTCAAATATTGGCGCTTTTCGTGAAAATGAGTTGTACTTATAAATTTTTATCTCGAAAACTATTTATAACCGTATGTATTTAATTGATTCCTTTTGGCTTTTAATCGATCTTCCTGCATACAATTTTCGCGGGATGATAAATCATTTCCACAGTAATGTAAATTAGAAACAAGGTTTTATTTTGCGCATTTCGGCTCAAGATCGCGATTTAAAAAATCCGAAAAAAATATTACCATATTCGCTGCAGTGTTTTCTATAAAATAAGCCTATCTCTTCCCGTTACCGTTCGTATTGAACGTCGCATCAAGGTGTTAAAGACAGCGGTGCGCCCCGTTTCAGGTAAGCGAGTCGCACGCTTCGCTATTACAATCGGCTGATCGTACCACCCGCAGCCCATATTACATTCAATGAGGTCTAAAAACAATATCGACTGGTCTCGTACCCATCTCAATGGTGACATTTATAGCTGCAGAAAAATTTCACTACCCCACTCTTCGTCATTGACACTTTTTTTAGGTAATAATCAAAATCGAGCTTGTCTGTCCGTCGATAATTTGTTGAAAAGATGTCATTGCTTCTGTGTTCTGAAAATCTTTCTTACTTTACAGGATACCTACTGTTCATTTTAGTTCCTATAGTATTTTGGCTACTATTCGCGTTTTTATCTTTCTTTAGAACGAAACTTTGTAAGAACAGATCGTTATGGTTTTCTCTGTGCTCTACAAGCCTGTTAGTCCTTTCGTAGAAAACAGATGTTACGAGGATGAAGAAAGCAAAAAGGAGTGTCCGTAGAAAGTACATAGATGCATGAGCGCATATTCGTTGAGTTCCGCTAGATGGTAGCGCGTTAATGCGGAGGTAAACTATAGCAAAATCGTGGGCCATCGGGGCCTGAGGAACTCGGGTCGGAAACTTTCGTTTGAACAGCTCGATCGCACCCGTCACTTCTGATCGAAGCTGTACAGGCGTGGTGCAATGCAGATCGGCGATCAGGAGGGACAAAACTCGGAGTTGTCGGTGGAACGTGGTCGTCGCGTCGGCGCTCGAGGGGTCCCACCTCCGCGTGCAGGGAACGCCATCCTGCCATGGCACGGCGCGGCGCGGTGCGCGTGTATTTTCATAAATATAATAATTTATTTCTCTCTCGAGGTAAATCCACACGCGGAGGATGTTGTAATCTCCGTGGTCGTCCTCGTCGTCGTCTCGTCTCGTCGTCCTCGCGCTCGTCGACCGGGGGATAGGTGGGTCGGGCGCGAGCACAGCGTCGTCAGAAGGTAAGGTAAGGTAAGGGTGCGGCCAGACTCCGCTCTCGACTCCACCTCATTACCCGGCATTCTATGCAGAGACTGCGCTTATGGCTTATTATTGCTTTAGCTTAGCCAACCCGCCGGTTTCTCAGCTCTTCGTGTTCCCCTATGTACGCGCGAACGCGTACTCGCCACAGTCCCAGCCACCACTCGGCCCTCCGTCACTGTGTTCATGTTCCCTGTGTCCTACGTCAACGCGTATATAGAATCAAAATAGTAACAATTTGCATCATATTTTTCTATTTACGAGAATATATTAAAAAAATTAAAACCGACTTCAAAAAAAAAAAAAACGCGCTGAAAAGTAAAAAGTAATTTTGTTCCTTATTTAATCTACGACTCTCAATTTTTTATGTCGGTGTCTCATCATTTCCACTGTGTAAATCTGGCGCTGACTTAAAAAAAAAAATGAGAGTCGTGGATTAAATAAGGAACAAAATTATTTTTTACTTTTTAGTGCCTTTTAATTTTTTTTAAGTCGGTTTTAATTTTTTTTATTTCGTTCTTTTTAGTTATATAACTACATTTATAAATATACATTTATAGTATAATATACAATATATATTATAATATAATTAATATAATCTTATAACGTAGAGGGGACACGATTCCGAGCGATCGTTTTCGCTACTTTCTTGCCGATGGCGAGAGCGAATCGGAGGGACTGAAAGCGAGGAAGAAACGGTACGAGACGGACGACGCGTTGATATTTTGTCTCGCTCTGTTTTTCGGACGCCTGATACTGCGTCTCATTAGGGACGGAAATAATCGAGCTGATCGAGTTATACAGTTTAAGTATCCTGTACACGTTTTAGCGTCGTATTGTGGGAGCTTGCTCTTCGTATACGTGCTCTTCCGATCGTACATCCATCCGTCGGCCTCTGTTCCGTCCATCTCCACATTGATTCGCATTCTGCAGGTATGTGCGCGAGCAATTATTAGGCCCGATGTTGTCTGAAGGTTCGTTATGTTGCTTTGCCTAGCAGGTACGACGCGTGCCCTCCTCCTTGCGCGGGTTATGCGTAATACCCCTGATACGACTTTGTCGGTATTATCTGCTCGGTCGACTCCCGGTGCCTTCGTAAAAGCAGGACCAACGAAGATTTAACCCTCGATACCGTGAACACCGGAATATGTACCGTGACGGTCACCCTGCGGTGGAGATCGCTCCGGCTACTCTCTTTTTCTTCTTCATTCGCGATTAACCGCTCATTCGGAATAGCAACCGTAAGTGTAAAGTGTACATACAAGTTTTGTAAAGCTTTGCCTTTCGATATTTAAGTAAGCCTGCTGAAGATGTAAAGTATCTTTCTAAACGGACATCCACTCCGTCTTAACGATTAAAGGAAACAAGCGTGAGTGTTAAGAATGAGATTATTGCCTTAAGAAAGAAATTACAATTATTTCTTAAATTAGTTGCGCCAATTAAATAATTATAGAGTCCCGACGAAAGAAAATTCGCTAAAAACTTTGGAAGAAGAAAATGCGGGTGTTTAATTAACTACTTCCGAGTGTAATGTAACGTACGAAACTAAAATCTGAAATAAAGAAAAACATTAATTCTATAAAAGGTTATTCCATCCTTTCAAACCTAAAAGCTATAAAATAAAACCTGTGTAAGTGCCCTCACTTCATTCTTCGTTCCAGATCCGACAGCCCCGTCGATTGATTTTGCTACAGGTGCGGAAATCTACGTTTCTCACTTTATCATCGAGGAGATCGTGGCCTTTAGAGTTGAAACTTTGAATCTGGTTACCTAATTCCCGTGCTCGCACCCCGTGTAAAAATAGGTAGGTGCGTGTATACTTGTGTTTCCTTCTCCTTCGCCAAAGCGTGCAGCGACCATGCTGTCTAAATTAAATACTTTGAGTCGGCAGCTTCGATCGGGCTATCCACGGTTACGGAAACGTGAAAACTCTCGAATCGCGCTACGGGGCCCGGCGAAGACGCGCGAAATTCATCCTCCCACGCCGGACCGGATCGTCGTGGCGCATGTTGCTGTCAATAACAGTTTCCAGGAACGCATAATCGCAGTGTTCTCGGAAAAGATGTTCGGCGCAGATAGACGGGAGGAACACGGTTCAGCAGGTAGAGATCTAAACGGACGTAAGTAATGCACAGCGGAGGCAGAGTGTGCAGACGATATAAAGCAACAAATGAGTTTCGTGATTGTACCAGAACCCGATCTTGTCTTGGGTTAATCGAGCAACGCCGTAGAAAAGGAAGAGAACGAGTCGGGTTGGTTCGCAGGGTGAATCGGCCAGCCGACGATGAGGGACCAGAGAATGACGAGGGTGAATAATGTTACGCGTCCGATTTGAAGAGTCGGAGACAAACTTTTGCATTATGCTAAGCATGCCCTGCGTCTGGTTCTTTCTCGCCCTTACTCCACCTCCCCTCCTCCCCCCACACCCCCCCCACCCTCCTTCCTATCCCCTTTCCAGCGTCTCTCGAACCCTCTCTAGTCTTTTCCATCGCGATGAGATTAAGTTGTACCAGACTTCGTTCCACGGCGAAGCATTGTTTACGAGGAGGTAAGAGGCCGCGAGAATCGTGCTCGCAACGGGGAATATATTTATTCCGCGGCGAAAATGTCGGCTTCGAGACGGCCAGGAACGGCCAGACCTGATACCAGTCGACGCGGACTGCCAGCGGAGCGATTCGACGCCGATAATAATTCACATTCGCCGATACCGAACTGGGACGCGCGATACAGGTGCACGCGGAAGAAATGTCCTCGGCACCGTACGCTAACTTCTCTACTAACGGGTGGTAAATCATTTCAGACGGATGATATTTAATGGCAGACACAGTAAAACACGTTAAAAGCATGATTAGAAATTGTCGGCTCTTCTGTCCTTAGGTCGAGCCTAGCATTAGATTTCATTCCAACCGGTTTCAATCATAACAATTTGTAAATCCGGGAGATTTAAAAAATATCTGCCATAATATAGTCGTGCATATCTTCGGAGACAATTCTTTAATAAGCGCGAGCGGCAGACTCTGCTCGAAGGTAATCGTATAATGTTGATTTGCTGAACGTATCGTTCACTTTTCCAAATATAAATTCGTGTCCTCCGTAGGATATTATTGTAACACTTTTCTAATGTATTTTTGACTTTTAAAGGCTTCTGAAATACGCGATACACCTTATGTCCACAGAATCGTGAAATCGAGATGCGTGAATTAAGTCTAGCGATCGCAGGGGCCAAGCTATTCTTCCGCCGCGATCGTTTTGATATTCATGCTGTCACTTAAAGAAACGTATCGATCTCGATAAATTCAAATACAAACGCAACAAGAGTCCGATAGCGAGATGTACGAAGTTAAGACTTAGCGGGAAAATTCATTTCTTCGTAAACGAAGCCCTGCGTCGAAGTGTTTTTCTATCAGGAATCATTTGGAACCCCTAAGCCCAAACCGCAGGGGATATGTATGACCTAATCCAACTTTTTACCAGCATACTCATCGACTTAATCTTAAAAGGCCACGCGGTCCGGACTCCTCCGAGTCTGATTAGCAGCAGTTTAGTCGATTCCTTCGCCCGTGAAGGGTTAATACGCGTTAATTCGCGACGATGTTCCTCACGCAGCATGGCCAATGGTCGCGCATAGAGGACCGTTCCGGCATCGAAGTTTCTACAAGCTTATCTGGACTTTATTGCAGCACCGTGATACGAATAATTTACGTTTGACATTTCACCGAGAGCTGGTATCCCGGCGCCTGGCGTGGCCACTGAAAATACTTATTTACATTCTATTTTTCAGCAATACGCGGCAGAGCAAGCGATGCATTATCAAGGAGGCCTGTACTTTAGTACGTTTACCTCGCCAGGATGTAGGTTGCCTTTTAGATCGGGCCCGACCTCTTTTCTCTATGGCCATTTTTACGGAAATGAAATTCACAGAGTGGGCAGAGCCGATTCCAGCCTCAGAAGTTCATCCACCGTGTAGCCGAGGTGCTATTGTTCGAGAGCCAGTCGACGGAGACGAGTAGGAGAGCCAGCGATCGAGGTGGAGGAGGATGGTATCGAGAAAGAAGCATATCTACACACACACGCGCCTGTGCGCATATTGTGCGCGCCTGTCTACGTGTACCCTATGGCACATACAATGAAGAAAAGTAGGCCTTTCCCTCGAAGTTCAAACGATCCTTACGCACCGCCGGCGCGGCGTATGGCTACGTTAATTTCAATCGTCGGGGGCAAACTTTTTCCTAGACTTGGCACAGTCTATTTCGCAAACGGCAAAGGTCATCTCGCGGGATTCCCGATAATTATTCCCGAGATCGTTATCGTTTAGTCGCTTTCAACCCTCGCTCAGCTGTGGCTCATTACAGGCCCGCTTATTCGAGACCAAGGATCGAAGCTCGTGTAGGAGTAACTTTTAGAAACTGCCGTGACGTACTGGCGGTGCTTGGCCCAACAGTAGTTAGAGAAAATGGCAAATAAAATTTTAACCGAATTCGCGGATCGCTGAAAGGGAACCTGAGCGCGATCTCCCTCGATACAACCAACTCTTAACGAAACTCGCACAACGTGACTCTACGCGTAACTGTACAGTTCTGAACCGACAAGGGTTGAAGTTACAGGGGTTTATATAGCTTCTAAACGGAGATGGGCAAAAAATTAATTTGTGTACGAAATTTTTATTTCAAATAACTTTTTGCCCATCTCTGCTTCCAAATGAGTCGGGGACTCTTACTGTCTCTAGTTGCTATCCAGCTATTCCAGATCCTGCTTCCCACATTATTTGAAACACATACAAACAGCAGAGGTTCTAGGGTGTTTTTCTTTCCCAGACGCGAGCTTGAAAATGATTTGGGAGAGAGAACAGAAAAATATTCTCCATATGTATCATCCTTTTCAGGACCTGAATACCAATCACCTTCGGGTGTGAGACACTTGTCTCGTAATAAGCTTCTTTAAGCTATTTGAAAACTAAAAAATCTAACGAACTCTATCAGACTACTCTGATATTCAAACATTAAACATTAGCAAATACTATTCAAAAAATCGTTTATACCCATCGACAGTATCGACACAGACATTTTAAGTATGGTTCCTCCGAAAAACGACGCTGACACAGACCCAAATTGGCCTACCACCCAACATGCAGGTTCCTTTACACGAGGTTTAAGTACGCTCCTTTAGTGACGTTTCGCCGGCTCTGATCTGTCGGTGATTCGTCCGCGATTATCAATTATACAGTCTGACCGCGGAAACAGCGTATCACGTGAAAGCCAGTCATCCGTAGCCCAGCCTCCGCTTTCTCCTGCAATTACACTTGCCCGCCTCCTTTCCCATCCGCGTCAATCGTCCTCCGTCTGCTTAATAAACAATCATCGCGGAGTCGGGGAATCATTCTGCTTCCGTCGATGAAGGAGCATCACACGCCCACCGGGGCCGCGGTTATCAGAACCGATCGTCCGAGCCGTGTGTAACGAGCAACGGGGCTGGACAAGAGACGGCCTTTCGTCGGGCCGATTTTTCGTCGTCGGCCGGCCAACGAGGCCCTATGATTCACGCGGAACGAATCGGCCGGTGAACGTAGAGGACCCGCGCAATAACGACGCGCTGTAGAAAGGCTGCGGCGCGGCGGTGTGCGCCAACCGCGGTCAACCGGCTGATACATACAAACGTACGTACGTAAGTTCGTACACGGACCAATAATTCTCAATCGCTGCGCGGAGCGTTCGCTACGGGGCCGGCTGGCGTCGTCCCTTAAATCTAGCAACCAGGCCGACCTTATCGGGGTGCCTTCCACCGTGCGCCATTATTGTGAGATACTGTATGTCCTGATCCGTCGTTTAGAGCCTATCCAGGCCGCGAATCTCACGCGTTCGGCAGGCGGTTCTCGGCCTCTAGCCCGAGAGAAAGGGAGAGGAGAGCAGAGAACCGCAGGATCTCATGGTGTTTTCTCCGCGCGCGCGCGCGGTCGCTTGGACGGCACATCGCGGGGGAGGAGCCGTCGGAGGGTGGATGAGGAAGGGGGGGCGCAGGTAATCAGAGGCACTAAACCACGATACCGTGCTGGCAGTTAGAGGCCTCTATCTCTCCTGTCGTTGGTGGTACAACACGCCCGGTATTATTTGCAGGCTGCCACATTTGTCGTAGGTGGTCTTGCGACAGTGGCGTTGCGCGGCCCGTATAAACGACGCCGGCCGTCTCTCTACGACACGCCGTGGTTCTCCTTCGGCTTCGCCGCGATCGCGGGTAACGAACGCCTTCGGCGGAGGATCCGCACCGCCGCCGCCGGACAGGGGACACCCCGACCCCCGTCGCCAGCCGTTGCTGCTGGGCCACCGTGACTGATTAACGAGAGAATTAACGAAGATTAACGCCCTCACCCTCCCGGTCGCAATTTATGGCCCGCTGCTGAATTATGGAGTTTAACCGGGGTTCGATATCTCTTTTAAGATCCGCCGATCACGAGCCGAGCCCGGAGTTCGTCTCTCAACCGAGCCTTCGGTTTTGGCAAGGGATTTTTCATTTTCCAGCGCGCGAAGGATAAAAAACAATGGGGCCGGCGTGTTGACAATACGGTTTGGGGTCAGTGGATAATGGACAAGCGAGATGTATCGGGTCGCTGCGTTTGTCCGTCATAACCGGCGGACAAGATTGATGGCGGAGTAAAGAGCATCGATGGGAGTGGAGGTTCGTGTACAATCGAACACGCTTCCTCCAGAGAAACTCCTACGTAGCTCCAACTATTTCGCAAGCAGCGATGAAAGTAGATCTTCCGTTGACTCAGGTACAAAGTATTCGACCGCGCTTATAGGCAGCTACGTGTAAATCTCTGCAAGCCCTCTCGCTTGACCGATCGGGTTATCGGGATCCCGCTAATCGCGCTTCCAAGCAACCAATTCCGTCTTATCGCGCGAACGTATGAAAGCTTCGTATTCGGTAACTTCGAAATTAATGATCAGCTGGGTAATAATTAGGACCTGCGTTTTAGATTTCCAAGATTTTAGTATTATCGAAAGATTGAAACTTTAGAAATTGTTTGTAATGCAATAAAGCCTATCTTGTGGAAATCTTCTGCGTTGATTGCATCCGAAATCGACCATTGCTTGCTTACAGTACAAGTACATAATTCTGATACAGAAACGATGTGCCGTTAGATCTCTAAAATTTCGACACTTATTTATCTATTTAACTAACGGTTAATCTTCGTGTTAAAATCAAACGGAAAAAGTGAAGCTACTACAAATATAATAATTTAATCTGTTACAGTAAAA
Source organism: Andrena marginata (assembly GCA_963932335.1). NCBI lineage: Eukaryota > Metazoa > Arthropoda > Insecta > Hymenoptera > Andrenidae > Andrena > Andrena marginata. The sequence continues at coordinate 1,937,230 of OZ010664.1, read as the reverse complement.
ATCTGTTCAGCGAGTGGAGCAACACTTGAAGCGTGGCAACATCTCTGAATTCCGTTGCAAATCAATGCCAGGAACCCACAAATTTCATTAGCTTAGGGAACAACTTAGGAGTACAATAATTGTAAGACAAACCACGTAATAAGAAACAGAGATTTTCGAATGTAAATTAAGTTCGTTTCCAGACGTTCACGTAAGTACTGCATACTCATCAGCTTCAATGATCTGAGCCCAGTTTCGTTGAAAAAGCGCTCGTCCGGATCACGACCTTCCCCTTTTAGGATACCCCCAAGTGATAGTTTAGTGCCAAGTAGGTAATTTTGAATACAAGTGCGTATGAAAATACCAGAAAAAATCTATGTAACATTCCCACCAAGCTAACTCCGACTCGCCAAGTAACTGGGTTCTTGAATTAAATGCTTTCGAACTCACTACTTGGTTAGCGATTCTGGCAGAACTAACCTAGGCTCCCTCGTGTCTTCGAAATTCCCTGCGAAGATATCCCGTAACTGCTTAGGTGATCCGGCGATCGCATCAATTTCTACTGTTGACATACGAGTTCGAAAGAGAGGCTAACGGTTAGGGAACGATTAATAAAGATGCGCGGGCACGCGTTTCACCGGATATAAGGCCCACACAGCCGCGGATCGACGTAAGGCATACGCATCCCTGTATCGCCTAGTTCTGGCGCGGCTACACTATGTCGAAGAAAACCCGGCGCAGCCCGCAGGGCCGACCGCGGTAGATGAATTAGTGTGCGCCGTCGAGACGCGCGCTAGTGTATCGTCCCTTTGAGCCCCGGAGCCTCTGAGCTCGGAGTGAGCCGAGGATACGCAGCGGATCGGAGTTGCAGGCGCCCGCGCGTCACTTCCACATGCACAAGTCGGACATAAAGCAGGCTCGCTCGCGCAAAGCAAGGCCCCGTGCTGGGGTACCGATGGGCTAAGGCTAACGGATGGATGGACGCACGGATGGATGGACGGGAAGACGAACGGACGGATCGACACACAGCACGCGCGCATGAATATGTAGGATGTCTGGAAAAAAAAGACGAGGAAAAGTAGGGGCGGCTGAGACTCGCGACGCGCATAGTAATCGGAGTCCGCGTCATGCCAATAACATCGCGCGCCGATCGACTAATGTTCGATCGATAAACTCGACGAGCTTTCCTTACTTCGTCGGCGGTAAGTGGCCTAGCCGTGCGGCTCGCTGATTTGCGCGTTCGTTATACGTGTGAAATGGAGGAAACGAGACGGAGGCCAGCATCGACTCGGAAAGGATTAGTGGGGGAGGAGGACGAGAGCAAAGGCGGATGGACGCGTGTGCCGCGGAAGAACACACGCGCGACTGGCGGAGAAAACAGGCGCGGGTAGGTGGCTTGCACCAGGAGAGTTTTACAATTTTCTGCACGACGTTCGTTCAAATGCCAGTAACGTTGCGGATGCCAATTGCCGATAATTCAAGGTACACCTACCCACGATATAATGCACGGCTACGATGCTGACAGATTGTTGAGTACCGGTACACCTCTCGCTGGACATAGGCCCCTCTTTAAACGTTCAACATTTTGGGCGCGTCTCGCCTGATCGGTCCCGACGTCCCGTGGAAGTCAATCTTTTATGAAAACCTGAAATTTCGCTTTATTCCCCGAAAGCTGTTCCAATCTCAACGACGAGGCACGGCGTTACGCTCTTTCGCGATAGGCGTGCATTCTAAATCGCGGGCTTTGGTAACAGCCGCTTCTAAGCAGCAACCTTCCAGCTTAGAGACGATTAATTTCGAGCATATCTTTCCACTTTCATTTCACAGAAAAGAATGCTAAGTATACCTTACAATGTAACGTAGTGTTGGAGAAACCAGCATTCTTATTAACACTTTGAGTATCGTTGCGTTGACGTGTTTCCATGTCGGTATTTTCTAAAAAGCAACGAAAGTATTTTCCTAGTTCGCTTTGCATCTACAAAATTGAAAGCAAAGTGAACAATGTAAATTGCCATTCGATTAAAACGTTCAGTCAAATTGAACATTGAAAGAAGTTGACGGAGTTTCTACTTTTGTTCAATGTGGTTGTCCGTTCAGGATGATTCAACCAAATTGGACAGGTGTAAATACGCCTTTAACTAGTTCCAAAGCGCATTATTCATCATCGCGCTTGCTTTTCATTTTAACGTCCAAATTCGTGCGAAGTCTGATTTAGTAATCTAGTAACAGTACCGAGTAAAATTACTCAGTGAATATTATCGTGAAGGAAAAGTCACGCAATCTATGTTAATGATATAGGAAAAAAATAAGGATGGTGGTTTTGGTGGGCATTTAGAGTAGAGTATATTTTCCTGCACTTTTAAATTAGAAGCTCGCAGACGCTGCTGCAGTGCGACTAATTGTCAGCTCCTCGTTATGAGACAGTAGCTGATCCTCGCTGACAGGCGTCGCCACTGATGGTTACTTTTCGGCACGTGATACGCATATATCTACTCTATGTAAGTAATGATTACATCGTTAGTGTGTTCTGAACGTCTTTGAAGTGTCGATCGAATGGAACTCTTTGACACGGAGAATTTGATGGCAGAAATCAAAGCGCGTCCTGCGATCGGGGACACACGAGGTTGTGACCAGCGGACGAAATAGGCAATCGGCTACTAATGACGACCACCGGTGGTCGCGACCAGTGGCCGACTCGGCAGGCACTTTATTACACTCAGATACAGCACAATATTCAGTAATAACACGAAGGATGCATAGGATGAAGGGTAAAAATTCAGTGCTCCGAGTGAATGAACGTGGTGTGTGATGTTCTTTCACGTAACACCTTAGTTCACATTGTCCTAACACAGAATAAAGAAATGCAAAGAGAATGAAGCATGTTCGTTAGAGAGGCAAACGAGTTATTTAGTGGATGAAACTGTTATGTACCTATTTTATTTATTTTAGCTATTCCAAATCAGTCGAACACATTACCGAGGTTGGCCACACGTACCTTAATTCGGATCGTGATTTTTGGCGGACGGAGAAGGTACAAAGGCAAGTCTTCTAACAAAGTTATTTCACTATTCAGCTGTTATTTTCCCCTCTGTATTTATTAGTGTTCACCGTATCTTTTAGTGCCTGTACTTGCGAAATTCACTTTAGATTGCAATAGTCCCTACTATATTCTTAATGATAATGAGCTACGAAGGTCAACTTTGCTTTTTTAAATGGAATACTCTATTTTACTTGTCGATACCAAATAGCCACTTTAAATACGAATTTAACGATCTACGACTGAAATTATAATCAAGCTGTGTTGTAGATACAGACGTATCACCGCACAAAGTTTCTTTGAAATCGGCGCGATGCCTGGGTGCTTCTCTTCTCAGTCAAACAGTTCACTGTAATATTAAAACTCCAGAAAACAAGCCTAGTGTAAAAATAGACAGCGAGGGTATTTGCGATTGGCTTGCTTCTATTCTGGCCTGAAATTCTCATGCACTGTTTCCTACGAAGTATCGGTAAGTATATACGCGTGGTTCGTTTTGGATTTGATTAAAAAAGAAAGAAAAGTAAAAGGATATCCCCTAACGACTTAATTGGAAAGCGGCGACGCGAACGATGGCAGAGGACCCGACCTCTTCACTTTGAATCGTACATATACCTTTTAATATTAATGCAGTCGGTTGGCACCTACGTAAGGAAGTGACTATACTTGGAGTCGCAACGGTGAATTTACGACGTATTAAATTGCGCTACTCGATATCTTTGTAATTTCCCGAGACGGACATAAAACTGCATGCTTACGGGGAAGAGAAGTCGGAGAGGAAAGATTGGACGTGAAGCCGTGTTTGCCAGAGAGTAATTAAAGCGAATAGAGCGATAAACTAACACATCTATGAGCGTTGCTTCTAATCGTTCTCGTTGCATCATCTCGCACGAATCCGTCGCATAGGGCAATTAACGAATCGCGAGGAACGAATGAGAACGAAAGGTCTACGTATCCCCTGAAGTCTCGAAGCAAAAGCAACGTGTTCGCGGCGAATGAAATTCGCTCGCGAGCTACTGCTTAACTTCCCGTCTCGCCCCACGCTCGGCTCTCCATTCACACTGATCACGTGGTGCAAGTAATTAAATTAATAACAACACCGGCACGAAGAGAGTTTCCCGACTTTCTTATTCCCAGAGAGCTGTCTCATGACCTGTTTTCAGGTGAAAAAGGCTTTTCCTGTCGCTCTGCTCGTTTAGTTTCTATTTCCAACACTCGGCCAGCTTATGAACGCATACTCATTGTCAGTAACCTCCTTTGTTACGTGGGTACCATTCGATCCATTTTACTTATTCAGTAAAATGAAGGGGGAAAAAAGATTATAAACCCTTGACGACCAAGCTTTCATGGCCGAAAATGAAGGAAGTATTATAGTGGAAGAGGAAGATCGAGGGCAGACTTACCGAGCATCTTACTGAGATCGGCGTTGTGGAGATCAGGATTCTCGTCGGCCAATTTTTTCCGCTCGACCTTCGCCCAGACCATGAACGCGTTCATCGGGCGACGTATCCGCTGCTCCTTCAGGCTCCTCTGGGCCGTGCTGCCAGGATGGCACATCTTCACTCCCGCGGGAATTGGCGAGATGCCTTGCTGATATTCGAGGGACGGGCCGGAAGCCAACCAGGACATGTCCTCCAGTCGTTGTTGCGCAGGACCGCTCAGCATTCCCGGTATCTGAAGGATTACCGAGCCGATCAAGCCAGCGAGCCAAGGGACGTCGGCGCGAACGATCGCTCCTCCGATCGTTCCCGATAATTACGCGCTTATTAGCCGAAAACAGGTGAAAGTCACCGCTTGATATTCGCGATTCCATTAATACGTAATTACAGAGAGATATTAATCAGCCGGCTAACGAACGATACCGTGGAGCGGGACTCCTCGACAATGGCTGATTGTGAGTAAAAGCTGCTGTTCTATGGCTGGCATGCTTACATTGTAATATAATAGAGCGAATAATGCTCGTGCGATCGGAGGAAACGGGAAAATGATTTATCGCGCGATAATGACGATTTCGTGGGACCGATGGATGCCCTGGTTGCGTTCTATGTATCTGGTAAATTAAAATGCAATCGGAGAGGGGGCGATCTTTCATCAAGGGGTAAGTAAAAAGATTATTTATAGACTGAGGGGCTTCGCGCCCGGAATAAATAAGAGATTCCTCTGAACATGAAGCTACTATGAGTTTACGGGAACCCGAGCACACTGTTCCGGATAATACTACTTATTGTTAGTTACAGCAATTTATGAACATTCAATAAATCCATGTTCGAATGAAATTATATATGAAATAAAGATTAGAAAATTGCCACGTGGTTCAGTGAAATGGTACAGATTCAAAATTCATTTAGAAATCATCTGCTTTGCACTAATAATTTCTGTTCCCCAAGCCAAGGAACTTACGTATTTCGAGGAGAAATGACATTTTCAAAATTTCTGATCAGTCTGTTGTTACGTTAACGCGAAGTGACACGATTGAAAAGATTTTTTACCATTTTTATAAAGACGGATTCTAGAAATTGACAATCAGGAAGTACCAAAGTCACTGTTGAACTTTGTGATTGTCGCGTCGCAAGTGTCACTTTCCTCCTTTTATTTTTATACAGTTTTATGGAGAACGCGAGAAACGCTGTAAACCTCGGAACGTACCTATGTAGGTAGGTGTCCGGGTCACGTTCGAGGGGAGACAACGTTCGGTAAATGAAAAATATGCGATCCTATTTCAAGAGGAATTTCCCCCGCGACGCAAACGCGGCCACTTACCGAAATGATTTGGGTATCGATGGGCATGGAACTGTCATTCCCGTCGATGTTCGACTCGATATCGTAGGCCCTCGACGTGGGAGTCGCATAAAGCGAGGAATGAAGTGCCAAGAGTCCAGGGGAACCGCCATAACTGCTCACCGGTGGTGGTGTCACCTCACCCCTGTCATAATTATCCAGCATCCTATAAATTTAATGCCGATTTATTAATCATTGGTCCCGTCTATGCCTGGTTAACGGTAAAATTCCTGCACATCCGGTCGCGACGTTCGCGTAAGCGATAAAATGCTAAGTACACTATCGTTTCACTCGTTCGAATGATAGTTTGTCAGATGAAAGGTACAGTAAACTGATTTTATTGAAACATTCTTGTGAAACTAAGAATCGTATTTTCCTGCATTTGGGTTTTCAATGTATTCAATAAGCAGAGATAAATATTTATTGTCCAGTAAGAGCGATACTTTAATATTGAGAATTTCGTTAATTAGGTCGTCGACATGGATGGAGTTTGTTCGGTAAGCTAACTAAAGTGTTTACCTCTCTCTTCGATTATTAATTTTATAAGGTACTAATAAAATTCAATTTCTTTTCCTTTTACGTCTTTCTCTCATTTTATATTTTCTTACCCTTGCTGGGAACCAAGCTGGCTCTTACAAATCTGATTGTTATTAAAAAGAAAAGTGTCATTGGCCAAGAGTGAGTTAGTAAAATTCTTCTGCAGGCATAAATGACACCATTGACATGGGTATTACGAGATATGTCGATATTCTTTTAGATCTCATTAAAGTAGTATGAGCTGCGAATGGTACGACCAGCCAACCGCGACAGGGGCGCGCACGGGCGCGGCTCGCTTCCTAAAACGAGGCGCACCGCTGTCTTCGACGGCTCATTGCGACGTTAATTTTAAAAATTTCATCTTAAAAGATCTTATTTTGCAGGTAGAATTTCAAGGAGTATGGTTATTTTGCAAATCTTTATATAACCGAGATTCGAGGAGAAATTTGCAAAATAAAAGTTTGTTTATTATAAAAACACTTTTTCACTTTGAAAATATGTTATTCGAATAGGCTAAACCTTCTGATTGCTTCTCAGGTGGAGTAGCTTACGAGATACGAAGGTCAGCCCTGTTTTTCGTACAACATCCCATATTTGAATGGCTCGATCAATTTGGACGTCGTTAGAAGAGCAACAAGCATTAATCATCAGTTGTTGCTTGGCTACAAGAAAATCGCATCTATTTAAGAACCTCGACCTTCCACGACCTTGCCTGGCCTTGTATTAAAAATCTTTCTATTAAATTAAAACTTGCTATTAGCAAATAAACATAAAAATATGACATTTCGTGGAACAAGTAAATTTGACATTCATACCTCGTAACGGGCCCACAAAAAAATAGTTATGAGCATACGATGGCCACTTTCATAGCAAATAACTTTTATTGAAAAGAAAAATATATATTTTACTTCCATGGTTCCGAATAAATACAAGGTGGTACTCGTCATCAATATAATTTTCAATCTCATCCTCTAAACCCTTCAATATCCTCCGCAATATGTGAATACAACCAATTACACGGCATTCCAGTTGAACGGAAAAGAAATTAAGCAGAAAAACGCGGTCGTTTCTCCAAGATCGAGTTGCTCGAACGATATTCCGATTAAGAAGAAATCAATTTCTCTCTCTCTCTCTTTCTGTGCCCGGTGACACCGCCAGAATTCCGCGATGAAAAGAGACAAGAGCGACATTGAGCGACGCGGATGGAATACCATTCGATTCGTTTGATAGCAGAGCAACGAGAGAGAGAGAGAAGCGCGCAAGAAGAGCAAGAGATCGATTCGTACGGCGTGCACACGAGGTATGTAATTGACTTTGGCGTCTCTGTTTCGTCTGGGGGACGAGTCAGCGGGAGGAACGCAGCAGGAGAAATCCTGTGGGTCGTCGGTCGGTGCGCGCTGGTGCCCGAGCAGCCCGAGCAGCCCGAGCCGATTGATCTGTCAACCGCGTTAGGAAAAGAGTTGATCGACATGAATGAACCATTCAAGGCCACTTAATGGAATTCCCACGATTGTCCTTAAGGCATAATGCGGCCGTACCAGGTATAATAGTACGAACAGCTGTACCGCGCAGACCCCCGCACGTTTGTAGACGCGAAATGGTCCCCGTCCTGCGCAGGCATAACATTGTGCGCGTGCACGTTTTTGTGTACGTGTATAAATTTAAAAAACATGTAATACACACGTGTCCGCATGCATATATGTATGTATATGGGCACGCGAGTGTTCCACATAATGGCCATTGTTTCATTCGGTCCGCGAGAGATGCTGACGACCGGGCAAAAACGTACCGGCATTTTCATTCAATAAAGTTCGCCCCTCGCTACTCCGGCCAGTAGTGAAGTTTTTGCTAGTCGTCCCTCTCTGGGTCCACAACGCCGCGCAGCACATGCTCACCACCCCGTGATACCATGCTCGAAATCGGCTACTGTTCGCCGGCTGAGCTATTGCATCGATAAGTGAGATCGATACGAGGTGTCGTTTTAATATCGCGTACCTCAGACACCGATGAATAGCTGCGCGAAGGGAGGGATCGTTTCCATGTGGGAGTCTAACGTACGGCACCAAGCGAGATATCTTCAAACTAAATAGATTACTTTTTCCTTTTTCCTTCTTTCTATCCTTCGATAACGGACCTCTTCCACTTACGATGCGCTGCCGAACGTATCGCTGGCGATAAAATTAAACAAAATATTTTAAAGGATAACTGGAAAATGTGTCCCTTTTTTTATTATTCTCCCACTAGTTTTTTAGCGCTTGTTTGGGAATTTTTTCTAGAAAAACCGATAAACTTTTATTAGAAAACATTAGTCCGTAGGAAAGAGCACGTCTTACGGATATCTTAGTATTTTTTGTGGTGAAAAAGAAGGAAATGAAATATTGACAAAGGCAGCGAAGAACATTCGGCAATTATTTTATTGGGTACTAATGTTCGTAAAGATCAAATTGAAATTCAGATGGGGCGTATACACGCGCCGCTAACGAAAAAGCTATAAAAACTCACGGTCAAGATTCCAAAGGTTCGACCCGCGTCGCGTCGGTGCAGCTGCAACACCCACGCATATGATAGATACGCCACTGCCTTCAGCATTGTTTCTTTAATGATTCATATGGGGTGATTGTACCAAGAGTAGAGGAAGCAGTTTCCAACTGGAAATGCAATGAGCCTGTGTCGTATCGGAAATATTAATCCCGTCGGTGTCATCGAAGCTCCCCGTATAATATACGTGATTCGCACATTTTAAACACGATTATAATAAGCAGACGAATTTCATTTGTTCGAGCCTCGTCTCTTCCATTAAGAATTTTATTCAACTCTCCTATCAACCGAGAGAGACCAATGCCATTTGAAAACCAGAAGCTCAGCGGTATCAAGCTCCGAAGTTAAAAAGCGGGTTCCATGGTACTCAGTGTAATCAGGAAGGGTTAAAACAAATCGCGTAGCCTAGGAAACATACGAGACAAAGCTGCGAAAAATGGACCTTCAAAAAGTTCGCAATTTCTAGTCCACTGGCAGAAGAAATCAGAACCAAAGTTTCATTTGAATGGAAATCGACTATGTCCGCTGCAGCCTACGAATTTTTGGCGAAACAGAGTTCGATCTGCATGGTGCGTTACGCAAAAATCTGGGAACAAGCTCGCGGGGCAACTGTGAAAGAAAATGAGAAAACCCAGGTTTCGTCAACGCGACAGACTTGTTTCCCTCGAGTAACTTATTCCGACGGGTCAGACTCCGGCAGAGAAGTAGAGAAAGCTTTCGGTCGCGCGGACGCACGCCTGACGGCTGACGTAGTGGCGCATTTTATTCAAATAATCGCGACGACTGAACACACCCTTTGCATTGCTCGACGGAACGGCGCGCGCGGCGCGGAGCACCGCGACCTTAAAAGCAACTACACCAACGGTTTACACGCATACGGGCTGAACGCACAGTTTGTACTTCGCGATCGGTCGCGGTGCATGCTAGGCTACGAATGCGCGCGTGTCAAGAATCCTATCTCTTGATGAACCTTATGTGCTAAATGGCACAGGGAGTAATACCAGTTGCGCGAAAGAACGATGCTAAGGCATTGCGGACTTTGGAAGTCAACAGTGAAGGCAGTGCATGTTCTAAAGAATCAGAAACCAATAATTAATTACCGTTACTTATGCTTCGTGGTCCATGAAAGTGACCGACGCGATGGCAAGCGTAAATATTGCTTCGCATAAAACTAAAATTTATAACTCCCGAAATTCCCGAAATCAGCGACTTTCCACCTTATTCTGCGATTTTTAAGCATTCGTAGCACAGAGCAAACCTTAACCGATTTTGATGAAATTTTAGGCACGTTTATAACTCACTTCAATCTACAAACGGGTTTCTTGAATTTTCGTTGCAGGCTCACAAACAAAAGTTTAAAGAACGACCTTTACTATTTTTTTTTTGCTATTCCAAGCGCATTTTTTTCAAAACGACGAATCACACCGTTTAGCAAACTAATCCCTCTAGCTTCTAAAAAAAACTCACGTCGTTTGGACCAATTCTACGAGAGTTATGGGATTTTAAAAAGTGTGCAAACACTTTTTTACTAACCGCAGGTACACGCACTTCGGACTTCCCAGCCCAAATTCCCGTGTGTGAATTACACATTGCGTATAATTAAAAATAATACATTCCGCGTCCCAGCGATAAATACAAGTGCAGCTGGATAATTTTACTTTCCCAAACGCGAACAATGTGACAATTTCACTTATGTATTAGAACTGAGAATACGGAATAGTCCATAATCCACTAGCAACGAATTAACCTATTGACTTTTGCTTGCCTCTGTCTATAAATTAACATGTTTCAACTGTACACTGTTACACTTTGAAAGTGGCAGGTAAGAAAACAAAACTAGGGACTGACGATGAGTTCGAGAAATATTGTCGCAGCTTTTCAAAGCACTTCATCTGCCGATACAGTGTTAGGAGGCGGTCGTCAGACACAGCAACAAATTAAATACGCGAGAATAAGTAGATCTGAGCGTTACGCTCGCTGTATTACGCGCTATAAACTCGCATACGCGTATAACAGGGGCGTACAGCGAGCTGCGCGGCGGCGGAATGCGAGGTAGATGGATATAGCACCGGGCACCGATCGAACAGAGAAACGCGAACGAAGGAACTCGTAATTTTATAGGTCCCTGATTAAACTTTTAAATCGAATGACCAACGCGGTTCACTTGGTAAGCGGATGTGACGACCCCAGCCGCTCACCTCTGCACTACTAACGCTCCGGCGCGTTTCAGATTTGAGAACGAAGAAAGCGCATCCCCGAAACCTTTACGAGCTTTAAGGTGGATCCACAGTATCCGTCTAGCCGACGCGACGGCGAGTCTCTCGGCCGTTCAATCATCCTTCAATGGCTTTTACATGGTGACATTCAGCGTATCTCATTCACATTCTCCGTCCGACGATCGTCTGCCGTCGCCATGTAAAACCCATTGAAGATCGTTACGACTTTCGACGGACGGCAGCCTCCTCCGACAATACGGATTGTGTGAATCTACCTTTAGGCTGCGGAACGGACGTAGCGTCAGCGTCGTCGACGTTGTATCCCGCTATATTTATGTATACGTATAGTGCCTCGCCGAAATATAGGTAGCGACTTCCTAAAAGCAGCGGGGGCTCAAGTCCTTAATGCCTTTGGTTGCGAGTGTTTCTCGGTGGCAAGTTAAACGTTGCAGGGACGTTTTCAATGTATTGTATTGGATCCAGTGAGTCAGAAAAATCTCCGAACACCTCGTTAGAAGTTATTTGGTGTTGTATAATTTTGACGGTGAAGGTAGTAATTAAATAATACCTTACGTTATTTTATTTAGGCATAAGATTTGTTGTTAGGGCAAACAAAAATGATTTATGTTCATTTGTAATCAATTAAACTGAAGAAAAAGAATAATGTTACAGAAATGAGAACAAAAAAGTCTCGGCACACAAATTTATTACGGATGTTTTTATAATTAGTGGTCAGTCGTTTCTTTTTTCATTTCGATTGTCTCTTAGATCCTCCTTTCTAGCGTACTGATTACATTTTTTAGTAATTGGTGGTTGAATATGGTGACACTCGAACAATATTTTAGATTTTAGATCTTCTTTATTTTTAATGCTGTTTTTTTTCAATCGTCTGTTTACTTCGCTCTACAGGTGTTCAATAGAGTTTCTTCAGTCACAGAACAGTCTAAATTCTCTTTCAAAATATTTAGGTAGACATTTTGATCCATACTTCCATAAATTAAAATATCTCACTCTTGCTGCACTTTAACTTTTAACTTCAGAAATTCCAGAATGCACTGACTGTATACAATTTGTTCGGTCCAGATATTAATTCTGTCTTGTAAAACATCTGCACTCCTCTTTGATATTTTCACTACAATTTTATTATTCATTACAGCGCAGCGCACTAATTGTGAACAAGGAAGTAACGAAAGTAAAATAATTACTCGTTATTTCGTCAAACAGTTTATTTTGTCCGCGCGTCAAAGGACTAGAAACTAATTATTGAACACAGAAACAAATTCTATAGAAGGATCGTTAGTCTCTGCTGATCTGTCTGCATACTTCCACGTCTTTCGTCAAAGGAACGTTCGCGAGAAGTAATATCTGGCTTCCGGTCGAGACGCTTAACACCTCAATTCATTAACTCTCACCTCCATTGTTTTCGACGAAAGCAAATTTCCTCGGGCACAAGTGAATTTTGATTTGTTATTAAATCACTGTCATTGTCTGTCCGCGGCATTGTTGGCTCTTTAAAATTCTCCCGAATCTCGCGTGCAGGCACCGTGGTCGATCATACAAATCATTCTCTCACCGGCAGAGTTGGGCGTTATTCGAATAAATTCTGCTTCGAATAAAAGTTGCGAATAAACTGAAGTTTTTCGGGAATTACGAATAAGGCCTTATTCGAATAAATGGGTGAATAAAAGTAGGATAGTTTTGGCAATGTGTTCTGATGCATGATGTTATGTATGTTAATCATCTGCATTAAAAAAAAAGACGTTGAAAATAGGTATGCAATGTGCCGTGAAACTAAACTAAATTGAACAGTAAACACCCAGATATTTCTCGAAAAATGGCCACGTGCCCATGCCGCTTTCATGCTTACTAAAAAATTAAAACCTACTTCAAAGGAATAAAAATGCACAATAAAGAAAAATATAATTTTTTCCCTTATTTAATCTCCGACTCTCAATTTTTTATGTCGACGTCTCATCATTTGCACTGTGTAAATCTGGCGCTGACTAAAAAAATATGAGAGTCGTAGATTAAATAAGGAAATTTTTTATTTTTTTTTAAGCTGGTGTTAATTTTTCAAAGTTTTGTATTTTTTACTTTTTACATGACTACATTTATTTAAAAACTATGGGTAGGCCTAAAAAAGTGCTGCTCGTAAAAAAAACCGTTTGCTAGAAACAGAAGATTCCAAAAATAAGTGACTTGAAAAAGTGAGAATAAAGATGTTTCAAATTCGTTATATGGAGTCTACAACTCAACGCGTGGAAATGCTCTAAAATGCGGTTTGAATGAACCAATACTGGCAAAGTATTGAGCCAATATTGATGCACTGCAGGATGGGACACCGGGGCACCGCCCTCTTTTCAATAAAAAAAAGATCATCAAAATCGGTCGATATGTTGAATAGTTATGCGCGGGCAAACATAAAAAAAAACACATACGTGTCGAATCTATAACCCCCTCCTTTTTCAAGTCTTTTAAAAACCCTGTATGTCTCATTTCTTCAAGCCGTTTGTCACTCTTGCCCGTTAGATGTGTGCAGAGAACTTATGTTTGATGGCAGATAGCGCAAAAACTTGAAATTTATACCACCATTATTTTTTGCATTTACTCTGTCCGCTGACGACGCGACGTAACGTCGTAGCGTGATGGTACAGACCTTGAAATGTTCTTTGATAAATATCCTACGGAAATGTGAAAATATCATTCATATAAATTTAACTAATCTAGAGACGTAACGTGTCAACATAAAATTTGACACGCAGACATTCGATTTCCACAGATTTTTTCAATAGTCCATTTACTTAGTCTTGTAAACATAGCGAAACAATTTATAAACTTTCTTGTATTTCCAACACTGAGGTGACTACCACATATTTAGATGTTTGTTGCGTAGTTCTGCACTTTTTAACGTTCCGACAAACAGGCAAACAGATGTTGCACTTTGAATATACAGGGAGACTTTTAATTAACTCTATTTTTCAAAATAAACCACTTTCGGTCAATGGTTATTTGATTTTTAAATATTTCAAGAGGGATGGTTGACAAAAGTAGACAGGTAGAATTTTCAAAGTGACTCGGAAATGTAAGTAGATTGAAATTTTATAGCAAACATTCAGTTGTGAATATTGTTATTTATAAAACAGGTACTTCTCTGCTTGGAAATAACTACATATCTGCTTGATGTAAAATTATGGTTCATGCTCTTCGTTAATTCTGCGCTCTGCAGTCTACGCGTTCGAAGTAAAAGTTCAAACCGAAGTAAGGAATTTTGCAGGGTTACGTACTTTCTCGAGGTAGTAGATATATGTATAGGTACCTATGTAGAAGTGGCGGGTTTGAGGTAAATTAACATTTTTTAAAGCAACTCCATGAATTTTATCATAATAATTTGCTTATAACACACTTGCACTTATTCGCAAATATTCGTCAAGATCCCTTCCTTTCCATTCTATATTATTCTATTTTCAAGACACTACCTACATCTTTTTTTGTGTAGAGTTTACCAACAAAGTAATGAATAAAAAATGTCTCTACATCTGATATCCATGCGTGTACCACGAAATGAAGAAGCAGATGAAATATTACTATAACTGTTAAAGTACTTCGATTATCCTAATTTCCCAACATTTACAACTCTTTTAAGACTATACTCTTCAATATAAACTTCTACAAATATCATAATTCGTACCGCAGGAACACAGAATAATGATCTATGCTACTAAGCTGAATTAATTCTCGTATTTCAGCTGTTTCGCGACGCATGACGAAATGGCTAAATCTATCCTAATGGCCATCCAGGTATTATCCTTTCAAAAAAATACGAACACCTATGAAAAAAAAAGAAACACTGTAAGGATTTAAAAGCCGTGAAGATTTTGCGGTGGAATCGCGATTCGTGGAAATATTGCTGAAGGGAACGCGTGCGCGCGCGGCTGGGAGAGACGTTGCACGAGCGTTTCGCTCGAAATTACCGTAATTGATTTTTATCCGTAATTAATACGTAGTCATCGTCCGGTCATCAAGTCATTGATCTGAGTCACCGCGATCGCAGAAATTACCGGGACCCGGGTAATGTGTGACGAGCGAGTTCACTGTGTTATCCCGCCAAGTCCTCCTAAAACCCCGCTGTTATTTTGCGTGCCGACGTTCGTTCCGTTAGAAAGCTGCGCGGAAGAGCCCTGGGGCCCGGCCCGGCCGCTCGAAATTCCGGGGAAGTCCGGGTATTGTACGTCGCGGCGACGGACAAAGCTTGATGCATCCCGACACGGCACTCTTACCGAGAAAAGCCGGCGCGCTTGGAATAGAGTATCGTTCGCGGAATTATTGACGTTTCGACGATATAATTGATGTTTGGAAATCGAGCTCTCTACCTCGAATGACGCGCCGATGTTTCTCGAGGCTAATCGAAAATTTTCTGATTGTTTCTTTTCGTGTACCAATGTTCCAAGAATATTATTCAGCGGCTCCAGGGGTGTCCGATTTATTCCCAGACTGGCAGGTCAGTGGAAATAAGGAAAATCGAAAAAAGTGTTCATTACGCATACAAGCGTGACGAGCGAATTCAGTTTAAATTTTAAAGTATTTTCTCACTTTACAAGCAATGTTTAAGATTACGATAAGTGAACAGGAAATAAGTCTACTGGTAAAATTATGCCATGGGGAATAGTAGATTTATTTAAAAGTAGTTTCTTTTTAAATCTAAGTATAGTAAGCAAAACTATCGAACAAAAGTTTTCGTGAATAGATGAGGCTACCGCGAATTGTGGCAAGCAAATAACTGGTGATCGTACAGCCCCAAGCGAATAACTTCTTTTATTCTAAGCTTTTTCCTCTGCAGGACTTCCTTATCTAGGTTCGCTATTCCTTACTTCAATCTAAAACGAAATTTTCAAAAAATTTGTCAAACTGAAAATAGAAAGTACATATTGTACAAGTGATCTGATACTCGTGAGGGATAGTGTTAGGGAAGATATTTCTGGCACCGCGAAACCCCTTTCGTGACAACGTTCCTTTGTTCAAAAGCAGCTACACGACGAACAAGATGAACTATCGTAACTTTCTTTTCGAAAATATTCTTTAAAGTACAAGCTTTCGAGTGTATATTACGATTTTTTTTTAACTACACGTAGGTAAAAAAAGTCAGAAAATTCAATGTGGACAGTTCTTCACAATATCTCAACTTCAACGTTATACATAAAAGTCGATTTGATTAAAAAATTTGATAGCCAATATTTTTGACATTACATATTATTTCACGTCAATGTTTTCTTGTGTATCGATAGAAATGATTGTTTTTAAACAATTACATTCTGGTATGAGTGGTAACAAGACTATTTACCCGAAGAAAAAGTGGCAATACTTAATTTAAAATATACTTTCCAACGTAAGGTACCATATCGAATAAATCGTTCACCTCGACGCGACGCCTAGAGTAAATGAAACTCCAGTGACGAATATACCGGAAGCAGCGCCTGTCACGGGCACGAGCGTTAAGAGGTCAAACATAATTTTCTCGGAATAAGGTTAAATCGATTTATACCATTCTCATTCTCTGGGGCTTATTAATGGTCCCGAGATTTCGTTGAGATAGCAAACGAAGAATTGGCATTTGAATTGTCGAGCTTGCCAAATACCGTGTGCACAATTACAAATTTCGAGGACTGAGAGGAGTAACAAAAAAAAAAAATTAGAAATTATAACTCGCTGTGGCTAAGAAAACGAGATTTCTTGCGCAGTTGATTTTGAACGTAATTAAATAAGATGTACACTGCAAATTTTCGGCAAATCGGTCGAGCGGAAACAGCGGAATAAGTCGCTGACGAAGAACCGTAGCGTAGGTACCATTCATCGTCGCTGAGAGACACGTCAAGTGTGGAAAACAACGATGAAAATATACATGATTTCTTGAGACTCTAAATGTAGGCTACGAGTGTTAGTCGTCGAGGCATGTGACTGAATATCGTGACATGGTTCACGACCCATGCGATGGCCGCGAGCAACCACCGGAACAGACTACATAGGACAATGTTAATAAAGATGATTTTAGTCGCCAGAAAACGCCAGCAGCAGTTGAAATAACAATTTCAGAATAGTTTTATCATTTTCCATTTTCGTTTTCTAACGAGGAAAAATTTATATTTCAATAAAGAAAATTAGGGGATTCTGTAGCGAAGTCTTTGGAGTACCAAAAGTCACAGTGAGAAATAATATTTTCCTCAAACTTAAATTTCAATCTGTTTGAAAAATCAAGTATCCTACATACTTTCGTCCACCTTGAATTGAGTTCATATTTTTCGAATCAAACCGTTGAAGTAGTAAAAATTTCATGGTGGGTACAGTGTCGATTTAATAAAACCAGGTAACAGTATCTTTCAAACGAATGTGACACTGACAATCACAATTATACATCACAGTAATTGAAACTGATGAATATTAAAAATAAGTTAAGCAAATCTACGAAAGAATTTGAAGTACCTAGTGGTCGAAAGGAACTTTCAGGGGGCGAGTGATAAGAAAATAAGCAAAATTTAACAAGACGACGCTATATTTCTATTTACACTGAATAAAGTATGCAAAGTTTTATTATTGAAATTATTTCCTACGCCGCGTAGACCACTGCACGAACAGGACGAAGAAGAATCGTTGATAAAGAATCAAATAGAATGAAAAGAAGGCAAGGAAAATAAGTGATGGGAGCAGTAATTGGAGTTTCGATAAAATATCCATCACATCGCGGAGCAGAATCGAATAGAATATTGCCGCGTCCCGGCGTCTCCCTAACAATCTGGAATGTTTAAAGACGAGACTTTTCTCCCGTTTGGTTACGCCAATTCAACGTAATAACAGTGAAATATTGAATCCGAGCGTAAACTGCAATTTAATCGACTCTCCGCACGAATGTCTGGAGGACATGAAGATCTGACCGTACGCGCTAGAAGGGTACATAAGCGAGAAAATTCTCGAAGAAGGGAAATACGCCGAGGGGTTCGAAGGAACGCATCGACCCTGTTCCTTCGTGGATGCTGCGCGCGGATCAACGATAGTGATTGGCGATTACGTTAACCAAACACCGCGGTACACGCCCCTGCAATTTGCCCGAGGATCATCTTCCCCTAATCGCTGCGCTAATAACAGGATTACAGAGGCCTGGCCGCGGAATCGTATACTTATCCCTAATTCGCTGTATCGTTATTAATATATATAATACAATTGGGAACGTCGTCTCGCGCTACGATAAGATGACTGCGCACGGTCGAGGGGCACGTGCGAAAACACCGAAAATCCGATCAGAGGCGAGCTTTCATTTCCCGCGGATCTCAGATCCAGATTTATAGCCCTATTGCAATTTCGAATCAATCAACGGAGCAAAAAAAAAATGTCCCTCCAAATCTGTTACGAAATTAATTGATTTCTCATGTTTCCAAGATATCGGCTCTGTTAAATTTATTTTATCAATAAAAAAAATTCTTTATTCGGTAGTTCAACTTAAATTATAGCTTTGAACGTGTCACTAATTTTCGTATAAATTTCTGAAGATTGTATTAAGCCGCATAAGATGTTTGATAAACCGTAGAAAATCACTAAATCGAAGTTCACTGTTAGACTTAGGTACTTATAACGAATTAGAAACAATAGATATTATTAGATAGTAGATAGAAAGAACTTTGACATGTACTTTTGAACTTTGTAATGTACGTCCTATTCGAAATGCTTACGTAATTATAATATTATAATATTTCTTCATTAAATGTACGTTCCGTTCGCAGCAATCGGGGAAAGAGAATAAGTACCCTTGGAAAAGCGGCGCGTATCTACTCACGTGTAATGGGAGTAAGAGGGGCTAGCCTGGTCGATGTGCGTGGCTGTTGGCAAGCCTTGCACGATACCGGCCGAGGGATCTCTAGCTGGAGAGGAATTTTGGGCTGCCGGTACAGCGTGGTGGTAGCGCTGGCACATTTCGGCCAAATTCCAGCCATGGGCATCCATATATTAACACTGCTTCGCTTTTCTTTGGCGTACCATCCATTTCACACGCGTTCTGACACTCCCTCTTCTTGGTCCTCCTATCGTACTGTTTAAATTCACTTCCGGCTACTGATCGGTCGCACGGCAAGTCAGCTTAACGCGACGCGCAATGAGATACACTCGTGTAACAATCGTCCGTCCGTTGGCCGGGAACTTGGAACATCGCACTAGAATTCTGATCCTTGCCGGGGATGTCAGGCGTCCAACTCCGTGATCACAATCTGCTGGCCAAAAGAAAAAGAAACAGAAAGATATTAGTGCATTGGACTCCGCGACAATTTCTAACGCGAAGTTCAACGGAAAAGTTGGAACAAAAATGTTGCCGAAACGGAATTACAACCTCGCCAGGAAGACAAGGTTAATGAAAACGTCTGCTTAGTTAATTTTTCTGGCGACCAGCCGGCAATAAAGCCCGACTAACAGATGGGCTGAAATCGCGATAGGAGATAATCATTGGTATCTGGCTATGATATCGATCGATTTTCTATTCGTGGATCGGTGATCGAGCGTTAATCAGTACTGCGCGCGGGAAATCAACGGAACGGTTATAATCGCTATCGATAGGATCGTCCATCGAATAAAAAGCTATCGCGAGTGTTGCACCTGGTCTAACGTAGAGAAACAGAGAAGCAAGAGTCACGAAATCGATCCGATTCATCTCTGGCATTATCCAACGCCCGCGGTCACGTTTCCATCACGCTCTAATATAGAAGACACCACGCGTAGGAATGAGATTGATTTATTGCGACGAATCCCTGGCATTGGTGAAACTGACCCGATCCAGGGATTCCGTGGACCGAATCGCGTGCTTCATACTAAATACTAAATGTGATCACCGAATGTGGAATACGTAATTATTTATTTCCTTATTGTTCTGGCTGACGAACGATCCAATTACCGTTAAACGGTGCGCCAATAATTTCGGCTGGTATGCGGCGCATGGCACAACGGGCGCGCTTTTAAAGTTATAATTTCCTACGGGAATTAATCGGCAACTACTGGGTTGGGCAGGGAACGGCCTGTGGCGCGGCGCAGCGGTTTCCTCGTGGCTTAAGCGATCGGGTGTTAATCACGTCCGCGTCGGTGACCACCGTATATCGCAAACCAATCGATAACCAATAAATTACTAACAAGTTATCCGAACGAGCGGACAGTAAAGCGTTCGGTTTCCCTTTCTTCTGGATGCAATTAAGCCGCGGAGGGAGCTTGCATACGTTTTACCACCTAGAACTATGAAAGCCAGATACCTGCGCGAGACGCTGCCCGATTACGAACGCGACCCGCGTATCCTTGGCACGCTGCGAACTTTATAAATGAGGCTGAAGTTTGTCGCGCCTGAATCATCTGGCACGCTCTTGCAGACGCTAGATAGATTTTTATAGACGCTAAAGTCAACGACATGCAAATATGTTAGCGTGGCTTTTATCCGAAAGTTTGAGAGGCTGGGAAGCGTGACTTCTACCCTATCGAACCTTACCTACTGCTTTCTTCCATAGATTGTTTCGCTTTTAAAATACAAGAACCTCGTTTTATTTCAATGGATAATTTTGAAAATAATAATTACGCTTTCAAGCGACAGTCGGGGTAGGTAAGTGCACGAGTACCTACTCGATAAAACTTCGGAATCGTTTTTCTCGAAAATGAAGGCTTCGATAGAAAAAATATTACTCTAAAATTTCAATTGATTTTGGTATTTGGAATCACCCTGTGCTCGCCTGTGACACGAAATTTACATACATACCTGCATAGGTATAAAGAAAATTGAATCGTATTGATTACCAAACGATTGTTATTGAGATCGAGTATTATAGAAATAGAATTAAAAATCAACTTGTATGTAGCGTGGGATTTGTGATCGTGTCTACGAAATAGAAACAGACTGGTGTGAAATAGTACTAAACTTGGATTGACGTACACCACAAAGTGAAGCGATTAATAATAATAAGCTGTTAAATCCACCGTATTGTTATACACAATAGAGACTAAATGTGACGATCGTACAAGAAATCTAATATATCTTTTGTTATTTTGTACGGTAATGAATGGGAAAAGATCTATCGAGAATTCTATTAAACGATATGTTAATTTAAAACTGAATTGATGATTTACGAATTGATTTAACAAAGCTTGCAAAGCTTCTCAGTCAACAGAAAATACAGGAACTTATAAATCCTAAATGTGAATATCAGAAGGTCTGATTAAAATCTAATAAGCATACAAGCCGATGTCAATATCAATATATTAAAACCAATAAGTATAATAAAAACAAATCTTCTTTCTCCTCAAGTGAGCATTTAAAATTTCCTACTTTAATAAAGAAAGCGAATGTTTCACTCAGTTCTTTGTTCTTCAACCCTCCAAGAGAAGGAATGAACATCAAAAGCCTTCTAGAAATTCGTTGCGATTGAGCCCACAGATATTTAAACTTCGACCTTTCGTCTCTTGTTAAACATGGCGCGTAAACTCTTTTCAACTTGCTTAAAAATTCACTTCTCTCGCATTCCGACTGTCCGAGCTGAAGCAGCCACCAATTACGACTATCGAATTTCCAAAAACGTCGAACGGATCGTTGCAGGCTTTCAGCAACGTTAGAAAGTGAAGCCAGCTCGGAACGTTGATTTACAATTTCCAGATTTTGCAGGCCGTGTATATCGGACAATCTCGCGCGGGTAATTGTACGCTCATTACGTCGTTTGCATATTACTTTCTTCGCGAGTCTAGTCACCGGACCGACTGGAAGATGCATATCGCTGGAAGAAAGAAACCAGAGAAAAATATGGAAAAAGAGCCGAGACGCTCGCGTGGAAACCGACAATTTAACCGGGATTTTTCAGCGCGACCATCGTTACGCGACTCCGCGACATTCCGTGCGCTTTCGTGCCTCTATACTTGCAATGACGCACACCGGTGCGCCGCGATGCAACGAATATCGCGTCGTATCGATCTGGCATTATGATTGTTATTGCGTTATGCCTTGCCACGATTGAGACCTCCGTTTGCGACATGTAGCTAAGTATATGTACACGAATGCTCGTACAACCCTGTATTTTAGATTCTGACCCTATCCTCATTTCGTGGGCGAGTGCGCGTGTCCCTGTACGCGAGGAATGTCGAATGGTGAAATTCGCTTTACTACTACGCACAGGGTTTATAACTGCCCCCTTAAAAAGAATGGCCAAATAAATCAGCATCGTAAATCGTCGCAGCCGAAGTCATGCGCAACTTTCGAAGTTTGCTGAACGTTGTCAAAAGAAGAGCTCGGGAATTCCTGCGTTACAAATTAAGTAGGATGGCGCCGCACGCGCCATTGTTTTCACCAACATACGCTTTGCAGTAGCACACGTTGCGAATATTCAATATCGTATGATGTTTGTAATCGTCTCAATCGACCGGTGTCAAAGGTCTGATTGCTGTGAAAAAATCCCACATCATTTTCGGAATCACAGTTTAGTGTAAGATGCACAAATAAAGGGAATGCGAGGGTTTGCGCGCCTAGGAATATTTTTTAAACTGCGCTCTATTCAGTGGACGTGATAGCATGCAGGTACAAAGTTTCGTATGAAACTGGCAACGCCCCACCTTCAGGATGGTAGAATTATATGCGCTTTGTCAGTAACGAAGCCTTGGCTAATTTAAATGATGGTTTAATAGTTCTTGTTGTAGCTTCGTGTCCAAGGAAAGATGAGAATCGCTGAGTAAATTTCCTTTTTAGTCAGAAACTTTGTATGTTGGAAATGTGGCATTTGAAAAGAGTCGAGGGGCATTTTAACTTATTACACTTTAGGATTATGCATACCTAAATAGGTATTTATTAAGGGGAGGTTCTGATCTAGAGCCCATAGAAAAAATTTAAAAAGAATTTTTTCAATTTGTTTTAAACGATTTTCCACAACGTCGATATGACACCTAAAAGAAACGATCAAAGAATTTCGAAAAGATTCTTAATCTGTACTAGTGTCGCCATCGCCCGTGGCTCAATTAACAATTTTTGTTGAAAAATAACAAAATGGTGTCGGTTTGAAAACAAAAGTTTGACAAAACACCCCAAGAGGGTTTTTTTCGAGTGTTCCGCGAGAGATATCTCGGTTACTTTTCGACAAAAATTATTAACTGAGCTACGGTTGATAGCGACACTCGTACAGATTAAGAATCTTCCCGAATTTTTTGTTTCAGATAAGCCTGAGTCGGGAAATCACCTGCGCCACGAACATATTAGGTGTCATATTGACGCTATAAAAAAACATATAAAACAAATTAAAAGAAATCTTTTTAAATTACTTTTGTATGGTGTAAGAGTAGCTTAATAAATTCCAAAAAGATTTATTTCATTATATATAACATTTACTGAGAAACAAATCTTTAAAAGTAGCTTCATTTTTCGGCCGTTCAAAGTAGAATGACCCCTTAAGAGTTAGACAAAGGAAAATCAACACATCTATTCATACAAGCTGGAAAACTTTCAAGCACCTGTTACAATTTATGCAATAATGATTGTAA
Organism: Andrena marginata; assembly: GCA_963932335.1. Lineage (NCBI taxonomy): Eukaryota > Metazoa > Arthropoda > Insecta > Hymenoptera > Andrenidae > Andrena > Andrena marginata. The sequence continues at coordinate 1,913,626 of OZ010664.1, read as the reverse complement.
TATTAAAGCTACCTGATAGTGGCCCACAGGTGTAAACAACATAGTCATTTCTCTCTGACAACGTCTCGTTTCAAGAATGATGGAATTAATATCACGATTCCCACCATGACTCATAGACATGTCCAATTTAAGGACAATTTACGCTATCCGTTTAAACATGAACTGTAGCGGGACAATTACGTTCGAACAAAGATGCTCGCAGTCAGTTTCTATGCTATCAATTTGCATCCGAGCGCGGCCGATTTAAATCGCTAATAACGTAGTAGTAACGTTACAATATTTTTCTAATCATCTCTAGAAGATTTATGTTTCTGTAGCTTTACTATGAGACAAAGGCGACGGGAAAAGGAAGCGGTGCCATTTTACCAATGTTCATAAGATAGATAACGATAAGAAAAATAATACATGAACGGCAGTGAAGATTGCTTTGAGAATTAACTCACCCCAGGGGCACGAAGATTTCTATATCATAAAAATAAAAACTTTTAACAAATCTTGTTCAGAAAGAAACAACGATTTTTAAAACATGTGCGGAAGCGTAAAAGATTGCAAAGAAACTAAATACTGTAAGAGAGAAAGGCATACTATCAACAGGTCCCCGTTCATACGCGTTCTGACAGGATGAGATGTGTATGCGTACTTATCAGCCAAAACATTGTCGACGTGAATATCGACCGGCCTGTGCCTGAGTCGTGACTAATTCGTTACGTTACATATAAACACCCGCATTTAAATACCTACGTTTGTCTGAACATAATCGTTCCGTTTCCACTCTGCGTCAGCACGGAACGGACAATGACCAGACGCCGATGGATTTTGGATTTTCCATAGTGATATTCCCACTCTTTGTTTACTGTTCCATCAAAGAAATCTATAATCGCGAAGTGTTTCGACGAATGGATGCCTACCGTCGCGACGGCTACATGGGCAGTGAGAATCCACCTTTACTGCAACGCGTACGCGTCGTAAACCTTATAACTTTATCACCGCTCTAAGTGGGATTTAGACTAAACAAAGTTTCGCGTTACGTTCGTTGAAAAACTAACCGTGGAAGGCCTAGATTTTCGAAATGATTTCCTGCAATCCACGGTCTCATTAATCGCGCCAATCACAAAGTGCCTTTGAAATGTGCGACGGACGGGTTCGACGCAGCGGGCTAAACACCTAAAAGAGTTATATGTATATGTACCTACACCAGATTATTAAATTTTAAATGAAAATTGTATTCGCTCAAAAGTACATCTATTGACGTGTTTCCAACAAACATTGATTGAGGATCTTGTTTGAAAATTTCGCACACATAACTATTAAATTACTGTTATACATGCGGTTTTTGGTAATGGTTTGAGGTGGCCACGATGCTTTCGAAATGATTTAAGTATTTAAGAAAACAAACAGTATGGTTAATGTACCTATAGTAATGTAGTTAGTTAATTAAAATTGCGAATGTTTAAATATTTCACTTGGGATAAAATTGATGTTCTTGAAATCGTAATCATGCATGCTTATAGTTTTCTTTTTTAAATGAAAGGAAAATAACTTAGGTGTGAGAAAAACTACGTCATGGCCAAGTGTAGATAGTTGTACGTACAGAACAACAGAACATTTTTCGAGAATATCAATTAACTTGGTGAAATAATAATTGTGGAACGTGATTTTTAATAAATTGAGATTCTCTCTCTCTTTCTTTCTCTCGGGAGAGAAGTGTAGTTGAAGATATTTCTGAAGTAGAATATTCTTAATGGTCGATTCCTAATTCAACATTCAAAAAAGGTATGTGCATAATACCAAAGCAGAGGGATTTACCTATAAAACACAGCAAACTATTGACCTGCAGCGTGAAGGGGTGTCACGCACTCGAGGGCTTTGGAGTTTGCGTAAAATTCCATAATGTCGTTAATCATAGAAATATGTGGCAACATAATAGCTTGGAAACATGTTCTCAAGAGTTCACACTATAAGAAATATAACTTCAAGAATGAACATAATATTCACGGTGTTCCCAATGTTTATAGTTTACACAGACTATCTGTTCTTTTAATTTTTATTACGGTTCACAAGAAACGCGAGACTTTAATTCGCTAAACTTGGTTTCATCGCACGATGTGTACAAATTAGGCACAGTCTTTTGCAAGCTAAACGATTATTAAATAATAACGACAGCTAAATGTATAAAACAGAGTAATAAACCTAATTATTAAGTTGTCTATCTACATCTTTTACGAGAACAATTGCCTGTCGTACTAGAAAATGTGCTTCTGTTCAATAAGCAGCCAGAAAATTTGTAACATAATGCTGCTCCATCACATTTTAGTGGAAAATTAACTTACTAAGAGCATCAATGGTGGATTTCATCGCTGTAGGAAGGTAATTTGGTTTTCAAGTCCATTCGATTTAATTTTTCCTGATTTCTAGTTATGAAAACGTTCGAATTACAGTGTATTGCAAAAGCAGCGAAAATCCTGAAACGTTTGAAAACTTGGAGAACGTTAAACAAAGTCCGGCGGCGCGGCGCACGGTTCGAATGATCGCATGGAAGTCGGCGCTGCGCCTGGGTTCGTATTAAGTATCCTACTATACGCATTTTAAATAACGTTCTTTTTCCTAGAACAGTATTTTTGTCGATTTCGAAAGTTTTCCCTACTGCTATCGCACTCGGTAATTTTATGCTCGGGTCCAAAAAGACGGCAACACCGCCAACCGAGGATTAAATCGACGATCTCACAATCAGTTGCACTTGTCGCAACGGTTACCCTATTTCAAACAATTTCTAAATTGCTAAAATAAATAAACTTGAACGATTTGACTTATTTACATTAACCAGTAATTAATCGATAATAATTACGTGTCAATAATTACTTCTCCTTTGCTGGATAATAACGCGAGTTTCAAGTTCCAACCCGCATAAACAGCTGTACGAAATTCAGAATTGTGGCGACGGTGCAGGTCAACATTTGCGTATGTACCGAGTAAGTTATCAGTAGAAAAGCGTCCAGGATACGCTGAAGATGCAGAACGGAAACTTTACATTTAAATTTAGTTATGCACGCTTAACACGCGAAGCTTCTGAAAGACTGAAAATCTCAAGATCATTTATCTACGTCCGCTAATTTTCGCCACTATTAAGGTGGGTCTCCACCAGCGTTCGCGATCTCTTCACGATCGGTATGGGAATTGAATTTCCTAGGAATCGTCTGTCCGCGAACTGTTCGCTAGTGAGGATAAACCTTTAGAGAACCTGTTGAGTTCCGAATAATCTTTAACGAGCAATACGTATAAGTTTCGGCTGTGTTAGGTTTCAGCAACGTTTCCGTTCTCGATATTGTAAAGATACAGCGGAAGGTTTTTTACAAAATCGTTATGAACGGCGAGAAAGTAAAATCTGATACTAGATACCTGGAAATCATGGTGCAACGGGGCGATAAAGTTTTTAGGATACCCGCTTTAAATCTTACGATCAATTGCGTAAGGAAACATACTGGAGAAAAAAAACGGAACCCAACCCGAACGTTCAAACATAATTCAAGATAATTTCCAGCTAACGCGTTCGCGGTTTGATTTTCGATGCAGGAAGGCCCAATGGAGATCGAAATCGCGCGGTATCTCGCGCACGATCGATCGGCGAACGAACTCGGTTATCGAGGTTCGGATCGTCGTTAACGAAGGTTTCACGGGGGATTTTTGAAAAATCGACTTGAAGCGCGCGCGCGCGCGTGCTGCCCGGTTTCCTCTCCCTCTCTCTTTCTCCCGCCCCCTCGGCCCATTCACACCCTCTCTCTTTCTCTCCCGCGTACACCCACGCGCGGCGCGGGGCAACGATGAAACCGGCCGGCGGCTAAGAGAGAGTGTATTTCTCGCTTATTATCCTTTCCTCCGATTTCCTACCGTAAGGAAAAAGAATAGCGGCTGGGATGGTGGCGTATTGTATCGGCGCGACGGTATCGTCCGCGCCCTCGGTCTGTGACTCACGCGCGACCACGTTGGTTAAGGTGTACACATACTCGCCGCCCAGGACTTACGGCTCATTACCGATTTCATAGCCCAAAGTCACGAGCGATACCGTCGCGAGTATAAGTACGATGTGCCCAAGCTGGAAAACTAGGGTCGACCGGGTGGATCGATACGCCGGATCGTTCGTCACGTGTCGATCCGATCTCTGCGACTCTCGGCGTTCTTATATATTTACCTTCTTCCGATCTCCTGGAAGGATCCCCCGCGACGACCAGAATCTCCTTCGGATCCGGGTGCCGATCTGCCGCCGGTTCGCCGGAGTTGTCACAGCTCTCGCCAATAGTTTCACTGAGTTTACCAGAACCGAGCACCGCGCAAGTCGCTCGTCCTTCGGCCGCGGCTATCGAACATTAGCGATCTCTCACGGTTCCGCGAAGCAATCGGCAGCCACGGGAGTCCGGTCTGCCGCGTGTCGCGTGTAGTTGCCCGTGCGTGAACCCGCGGTACGCCCGGGGGCAGGATTTTCTAAACGCGCCAAGTCACCAGGTATGTCACTAGGTCTGGAAGACCGATACCTCGCAGGGTACACGTTGGTTGGCGTGGTGCTCGACCGCGTTCATCACCGGCTCACCAGCGACGACAGCTGCGACGGAGCATAACACTGGGCTGCCCGGCGCGTGCACGACCACCGGCAGGTCCGCGTCAACCGCTCCACGCTTGTGGAAATGTCAAACGACGACGTTCGTTCGGTTCACCGTCACGCCGCCAGCGATAGCCGTCATTCGCGTGGGAGTGTGACATAATAGAGCGGCATCGGTGAGTTTTGAGTGAGCCGCGCGTGGTTCTAACCGGTCGTCACGGGACTCTCCGCCAACTGCTGCCCCGCCGAGGTGTCCTGGCCGAAGTGCGAGCAACGAGACGCCTCGCCCGGGTCTTCCTGTCGCGTAATACCTCCACGTAACTACTTTACTCGGGCTGTCCGGTTATTCGCGATCGGCCGATCGCCGTGAATGAGATTCTGGGCGAAGGTTGCCCGCGGTGCTAGTCGGGCGCGTGTGTCCAACTCGGTTTGCGGCGGCCGGCCCCTCAGCTCGCTCTCGCGTGTTCCGTGGTGCACGATTCGAGCGCGGACTGAAGTTGAGCGCGCCGTGAGGTGAGCGGAGGTGACTTGCGACTCGACTCGACTCCACTCGACTCCCCTCGACTCCTTTCGACTCGGCGCGGCCCGGCCCGGGCCGCGCCGAGGGAGAAACACCGGCGCGCCGCGGTCGCTCAGCCCAGTGGCGGCGGCCTGGCTTTCTACGGTTTCTGTCGCGCGAACGCGCCGCGCCGCGCCGCGGATTCGCGACCTGATCTACGCTAACGCCGCTCAGGTATACAGTGACTTGCGTTAATATTCCAACACCATGGAGACATCGGGCACATCGCTATTGCTCTGCATACAGTAGGAATCACCTAACCTCGCGATGTAAAATACCTTCGTTGATTTTCATAATAGGACAGTCGGCCCATACGAGATATATCGCTGTCAGTTTCTTCTGTAGGCAACTGTTCTCGATCTAGAGGGGCATATTTTCTTGATTGTAGTTTATGTGTGGCTAAGGGAAATACATTATGATTACGTTACAATTTAATTGTGTTGAGGTACTGTGAATTTATCTTTTTTTTTTTTTTAGAAGACTTCTATTAAACATTGCAGCTTTCTGTTATAGAGAAATTGAATATTTACCCGTTTAGCTGTCGACGTCTTAAAGAGTATTGTACTTTATTTAAAATCTTGCAGATAATATTTAGCTATGAAATGGCTGTAAAAATGTTAAGCTACTCTTACGCGAAGGATAATATAACGAAACAGGTTTTATGTTGATTAGAAGCCAGAATTCATAAAGTATTAAAAGGTAAATACATGCCAACCCCAGTTCTACTTTAAATTAGGGAATTATAAGAAGATATGACAGTCGATTATTTTTCATCTCGTGTAAAAATTTGGTCATAGAAATTTGTTATTCTATTTAGAAAAATGATGTCCTTCATGTCTCGAAAAATGTAGCTATGAGAAAAATTATTCTGTATTATGTCAGTCACACTCCCAAAACTTACGCTTTTGATTACAGGAAATCGGAGATGTGTTCTAATGATAAACAATTTTCCTCTTACGTATTTACAATACCTACTTTTTACGAACTTTTCGAATTAATTACTTTTGAACAAGTTAATCAATTATCATAATTGGCAAACGCATATTTATTCATTTAATTCGTATAGTTTTCTAGATAATAATTAATATATGAAATAATGTATTATTCCGACGTCACAAAAATATTTCCGCGCTCCACAAAAATACTGGTCATCTTGTATTAATGATTTGTTGGATTGACTAAAAGTCAGCAGTAAATATGCTACAACTGTAAATGAAATGAATTCTCGTCGAAAAATAGTTGGAAATTATGGAATAATATTTTTTCATCGAAACTTTTCCACCCGGAAAATCGATTTTCCTAATCCGTTCAATGTGCGTTCACTAAATTAATAATTGGTTCAATTTTTAAATCGATTCTCCCAAAAACACAACCACATTCGAAAAAGTTATTCTACAATTTCGTCTCATTTTTAGAGAAGGATCCACGTGTACTTGTTCTAGGTATATTTACTCCCGTATTCTGCTCAATTCGCAACCAAGCGTGTGCGTACTAAACAAGTTTTAAAATTCGATTTTCTCGAAAATGGAGCGATACTTGCATGAAAAAATTTTATTCTATACTTTCGACTTATTTTTTCATGAAGAATCATTTCCTTTCCGGTTGTACCTACCACGATTTTAGAAATACCCTGTATAAGAACTACCCGTGACTTCTGTTTTCGCATTCGCACGAAGTTAAAATAATATATTATTAAAAATTATCATAGTTATAGATATATATCACCGCATTATTTGTCCTTTCTATTAAATCTTTTATGTAGAATTATATTAATGAAACTGAAGCTTATTCAAACAATCCACATACAAGCTGAAACTACCAACTGTTCGTCCCCCTGGATCAAAGTAGATTTGAAATTTTTAGAAGACTTTAAATTATAAAACAAAAATACATGTTTCTGATAAACGATATTGAAAAGTAATAAAAGTAGGGTGGTTCGAAAAAGTGGCAACTTTCTTGTTCACTACTGTACCTATCCCATGTCTTGTAGGTACTATTTATCATGTAGGGAACTATATGAATGATACAAATCAATTTTACACTTTTTTCAACTAGAATAAGTACAATATTTTATTATAAAAAAAAACAAGTTATTTGCCAACTCTATAACATGTGCCCAGCAATAACTTGCAAAGTATACAGCATAGTGTCTCAATATTAATGCGATTCACTATAAACGTGTATGCACGACGTACTTACCCGCGCGCGATGCCAGAAGATGGCCCACGCGCTCTCTGTCGCATCTCCTGGCCCGCTCTTATCGTCCTCTCTCTATCTGTCAGCCTAACTCTGCCTGTATCGCTCCGTTCGCCGCTCTCTTGCTCCCTATCTCTCTCGCAGCTCGCAGCGGCCTTCTCTCAAGCTCTTCCGTTTCGTCCCATCTCCCTTTTGCTCTCACGAGCGCAAGCCTTCCCGTGGATACGCCCGTGCATAGGCGGCATCTCTGCGCCATCGCTCGAAAGCGATAGAGCGGCGGTTTCGAGAAAGGGATCTAAGAAGCTGAAAGTCACGATTCTTTGGGGGTCGAAGTGTGTGACGCGGGTCGGTAAGCTTTTGAATTTTCCAGAGGTGTAAAACTAGTGGTGGACTTTTTGAAGAAAATCTAATTCTATTTTAAAGAAACTTCGAAAATGGGAAAAGCATCGAAAAATACTTGACTCGTTCTCTGGTGTCCACGTAGATATTGTAAGCAGTTGTTTGCGAAATATTCGACAATAAATATCGTGTTTCTTTAAGTGTGTATGAGTGGAGCTTTCGTTCACGTAATATAGATGTAGGGGAGAGTAGGGTAAAGCGGAACGTCAATGTTTCTCTCAAATGAGAGCTGCGAATTAGTTGGTATCTCGTGACATGGGACCAAACGGTCCTCGCAACATTTCGTGACAAACCAGAGATCCGCGCACACCTTGTTTTTCGATTAACAGTGTCGTAAACATTTCCGGTATCAAAGTTTCGATATTTTTTTTGTAGTTTCGACCACTTTTCTTCACTTGGATTTAGATAATTTATAACAGCAAGAACACCGTTGGATTCTATAGTCCTTGCGTTACATTTTGACGTTTTACCCAGTTCTTTACCTCACGCTGAAGTGTAAATATTAAATGTTTACTAAATTACTGCATGTGGGGCAAAGCGGAACACCAATTCCACTAATCTAATTGTCTTGAAACTTTGCAGGCGTGCGTAGTTATGATGCCAATACAAAATTATGAAGAAAAAAACGGGAGGGGTGAAAAAATTACCCTGTCATCAATAAATATAACCCATAACCACAAATCAAAACTTTAGACACTAAAAAGTAAATAATAAAAAAATATGCAACACAAAATTTCCTTATTTGTTTTAAAATAGTCACATTCATCTGGTTTAGCTAGGCATAATGGACTGGGGCACATTTCGTGACCCCAGAGTTTACCATTCGAAAGTTTTTAGGCGACAGACAAACACACAAACACTTTTTGCTTTATATATTAAGATTGCAATTGTATGGAACACTTACTCTGATGGATAAAACTACTACCATTTGATAATTGGACACGATTAGTTCCGATTAGGTCTATTCGAGTACTCGAATACATATTCGAGTAGCTTGGAATTCGGACCGAGCCGAGCCGAGTACTCGAAGAGAAAAAAAAAATAAAAATCGACTAGTCGGTTCTCTTCGAGCCGCTCGAAAAAATTCGAATACTCGATTATTTCAGTGAATGGACATTTTTTATTGAAATAAGTAAAATAAGTAATTAAAGTAAGCAACTAATTATTTAGAGACTTCTTTTAATTTCTTGCTTCATATCCAAACAATTTTTGCAGCACGTGGAATCAATCGCGCTGCAAATATAATTTTGCAATAGTGTCCATTTATTAGCGTTAAGCGTTCATTTACTGGTGCGTTTACCCTACTCGATTCTTCCAGCCGAGTCAGGCTCGGCTCGCTATTTTTCGAGTACCCGAACAGCTCTAGTTCCGATACCCAATTTCGCAGACGCTTTATTCTGACGAGTACGAGTCCCGTAGAGAATTCGTAGCATGAGCTTGCGAGCACCCAGCGAACGAGGTCTAAAAGGCTCGCGCACGCCCCAGGCTCGAGATTCTCCTTTTTGAATTTCCTCGGGGAGCCCGGTAATGCCGTGTTACATAATTGAAAGCGTAGGAAGCAGGATTGATTAACTCACGGGAGAGGAGAAAGGTTGCGTTCGTATAGATTGGTGGTTGCTTTTATGCGAATCGCGCGAACCGAAGTGCGACTCTAGGAAAGCATGTGGGTGTCATCGCAAGCGCGCGAGAGAAAAAAGTCACGGGGAGATTATAGACGCGGCAGTGTTGCAGCCCGTACGTACCGTCTCGGCTTGCAATATACGACCCGTTCAGCCTCGCCAATATCGCGGAAAGAAGAAACGACGTGACAACGAGAGGGGAATTTTGATCGCTGTCGTTCAGCTAACCGTCCAACTATATCGTTATTATTATTCTGATCGCCTGTGATTACACGCTGTGTATATAGGCACGACTCGTTCTTACGCGAACGTAACGCACCTGGTTCGCTTTAACGCTTCGTTAAAGCTGAACGCTCCGTTACGGGGAAGTTTATTTTACGACAGAGTAGCGACCAACCGGCATGGCCGAGCGCGTTAATTATCAGGAAACACAAAACGCGCGACAGCGGCGGCGAATTATAATTCAATTAAAGCCAGAGTCGTGGAAACGGTGATTAGCTTTTTCAATCTACACCGTGTCCGTCGCGTTTCAAATGAAGCGGAACCTGTTTGATAGGGACAAGCTAGCGCTGCACAGACTTTATTTACAAGCTATTAGAAAAAGTAACGATTTGTAATAACAGTGCGGCTTGTTATTTGTATTAACAGTATGTATTTAGAATTAAACGAAACATCGATTTCCCTGAAGTAATAGGCATTTCATAGAATAGAACCGTTTCGTTACTCTCAAGTCCAAATATTCATGAAAAGATAACGATTGAAACGAATTTCGTTTAATAATTTAATATCAGTTAATTATTCCATTTAATGCATTCTTGAAACAAATTGCATCGTTGTTATTACTTTGCTATCTCAAATATAGGTACCTAGAATTATTATATTGTTTTCAAGATTATTTCTGAAAAGGAAATGACTAACAAAATTGTATTTAACGACGAAAATAACCGCGAAATAGAACTTACAACCATTTTCACCAATCCATGATATTATAAAGTTCCTTTTTTTACAGCATCGCCACTTTCAATTTAAAAAATTGAATAAAGAAAAATATGCAGTACGCGCCGCGAACAAAGCAATTAGTTATAATACAATAAAAATAGAAGTGGGTTAAAGGAAACAATAATGCCACAGATGAACGAAGAAAAGATATTTATATTTTCCTGCACTTATCACAATTAAGTCCAAGTAGAGTAGAAGAATTCTTCCTACATAAACAGACCATCAGATTTGAATCCTTGTACCATCAGGCAGGCAAAAGACAGAGAATGCCCAAAAAGAATTAAACGTTTTAATGCTACATTTCATTATTTCTGGGAGATAAAACCAACGAGTTTCGATTGGATTCGCTAGAATTGTTCTTAAATAAATATTACACGAATACTAATTACATTAATTAGTTTCACTCTAGCTTTCATTATCGAAAGTTTCTGACGTGGTATTATTTACAAGCCGTATAGTATGAGTAGGTACGCAATGAAGTGAGAAGAAGACAAGTCAAGTTTCGCTTTAACGAACGGGGAAGCGAGCACGCAGGAATATCGAGCACAAAATCGTGCGGAAGGGAATCTCGTCGCGGCCTGATTGCCGATCCAAAACCACGTAGGTACATAACTGTTTTTCTATGCATACGGAATGAATGCACGTGCGCGCTCATCTAGCATGATACGGGGTAATGAACGTAAAACCGAGCGTAGAAGCTGAATATTAAAAAGATTCTACAGAAACGCCGAAACGGCAGAGCTTCGAACGGTTGTCCACTGCAATTTCAGCGGTTCGTCTCCGACTAAGTAGCTATTATTCCGTTCCTGTAGCGGTGGAACTGCAGTGTCGACAACGTGGTTAGCAACGAAAAAATCCCCGCTCATAATATGGTACACTTCAAGGCCAACTTGTTCGAGCGAGACCATTTAATTCATTGCGATCCGATAATCGTAAGATCTGTATGGACAGAAATAAGTTCGTAGTAATTCGTTGCAGATGATTTATGAGCACATTACAATACATTTATAAAGTAATCGTTTCAAAGGAAAAGAAGTGCATATAATCCAAGTAGACCTCGCATGGGAGTAGTAACAAAGAAAAAGAATAATAACGTTAAAGGCGTTTATCGCTGTATTATTCTTAAACGAGGAGGGGAAGGTAGCGATGTAAAACTTTACATAATGGTGTTTCAGGCAAGGAACATTGTTTAAAAAATAACTGCTCCAAGAATCAGCATGGGGGCCGCAATATTTGTTAATTGGTAATTTATGAATATTAAATTTTTTACAAAACAAAGGGCTTTTGTTATTCAAAAAATACCTGCAAAAAATTTCACTCGCTGTCAAAAATTATATTTTTAAATAATTATTTATAACTAAATATAAAGGGCGGTAAAAATTATTTTTGCCCAGAGGGGTGGAAGAGCAACATTGGCTCCGCATGCATACGTACGTATTTCATTTGTTAGCACTTCCAGATGAACTCTAGGTAGTCTGGTCTGTCCTGAACAGGCATTTTCTACTTACTCAAGGGAAACTTTCAACATTTGCGCCTTGTAATAAGTATTATAAAAGTATAAATACAACAGTAATTATTAATTGTGATTAAAAGAAATACAATTGTTAACGCAGAAAGATGTCCCCTTGTTTTCACTCCACGTGCAATAATTAATATTAATCAAGAAGCGGGCAAATTACTGGTATTAGGTACGACAACCGTAAACTCACTTCCAACTTTGACAGGCTTGATTTTTCGACCCACGTTAATTAAGCTCCATCGTATATCTCTTGAATTCTCTTTTAAAGGCACTCTTTATATCACAGCGAATGTGAAGTTTTATATCTCTGCACAGTGCACACCAGACGTGTAGAGAATACTAAGTCGTACAGTTCTACTTTCCCATTGCATTGCGCAGATTCCGTTGATTAATTGGCTGTGACTTTGTATTTTTAAAACATTCTGTGGATCATAATCTACTCTTGTGGCGAAAATCTTTGGTAAGTTGTCATTCGCTTTAACCGCTATTTGGAATAACTGTGTCGTTCGGGACTTAGGATCCCAAGTGTAAATGAAACGAAGTAGACAGGCGGCGAAGGAACGCGCATCGGCGAAACTCGACAATAAATGAAAAAAGAACGACGTTGAAAGCGCCAGAAAGTAAAGTGAGAAAAACATTACGCTCGGGCGACCTTCGTTCACCTGCTCATATATACGCACGAACCAGCGGACGTACATACCTACGTACGTAAGTGCAGTGTGCTCGTTAATGCGTTAGGAAGCGAGTAATGCCTGTCTATGGATATAAATATTTATACGCCTCAGGCGAACCGTGATAAAAACGAAGTGACAGTGGCCCGTTACCAGCAACGCCTGGAGATCCCGCGAAAATGAACATCCTGGAAAAAACGATTACTCACTCCCCCCCCCCCCACCGGTCGGTCGGGTCGCACGGAGAAAATGTTTAACGACTATGAAATTAACATATCGTTGGTCTGTGATTTATCGCACGACAAATGACAAGTGAATTCCGTTTTCCTCGGGAGCCCAGCGATAATAGGTGTGCAAGGAATTCGATGTTTTCCAACAACAATAAATTCTTAGTCATTGGATTTCCTCGCCGCTGTAATATCTTAACTTCGCCTTACACGCCTATCGATTCGTCACTTTTATCGGAACGTCCCAATGCACGATCGAGGATGAAGTAATTTGCAATAATCAATTTGATATTCGTGTAATTTATTGTAACACATGGTACTAAATTATTCAGACATTGTGTAATACCGAGGGGATTCCGTAATTATTCTGGATCCTTAAACTATTAGATGTTATTTTCTATTATTGGAATCGCGCGCTAAACACTAATATTACCCACTGTGGGATTAATAAAGACTAAAACTCTCCTCTCTGTTTAATTCGATAAATCTCAATATCGATAAAATTTTAATAGCACTGTGAGTAACAACATTTCAATATAGGCATCTTATGTATTGGTTTCCTGCCGATATCCCATCAATAGAATGCTAATTTCCTTGCGAAACAGAAAATGTATCTAATTGTGTTTAAAGTTTCACACAGAGTTGCATGAAAATGCACGAGGCAAAGATGCAAGATAAAGAATAAAATGTACGTACTGTTATTCTTGGCATTTTGCTGTTTCAGGTCTTTTGGAATAAATTTTACTATATTCGACTCCAGGGCAAGCTGCTATTAATACTCCAAGTATATCGGCAAACTCTCGAATTTTATACAATTTATCTTTTTTAAGATCGTCTAATAATTTACGTATTTGATTTTTCTTTGATCTAGTCAAGTCTGTAGAGTGTTTCTCTGAATCTAGAATAAAACCAAAATATTTACATCTCCTACTAGGCGTCATAACACTCTTTTACATCAGTGTTACAGGGGCTAAAAACATCAAAACCCCTTTCATTTGCAAACTTTAACCATTTTTTCAGGCATCCCTCATTCTGTTTTATGGTTGCTGGAGTTATTGAGTCTACCATTAAATCTACTGATTCCTCTGTAGCCCCTTTGTTCAGGAAAACTTGCCTGACAATATCCCTGTCACTAATGAGAGATTTTGCGCCAACACGTCCATCTTGATCTTTCCAAAATTTCCGAGATAATCGAAGTAGTAGGTAAACTGTCACTTGTCTTTTTTCAAAGCTCTCGTACAGATCGAAGTTTAAACTTTCGGCAGTTAACTAAGATTCAGTACACAAATCATTGCGTTGTAACGCTACATTTTCTCTCTAATTCCCTACCATTCGGTTCCTATTAGCATAATGAATAGAAGAAGCACAGCGAAGTCGTAAAATCAGTGGGGGTTAATGACGGTAGCACAGTTGAGTGTTGGGAATCGGGCATTCGGTGTTTTAGGAAATAATGTAATAAATTGCAGATGCATGTGGAAAGCAGTACATGATACATTATAAGTTTTATTAGACTACATATTAGGATGGCCCTTATTTATACGCGTCGAATTTTCTTTTGTATTCCTTTGCCCTCGCTCCCTAGAACGGTGCCATTTGATAAAAACTAGTTCCTGAAAAAATTTATTGCAGTCGGACAACAGGAAAGGGTGCCAACCATCGGGCCTGAAAATTTAGTATTCATCAATGGTTTGAATTTGAAGAATTTCTCGAAAATGGTAAGCCCTATCGAAATTTCGTTCAAATAACATTAAAAGAGCATTAAATTTTCTACAATTACTGTATATATAATTTTTTTCGTGCCTCCAACCATTTTTTAGATAATAGCGTTTGAATATAGAGAAGTCGGCACTTCGCGCGTACGGACAATACGTCACGCCGTACAGGTGGGACGCGCGAAGTGCCGACTTCTCTATATTCAAACGCTATTATCTAAAAAATGGTTGGAAGCACGAAAAAACTATATATACAGTAATTGTAGAAAATTAGATGATCTTTTAATATCATTTGAACAAAATTTCGATAGGACTTACCATTTTTGAGAAATTCTTCAAATTCAAACCATTGATGAATTCTAAACTTGAAGGCCTGCTCGGCACCCCTCGTCTAGCTTTCAGATAAACAGCAGATTGTATTCCTGGAGTGCTTTTCTCTTTCACGCTGATACAACGACAAACCAATGCCTCGTTATATTTTTTCCAGCCACTGCATCCCCGTAGTAGCGGCATAGCAAACTAAAAATCCGAAAAGCGTTTACGATGAACGAGCGGCGACTCCTCGGCGGTGCGCGCCGCGACGTTTCCACTTGAGCAAGATCGGAGTGACGTCGACGGTATTTAGGAAACTCTCGGTAGCCGGTATACCTACATGTAAAACGGCAAGGACAAAAGGAGCCAATCCAGTGGATGGATGCGACAAAGTGTCCCGGGTGTGCGTAAGTGCGCGCGGCGCGCGCGGGTGTGTACTGTGATACCCGCGATCGTGGCTACAAGGTGGTGAGAGAAGCAGAGAGGAAAACGAGCACTCGAAGGATATGGTACGCAGAGGAGGTGGACAATCTCTGCGACGGAACGGCGAGATCGAGCTGTAAAGAGGCTAAGAGAAAGAGATGGAGAGGAATGATGAGGTGAGGCAGATTAAGAGGGTGGGAGGATGCGAGGTAGCGGAGGACCCAGTGAAAGAGACGGGAAAAACGTGGGGAAAAAAGACAGGCCCCTCTCTCTCTCTCTCTCTCTCTCTCTCTCTCTCTCTCTGTTGCAGGCACAGGCGATGTGTAGGGGTGGGAGGAAGAGAGAATAGCGAAGGAGTTTGCTGTGCGAGAGAGGGATGTGGTACAGCGAGTGGCGTGCATTCTCGCGCACATGCTGCCTCCCCCCCTAGCGTGAACGCGCGCGTGCACGTGCAACCAGCTATCGTCCACGTGTGCGTGTACAAAGTAGGTCCAGGAGAGCCGGCGAATGTATATCGCCGTCCCCTCGCAGCCGGTGCGACCAATCCGCGTGTAGCGTTAGCTGCGTGAAGGCGGAACGCGGCCTCTTCGCGTATATCTGCGTATTTATTATTCAGTTTGCAAATACGTGGCAAAAATGATCTCTCTCCGCGCGGCGGCTGGATGTGCCTGGCTTCTCCGAACCGGCCCGCAGAGCCAGGAGGTGGAGCCAGAAGGTAGGAGCAGGGCACCACGGCCAGATATCACCCGTTAATTTGTTAGAAACGCCACCGGCAGTGGCACTGCCGATTGCACCGTCCGTGACTGTGTACCGTCGCGAGGATGGGATCGTGTTCATTGCGCTCGCCGCGCCGCGACGCATCGCACCGTGCCGCTCTTCCCCGCTGAATAGGAGGGGACGTTTCCTAATCGAACCTCCCGACACCACAAAATGTCTGCAGACCTTTGCCTGCTTGCTTTAGAGACACGTAGTACTAGCAAAATAACCCGCGCTTCGCTTCGGGCCTAAGAGATATCAAGGACTCCATGAAAACACATGTCACCCATTTTCACCACCCCCTTAGCGATCGATTAGGGAAAAATCCTGAAATTGGTTTTTAGGCATTTATGTGGGTAACCTTTGGAAGTAAAAACCAAGTTGATATCTAATTGGGCATAAGAGATATTAGGGAGTTCGCAAAAATATGTTTTACCCCCTTTCACCCCCTTGGGAATGGAATTTCCAAAAATCCTTCCTTGGTGGGTGCCTACGCCAAGAAAACAATGTACCTTCCAAATTTCACGTTCCTAGATCAAACGGTTTGGGCTGGGCGTTGATTAGTCTGTCAGACAGGATTCTAAAACGTAGGTCGTTTTACGCGAGTTTTACAGTATGTTCCAATGGAGAGAATGCTTAGCTTGAAATCACGTGTCCCGGGCGTGCAACTTACTGCGCCCGAACAACGTCATAGGTACACGCGTCGAGGGCGTGGCTCGCCGCAAACTTTGGCAGCACAGCGGTTTAACAGTCAACACACGATGTGTTCTGCCAATATTAGCAAAATATTGTTTACATTCGGCCCTGGTATGTTCATCATTTAATTGCCCTAATATAATATCACGAAACAGGAATGTTTTATAAATGAAACTGACAATTATACTTGGTAAGTATAGCTACTTAACACTGCTTCTCCAGAAGATGACAATAAAATAAGTTATGATGATAGCGAAAGTAACGATGTAAAAACTGAAAAGAATGTCCATGTGAGGTTTAATTGTGTTACACGACCCTGAAATATTTTGAAAAATACTGTAACTTGTCAATATTGTTTTATACCAAGTTATATATTTTTTATGTAGATGGATAATATTATATCAGATTTGCATTTCATTTTGTTAGTACATTACAGATTATTGTCTTGAATTTTTCTCTCCGAATAATCAATGTCTGCGATGATTGGTAGCGATCTGACAAACTACTAATTGTAAGTAACTTACAACACAATTAGTATCGAATCTGAATGGAATACATACCCAACCAATAACAAATTTGGTTCCGTTTTAATTAAAATGATTTATTTTTTATCACAATAATACACTCATGTACTATAAAAATTGAAACTAACAAAAAAAACGCAAGATATATATATTTTTTTACAGATTGGAAGATATCAAAAGTGTGGCGTTTCTCCGCCTGTGACGTCTATCCCGAATCTACCCTAAGTCTAATAAATCTAGCGCATTTTTATCTCGCGTAGTTTTCGTTTTGACGTCGCTGTGCAACGAGGAGTGAAGAAATCTTCGCTACGAACATCGAAGCGGTTTCAATGAAGACATCAATGCGAATTTTTTTAGAAGCCTTATCCAAGACAATGGGGAGTGAGTCTCCGATAGTCCGACAACAACGGGACCCGAACAGTAGCGGATTATTCCGCGACTTCGAAGTACGGAACAACGCTCTTTGAAAACGCTTTCAGACGTTCCGATAGGCCTTCGCGCTGCGCTCAACTGCACTCGATATTGCCTACATTAATGGTAAATATACTTCTATGAAGTTAATACTTCGAACACCCCATGGTTTCACGCTACCTATACAAATGCGTCTAAAAAAAAATTACAAATTTTAACTATGTTTACAATTAGAGTAAAACGCCGCAGTACCTTTCCATCCAGAAAACACAATCATTAATTAATATTGGATTCCTTAAAGATCGCTTCCATTTAAAATCCTTGAGTATTATCTAATTGATAGAATAGGAGCAAAATGAATCACATTGATTGTTCCTCATCCTATATACAAAACGTTGAGTAAATGACCGTGAAAATTATTCTCCGCCACAAACAGGTACCTATCTATTTGAACTGTGCACCTATGCTGTGGAACCATAGTGAAATCTCTAGGTTTGAGTCGACCTAAATAATTATCAAAAACAATAGGAGATACATACTAATATACCTACCAAATCTAATCCAATTCTTAATATTTTTTCCTTTTATTAACTCCTTGAAAATTTACAGTTTGTTTTGCTTTTTTTAAAAACACACGGTGAATTATTTTAACGTATCGTTGGTTATCATGTATCTCCATAGACAGGTACTTTCCCATTGATTCTTATCTAACAATAAGTTCTAGGGTTTGTCGGTTTTTTAAAGCAGTTTTTATTCATAAATTTGTCAAATTTAAAAACCACGTTTTGAACTGAAAAAAACGATTTTATATACTAGAATTAATACGCAGAAATGACACATATTACTCAAATTAAATATTGATTCCCCCTACTGATTTGTGTAATCAGAATGAAATCACAGTACCTACGCATTTCACTGTTACTCGAGGGTTAAAAATCTCTAATCACCGTAAAATAATTTAAAATTCGCTGGTAGAATTTACGTATTAAGTTCCACGGAACTGTAATTATATCGACTTTTGTTACGTGACAAACTGTAAGTGTTGACATCAAAGACGATCGCGATGCAACAAGTAGGTACGCGTTGCTGAATCGCCTCCTTCGCACGAATTTTTCTATGGACGTTACCGAACACAACGTATTCCGAGATTGTCCGTTAAACGCGCCGTGTCTAGTACGCTGGCATTGTATTCCGACGTAATGGATTCACGATCGGTAGATAATCAAACGAACTGTAAAAAGGACTTGGTTATATTCCTCGCACGAACCCGATGTTGATAAGACACAGTCAAGTGATTCATTTTCCTAATATGCCTGCGCGTCGAATGACAATTGGGAATACCGTTTACGTTTTCACTTCGCTGCTCTGGCAGAGCGTACAGGGTTAACGATTAGATACGGGACGAATCTTCCACTTGCAAGGAGAATCAACCCATCGGTTCCCCCGTATTTTCATAAAATTTTACGCATAAGTAAAGCATTCGAAAATATTTCACGCGAAATTTCTTTCGCGGGGTGATTTTTTATTCTTCCAGGGGTGAAGACAGACTTCAGAATTGGGCATGGGGAATCTATTTTGTCAAATTGCTCTGAAAGTAATGGCAATAGAAAAACGAGGTTAAATGCAAAACGTATTTGGGCGAGTTTACAAACACCACGTTCTTCCCAATTCTTTCCAATTATACAGATCTGGGAAAAACAGATATTAATTAAGTGCAAGTATAGAATCTTATGCAATTTAATATTTAAAAAGACAATTCTACGGGATCGTGAAAAATATTTATCCTTCGTAATGTAGTTTGTCTTTTATCCGGAACAGAGGAAGCCCTGGGACGAAAACTGCCCAAAATTCATAAAAATGGTTTCACGAAACTAATCGCGTAAATATTAAATATTAAAAATAAGCAATTTTTACATTTAAGATTCTTTTCCATCTCTACTACTTACCCATGAATTTGACAAAATAGATTCCACATTCCCAACTTTAAGAGCTTCTTTCACTCTGTAGATTCTTATAAACACGAGCAGTTATAAAAAAGTATGTGTCAATTATTTTCGAATGTTCTACTCGTATGCGAAATCTATTGAAAATCCGACGACACTAAGTGGATTGGATTGTAAAATCTTCCTTGCTGGGGGGGAAAGGTATGTTCGTTTAATTATTTCCCATAGAGAAAGTAGGGATTACGTTAATACGCATTCAGCCATAAAAAAAGGATCGCCCTCCCGATGCAAAACACCGTATCGGTGGTTTTCTTCGGCCCCGTGCATTTGCTCGCTGTGGTCATTTACACCTTCTTCGCGTGTTCTTTGCACACCATAACATTTCCGCGCGCCACGATATCATCTCCTTTCTTCTGTTCGCTTTGCACGTTTCTTTGAAGTTTGCCCTGGTACTTCCTGATCTTAAATACTTAAGGAAACGGCGATTTGATCGAGCCGGCCAAGTTCCATCTTTCCACGAGCCGTTCTCGAAACCGTCGACTCTATCAGATAAAACGTGAACGCGATCTTCGAGCATATCGAAGATTCTTATCGTAATTGAAGAAACCTAGCGGCTGTTTCGAGCCAGTTTTCGGCGGCCGAGTGGCTGAATAAGTGGAGCTAGTGACGTGGTCCATCACTGGTCAGGCATCCTTAGAATTTCTTCGGACTCGCAAGCTCGCTGATTTAAAATCTGCTGTTTCCATTTAACGAGAAATAACGGCGACTTGTTGCCCCTTTGCAGTTTAATGTTCCCTAGTTTGCGTCAGGTAATCTAATTTAATTTTATATAGTTTTTACTAATGAGTAATTTCTTCTTAAAATTTAAAGATTCGATATTGAAAGTTCTGAAACACTCTGTGTAACAGAAGAAATTTTTTTTGCCATTTATCGGTGACCCTTTGTATCACTCCTTAATATTCAATCTAATATGGAAAGCAACGCAAGCTTAATTATCGATACCTACCTACTAATTTAAAGTAAAATCACATTTCGTTCACGCGTAAGAATTCTGTTGGCGGAATCAGAATGGAACTACAAGCGTGACGAGTCACAGACTATGGCCACCGATATGTATCTCTCGCATCAGTTTAATCAATGACGTAATACTCCGCATCGCTAAATGACTTCGCCAAATTCTGTGCACAATCAATGCCGTCAAGACAGAACCGTGACTTGGTGAAACTTTCATGGTCCACTTTTGGCAGGCAAATCCGTTCATTCGTTTCTCACAGTTCGTAGCATGTGGAGCACTATTTTTGTGAGATTATACATAAAAAAAATCATTTGTTCCAAATCGATTCACGATATTCTCCTAGAATTGTGTAGATAGGTACTTTCTAATATTTTATCCTCTTAGCATGTAACGTAACATAACGTATATACACGACACATGTCTGTTATTTCATTCTATTTTTAAATCTTCATTATAATCAGACTTGTGGTAGACAAAACATTGCAAAATGTAAGAAATATGAACTGCGGGTGTGGTTGAATTGACACCAGAATTATTATTACTCACTTCGCGTGGAATCATAAAAGTCCGGCCTGGGAGAAAAATTTACGCCACAACTCTTACGAACAATGTACCGTGTACACATACTTAAAGTAAAAAATAACGTTTGAAACATGTTTCTTGTTATTCCCTACCTAATAAATTTCCTTCGCGCTTTAAAAATAGTATTTCTACAAGACAAAGAGTTTAAATAATCGTCCTTTCATTGCATAGTTTCGTTGCTTGTTGTTGTAACACTTTTATCGAGAGTCACACTCGATGTCCCCTGACTGTTCGCAGTTTTCTCCACTCCATTTCCCTTGAAAAACGCACGGTTCAAAGTTCACGGCATTTTACGGCCTACTTCCTTCGACGCCCGTACCTTCAAACCGGAACGCACCTCTTCCTGAAGAGAAACGACGACGAATTAGAATCTGAAGCGTTCCTTAAACGTCACACCCGATGCGGCGAATGACCGACTAAAGTTTAGAGGCTTTTCCCGAGAGCTCCTTTTTCCCCGGCTCGACCCAAGCCGACCCGAGGAGCACAGGAGCACCTCGCCGAGCCTCTTCCACTCGCGGAAACGTTGAAAGCAGATTTTCCAGCTAAATCACCTACACGCCTGCTCGTGAAAGCTAGCGGCAGGTCTTGGCCCCCTTCGACCTCTCATCGTCGCCATTTCAAACATCTCCCTTACTCATTTCGTTGTTACCATTACCGTCATCCTGTTCCCCTTAGATTCTCGTCATCGAGGACCTCGTCCATTCGTTATCGCAACTTTCATCGCCCCTTTCGTCGGGGGAATCACTGTTCTCCTCCAGTCGCTTTAAACGTCGCGATCGTACCATCGGCATTGCCGCGTTCATCGATCTCTGGCTACTGCAATCCTTCGTCACTCATTACACTGCGATTCTTCCCAGTTCTCTGACCGTTGCGATCGAAATCTGGAAGCTTCACGGTAGAGTTTTCGTATCAACTGGCTCTTTCTACTGTAGGGGAAATATCACGAATCAGCAGATTTTTATTCTACTAAAATTAACAATCTCCGGTAGATAGTAATACGAAAGAGGCAAACTTGACTGTAGCAATGAAGATCACCTCCTTTGGGCTTTACCATTGAAATTCAACAGCTGAATGAAACGGTGCTGGTGCCGAACCCTCCGAGGTTTGCGGAACTGTGACAGAGTGCGCTAGGTGTTCTCTTCTATCACCTCTATTTTTGCTGCCATTTAACTCGGCTATTTCCGTGCACAACACTTGTAATTTCTCCCTGGTTTTTCCTTCGTTCATCATTTCTCGCAGTCGTCATTTTCACCGGAGCTGGCGCATCCGCTGCCCGTACCTTCAGTCTTGCCCGTCGCCGTCAAATCGTCGTAACGATCACGGCGCGGCGCTCGTCCTGGCTGGCGGCCTCGTCGAGAGGGGTCCCAGCGTCGGCGTCGTTTCACGGCAGCCGTGTGCCCTCCTCGCTAGGAAATAAGAAATTTTCTTGAGAGATGCGAGCCTCTGCGAGGGAGGAGGCCTAGCCAAGCGAACATAGTTAATTTAGATTGTATCGCGTGAGAAGCAGGAAATGACGAAATATCCTGAGTGCTGACTTATACACGCCGCGTGTATCGTGTTTGCCTGGGCTCGTTCCTCGGTCGCGCGCTGCTCCTCGACTCCTCCGCGACCTCACCACCACCCCCCCCCCCCGCCCCTCCCCCTCCCCCTCTCCCTCCGCCCTCTGCCCTACGACCGCCAGCACGCAAGGATGATACTTTTTTTCCTATCTCCGCTACCCGTTGCATCTATTTTTGCGTTTTTCGCCACGCTTCCGCCATAACGTAACCGTGAGACTTTTTCTACTTATCTTCCGGAAGCATCCTTTTTTTTTTTCTTTTTTGGATCCGACCAGCTGATGATAGATAAGAGATTTCGCGGGCCAATTCGATGAAGGCGATTCAGGAATAATCGCGCTCGTATGAAGGGTATCGTTGTCAGTGAGCCGGCTATTTATTTCTAGAAATCTTTCGGTGCGGCTTGCTGACGCTTCGATGTCCTCTGATTTATTTGAAAGCTAAAAGAAAACGGAAGAATGTTGGAAGGAAGTCGTTGTAAGAATGGTGCCTAGAAGTGTTTTTGCAAATTGCAGGCGGACGTGACGCAGAAACAATTTGTCACACACGATTGGAGGCAGGGAGAATAATGGGAGCTGAGGTTCCGAGTAGGGCGCGATTGGTTTGGAACAGGTACGTGGTTACGTGGGTAACAACATACACGCGAACGCGTGAATGCTTTCGGGGATTGACAGAAAGTAAAATTTGCTATTCTTTCGACTTGTATGTCTAATGTACTTTAATGTATCGTACATATGTCTGGAAGATTAACCAAATATTTGATAACAGAAAATAAATTAAATGTTATGAATAAAGGTACTGTGTATTTAACGCAGTAATCAGCTGACGAAATATTCGTTAACCTATCAAGGGGTTGTACCTAGTCAGGCGGCCGAAAAGAGGCGGATGTTTGTGAATTTTTTGTGAAAAAGCGGAAGCGTATATTTTTATAGAACTTTCTGCACTTAAAAGAGCAACATTTAAAGAACATTTAGTAATTTTTTTGTAGAAAAATATTTACGTTTGCAATTAAGTGACAACCGACATCCAAGAAGCCTTTTTAAAAATTTGGTTTTGAGGTGAGACATTCGCAACCAGATTATCTAAAATCAAAAAGCAAAAAATATTTCGTTGGTATATTAATATGTCCTCTGACTGACAAAGAGAATTTCCGAAATATTAATTTAAAACAAAATGACGGGTATTTAAATTTAAAGTCCTGATTTTTTCTTGCAAAAATCGCGCGGAAAAATTCAGGACTAACCCCTTAAAATACATCGTCTTTTAATTATTTCGACCAATACAGCTGCACGTCACATATCGTTTCGAAAATATGTATTCCCCTGACTATTTGATACAATATTTGAACTCTATTGTTAATCGAAATTAGTATAAACTAATACTTCTTTGTGATTATTTAGTAGGTATATGTTAACAAGTACAGGTACTATTTGAAAGCACAATTGTCTCATCATTTACATAACGAAGAATACAAAATACATCTGTAAAATATAAATATAACAATAAACATCTCTATCCAATCTCGTTACATAATATTTCATTTTCCGCCCCAGTGCTGTTCCCCTCCCGTTAGATAAAAATGTACAGGATAGCGTACATAAACTAGTATCACCCTCGAGGGGTCGTAGACGCGCCATTACATATTTATAAATTAACTGACACGACATAAAGATGTAGATACATCAGTTAATGCAAGGCATAAAACTGGGTTTTCTCCGTTCCACTCCCATGGAGCTTGGTCACCTGAAGAGTTACTATGCCCAATTAACCCTTTGAGAACCGTACGCTTCCCGGGCATTGCCACTTCCGACGTTTGCAGTAGTTTTCGCCGTCTAATTTTTTCGAGTTCGTTAAAAGATCTCGGTATATTATTTTCCATTACGCGACATCAGAAACGACAAACGTGTCGTTTCTGATTTCGATGAACGCTATGATCATTAAGTACATCGAAACTTTTGACACGCGAATATTAAAATTCAACATGTACCTAAATAATTTTCTGTAGAAACCATGCTTCGGCAAAGTGAAATTTCTTTTAAGAAATATGTTCGAATTTAGTTATACCTACATATATAAAAATTTCGTAAATTCTATTACAGGCACGTAAATCTATATGCTCGTTTTATGAGCATAAACTTTTGCGCTAAAGTCGCAGCTCATCGTAAGCTTTCACCTTTGTAAATAATTAGAAATTTCGATAACTTATCGTAGGCAGCGTCGTTCATTAATTCCTCGCGGGAAAATTACCATCTGCCGTCTAATGAGTAAAGAATCATTATGCACCGTTCTCGCTGTTCCGATCAAGCTACGAATCGATCTAAAGGGCACAGAACATCCGACCAACAATTCTTGCAATTCCTTATCTGCGTGGATTGATTGAGAGCCGACGGTGCGCATGTAGGACTTGATTTTCACACGGTGCCGTCATTGGAGGATGTTTTGAAACCTCGGGATTTACTTCTTACAATCGTCATCTAATAAAGCAAACTGCGACAGAGCTTAAGATAAACGCACCGAACGATGCGCGTACCTGCGTACACACATTTTACCCTTCTCTTGTCGTTTTCAGCGAGTGCGTCGCTGCAATGACTTAACATCTACTTACAAGTTACTTTACATTCATTATGCGGTCACGTATTATTAACTTGCCGGTAATTTTTGTAACATCGCGATTAAATCGCGTTCTGTACAACTATTTTAATAACGCGTGTAGAGCACCGCGCTACCGTTCGCTAAGAACGGGAATGATAGAGAGAGGATGGAGGATAGAGGAAGAAGAAGAGGCAGGGGAGCAACTCTCGAATCTTTCACCTGTGACCCGAGGGACTCGCAATGTGTGACCGTCAGCGATGAATAAATTGAAAAATCACGGAAACGCTTGGCTCGCCCTCGATACCACTGACGATTTCCAATTTCTCATTTCGTCGCACCCCCTAAAACGTCCCTTTCTAAGCTCTCAAGTCCGTCATTCCATCCTTAAAAATCACAAAGTATTAATGCAAGCAACTTTATACTTTCCAAATATTTTATTAAAAATCTTATGTATTTTGTAAGGCGCTTTTAATTATAACCTGATTTATTGTAATGTAGGTATTGAACTTTAGATTTACATTTACCGAAAATTAAGAAATGTAAAGTTGGTCAGTTTTACCAACAACTCGGCGATTTATCAGCCGGTTGAGATTGATTATTTGAATAGCACTGAATTTAATCGTTTAAAACGCCACTGCAATATTACATCCCGCGTGCAGGTATAATCGCAGTAGGTATCTTTCCCTCAGAAGTCAGTGAACAAGAGAAAATTTACAATCTCAGTTGAAAAGCAGTTATAAGCGCTGTACCCGTGAGCATCGATAATATTCCAGAAGCTCATTAGCGATCCAGGAACGTCTATCCCCTTCCTCCGAGTAATTATCTGTTACAACCTAGCCGGCTCGTACGTACGGCGTATAACAGCAGATCAGCGCAACGATTAAGCTCAAAAATAGTTCATGGGAACCCAGCTAAGTTAATCTCCATCGCATTAGTGTTGTTTCATACTGTATAAAATGCTTTCCAAGGAGGAAGCACCTGCACGCATCTCTACCACTCGCGGGGTCATCACTTTCGAAAGCCACCGGGTACCTTGCCACTCGGTACCACTGGAATCGCGTTATTCTAATTGCTATCTGACCCACAAATCACGAAGGTCTACGGGCGAGTAACGAGGAAAGTACCAGTTTAATTCGGACCTGAAAATATTCGTAAAACGGCTGGTCGATGCTCGATCGCCACCGCGACGCCTTGACTACTTTGGCATCTCACACGTTTAGGCCTGAATACTTTTGAAAGAACGTCACCTGAAGTACGCCTTATTTCAATTACACAGTGACACTGTATCTACGTATGTGAGTCCTAGTTCTGTAATAGGGATTTTAATAAGCAGTATTTATTTCTGTAGATTTGCGTGCGCACATTTACCGATAAATGGCCATAGGTATGCTCCCCTTACAAGAGTGCTCGTTAGCTTACATATCTTAGTCCTTCGTTAAATGCAGTGATGTATGAGTTTTTGCGAAGAATTATCTAGAATAATTCTTAAAACAGTGATGTATTAATTCACAGAATGATACATATCCAGACGGGGTAGGGTGTCTCATGCAACTCATCAGCCGAGCTTCAGCTTACAAGCAGTTAGAAACTGAAGAAAATCTTATACAGCAAAGTTAAATGATTTTAGATTCTCGATGCTTTTATGTTACTATTCTGCTCTAGCTGCAAACAGCGATCACATTTTTGCCAGAATTTTTCGAGATCCACCTTGAAATTATGCAGGTGTATTTTTGAGATCCGAAATATTATGAAAATGCACAAAAAGAAAATCGAAAGAAAGAAATTTCACAGTGGCTTCCTTCTTTAAATGAGTAGATTTGGAAAATATTTGTACTACTTACTACTGTTCAAGATTAAATTAGAGCTGAGAATATTTGTCGAAGTTTTCGGTATTCAAATACTTCAGTTGCTCAATTATTTGGCGAATATATTTCGAATATTCAAGTATTCGAAATTTATTCGTAGTATTCGAATACTTCTAAAATATTCGAATATTAAATTATCCGAATAGTCCCAGCCCTAGATTAAATTCATTTTCAAGGAATCCAAAGAACGAGAAACTTCGATCGGAAAGAAACATAAAACAATTCTGATTAATTGTACCACGTCTCGTATCATCGTAATTGATGTCTCCAGGTTTTCTTACACTCATCCACCTATCATCGAATTCCTTCCCCCTTGAAGCGAGTGCTCTACTGTTAATTACTATTCGCGTAATTGATCACGGTCAAATTCTCATCCAACAGTCACGCGTTGAACGAGACTCCGAGTGAACTCACTGACAACAACAAAAATTAACAGACCATTACGAAGCACCTACACGGCGTGTACTACCGGTACCATTTCAGGCTACGATAAGCAAGGTCGCGTGTACGGAGTCAGAATCGTGCGCTCTCTTTGGTCTTTCGCGAAATTTACGATTGGTCCATCTTGGCTGGGGAAAAAATAATAGTTCGCCACCGGGGCGACCTACCTACCCCATGCATGCGCACGTACATACAGGTACACAGAGTTTCGCCGTGGGCTGTGTTTCTCGACGGTGTCCTACCACCCACAACCAACAACAGGCCAGGCCGGGGCAGAGAGTCTTAGGCCAGCGAGGACTCTTATAAGAAGGGGTTAAGAAACTCTCGAACTAAAGTGCCTACACCGGAAGCAGGGGCCTTGCTTTCTGGGCTAATAACCCTACACACATCGACTTCGCAGCGTCTGCGTGCGCGTGTACACGCTTAGAGACGAGAGCACGAGAAAGAGAGAGAGAGAGAGAGGGGGGGCTGGGGGGAGTTGAAGAAGGTGAACAGACGAAGAAAGGGGGAAAAGAGGTGCAATACTCCATGGAGAAATCTTACGAGGTGTATAATACGAATATACGAGGACGCACACATTAACCGGGACCCCTTATCAGCATGCAAAGCCAGATTTTATGTGCGATTGACTGATGCCGAGCCTGAGGATTCGCGAATTGCAGTTAGCTCTGTTGCGTATAAGCTCGCTGGTATATTGACTCTTTCCTCGTGACTTCGAAGCAAGCAATTCAATTTTGTATTCATTGAGGTTTGAACGCGATGGCGGTAAAATCGTGAGCATTTCAAGCGAGTTGATGTCAGAAAGCATGGAGTTTATTGCCTTTGGATCATTTGAATATCAATGTCTAACAGAGCCTGACGTAGCAAGACACTTACCTTCCTTTTACGGAATTATTTCCTTCTCGGATTTGTTTAAAGTAGGTATTTCGATACATCCATTTATTTGTATTTATACGCTGTACTTGGTATTTGCAATTGTTAGGCACTAAAAACCTCACCCTTCTCTTTAATTAATGGTCCAAGTATCCTCTGTGAAAAATAATCTGATATGCACTTGTAGCATGCTGGTATGTAAGTGAAAGGATTGTGTACGCTGCGGTAAAGTCAGAAAAATAGATTCAATGTTGCCCAATGATTGTGTGTATACGGTCGGACACTCGAACACTTCGGAGTTCATCGCAAACTGTTCGTCACAGTATAAAGTCCAGATGGAAGAAAAGATGTTGGGTAAAAGAAAAATGCTGTTAAATTCGAACATTTGCTGGATTATAATTCGGAACGCGTAGGGGAGGGAATCTCTATTCTTTGGGCTAAAAACATAGCAAAATTTGAGATTTTTTTTTAAAAAAAACCAGCGTTTCGATTCATCTGAAATTTGGAAGATGTTTTGATGCATCTTTGAAGAAGCTACAGTTTTTTTTGTATTAATTTTTAACCATAAATATTGTAGTTATGCATGATCGACCATCACGCCGCGTAAAATTCGTCGTGTCTTGGTGTGCATGATATTTATCTACCAGGTAAGTCTGAAACAGAAAAATGAAACGGCGCTTTATTTTATACATACGTAGCTTGAAATTGATGAACCAGGAAGAAACAAAAAAATTTATCGATCAGTGTGGAGAGTTTTCAAACTGAATACTACATTTGTTATTAAAAATGAATAAAAGAAATTGCAACTTTTTTTCAGGATGCATAAAAACATGGTCCAAATTGCAGATGAATCGAAATGCTAGTTTCTTAAAAAAAAATTCCTAAATTTTTCTGTTTTTAGTCTATAAAATAAGATTCTCCCCTTAATCTTTGTGGACACAGCGCCTGATGAGAGCTCGATTCCATTTTACTACAATTAGGAAAATAGGTACCTACATCTGCAACAAGGAACTCATTTTCCAGATAGAAACTATTGATCCCAGAACAATATTGTATAAAACTTATTTACTTCTTCTTTTAAGATCTGTACTTAATTTACAAAAAGGTCCATTTTTTTTATAACAATGGTGAACCATTTGCTGCTAACATCGTAGAATTTATTTACACTTTGTCTGCATCTACATACATATTCAGCTGAGATGATCAAAAAAGTGCTTATTCAGGTGGACTTGGCTCCATGCGGATTTTGCATTGTTATGTACATGTGCCTACCTTTGTTCATAGTTCATACACCCGTGGATCAATAAAGTATTTTAAAAGTAGCATAACACCGCGGCATGTAGCATATTTCACGAGTAAACTATTCCAAATCATCCTCGAAGCTAGCGCATAATTACCTCGCGTTATCTTCATCTATCCGTGTTTCCATAAAGTGCAAATTGTTGCGGGAATGCTTGTTACTCGAGAAAAATTAATATCTTCTTTTCTCACGGTGTTCCGAATAAAGTGGCTGTACGGTTAAGCCTCCAATTAAATGCAGAATTAACCCGAATACGGTGTTTCTATAAACAACACCGACGATATCCAACGCGTGTACGCGCCCGACCCTCAACTACTTAATAAAACGAAATTAATTTGTAATTACGTTAACCCGGATGTGGCCCGTTCCCCACATCCCGTCGTCTTCGAAAGCATATAGAGAAGAGCCAAAGTTCCGCGTTCACCGCGACCCGACGCCACGCCGACGTCTCGGCGTCAAAAGTCTAAAGACCTATCGAACTGTCTGCTGCGCGCTGTATCCATCTTCCATCGCAGCCAACGCGCGTTCTGAACGCGACCTGTCGCATCCTACCGAATACTTAACGCAGCCTTTAATTACATCGCAGGCAGAGAGGGGGAACGAAACCCTTATTCGTTATCACGGAAAACGGTACAGTATCCCGTTTTCTGCTTCCTCCGGTCTCACATAACGAATTAAGCACCTGTGCGTGGGATTAGAAGGTTTCGGCTGACATGCCCATATCTCCCTCCTTCTCTCCTTTTCTTTCCCCTTCTTTTTCCCTCTTGTTTTATCGCTCTCCTCGATTCTTCTCCCTTTCCCATTTCCTCCGACCTCTTTGTCCTTCTCTCCCTCCACACCAATCCCTCCCCCGTCGACTCCCTCTCTCCCCGCACCCTCTCTCTCTCTCTCCCCCTCTTTCTCTCTCTCTCTCTCTCTCTCTCTCTGTTTCCCGTAGTCGCTTGACACATTCGCGTGGAGAAAATGCAGCGAACTCCCCCGTAGCACGTTTATATAGGAAGGGAACGGATGTCTGGTGTGTAAGGAACCGCTAAAATGGTGTTCGCTCTTATCCGAAGATCTAGAGCGGCGATGCGAAGAGAGGCACGCGGAGAGCTATACGTAAGGTAAAAGGGGGCTCATGACTGGTTGGTCGGTCGGTCGGTTGGTTGGTTGGTTGGTTGGTTCGTTCGTTCGTTCATTCGGTTCGTTCGTTCCTTCGTCGTTGTTGTTGTTGGCTGTCTGGTTGGGTCGGTTAGTGCCGTTACCAGAAAGAGGCCACCTAGGTTTGCAGCCAGCCAAGTTAAACCTCGAACTTTCTTCGTAATGAGACACCAGCCACGAAATGACAGACGCAATTAAAGCAGACGTACACCGGGAGGTCAGGGATCCCCTGCCCCCCAACCCTCTCTTGGGGAATCAGGGAGACACGCTGCCAGCCGGCGATTTTCACAACGAGAAACGCATCGCTGCTTTTTTGCTCGTCACCATGAGCACGGTTCGTGGAATGCCTCGGAGATCGTACGTACGTCCGGATCCATTCAGACGCTTCTGCCAGTCATTTTGGAAATGCAAGGCTGCACTGTTATTCGTCACGGTGTCTTCGTAATTTTATCCGGCCCGACGATCTTTTCGTTTCATCGGCGTAATTTAATTACCTGACGTCCTTCTTCCCTGTGTCTATCCCACGAGCCTGAGGAACTCTGTAACAGATGGCTACCCAACGTTTAACGCAATATGTATCTAGTGGTGCGAATGATTGTGCCACGTATGTTTATTACGATCCAGCATATTTTACGTCGGAACAATCGTCAAAACACTGTGGCACTTATTTCATTCGATGCGACAAACACGTGGTCATTCACGGCAAGGGGTGTCCTTTTAAATCCTTACGTAGACTTGAACATTCTGCGAATTACTTTACATTATGCGTTCGATTTATTAAATTGGTATCACAGTAGAACAGCCCAAGAACCATTTGTAAACGTTATTGTACATTTTTTAAGCAATAAATGACGCGCAGAAAATAATTCTAAATAAGTACAAATGCGCGGCGATGGTGACTGTTCGTAAGACGAGCGATCCCCATGGATTGGTGTTGGGCGATATGAATCACTGTCGGCCTCTGTACATAAAACGTAGCAGTGCCTATTCCTTATTCCTGGCTACTTAAGATTTTCCAGTTTTCTAAATTTCAAACTTTTATTTCGTGTTTTCTGAAAAAAAAACAACAATGATTCTTTCTCAAACAGATCGTGTTTACTTTATCGTTATTGGAGATTCCTTACCTTCGGATACTCCCAAGTTGTTTCGTGACCATTGCAATATCATTCATAGTCATACTTACCATTTAAATTACGTGGCAACGGAGATATTCGAGTGTTCTGTTTCTTGTAACCCGCTCTGTGTATAAATAATTCCTGATTAAATTCGCCGAAACTTGTAACTTTCTGTTTCTTTACACTTATCATAATTACAATGTTATTTCCCCTCGATTCGAATCACTGTGAATCAGTAAAGCCGAGCTTTAAGATTCGGCTCGCATTAAATAGATAATCCCAAGAATCAAGTGAATCTCCGTTTTGCTCCATGTTTGGCGAAAGATCATCGATTCACTCCTTTTCGAGACGATACCAAGACTCGAATAGCGATTGCAATGGAACCCGCTTCTCGTAAAACCGCCGTCAGCGAGAAACGAAAGCAAAGCACCGACAATTGTATCGACGCTTAATCTTTACAGCAGGCCATAAAGACGCAAGCCCTCCCCGCGTCTAGCTGCGCAGTTTGACGATCGCGAAACGCAGATTCGTCCTGATAGAACAGAGGATGAAGTCTTGGAAATTCGGAATTCCTCGGAGCAACATGAACTTTTTCAGGCAGTCAGTTCAACCTTGCCCCGTTTTACGTCTCCTCTTAACACAACAATGGAAACGCAGCGGTACAACACATTTCACTTTTTCGCAACATGTGTACCGGGGCAGCCTAAAAGTATTGCGCGATTTCCTACGTCTTGCCGCGGGAGAACTCGCCTCGCAGGCACAATGTAGATTGGGTTTGGCCGTGTACCGTAAAAGCGTAATTATCATCTTTCGAAACATGCCGGCGTCTCTCCCGAAACATCGACCCGTTTCCTTTACGAAAATACAAGGTAATCGGCGCTTGGAGAACAGTTTCGAACGTGTGTTTTTGGCAAGAAACATTCCTCTCCTCTAAATGATAATTATAATGGCTCGATATTAGCTTAGGCCGCGTGCGGACTTGAGGGCAAACACGGACGAGGCAAGCCGCGAAGTGCCTCGGACCGACTCATCAAAGAGAATTCGTGCTCACGTACGGACACGTCGATTTGTTTGTGTTATCTGACACTGGCTGCTGGATTCAGTGGCCGAAACAAGGGTTTCACACTTCGTACTGCTTGAGATTTAGCAGGGGATTTACTGTATCGAGTTGCAAACTTCTGATTTCTCGTATGGGATTTGGGTCCAATCAGGTGTCCCCACATATAGATACATATAGTTTTTAGCAGTAGTGGATTTAAGAAAAAAGGCCCAGGTGGCGAACGTTCTAAAGGGCCCGTTTCTCGGGGAAATGAGGAGGTAGTTTACTAAAAAGGGGCTCAGTGTAATAATATAAAAAATAATATAGTTTGAATAAAGTCATAATATTTTTTAAGGATGGGGCCTTGGGGGCAGGTGGCAACTGCTTATAAGCCATAAAAATTCATTCTATTCTGACAGTAGGAAATAAATCATTTTCCTGGTAAGAAAGCTGAAAATCTTGAAATCTGCAAAAGAGAAAACAATATCAACCGTGCATAAGTATAATATTCAACAGTTCTGGTCTTTGTATCTTAAGTGTTTGTCTCGCTTTGTATACGCTTGTCACGAGCTTGCCTCTAATCTATACATGACTCTTTATCTCTACAGACATTTTTTACTTTTTCAACTTTCCCCGTATCTACTCGTAAACACTGTATCATCCTGTCACCACAGTACTATCTTTGCTCCATGAACCCTTAGTCGCCCTAGCTTCTGTGTTCTCCATCAAAACTTCCTCCCCCTTGTGTAATTCTATCGTCCTCTATCGTACTTTCTAAATCCTTAAAGCCCTGTTCCAACCAATTACTATTCCAATCGTCAATCTGATACTATTAGGTCACTACCGATCCCATTTTAAGTTCTAAAAATGGTTCCAGTTTCTTGCCAATGTTCTAGTATTAATTCTATTACTTACAATTAGTCTAGTAAACCTTTGTAGCAAACTAGTAGTTCGCTCTTGTCTCGTGTTCATTACATGCTTCTAAAACCTTAAACATTATTTTCTAATATTATGTACAAATGTATGCATTTCTTAAATTTACAATATACATTTCCATACTCCCTATTTGTCAGAGGACGTCCTATATATTCCAAAGACCCTTATTCTTGTCATAAATTACTCTAATCTTCCTTATACTTTTTTCTTAATAACTTTTCATCAGATAAATCCTATTTTTTCCACGACATCGTGTCTCTTAAATATATTCGCGTAGTTTACCCTGGAATACTTATTCTATTTCTAATCCCACTTGTTGTAACATGTTTCTACACTTTTTTACTTTTTAGGCGAGATACAATTTGTGTGAAATATTTTCGCAGAATATTCATTGCACTTCAATCGTGTTTCAGCATTTTACATTAATTGCAAGTATTTCCTATGTGCGATATCTGTTAATTTTGTCCTTTAAGGGGTCTCTCCCGTTCACCCTGATTACACGTAGAAAACATTGCTTCGAATAAAGTGCATATTTACCAAGGGTTACGTGCCACCGTTCGTCCGTAAATGTTTAACGTTCAACGTACACGTGCAACCGGCATGAGTCTAATCGCGCGGCACGTTGAACTGTTGCAGAAGTAGGTACTACCGTGGTCGCATAATTTTCTTCTAAAGGGTTACCTTGTTTCCCTTTTTTTCCACGAAACAGCCTCTACCCCCGGAATGGCTCGGCCGCCCGTAGATAAGCAGCATCGATTCGATCGACTCGATCGGAAGTGGCCCATCCTCGGCGGTGGCTGTAGTGGCTCGATAAGACGCGGGAACCGCGCGCGAAATGCCGAACCTTATTTATCGTCAGTCGCGTTACCGCGCGCGAAATGCCGTGCCGTGGCTTCCACGGGAACCCGGTCGAATAGTTTTCTGTGATTCCAGCCATCCCGACGCCACGGGGCCACGTTACATTCCACCTTCGATCTTCCAGCGATCTTACCGGTCCTCCTCCGCAAGAAACACCGGCACCCACCTTTACCCATAGGTGTATATTCACGCGCCGCGGGAGCTCGCATAAAACTGCTCCCGAGTTTGGTGGGGTCAGAGATCACGTTACCGGCCGATAAAGATCTCGCGTGAGTGATTGTCGATGATATTTCACTTAACGGATCGTCAAAGTCCGCCGCGCACACGGCCCGATACCAGGAATTTCTCCGACTAACAGCAACCCTTCGCTCTGATCTGTCTGCTCAACTTGCTTCCCGAGCGTTGCTCGGTTTCGCGCGGCACACGGTGGACGTACCTGCGTAGGTACCGAGGACAGCACAACCGAAGTTGTTCGGTTATCAGCGCTCTTCTCTTCGGCTGTATGCGAATAATACGGACGCGGTCAAACGTGGTGAAAGATTACTTGCGATTGTCTTCTTTCGCGACCTAAAACTGTACAGTGGGATAGGATTATTCATGTTCAAGCGATTTCTTTTCCTTTTTGCGGTTTTTGTTTCGGATAGCAAACAGATTCGTGCTTCCTTATAGCAGAAAAACTTTGTACGTTCGAACGAATAATTCCACACTCTTTACCACTCATATGTTACCTTACCGTCGCGTCGCGATAGTGTACTGTTGCTGTGTCCAGTGTACCTACAGCTTAAACATTCTCAAGTGTCCCTTTTTATGCTCCTCGAATAAATATAAAAAATATACACGGGATATTGTATACAAATAGAGGTGAAATTTAGTATCAATGAAGTGTACGGTGTCTATTTGTAATAATGTCTGATCTAAGGAGGTGTTTTTGGGATTGAATAAACTAGTAATGAGTAGGGATATTTTTCAGGTACTAGACTCATTGCGTGTAAAGGATAAAGGTAGGAAACATTCTTCAATGGGGTGCAATGGGTCTTCAAACGCGACGCGACGGACGGACAATGTGAATATTACCATGTGCAACCCATTGAAGAATGATAGTGTGAATCTACCTTAAAACGGATTTGATGTCACCTAATACTGAAAATTGAAATATTTAATCAAAAAGTGCGAGAAAATATATCGTTGATCCAAACAGGTAGATGTTTAAGAGAAACTCAAACTTGAATTTATTAGCGCTCGTAGTTATGGTAAGAGTAAATACGCCAAAATAGTTAGTTCAAAAACTACATGAAGAATATTTCGAGATAACGACTACTGTTCGCATGACACGGTTGGAGACAAATAATAAGATAAATCAGACATATAATAATATCAATAAAATATCGGTAAAGAAAATGAAAGAATTTACAGAAGAATTCGTAACAAATTATCTTGAATTTTAGAAAAAGGTATTGTTTAATAGCCTGGAGATAATCTAACGCTAATGTAAGCACGTGTAACTTAGAATCTACTAACACTAAAGCACGGGTGTGAAGGAATAGATACATAACTAATCTGGAATCTGGATTTGACAGTTCTTCTAATCGGAGAACTCATATTTATGAACAACATATAATGAATAAAGAAGTTTACTTCATTATGTAAATTTTTTTTAAAAGTATGGTAAAGCTTAAGCTTCCAAGGAATTTTTAATTTCAACAAAAAATACATGGATTCAATAGAACATAGGTACCTATTTAGAATCAACTGAAAAAACGAATACGAAAGCACAAGAAAAAGTGTGCTTTTACAACAATAGTTGCAGCAATAGTTTACAACAATACCAAAAAGTTAGTCTCATGAAAATGGGACTAAGTAGTAACAAAGTATTAAAACTACATACACATTTACTTATGTGAATATAGATATAGTTAGTAAAAAAAGTATTTGGACACTTTTTAAACCGCATAACTTTTTTAGAATTGGTCCAAACGACATGAGTTTTTTTTTTAGAAGCTAGAAGGATTAGTTTGCTAAATGAAGTGTTTCGTCGTTTTGGAAAAAAATGCAATTAATCGGAACAGCAAAAACGATAGAAGAGGTGGTTTTTTTAAACTTTTTTGTGAGCCCGTAATGAAAATTCCAAAACGAAACAAAAATCTCGAAACTATTTATGTTCCAGTGGCGCCACCTATTGCAAATTACAAGGAAATCCACCGCGTGTGTTCCTAGCGCCACTCGGCACGTAAGAGGTCACGAGCTACATATTCTTATTTCTTCTATCTTCGCGGTTTTTTCTTTTCTATACGCGTTCCGCTTTCGTCCGCAGAGCGCATGCTTTAGCGACTGGCGTTGGCCGTACCGTTTAATTAACTAAACGTAGCAGGGGCCGATAAACGGCACGTATCGCTCATAAACTTACCACCGCGTTCGATGCTGCTGATAACACTCTATCGTTGCTGGTTTCTTACTCACTGTTATGTCAGCAGCCGCGTTCGAAAGCACCTTCACGCCTACGTTCTGCTATACGTATCGAGGAAAGAACGTGTATGCACGGTAAATACCCATCCCTGCGCGTGCGCGTGTGTGCGGACGAGAGGAGTAGTACTTACAACGCTCGTCAGGAGACGATAACAAACAGCCCTTACTAAAAGAGTGATTTTCGATTGACGTGTTCTTTACAACGATTCTTCACAAGTCCTCGTATTTATCGTATTTTCTATTAGTGTAATTACCACATAATTATATATGTAATTACATATTTATTATAGGTATACATTATGGAACTTGTTTTATTATTTCTCCAGATAACCGTTAACCCCTCAAAATTTCGGTTCATTACGGTGGTTGGGTCATACCGTAGTACAGCCGTACAAAAATCTGTGTTATTTCATATTTAGCACTAATGGCACTTTACAGTTATCTTTATGTCTACTACATACGTGTTCAAAACTGTGGATTTATCGATAGAAATTATCGATACAGTATCTATAGTGCAGACACAGTATCATAAACTGCAAGTGAACGGCAGTTATATCTAACTGGTCTGGTACTATTACAGAACATGACTACTAATGTGGCGCAATGCATATTTGTACAAATGACATACTATAGATAAACACTTAGAAAAAACGTGACGATGAGTGCAAATGTTTTACTTGTCCAACCCTTTTTTCTCTGTCGACCACTATATACTGTTAAGTGCTAATGCAAAATTTATTGTATAATTCGTTCTTTAAGAACACGAAAAATATATCGGTATTCCGTGACTATTATTGCAGAAAATGGTTGATGAAATAAAATGATTTTATTGAAGAAGCGTTACCAAGAAATATAATCTTTGACAGTATTCGTTTATATTTTAATACATTTTTTTATAAACGTGCATAAAAATTAGAAATTGGAGCTCTTAGTTTTAAAGAGGAAACTCATTTTCTATTCAAAGGAAAGTCAGCTATGTAAGGTCAACATACATATAAGATTCTCAGCTTCTTTTACTAAACGCATAAAAATTTTTGAAAGTATAAAAACAGATGGCTTTTGCCTTTAAGGGATCAAGTCGAATAATTTTACACTAAAAAGATTCAATAATGTAACTGAGAAAAAGCAGTCTTTCGCCAAGAGTGAACAGTATTGAACATAATATTTGTCGATTTACAATTTATCAAAAGGTATAGTCATCATGTATGTATGTAAGTAGAAACACAGAAAAGCACGGGCTCGTATTGCGACTGTTGAGTCAATCCCATATGATGCAATTTCTATCACATTTGGTTAAAAGCGGCAATCTTCGCGCTCGTAACACCTACGGCCATTAATAATTCTTGCCCCAGAGCCTTTACCACGTGGGTTTTCTTCGTACGACTGCGAACGACCATTTCTAGAGGCACGTTAAAATCGCGGCTTCTGTGTGCGTAATGCAGTGGATGCGTCTTGGTCGTTGGTTGTCTGACTCTTGACTCGATTTCGCGACCGCAACTTTCGAAAGATATATCTCTCCCGATTTCCTTCCCTTTCGTTTCCACTCACAGTTCCTCTCTCGCTTCTTTTTCTTAGCCAACGGTGCTTCCCTCTCGCTCCCCTTAGCCGGCTTGACGGTCCTTCCCTCTTTGTTCTGGTCCCTCTCTCGCCCCTTCCGTGGTTGTTCTGATTCTCCCTTCTCCTCCCGTCCCGCCAATGGGACAGGGAGATAGCAGACCCCGTCGAGGAGACAACATAAAGATTTAAGACTCCAAGATGCGCCAATAAACATGCTGCGGCCGTGCAGTCAGCCTGCGCTTCTCTACTGCGTTCGCTTCTGTTCCGTTTCATTCGGTTCCGCTCCGCTCTGTTCCGTTCTCTGTTCTGTTGTGTTCTGTTTCACAGCCAGCACACTGCACAGGGGAACCGAGCTGTGTGCAAGCACGTGTGTGTATCCGAGGAGCGCCGCTCGTCCGCCGTGCCGCACCGCGCCGCGCCTTGCACGCGGATGCAGGTTGCCCCTCGTATGCACGTGGTGCCACTGTGCGGCTGCGTAACGTCCTTTCGAAAAGTGTCTCGATGCGTATGCAGATATGCAGCTTAGCATGAATAGTATCTAGATCCGGCGGAGGATAACCCGCCGCGATACCGGCAGATCCGTGCGCTGAGAGCCTGGATTTCTAGAAACGCGCCAACACCGGAAGGAGGCATTTCTTTCGCTGTAACTAGCAGCACGAATTGAAATTACGTATAAACAACATACGCGGAATTGTCGTCCCGTTTCATTTGTTTTATTTCTTTTTTAGCAAGTTCAACCGTCTACACGGGCATTGAACAGAATCACTTTCAACCGCTAGGCTATAGCAGTTCTTTTTTCTTCGGTCTATTTCATTTACTCCCCTAATACATTCATTAACGTTACGAGGATCGTTAAATGGAATCCCCGTTCCGCTCCTCCCACGGCAAAATCACTTGTCCTTTAAAATACATTTGAGACATCCCCTAAGTGATCTACGACCTTTACTGGGACGCATCGCCGTCAAGAAGGAAGAGGCCTTCCGGATAACGAGACAGAAGTACACCTGCCGCGTTCGTAGAGGAGGCAGGACGCTGTGAAAAGTTTTCAATGCGAGGACGGTCGTACACCGCAAAAGTAGTAGATCGGGGACGTTGGTCGACCATGCGGCAAGGGACTGAACA
Organism: Andrena marginata; assembly: GCA_963932335.1. Classification (NCBI taxonomy): domain Eukaryota; kingdom Metazoa; phylum Arthropoda; class Insecta; order Hymenoptera; family Andrenidae; genus Andrena; species Andrena marginata. Next base: position 1,873,612 of record OZ010664.1, on the reverse strand, counting down.
GTGGACCTGTTGCTGGTAGTGGTGGTGGTGGTGCTGCTAGTGCTGCTGCCGCTGCTGTTGATGCTGGCGCTGGTGCTGCTTCTGCTTCTGCCGTTGCTACTGCTCGGGCCTCCTTCTACTTTTGCCTGTCCTCTCGCTCTCCCGGGCCAGCTTATTTATTCCTTTCTCTGTCGCTGCTTCCCTTTCTTCTTCGACTTCTTTATTTCTGTCCTTTTGCCCGTTTTCTGCTTCCGCAAACGACAGCCACTTATTTATACCCCGCCTTTGCATCGCGCGGGAGCAAGCGAGGGCGCTTTTGCGTTTACTCGCTACTGCCGTTCCCTGCCGCTTCTGTGTTCGCTCCCTCCCTTTTGTCCGTGCTCGCTCCTTATTGTCCGTGCTCGCTCCCTCCAACGGCTGGCCGTGCGCTATAGCGAAACATCAACGGCGAGACACTTTGCTCGCAAACACCGTGAGATGCGCTCTCGATGCGAGAGGCAATTCCGCGACTGCATCACCTGTCAACGCCGGATCGCGTTTCAGCAGGTCTATATTACATGCGGCATGTGGATAGTGGGTACTCCCAGTAATCGCTACCAAACTCGGAACCATCGCTAATTCGTCGATCGAGATATTTATGACGGTTACTTCTTTATCGATTCTACGTTTTGTCCTGCAGTCATTCACATTAAAAACCCACCTCCACCCTTGCTTACTCATTAATCTCGAAGAAATACAATGCAGTACGAATAGGTTTAATAGGAGTTTCCAAAAAACTTTCCAGAACAATTTCTACGCATCATCATTTACCGAACTCGATCCATCAAACATTTCGTCTCACTTTCTCTTAGATACTGCAACGTACGCTTCATATCCCCAAAGTCCCTATAGTATTGTCCGTTATTGGCCGACGCGATAAGATCGACGAATCGGATCACATAGCACCGCGTGACGAAGACCCCTCTCGCCCCTGTGCCGTCCCGCTAAACAGACATCTCCCCAGCAACGTACATTTATCAACCTTTAACGATCTTAATCAGCAAGTCTAACTTACATAAAGTGATTAAACAGAAATCGTAGACTTATTCGTATCTTATACTTTTTACGAGTAAATAATCTGGGTAAATGTTTACATTAGGAGAGGATTCTCCGATTTCAATTCCTTCAAAATGCCGTATAAGACCGGTGGTCCAGTTTGTGTAAATTAAAAAAAAAATTGTGGTCCTGTGTAATCATCTCTAACGCACGTGTTTTCCGCCAGACGCTTCTAACCTTGTAATTCTACGTAGCCCCTGCGTTGCCCAATCCGACTTACCTACCCACTATTGGTATAAACAAGTTTTTATAACCTTTACGACCCGAACTTATTACACGCACCTCTATTAAAAAATCCTTAAAATCGCTTAGAATTTCAATTCTTCAGTTGAATTCCAAATCATAGTTTCGTTCAGTTCTAGTTGGTTACTAGTTCCGTACCAAGATAGTATCAATTCACACTTCATCCGATGCCAACTTATTGTCAGTTCTGGACCTCGATTCCAGTGTTAGATTCATCTTTGCGATACCAAAGTACACAACACATTCATTACATGTCGGACTACTGCAATCAATGGTTCCGATACAGATATCAATTGTGTTGATTACCGGCTAGATTTCGACAAGGGCATAGAGCACGCAAGCGGCCCAGCATAGAAGAGAAAGAAAAAGAGAGAGGAATAGAGAAGTCGGATCGCGAAATAGTAGACTGATCGAGACGCAGTTACGAACTATGGTCCGTGCGCGCCCTTGCAAAAGCTCCGAGGAGCCGAACAAATAAATGCTGAAAAGAGGAACAAAACCGACATTATGTGGCATTAACATACAAAGTATGTCAGACCCGCGGTCCGCAGGCATAACATAGTATCGCTGCGTTCGCATACCCCGCCCGCTTTGCACTGACCAGGAGGAACGGATGGGAAAGCATTGAAAAGAGACCGATCCCAAAAGCGGTGAATAGAGAGACAAGAGGCAGAAGGGAAGAGAAAAGAGGGACAAAAGGAGAAAGAGGGGAAGAGCGGACGTCGAATATGTTCGAGCAGAACGAGTAGAGTGCGAGCGGGAAAAAGAGGGTGGAATGATGAACGCAGAAAGGTGTGCGTGGCTGCGGAAGAGGAGTAAGGAAGAGGATCGTGGAGACCCGGCTAAAGGACGAAAGGAGAGGAGAAGCAAGGGTACGGAGAAGAGGAGTTTACGCTATCCGCAGTCCCCCGAAGTCCCGTCCCGTCCCATCGTTTCGTTGTCCTCGTGTGTGCCACGCGGTGCGGCTTAACGCAAAAGGGCTCCGGAGCGGGAGCGGAGTAACAGAACGCGCAGGAAAGGGAAAGATCCGAAGGCAGCCGGTGGCAAAACGAAAAATCGACCCGCATATATCGAGGCGGCCTGCGACGACGACGACGACCGCGCCGGCGGCGGCGGCGGCAGCGACGACGGTGGGACACACACACAAAACGAAGGATTCCTTGTGTCCTCGCGCTGCCTAGTGGACTCCCGATCGGCTACCGCTAGCGATGGCTGTAAACTTTGTAAAATACAAGATCTCTCATGCATACGATATTATCTGCCTTCTTTTTTCTTCCATTTTATTCACTCCATCTGGTTTCCTAAACACCCTTCCACTTTATTATTTAGCACTTAATAGCCATTGTAATGATTAACTTATCTTTAAATAACACCAAACCGTGAAACACTCCGTATGTTAAGTTTCATTAGATAGGTTTTCGTAAGCATGCGACGTTATAAAATTATTTTATAATTACAAGATGTAATTATTATAGTTCCGTATATATATTGTAGCATCGATATTTTAATATAGTCTGGAAATATCTTTGGCTTCGTAAAACGTGTAAATAAGAAGGTATGCATTCATACTCGTACATTAAATAAAATACCACAATTAAAGTAAATTTTTCTATTAAATTTATTTAAGTTATTAACATTTATTCTTTTTTAACTTCTGGCATGTATAATTGTGGGTTGTATTTGTAAATGCACTGCACTATTCTAACTTAAATAAATTCAAAAAAAAAAATATAATTCGCTTTCAACAAAAAATTTCAAATGAGGTATATGATATTAATAACTTTGATTTTCTTTTACTAAAAGTACTATAGAAAGTACATTTTTAGTCAATTATTTTTCATTGAAATATCACGTGATGTCGCCTGAAAGATTCTAATACTCTTTAATGCCCTTTTAAAAGGACTTCGAGCGGCGATGGGTTAAGCAACGTCTCTGTAATGTTTCGAGAGCCGCGCGTGCCCAACGCTACTCTGTCTTCGCGCCGCTTTTGCAGCTTTATGTTTATTTTTGCGCGCACTAGCTACTGGCGAAAATTTATACGTACGTCTGAGATTCCACATGTACGGATACGTTCATAGAATGTATTATTTTATGGTGTCAAGAAAATAATTCTTGATTTACAAGTTGTACTCAAGAGAATTACTGCCTAGAACCGTAGTGTAACAGATTCGCAATATTGTGTAACATAAAGAATTGCTGCAACTACACTAATTAAACGTTTACTTTCTAATTACGAATATAAAACCTATTTTATGCATAAAAAGGGCATTAACAATTCCAGAAATTCGTTAAACGCATTAACAATCTTAAATCGGGGAATCGTTAAACGTACAACATCATCTTATAAATATAATATTAATAATAATAATAATTCATTATCGATTAATAGCACGTATATACTATACTGTACTAAAATCTGCAAATTTGACCTATTATTTTATAATATTATTGTTATAAAAAAAAATTAAGTAGTTGGTTTGTTAACATATACTAAGTAACCCTTTGAAGATAAGATACCACGACATTTTAGATGAATTTGATATCTTGTGATCCAATACAGACTTACATCAGCATTAAATATTCCACTTAGCTGTTCTTGTGGAAGAATTTCTGCAAGTAAAAAACATGATAGTAAACGGTCTTCTGCTTACCTAATATTTATACGAAGAGGAACTTACGACCGGGATCACTGTGTGTTAATAACTGCACATCGTTTTCTTTAGTGAATGCCTGTAAAGCCGGTGGTACAACACAGCACGTAGCTAAACTAATTTGTACAATATTAGGCTTTATCTGTGTAAATAAAAGACGAAAATGAGATTGAAGTAAACTTACAATTAGTAATGTGAAAATAATCATGCAAAGAATACGTCACGATGATCTTACATTTGCCCATTGAAATAGGTCAATGAATACATCTGTATTTACATCACTTATACCGATACTTGACAATTTACCAATTTTAACATACTCTTCTATCCCAGTCCACAAATGTTTCAAAGAGGCCAATACATCTTCTGAACCTTCTTTGCCTGAGTATGCAATTACCAAAGACTCGATTGCATTTGTATTTAAAGAAATGCAGACTGAAGGATAAGATATAAAAGGAATTAAATATTAAACATGTGACCAATAATATACATATAATAAATTAATAAGTATAACATAAAATTCATGTACAAATTAATAACTTATAATTCTCAGTAGCTACCTTGGTCTATGGCCTCTTTCAATAAGTTCACATCAGGTGATGACATGAAAACCTTCACAGTTATCTTAACATCTTCTCTATTAATGTCTTGCAAAACATTATCCTCTTTTCCTTTAACCTGAAATTATGTTCTCAGTGATTTAAGAGTAACATGTTAAAAAATTTCATATGCAAACAGAAATTAGGATCATACGTACCACCACTGGATTCTCACCACTGCTTTCATTGTCTTTGAGTACAATCTTTAATGTTTCAACTAGCTGAAAATATACGTTAAATGCGTTCTAATAAATATAGCGTGAAATTCTAAAAGCGACATAACCTCAAGAATTATACTTCAAATTATGATATATCACAACTCTTACGTAGCATTCTATGCCATTTAAAGTCACATTTTAAAAACTGACCTCATCCGTAGGATTTTGATTTGCTTTTGTTTTTGGCTCATTCAAGGAAAGTATATTTCCAGTACATATTAACATATTTTGCGACAACATAGCGGAGAGGAAAATTTAAAGAATGCTAGTCAACGCGTAGCCGACGACTAGTCTGCGGCGTTATATACGAACGCTGATATCATAGATCGTTGCATTACGCTTGATTGTTCGTGTTGGGTCTAATCGTGCGCCTCATGTCTGACTAGGCAATTTTTTATCTAAAAAAAAATGAGAGTATCCGATAAAACACAGGATAAGATCGGTGGGCGCACACGTGCCTTCTTAGATGCTGCAAAACATCTGCGGCGTATCATTTAATTTATGTTCAAGTTTGAAATGTACAAAATGCTTCTAAGGCCACCTGCATGACAGTGTAGAAAATTAGACCGTACAAGTTGGTCACCGTTTTCCTCGATATTCATATATTATAATAAACAATTAATTCACAAGAAACATTTTATATTATGTTCTATACAATTTTATCCCAGGCCAAGATTGCAATTTTTTAACATAGATGTATATAAAATTATTAGAACTTTTGACATTTGTACAATATTAATTTTTTAAATATCTGCCGAGCAATATAATTATTTATAAACCGTAAATTCATAATGCTGTGATATTTTAACATATTAACTTTTAAACAGTCCGCAATTTTTAGATCTTAATAAAAAAACATGAATATCCACCTAAAATTTTACGTCTACATTTCATGCCACATCCACTTCTTATTTCATTTTAGTTTAATTTGGATATTCTGTACATGTTATTTTTTGTATACGTACATACAATACTTAAAATGTGGGTATAATTAGATAGTAGCAATATTAACAAAATAGATTAAAGAAAGATTTAAATGAGAATGTGTCGCAATAAAATTCGTTCGAGGTGGCGCTATGGTGCTAGTGCTCAATACAAGAAGGCGATCTGAGCATGCGCGTGATGACGCCGCGACGTCGAACCAATCAACGCCCACATGGGAGATGATACGACGCCATCACCGAGCCAAGCTACGTGAGGCCGCAGCTAACCAGCGTCGAGAACCGATTACCCGGCGACGCTGGTTGGCCGCGGCCTCATTTGACTTGCTATATTACACAATGCCGCTATATTCCTATGTCCATGCGTTTTCGACGTTTTCCATAGCATGTCTCGAGAGGCAGGAGTGGAGTTGATAATAGCGAATTCGGCAAGCACGCACTGCACTGGCGCCAGAGATTATCATACATAACTTTGATTGGTTGTTTCTCATAGATACGACGATAGCTCTACAAGAATCAACCAATCAAAGTCACGCACGGCAATTTTTGGCACCAGTACAGTATCAGTGCGTGCTCGCCGGATTCGCTATTATTTTCTAATCGACAGTCCCCGGCAGTGTAAAATCTGATACCGATCAATTGTTTCAAGCGTAACAGGTTGCGCAACATTCCTAATAAAGCAAAACTTGGAAAACCACTCTATATGAAACTAATAACTCCGAGACTAAAGCTATGATGTGCAAAAAATAAATGTAGTCTGTTTATCATTCGTAACGCGACAGTGATAACGCGAGCCTTAAACATATTTCACGAGAAGTAACAAGAATATAATATAATACAAAATGCCTGTAGATGTACTTGGATACGCGTATGCTGCAACAGTGGCGGCTGGTGGTATACTCGGTTACGTAAAATCAAGTAAGCTTTAATTCTGTTGACAATCGTCTTTTTATTTATTAAATGGTAGGCAAATTATTATTTATATATGGTAATACAAATGTATTTATTGACTTGCTTCAATAGTCAAATGTAAGATCATTAAGATCAATATGCTTGAATATGCCTTCGCTCATTTTTGCGATAGATTCAGCATAAAACGTTTTTATGAAATAGGAGATTTCGCAGCTGACTTCTGTTTGCTGGACCTAAGATAAATTTATTTCCTAAAGGTTCGATTCCTTCTCTGGGTGCTGGACTCCTGTTTGGAACAATTCTGGGTTACGGAGCTTACCAAACCTCAACAGATCCTGCCAATGTGGGAGTCTTTTTAGGAGCAAGCACAACTCTTGGTGGGATTATGGGTTATCGCTTTTATAGTACTGGCAAAATAATGCCAGCTGGGATAATTACCTTCTTGAGGTACTATTTTATAAAACCTAATTGTTTCCCAGTATCAATAAATGGTAATAATTTTTTAATCTAATTAATTTTCTTTTAGTGCTGCAATGATTGTTCGAACTATTGCAAGATACGCAACTGCAACTCCCGTGAAGACACAATAATTATAAATTTTTAATTACTATTTAGATGTAAGGAATTTATAACGCATAATATTTAAAAGATTAACAAATATATGTAATAGCTACATATAACTTTCTTATAATGATAAATGCATTTTGAATATATTCTATAATCTGCTGATAGCTGAGAATATATATGTACTATTGTTTTATATATTATTTTCTGATAATAATTTAAAATGTAAACTATGACTATTTACAAAATTTTATATTGTCTAAACCCATGTCTGCAGTTCTACTCACCAGGGTAAGCATCTTTTGAATGAAAACAAGCTCAAAATGAATAGATTAGTCTATTAACAGACCACAGCCATTTCTTTCAATAATATTTGTGAACATATACAACAATGCTTTAAAATCAATAATTTAACTTACAATTAAGCATATCAATTTTTTGTGATAATATCTTGTTAATACAAAAACATACATTAAAATTGTGGCGATTTTGCATACATTATAGTAGAAACAGGTCATAGGTTCCGAATTACAAATGAGAACCTTCAAGAAGGTATTTTTCTGTTACATTTTTTCCCTTTTTTTATCATTAAATGTTTAAATAATTGAAATATATATAATCATATACAGAGAATTTTATACTACTCTAATAAATAGGTAGATTGTCCCGAAGGTAAGTACTTTTCGTAATTTGGACACGTCTTTGTTTGTTAATGGATATATAGGGAAACGCGTAGTTCAATCGATTTTTTATTGATGTTATAGTACGTATTCGCTTACCATTTTTACGTAGCATCTGACAGAATCCTAACGGTGCATTTGTTCGCTCGCAATGTGTTCCGGTCACTTCCTGTGCATTCTGAAAGATGGAAAATCAGAAAACACTTTTGCGGCATCTCTTTGGCCGTTCGAAACACGTGGAAACACGTTGGGATCTGGGATGTTCTACCCATTTACCCCATCCTCCTTACTCTCCGGACTGCTGCTGACCCCGCCCCTTCTCACTAATGCTTGTTCCTTTCGTTAAAAAATTATTTTCGTAATAAAAAATTCGGCTCTTTGAATAACATCAAAAACCACCGCGATGACTATTTTGTCAGCAAATCAAAGAAATTGTATCTTATATATAGATTATTACGAACACGCTTGGTATTTATATTGCCATGGATACGTATATAGTATATGTATATGTATAGGTTACAGGATTACTTAATCTTGTAATTCTTAATCGATTTTAATAATTTTACTTTCCTCAAATTCCATTCATAATTCATTTAAAGCAGATATTTGAAACAGAAATTATTTCGGTTATTTAGTGATTTTATTCAAGTTATATCAAAACCGTTATAGAGGTAAATACTGACGGCGAATTCCACTTACGCCCAAATCGCCTGCGCGGTTGCGCTATGTAATGAAGATCAGGGGGTTGCGGGCGATTTGAGCGTAAGTGCAATTCCCCCTAAAATACTCGTAACTACTGGTATTCTACGTTTTGGTGCATTGAAATTTTTTTATTTAAAATTGAATGATCGATCGTTCGCATAGGCGATTATCGAGATTGAAAGCTCGAAGTTCGAGTTAGGAAATCGAACGTGCTTCCTGCTGAATGCATTTGCGAACCCTTCTAAGAGCTCCTGTGCTCGGTGGTGTGTCCGTGGGAGGATATTCTGCGGGTTACACCAGATTTTACGAATTTTCCACGAAATAAAACACGATTATCGAGTATCCGACCGGCGCGTCCAAATTTGCTCGTAACTCCGAAGCGGTTACGAACGAGCAAACGAATGTTTTTTCGCGACAACTTTTACGGAGAACTGGTCGCGAGAGAATTCGACAGGCACTGGTCGCCACACGAACGAAGCTTTAACCCTCATCGACCGATTTGACTGATTTTTGAGATCCAGTCACCGAAAACTTCCATCATTCCGTCAATAACCGAGTGCCGACCCGTAGGGTGGCGATCATTTGATAAGGTACGTAAATACCTTTAAGTATATTCGGCATCGTACTCTCTCGGCGAACGGTATAGCTGTATCGCTGCAGGGTATCTCTCGTTACGTGAAAATTTCACTTATCACTGAGTCACGCGGTCTTCACTGTAACATATAAGGATAGATTTATCGGCGTACAGTATTGTCTAATGCATCACTAAATCTCTCTTGAGAGAGAGAGAGATGAATCACGGTTTCCCCGGTTTTCCTGTTAGAACATTTCCTTATTATGCGCAATCATTTCGTTAATTGTCGTTCACGTAGTTTCTGCGTTATCTAACGTGTTTCTCGATAATTTCATTAACGTCCCGTATCTGACGTTCTACGTGACGTTAATTGATGCCAGTTCGAATTATGTATTCATTCAGTACAATACACGACGTTACGATAATAGTATGGCTTATTTGCAAACATTGTACCATCCTGTTGACATGTTTGCAGAGCAGTTTGTATTTCAATACTGTGTTATCTCGAAGCTGCCGCTACCTAACCCGGTCTGATATTTCCTGTGCAAACTAGTAAAATCATAATGAATCATGAGGATTTCTTTCAAATTTTAATATACAGGCATAATAAAGATTTAAGTTGCTGTATATTCTTGAAACGAATAACAGCATGCTGCAAATGTTTTCTACCGGTCTCTGATATGTTTCAAAGTAATAATAAAAATAAAGATAAAATTTTAGCGCGACGCGCCCCATATCGATCTCCGAAAGCTTAGCAATACACGAAATTTCATCCATAGTTTAGCAAAAAAGTAAAAAGGTTTCTGGTAAAAAGAGAATAACGCGCGGAAATGACTTTTACAGATAAGCGCGTTTAAAGTTATATATCCCATAGCGTATTCCGTCTGCATTTCCAGCTGGATGGTGTTACGTATTGCATTTTCGGTTTATCAGAGTACGGACTTTTGAGTATCGAAGCTTGTACGAACTATTAACTGATAGCGTTTCGTGAAGAACCATTAATTTATTCTCTGTTGCATTTGCGAACATTTTACCTTAGAAATCGTTTCGAAAGTTGAATTTCACGAATAATACTTTTGCCTATAAAGGAACATGAAAAAGTAAGAATTAATTTTTTTCACCTTAACTGCTATTTACCAGACAAGTCGCATATGTATGTATTACATTATTAAATGTAAGATGAACGAGTAGTTTGATAAAAATTATGCATATTTATTAAGAGAAATGAATTGTTAATGATAAAAAGAAACGGATTACTAAATATCTTTATAGTTCTATTTTTAGCTGCCGAAAGGAAAATGTACATACGTCGTTATTTAATATACTTCATGTATAACTGAAATATATTTAAAATAATCAAACACATATTTTCCTTCAAAAATTATTTTTGGCGTGTGTTCATTAAATGTTTATTAAACAGTACAATATATCTTCAAATTTTATAATTTACTAATGCTGATTTATAACATTTCATTCCTTCTATATCAGTGTGCTCAAGCAGTGTCTATTTTTAAAAATGATATATATATATATATATATAAAAAAAATTGTATAATGCACACCTGTATTTTAGCTGTAAATGTTACACAGATGGTATCAGGCGTCAGTCAAATGATTTTGATGAATGATTGTGATTAACAATTTTGAACAGCGTAGTATAGATTAAGCGTGGTATTTCCATGCCCCCAATGAAGACTTGATCTCTGAGTGGCGTGTGCATTACCCCTCCATGTCCAATTGGATCTCTGTGAACCGTGTATTTCTTGGCCGTCAGATAAGCTTTGTTCCATGAAGTAGACTTGGTACCACGCAAAGGCTGCCTGATAGTACTTATCTTTCTCATATAAATAGTGGCCCAAATAGTTGCTTCAGGTTCATTATTGTCCCGTGTCCCTCGCAGCCCACAGCTGTTGCCGATCGGACATTACTTTACCATCGTAAAATAGTGTCGTTGCTCAATCGTTTGTTTTCTCTTTCCACTGTACGTGCCTTTAAAATAATTACGAATATAGTTGTCTTGTAAACACTTGAAAAACCCAATCTTTCACTTCAAACTCTTTTATTGGTGTATACGTGTTATAAAAGCTACAAGAATTAAAAATCAGGTGAGTCATGCAAACCTTTTTTTTTTATACTAGCTGTCACTTCTATTCTTGTATCGATCCATAATTTGTTTTACAATTGAATTTGTAAGAAATTGTTTCACCGCGCTAAGATCTGTTAGGGACATAGGTGGTTAGGAAAATTTACATAGAAGTTACTGCTAAATTCATGCATTTCCTTGATGCAAGATTTACTTACAAGATATTATCTTGTAAGTCTGTCAAGAAATGTATGTAATTAATATTGATAAAATATGATAAGATAAATTAAAGTTGGTGGCATTAATTCTATGCGCTCAAATTATATTTCATTATGTATATTCAATGTTACACATATGTTCTGTAAAAGAGCTTTACTTCCTGTAAATTATTTGCTATCTTTATATTCTCATTATACGTTATAATACATGGTGCACTTTAGAACAATTCATTTCACCAATATCAAATGCAATTCACTATTTATTGAACCGGAATATACAAACAGAAATCAACAAAGTCATGTACACACAGTATTGTCTGATATCATTCGTAATTCGTTATAAAAACATCCTCCATTGAGATAGCATTATATTTTCTTCTTAGAACATTACTGTTGAAAGAAATTGTTAATCTGGAACTTCTGAGAAATACTGCATTTCCATATTAACGCGTTATAGTAATGGCATAAATTTGATGTGCCTTTATGTATTAATTATGAATATTATATGCATTAACAGTTCGAAATGTATCAACATATGAGCTTTTAATTTCATTTATTGCATAAAATATTGTTCAGTATGATATGCAATATAATAATTGTATATTGCATGAAATAATAGCGCTAACGGCAAGCATTATTCATTACAGGGTTCTATCTGCGATAGGCTGGTGGGCCAGTCTATTGGTGGGTGTGTGAATAACCGCGGCAACTGGAAGTTGGCCCTGAACGCAGAGCCCCCGTGGCTTTGCTAGCACCCCCATAGTGATTTTGTCTTAACCCGCCTCCTCACGACTCACCCAATTCTTGTTGACAGCTGCCTCGTAAGTAGCTACGTTCAATGAATCAAGGGATCGTAAAGGAATGTCTGTTTCTCGGTTTAACGCTAACAATTTGTAAATTTCAGTTTGCTGCCTAGCACCTACAGATTATACTTTAAAAATTTATAAAATAATCAACATGAAGGTCACGAATTTGAACGAACGTATCCATGTCCTGGACAGTGCGTCGAACGTAATGAGCGTCATCAAAGATATTGCGCTCAGTGAATTCCAAGAAGAGGCTTTTTATGTACTCGATATTGGAGACATTGTCCGCAAGTATCAAATTTGGAAGGAAAAAATGCCACGCGTTAGCCCATATTATGGTGAGATTATTAAACAATATTACGCATAATGTCCTGTTTGCGAGTCGAGAATTAATCGAAGTCTTTCCTAAATTTCAGCCGTGAAGTGTAATGACAATTTAATTGTAATTGAGGTACTAGCTGCATTAGGTATTGGTTTCGATTGCGCATCTAAAGTAAGTGTAATTTAATATTGTGTGAAGAATGTTAGATAATCGATACCTGAGATATGTAACGTCATTGAAATACCATATATTATTACTGTCCATTTGTAGACGGAGATTAACAAAGTATTAAGTGTTGGAGTAGACTCGTCAAGAATCATCTTTGCCAATCCAGCTAAGCCAGCATCACATATTCGTCATGCCGCTGTTGTTGGGGTGGATACTATGACAGTGGACAATGAAAGTGAACTGCACAAGATCGAGAAACTCTATCCAGATGCTAAAGTAATGAAAATTTATAATGCATTCATACATACTTTAATTACTAATTTTAAATATAATTTTACACACATCTTTGAAAGTTACATGTAAGCTTATGGTTCTCATTTATTTCAGATCGTCATTAGAATTCGTTGCGATGCAGAACTAGCACAATGTCAATTGGGCATGAAATTTGGTTGTGATCCTATATACGAAGCTCCCAATCTTCTGCGCCTTGCCCGCATGTTAGGACTCAATGTTATTGGTGTCAGCTTTCACGTTGGTTCTGGTTGTCAAGATCCACCCGTCTTTTATCGAGCTATACGCCATGCTAAAACATTGTTTGATTTAGCTACAGATCTCGGCTACAAACCATATTTATTAGACATTGGCGGTGGTTACCCTGGAAACAAAGGTACTAGCATTGATAAAATTGCTGACGTTGTTAACAAGGCACTTGACGAATATTTCAACAGTAAGTAGTTACTTCGGTTATTTAGCAGTAGTCACCGGGATTTTCGATTTCGTTCACTTATAACGATTATTTTCAGCCGATGCCGTTCATGTTATTGCCGAACCTGGCCGTTTTTATGTTGCATCTGCATTCACACTTGCAACCAGCATCCATAGCAAACGTTCAGTGCGTGGCGATGAAAATTCACCAAACACAATTACGCACAATATGTATTATATCAATGATGGCGTTTATGGTTCCTTCAATTGTCTACTCTATGATCATCAACATGTAACTCCTCTGCCGTTAACGGTAAATAATGCTGCCTCACTAAATTCTAATACTTGGGCGGATATTATTCTACTTATTTCTTATCTCTAACTATCAGTTATACTGCCCATTCTTTCTAACAATGAACATTTTAGCGTTTCAACAGCGAAAGTGTGGGAAGATGAGTCGTTTCTAATAATAAACATTTTGGCATTAACAGAAAGGTTGTGGAAAGATGATTCCCTCAAGCATTTGGGGACCGACTTGCGATGGTTTGGATCAAGTCGTGGAAAATGTCTTGTTGCATGAAATGGATCTTGGTGATTGGATAATTTTTGAAAACATGGGGGCATACACATTACCAGTTGCTTCTCCGTTTAATGGATTCCCTGTACCTAAGGTTCACGTTGTCGCTGATGAAAGCATTTGGTACGAAACTACGCAATATTTTTATGCTTAATCAAATGTAACAGCTGTTTAATGCATTCCGTATGCGAGTAGTGTTGATTTTATTCAGGCAATGCAAAATATTTCTTGTCTCTACACGTGGCACGTTTTACAGGCTTTTATTAAAAGATGCTTTGCCCTTGACCGAAGACCATTTTGTTACTGGTAACACACCAGCTAATTTACGACTTGGTCTGGATATTGGGGGAACCGACATGAATGGATGGTGTAATCCAAACATTGAATTGACGTCGACCGAAATATTGGTGGATGCTGCTAATACACCATCATCATTTATCTACGATTACGTTGAGGTGGATCCTTTAAATTAATTTCGATACAGCCGTGAATATAACGTACCGTATTAAAAAGTGCTCGGCATTTCAGCGAAAGACCACATTCTTCTTTTGGACACGTGATCACGACAATTTCAAGTTAACATTCCTTCAAAATTAATCACTTTTTCATGATATATTGTTGAATATTTATCCTTGACACCTTAATAGCACAAAACGTAATATCGAGTGTTTTATCTTTCGCTTTTATTTCAAGCTTCTACAGAAATGAGCATTACTAACATTTAATACTGTTAGTAAGATGGAACGCGTGTATGTTTCATTTGAATTTAAAAATTAAGGACGTGCAAATTATTTCCATTTCGAAAGGATACAGTTTTTTTTCCACGTACTTGTGTTGCTTCTAAATGACACGAAGATGAAAAGTATATGTTTAAATAATCCACATGTTAATCAGACTTCTAGATTGCTATTGAAAAATAATCGCAAAAATATCGTAGATGTTATTCTGCTGCATGACGCTCTAAAATATTTGTGTAGGAATATTCATGTATCTCTTTAGGAATGTAGCTTCTTACATATTGCATATAGCTTTTATAATATTTAAACAAGCGTTTACCGAACTCTTGCATAAATATCTACGATTTGCACGGTTAATGTAGAAGTTGGAACCACTTTTAATATAAATCATATAAGTATGAGTTAGTGGAAGATTTAGCTAAAGAAAAATGTTTGTGAACGAAACTGTTTTTATGAACGACTTTGACGTCCACGCTTATGGTAAAAGTTTCATGTGGTTTTCTAACACTTTTTTAATAATCACAAATACTACTTGCATGATTTACCCGAAGAAAATATAAATCATATAGAGAAAGTAGTAGTTTTGTGAGAGGGCTTAAATGTTGAGTAAGTTATATATAAACTATTTAACCGATTATCGTTATTTAACACGCGATTGAAAAGGAAGGAGAAAGGGAAAAAAGTACGGAGGGAATGTAATCAATAGAACAATGAAGGTGACGTACATGTCCAACATGTTTATAACAATGATAAAAGCACAAATATTTCTATTTCCACGAAATCTGTTTCGTTCCATTTACCAAAAGACGAACTCTGTAGGACTGCTAGGAACTTTAGGGCATTGAGGCAGCTGTCACAGGAAGAAAAGATAATTAGTTTCTTATTAATTATTACTGTCATTGTATTATATAACTATTATTATTGTTAATTAATTATTATTAACGAATGAATACATGTAACGAAATATATAAAAACAGTACATATACCTTCTCAGTTTTTATTCCCAGTTCAATCTTTCTGTTTGCTTTATCTAGTTTAGATACTAGTCGGTAATAAGTTCAAACCGATTAGCACTCTAGACGCACAACTTACTTTGATTGGAAGATAAGAAATACCTAATACATGCTTTTATAATACGTTCACAATATTGTTTCGGATAAACGAAAAATATTGGAGCATTTAAGGATTCTATACAATTGAAATGCTGCCACAGAATATACGGCAATTAATAATACCTAGTATTCTTAAAGTATACTGTCACGTAACGTGTCACGTGAAAGATAAATCTGATTAATAATTCCGCGATGAAGAGTGTCGTTATCAAAGTAAATACAGCAGTTTGCATACTATACCCTCTAATAATGTCGACACGTGCGCTCTTATAGCGCTCTACGTAATCAAATCTACAGCGTTACATAATTACGGAATTTTCAAAAATCTATATACGTACGTAATTGTTTTTTTTTTAAATTTATTCGGATATGTTGCGATATTTCAAAAGTACCAAACACAATTTAAACAATATTCATTTGAATATAATATAATTTTCTTAATTGGTACATAATTGCTATGTATTTTACCTCGTGTCAAAAAATTGTTTACACTAACTTATGTATATCTATATTACGATACAAAATGTTTTAAAGAGTAATTGTGTAAATAATAACAATGAATTTTTCGGGCAGTATAAATTACGATACGAAAGACAACACACATCTCAAGGAATGGGCAGGTTTTCGACAGTAGCATCTTAAAACTAAAATAAAAGTAAGAGAATTTGGCACAATTTCCAGTAGTTTTGATTTAGAATACCTATATATGTACTTTAAAGCAGAATTCATTCAATAGTAATTCAAGTAAATACTCTGATTCTAATGTCCTTAGCTACATATGTGAATTTCGAAGTAAAATTTATGAATATTTTTTCACACTTATTTATTTTTAAATTACTAGTGTTTATGTATTTTTCACAAACAATTGCTTTTTTAATAGTGCAGGTTTGTTGAATGTGTAAAGGCGCACGCGAATAGAGAATATACAAGGTGTCCTGGAATTGGGGGACAATCTGAAATATGCAGTGGCGGATTTAAGAAAAAAGGCCCAGGTGGCAAACGTTCTGAGGGGCCCATTTTTGGGGGGAAAATGAAGAGGTAGTTCACTAAAAAGGGGCCAAGTGTAGTAGTACGATAAAAAATGTGTTTGGGTCTAATCATAATTTTTTTAGAAGATAGGGCCTTCTGTGCAGGGGCCTAAAAGGCAACTGTTCACCAGCCGCCCTGTTAAATCCGCCATTGGAAACATGCAATATCCTGATCGAAGAGATCGACAAGTCCTTTACTGTTTTGGAATTCTAGGCTTCGTTCTCGAGATATTAGCAGTTGAATATTAGTGGTGGAACTTCCAGACCGCGGGGTTAAAAGTCAAGTCAATTGGCTAAAATTCGCACTGCAGTACGACCGTTCGAATACGCTATTAAAGACGTCTATTTTACGTCTGTTTCTGGTGTGAACGTCTGATGTGGGTCTGTATCCTGCGCGTGCCTTCTGCGTGTTTGTGCCAGGGATCACTGTTCCGCGTCAGCTGTTGCGGCTTTACACCTCGCTGCCCGAAAGTTGCACTGTTAATATATCAAGAACGAAGCTTCTGGATTCGAAAACTGTAAAGGACTTTTCGATGCCTTCTTGCATCAGGATAGGGTACGTGTCCCTATTACGATGTCTTTATACTTAAATATGCCGTATAAAAAAAATTGCATAAATAAATAAGGAAAAAATTTTTTTTAATTAAGTTGAAATATTAATGTATGTGTTGCAACCGACAGGGTTGTACTTTTAAACAATTAAAGAATAGTAAAAAAAAATTCAAAAATGAATAAGATGTCGATGGATTTACCCAAATCTTTACCGGAAACGGTAAGGAACACGTATTTTACGAACGTGAATAAATTGATAATTATCACGATTCGCATTTATGTAAAGTATTAATTATATCATAAAAGGTTCCAATTTTATGACAAAATAACAAAATGAGCACTTTTGAAACGTTTTTGTATTTTTTAAAGCGAAGCCAGTAATAGGGACAGGAATTTAACGCTTGTCCCAATTACTGTGCCCCTTAGTGCCCACTGGCTCCCTCTGCAACTGCTAAATCTAACCTTATTTCCGCTTCTGAGAATGTGTGAAGCAGCGTCGGTAGAAAATAGTGCGAAGAGTCTCCGGGTGGAGGGGGAACCAACCTTGGCGTCGATTGGTTTGGAGCCAGTACCTATCTTGACGCGTGTTCCTTCTCCACCTGGAGACTCTTCGTCATTTCCTCACGGGGAAAAAATTCACCAAAATAGGGTACCGTAATTGGGGGCATGTAATACGGACAACGCACTTTTCAGGGTACCGTAATTGGGGGCACCCTAATACGGACAACACACTTTTCAGGGTACCATAATTGGGGCAAAAACATGTATTTGTATTTCAATTAAAACAATATGAAAAATTAACATTTTTAACTCGAAAAAATTGCCTTAATAAAGAGAAAGGTCGAGAAAACCAATATAAATTTTCGCCAAATAAAATTAAAGTAAGAGAAGTCAGTAATTAATTCCTTTGTGAGCAAGTCGGCGTCAAAGCACCGTAATAGGGACACGTACCCTAGTGTATGTTCCGGATTGTTCCTCAATTCTGGAACACCCTTATAATAATTTAAATAAAATTATATTTATAAATATTACTATCTAAATTTGTATGGTTATGATTATAAATGTTGCGCCAATGCATTTAAATAAAAAAAAATGTTGAAATGTCCATCTCACAGTTTGTATAAAATTAGCTGTTATTTGAGTTGAAATACAAATACACTTAATTATTTGTTTCGATCATAGTAACAAATTTCAATGATTTTTAAAGATGTTAACTAACTTATTCGAAAGCTGAAAAGTCGTACATTGTAATTAATTAAAACAAATTCGAATTACGGCGTGATTTTATTAATTATAAAGCTGTTTCATATTATGTACATCGGCTTTTTAGAAGCTGCAGGAACCCCGCTTCCCGGCAACTCTGTCCGCTTGTTTCATGTTCCATGGACCTTTTCATTTCCGCCTGGTACCGGTTTATGAAACAGCAACTTTGAAATCTGAATACCGTGTTATTTATTTAGAAAAGGTCTTAATTCTAAGTTTTTATCATTTTATATAGAAGTAATCAGCATGCTCAACCCTTATTTTTATCAAACACACGTATAAGTAAGTGTATTACAAAATTTAATTGGAAAATTGTAAAACTAATAACCTATAAAATATTGCATGCTGGAATAAAGTAAATTGAAATTTACATTTATTTATAGACTAACTTGTTTCAGGCAAAAGTTTTTAATATTCAAGCATGGTAGATACAAGAAAGAGCAATAAAAACAAACCAGAATGTACAAAAGTTAAAAAGAATCTCAAGAGTGCTGTGACGAAGAGCCCGAGTCCTGAGGTTAAAAAGAAGCGTAAATCCTTAGTCAATAAGTTAAACGATGCCAAAAAGGAGAAAACTAAGAGATTAATTTATACCCCTCAAAATCTTCAGAATGCTATTAAAGTACTGGATACAGGCATTTCCCTCAGGAAAGCTGCCAAAGCATTTGGAGTTCCTGTAGCTACTCTAGCCAGAAGGAAAAACAATCCTAAAATAGTAAAATCGAAAACTGGGCCACCAAATGTTTTATCAGAAGCTGAAGAGCAAGAAATTATTAATTGGATATTACATAAAGCAGAAAGAGGTTATGCCGTTACTAAATCAGTACTGTTAGATTTTGTACAAAAATATATAAAATCGTTAAAGAGACAGACTCCATTTACCAACAACCGTCCAGGTCGTCATTGGTATGAAGGATTTAGAAAGCGCAACCCAAATTTGCTAATTAAAACAGAACTACAGGCAACTTTAAATAGAGTTACTATTACAAGAAAAAATTTACGAGAATGGTTCAACGAGCAAGACAGCTATTTGAGTAATAAAAATTTGCTGGACAGTTCTCCAAATTCGATTTTTAATTGCCGCGAAAGCAACATTTCATTGTGTCCCCATTCAGAAAAGGTTTCAACAGAAAAAGAATGTTGCGCAGAAGAAAGTCTCACTGTTCTTTTCACGTACAGCGCAGCAGGTACTCGTGCCCCGCCAATGCTTATGTTTCCTTGCAAAGATAGTGTCCTAGATAAAATGATTCAAAATACTTCAAAGAGCTGGGGCATCGGCATATCGGATAGTGGAGGGATGACAGCAGAAGCGTTCCACGAATATGTGACAAATGTATTTTACCCATGGCTTTTACAAGAAAATATACAGTTCCCAGTTATAATATATTTAGACAATCATTTACACATAACTATACAATTAGTATCTTTCTGTCAAAACAAGCAGATTGAGATTATACCACTTTATCCCAATTCTACTCACTTAAAGCAACCTATGGAGATTGCCTTTGTCAAAAATTTTAAAGAAATGTGGCAAAAAGCTGTAACAATGTGGAAAATTCAAAACAATGTAGTGGAAACGAAGAAAGAAGATTTTCCAATAGTTTTAAAAATGACGCTTGATAACATGAAAGACGAGAAAGATGTTATTCAAAGTGGGTTTGAAGCATCTGGACTAGTGCCCTTCAATTCTGATGCTGTCATTTATGATGCTTCGCAAAATAAAGATAAAAGTGAAAGTATTTTCTCTGACAATGAGCAAATTATGAAAGTGTACCAGGCTTCAGATACTGTAACTGAGGGTGCAAAACAGCATTTACAAACTTTTGAAAAAAATATACCACCTGAACTGTTGGTAGAATTCAAGAAGGCTCTGTTAAAGGGATCATGGACTGGGAATATCGAGAAGAAAGCACTCTTTGAGTACTGGCTTCTAATATTAGAGAAACATCTTTTGGTATAAATAAATATTTATGAATTTTTGAAAATCAGAAATCATTAATTCCTTTTTACCGACGACGGAACGGAGAAGGTATATGCGTTTAGGCGTTACAACAAAAGCTCAAAGAAGACTCGAGCGGTCGAACACGAATACGGACGAAAATTGGTAAAAATCGGTGATAACCAGGTCATACACTCAATTGGTTGGTCTGAAGGCTACATATAGTCATCTTTCCAGGGGCCTTGCGAGAGAGATGGCCTATCATACTTCTTTTTTATTTGTGATATTTGTCTATTATCTAATAATTTTTCGTTTATTGTTATTAAGGGATATGTAGATAAAAAATCAAAGCTTTGTTATATGTCATGCTCGTTGCTTTATTTCAAATAGGTTGGCTATAGGAGACTCCCAACGAAACTATGGCCATCTCCCCCAGAATTACCCTAATAGTAATGCAATAATGAAATAGCATAATTTAGCAGTCACAAATTTTTTTAAATATTTCATGAACATCTTCTAGAGAAGAACAATCTCGTATTGACTATTCGAATACTTTCGTTATCGAATACAAATATACGTTAAATCGAAAAACTAATCGATGTGTAACTACGCAGTTTGCTAATTCATCTATCGATTGGAGATCTTCTAATCTTGACTGCACACGCATACCGCGATAAATACAAAATTCGTTTCATTCTTTCCGTTAGCGAGCTCAAATCAAGATTATTCTTGACGAGTGTGGTTCGTGCTTAAGTCTGTGGCTATAAATAAAAATACTAAGCACGGGTTTTTCTTTTTATGAATAATACGATGAAGGTAAGTAATCTGGGAATTTACGTCGACCAAAAAGATCAATCAAGATAATGGATACATGAAATGTGATTATCGATAAGTTTCTAAGATTTGTATCCAAGAGGATGAGCGATTCAGTTATCACACGACTCCGTATATCGGACGAATTTTCAGTAATTCGAACCGCTACATATATATGTATATAGAGACATATGTATATATTACACGTGACTCAAATTTTTGCCGCAGTATTGTTACATCGAACGACACCGCATCGCTTGTCTGACTGGATCCTAAAATCAGCTGATATCAGATGTGATTATTATTGATCTCGATTAGTTAATGTTTCGGATAGTTCGTACAGTTACAGTCACCGTTGCACATTGTAAAAGGTGTGACGTTGCATTAACAGCAATGCATTGTATAATCGTATCCTACAGATACTTAACTATATCCGTAGTTTATATTTATCGTTTTAGTATGATAACTATGCCCTTTAACGGCACTGCTATTTATGTCCTAATTACGTTGAAATAGAACCCGTGAAACCAGACACAAGTGTAGTCAGCAGAGTTAGACTTTGGAACTAAGAGAGTTTGTTTTTAATGTATTTTTCATACTTTTTTCTAATTAGTTACATTATTTTTACATATTCAGTACATATATTCTGCATATACGTTTATCTATTGTTAGTATTTTCTATACAAATGTACATTAGGGTGGACCTTAGTTATTTTTATCGAAAATTAATATTGTGAGATTTTTCATTAGGTGGGGAGGGCACCCACTAGAATTGTGCCTTTAGAAGAAAAAATAACGTATGCAAAATATGAAATCGATCGAAGAACAGGAAAGATTACGCAGATAAACGGTGGTGGGGCTAGGTACGTACCAATTAAGTGCGATCGGTATCTCTTTCTTTTTCTACTTATTTACTTGCTCTCTATATTTCCGGTTTAGGTGAGCAATGGCGTCGATCAATAGAAAACGCGGACACATTTTCCGATCACTTCTTAGAGGATCATTAGAGCCGGTCAAATTGTGGTGCACTCTGTAGGCGAGTTTACTTATTAGTACGAGCATGGCTTGACGTTTGACGTTTGGCGTCATTTGATATAGACGTATACAGTAGTTGTTCGCGGCGTCGGTTCTTGTGTAATTATTTATAAATCCAATCGTAAAAATGCCAGTTTGCATTGTGACAGGATGTAAAACTATAGTCGGATTTACTAAAGAAAGCACCTGGGCGACCCGTAGTTCGGCGCGCTTAGCTCGGGAGAGAGCCGTCTCTTTCTATCTTCAATCGCAACTGTGTCTCTCTCACTAGCTCGATAAAACAGATTCCTTCATCTACTGTCGTTTGCAAAAAAGTTGGCATCCGGATGCTGAGTGAGGCAAAGGGGATACTTTGCTCGCATTGGCTCCCACCGCCTGAATCTCGTTCGCTTACTTACGAAAATTTTAGGATGGTCCCTTAGGGTGTCCCGAAAAAGTTGGAAAGTCGAAAAATAAGGTCCACCCTAATGAGGCTGCACCGTACACTGCTACAGTTTCCGTATACCTTGCGCGCCTACGTTATCATTGGCTTTCGAGCGCCCCTTCCGCGCGGCTCTGGTAAACATCATGAAGGTCGGGCTCCCAAATCTTCCAACTGGCCTTCGCTGATGTATAGTATTCCTTGCAAATCGAAATCGGTCCAAAACACAGGTACTCGATTCTGAGAATGTAATTGCGTCGATCATCCATGATGTTATCCAGGGCGGTGATCCTACATACTTAACTATGTTATTCTTCGAGAGCGAACATTGAATTACTTTTTGGTTCTTATACAATTTGATTTATGAAGATTAATATTCTAATTGGGATGAAGATTCTGTTTCAACAGATGTTATTTTTAGGCGTCAACCAAAATGAAATAAATAAATGATACCCGTTATGTGTTTGTAGAACATAGTAATACTGTTATTACTTAAAAATGAATCAATGGGCTTAAAAAATGGGATGGAGAACACCTTTTTAAAATTCTTTACGCATTATTGCACATTAGCACGTTATCTGCCGCTATCGCGTACATGTGATTACGCAATTATCATGCATGATCGTCATAATTCAATCTTATTTCATAACGGCAGTGGAAGATTTCTATTATATTTGCAAGATACAATGGTAATCTTGCAATAATTCTAATCTTGAGCCATGGAAGTGTCTTGTTGTATAGGAGCTCTCAACTGTATCAAGTAACTTAATCAAATCATATTGACGCCAAGAATTGAAATGAAGCCAGTAATCGATCGTTGCAATCTGCAAAAATGGTATCAAACCAGATCAGCTCATAATATTCTACGAAATATTCTGTTATTTGTGACGAGAAATTATACTAAAACGAAATAATAAACAACAAAAAGAAATAGGATAAAAAATAAATAAAATAAGAAATATCGCAATACACAGTAAATTTAAAATAATTATTAAAATGTCCTTCAAACTTATTTCTCCGATCTCGTCGACCCATTCCTTTCCCTATTACGAATAACAAATATCTCACCTTTTGGGAAAATAAATTTGTCTTCGTACTGTACGATGTTAATAAAGATTCTGGAATATTGAAGATCAAGTAGGAAGCTGAAACATTAAATTATTTATCAGCATCTTACAAGGGGCGTTCGGCAACACGGAAATTCAGAAAATTATGCAACTCGGTGTGCAAGTAGAGTAGTTCATCCGTAACGCCACCCTATTTTTTGTTGGTGGCACAATGCAGTTTTTGGGGGTGAAATCACCCCTTGAAAGAAATGCAGAATTTTATTTTCCGTGGAATATCTCGAGAACGGTGAGAGATATCGAAAAGAAGTTTAAACAAAAGTTGCATCCTTTTTTATATCTACAAACCGTGTAAAAATAATTTTTGAAAAATCCATATTTTTCAAGTTACCCCCATCACTAACCCTTAAAATGAAAATCCTCTGGATAATCTCTTTACATACATATATATATAGTTTATGTGTTATATTTTTTGTGCAAACAAATAAATCCGCTATTACTGAAACTGAAGTCCCTTTTTGCAGTTTCCATTAATAAAATGGTTTCTTAAAGCCATATTTAAATTATTAGTTATATAAAGTTTAGACAGCTTTCAATTACTTAAGGAAGACAGTACGTATCTAAAATTGCATCCAAGGTAAAACTCATTAAAACTAATCAATGACGTGCATGGATTATGATGATATCGGCACATTCGTACATGTATTACTTGAAGTGTAATCTTATTAGGCAATTTTGTGAAGATTTATAATGACTTTGCAAAATATGCGTATGTATAGGAAGTTGCGCTTCAGTAAGTACAACATGCCTGCCACAGGCACTACTGCAAGTCACATGTTGCACAAATAAAGGCAACACAACATTACCCCAGTTCTTGCAGCTATTACAGCTAAACGTTAATTCTCGTAACATCACGCTAGAACATTATCTATCTATTTTTACATTTCCTCTAAAATACGAAATTAATTTTTCTATGCTGTTAATCAGGATCACATTTTTTGGGGGGTGGGGGAGCATCTAACCCATGTCCTTATCTACTATTTTTGAATCTACGGTTTATCACAATTGAATGGAAAGATAAACAAGCATGTTACGACACAGTACAATGTTTAATTCGTTGATTAAAACTATCGTGGTGCCCTGTGACTGCCAATATTTCAGTTTGCCGAAATCGCCAACGAAGGAAGGTCCGCACACCGTGCGCTCCGGAGACGTGAGCAGGCTGCGACGCATCGTCTCAATCCTGATCATCGCGTTACAACAACGCCAGGGGAAATGCCTCAGTGAGATCGAGTAAATTTCGATGCTCGCTTAGTGGCTACTTCGTTGGCGATACACGATTTGGCAGAATTTTCGTAGTACATCGTTCGGTCGGATTCAAGGGAGAGCGAGATCTCTACTGCGCAAGGACGATGGCTTGGATGATGTTAGACACTGTTGGATTCGTCGTGGTGATATTAGTCCTGCTTTGTTATTACTTCACGTCTACGTTCGACTTCTGGAAGAAGCAAGGCGTCAAAGGGCCCAAGCCTATACCATTCTTCGGCACCTTTTGGAGCGTGTTCTGTGGAACGAATTCCCCCAGCGATTGTTTCACGGATGCCTATTACAATTACAAGGATGAGCCGTTGGTTGGGCTGTTCGTTGGATCTACTCCGCTGCTGGTCGTTAAAGATCCGGAGCTGATGAAGGATGTTCTTATCAAAGACTTTAATTGTTTCCCCGAGAGGACTTTGACGCCTGTGAAAGAGGTATGTACATGCGATATTACTTTTAAGGGATCAATTACACCTTGACGATCACTAATCCCTGAAATTTCAAAGGAGAACGGAGCCTCCGCATTAAACAAGCATCTTTATAATTAAAACGACCTGCTCTTTTCTTTAACTGTAAGATCTGCAAGTCCATTACGGCTTCTTATAGCTCTAACTACCTAGATTCGGAGGGCCAATGGCGCTAACAACTTCTTTCAACATACCTTGCATATTTATAGGTGGAACCATTATCGGTGCAACTGTTCAGGCTTGACGCGGCACGATGGAGGCCGTTAAGGACCAGAATTTCCCCAATTTTCAGCTCGGGCAAGCTGAGGGATATGTTTCCCTTGGTAATGGAGTGCGTAAATCACTTCAAGAGCAACTTGGAGAAGCTTGTTGCGACGGGCGAACCGATCGAGTCCAAAGGAATTGCCGCGAAGTTGAGCATTGACGTGATAGGTTCCTGTGCGTTTGGCATCGAGATGAACGCATTGACTTCGGAGGACAGCGAATTTCATCGGATGGGTATAAGAGCCTTCCCGACTGATTTCACCGCCTATCTCAAGGATAGACTAAGGGACTACCCTTTCATGTTCAAGCATATCGGTCGACTCTTCCTGGTCGATCATGAATTGGTGGAGTTCTTCACGCGTATTACCAGAGAAGCTATTGACTACAGGATCGAACACAATTTCCATAGACACGATTTTATAGACGTTTTGGCGGACTTGAAGCAGCACCCGGATAAACTCGGGCTCCAAGGTAAGAGCGGTGACTACCACTGTCGGTGCCGCACGTTCTCCCAAATTCTTTCGCTTCTGTATTGAAAACAGAACGTGTCTTACCACTTCCGTTGATGCTTTCCGAAGGAAAAATGTCTGCTGCGTCGCGTGGAGTAGTCAGTTTTTCTCCTAGACCCTTAGTTTAGGAAATAAATTGAAAGATACGTTTTGCCAACCACCACGGAAACAGTACTATTTTCATTTGGAATGAAGTGCATAAGAGGTCATACATTTCTATTAACTCCTCCAATTGCAAGTGATGTCAGAAGTTCTATAAAAAATTGGCAATTTTAAAGAAATATTCGGCAATTACTCCGAGTAGGACGCTCCGCGCCGATTTCAGTGACCTTGAAATATGTTGTCAAGGTCATCGTTCTAAACAACTTTTCCTTATTACACCTATTTTCAAGGGATTTGCGACCTGCGCACGGTTTTGGCGTGTATTCACGTCGATATTCTCCGGGTTTCATATTTAATATTTGTGTGCAATGTTACTTATCTAAATAGAGTTGGACGATGGGTACGCGGCGGCTCAAGCTTTCATTTTCTTCGCCGCTGGCTTCGAAACCACTTCCCTGACGGTCAGCCACGCTTTGTACGAATTTGCGCTGCATCCAGAGGCCCAGGAGAAAGCACGAGCTGATATTAAGGAAGTTCTTCAACGGACGAACGGAGTAATCACATACGACTGTATAAATGAGATGAAATATCTGGATGCGTGTTTGTACGGTATTGTTTTCTTGTATTCGTTAAAACAGTAGCTTAGAGTAGGTGACAAATGTCGTAACTTGGCAGCAAGTCGCTAGCATACAAGAAAATTGTCCGACCAATGTGGCAATTTTTTCTACAGGGGATAGATTAAAAGGGGATACATCGTTTTTCTTAAATTTCGTCGTAAAGATTAATAATTCACTGGAATAAAAAAGGTTGTAATTCGCAGTGAACGAAAAATTGGCGTCCAGTACCGGCTAACTTAGTAGATTATCATGAACATATACTAATGATGCATTTCGCTTCTTACAGAAACCCTGAGAAAATACCCAACATTATTATACCTGTCCAGAATGGCACAGTCAGATTACACGTTCTCAGGGACGAACGTCAGTATACCGAAGGGCACGAAAGTATATCTGCCGATGTACGCGATTCAACGAGACCCGGAGATTTTCCCAGAACCGGAGGTCTTCAATCCTGATAGATTCCTCGACGGAAGCGCTGCGACCAGACACCCAATGAACTTCTTGCCTTTCGGAGACGGCCCAAGAAATTGCATCGGTGAGAAATCTTCTCATTAAAGGTGTAATGCAGTGTTAAACTTTTAAAACATCGATTCCCTTTTCGCGTTAGTTTAGGTCCTCAACTAAATGCATTTGTATAATAATTTTCGTAGCCTTATGGAATATGTATGGCCTAAAGCAGGCCTGCACAGGGAGCCTTTTTCAGCGCCTAGCGGCGAGCAACCAGCCGTACGTCGAGCTGTCCCGTTGCTAAAGGTAGAATCAGTGAGTTACTTATACTTACGCTAGGCGCCTCCGAGCCCGCACCTACACTACTGCAGTTCTCCTCACTGATTCTACTCTTAGCAACGGGACAGCTCGACGCACAGCTGGTTGCTCGCCGCTAGGCGCTGGAAAAGGCTCCCTGTGCAGCCCTGAAGTATGTGCAATTTTATCGCAGGAGTTTATTTGATACGCGTTCAACAGCCTATATCTATGAAGTTATATTACGCATTTTAGTACGAAAATATTTATGCGGCTTAATGAAATGCATATGAATGAAGGAGCAGGGTTTCACACTAAGATTTTACACTGAATTTACTCCGTGAAATTCCGAAAGTGCCGGAGGTAACAGAATCTGGCTATAGTGAATATGACTTGTTTCTTCATCAGGTGCAAGGTTTGCTAAGAATCAGGTGAAGGTGACACTCATCACAATTTTATCGAATTTTAAAGTTGACGTTTGCGAGAAAACTGCAATACCATATGTCCCGAACAAGCGCCAGTTGTTCTTATTGAAGCCCAACCATGGGATGTACGTGAATATGACGAAGCTTGAAGAATAAAGATTCCTTTCCAACTAATGGATTTCGGAATAGAGCATGTTTAAAATTGTCCATGTTTCAGTGTTTGTACATTTGAATATACGTAATAATTAACTGTATATTATACCCAGATCATCCAATAATTGATTACAGAGGAGTTTGACATCTCCACGTTGAGCATGGCATTGTTTTAAATGATCAATAATTAGTTAGAAAAAGATGGCGTACTGTTTCAAATTTCAGAATCAGCAAACAAGTAACTATTCAAAGCGACAAACTTTACCGTCAAAAAATGTGTCGCGATAAATTAGCCCTCGTTATAAGTTTTCTAAAGTTGTAGGTATGCAATTTTCGTGTATTTAAATTCTTTTTTCTCTTATTTACTTGTACTAATTTTTAAGAAAATTCTATAAGCCTTTTATGGGCATTTATTTTTCAATTAATATATACACAATCATATATTCGCGCAAAAAATAGTGTCGCGCAGTATATGTGTGATCCGTCTTCACAGTGACATGTTTAGACTGCCCCGCTGGTCAAAGTATGAAAAAAAAAACAGTGTCCGTTCGTTGCAGTCATGGTGAACATTTTTATTGCCGCTTTTCTACTTTATCAGGTAGTACAAGATCAAAAGATTGAAAACGCATGGTATTGTAATAAAGACTGGAACAATATTCGAAATGTGAAGAACTGTGTTGTTTTATGCAAGACCATCGGCTGATTGAAAAAAAAAAACAGTGAATTAAACAAATTTTAATTAAATTTTTGTTCGACCGGGCGTCAACTTGGGAACAAAGTTGTTACTTTGGTTACAGAAGCGGTACGCCTCCATAGGCAGAAAGTGTTAACTGAACGAATAATATATTTCAATCTCGGTGCGTAAGGAATCGTAACGCAGAAACAGTATCAAGATCAATTACGTAAAAGGAACAGAAAGAAGAGGTTCCGAGATTTCTTTTTATTTCGCAGCGTATATATGTATATAGTCTAGCATCGTGAATGACCCATACTTTCACTTTCGTAATTAACGCAAATACCCGTGCCTCGTGTTTACTCGCGTAGCAGCTGGAAACAATACGCGGATTTCCCTGCGGAATTCGCCCTGCTCGCGGACGAATAATAATCATTTTTTAGCGTTTAGGTTGTTCGAACAGGTTAGGTTTCCTAGCCTCCGAGGATGTCGAGACACGATATCCGGTCGCGCACGCGCACACCGTCCCTGTTCCGGTGTGCAGTTGGTGTAATCGCGGTTTGAAGACATCCGAATGCTGGCATAACATACAATAACGGCTATGATACAAGCCGCTGTACAGACGATTTCACTTTTAGCCAAGAATCTGCATCCTCGTCTCTCCGGCAGGGAAGCCGGCTTACTTGCCTCTTCGTCGTACGCTCGTCGCGTTCCCTTCTTTCGTTTTGCCTGTGCCGTACCTTAGTCGAAGGCATTACGAGACGATATGAACGATAATAACGCTGTTGTACCATGGACCGCGGCGCTGTATAACGTATTCCCTGGCATACGTGCAGCTCGAATGCTGGCGTCGAGTTACACGCTCGACCACGATATATAGGTTCGCCGAGTTAAAACAGAAATTAGGAGCGAACCGTGTCCCCTTTCTCTTGCCAAGCCAAGCGTGGTATAAAATACTTTCCCTCTCGTGTAGCAAGGCAGCAGGCTGCAGATCGTTGGGCGAAAGAGCGAGCAGGAAGGAAAAGGCAGGGGCAGGCAGGCGGACAGGCCTGTGGCTGGCAAACGGAAAACCGGAAAACGATTGCTTCTAATCGCGAGCCTCTGGCGTTTCCCTTCTACTTCTGTTCTTTGTCTTTCGCTTGGGCGCACGCGCCTCCTCCCCGCCATCCCGCTGCAGCCGCCACGTCACCTTTTAGTCCTTCTTCGTTCGGCAGGATACGTTTTCTAGATCGAACGAATGTCGGACCCGTCGAGCCTAAGCTTCAGCCTCGAGATTCGGTTAGTGCAAGTCACGCCAAGTGTAGCCGCACTTCCTGTCGCGGGCTTCGTGATTTCGTTTCTGCGATTTTTTTGCTCTTGAAGAATGGAAATAGTGAATAGAGCGGTGGATCGATGATTTATAATGATTTATGCTCTGTTAGTCAGTATGTTGAATTATTTAACGATCAAACAAACTTACTTGTATGTGAAGCTCGATCGTAATTATACGAGACTCTCGCCAGAGATGATTACAAGTATGGTAGCATTTATTCTACCTACTAACAGTCACGGTTTCAAAGTTTTAAAACTAAAAATCTCCGGCGGCTCGACTCGTCATAACGTTTCAAGCAGCGCAGTCCAACTTGCCTCTTGGGAGGCAAAAGCCATCCCCGCCATCGTCCGCCGTTGCCATGGCGCAAAGCGCCGCCGCGTCGAAGTAACAATGAACGTCGATGTCGTACGTGGCATCTGAGCTTCCTTGTCTACGGAACTGTCACGGTTTCCTTTTTAGCGTCGCGAGGTTTCTTTGACAACAAATCACGCTGCTCGAAAGAAAGGTTGGAAGGGGAAGCAGGCGCGTGAGGGGCCCCTACGCTGGACAGCGCTGTGGCTTTAGTCAGTAGTCAACAGTATACATATCCCTGCGCGGAACGAGTCTACTCTTAGGTGGAATGCAGTATACATATAGTTCTACGTTCTCTTTTATCAAATTACGTGTAATAGGTGATGAAATACTTTTAGAGAAGTCACCACCTGACGCACGTACAAATATTACACATACACTCACAGTAATATCTGAAATATTTATAACAATGGACTCATTTTTTGCTCCAAACTCTCATCCTATAGTATGATGATACTATTTTTATTTTATCCAAAATCTGTGTTCAAGGCTGAAATTGTTTATACCCACTGGGTGAAATACGTAAAGCGTGACAACTGAATATTTTGAAAAATATTGACGATATTAAAAAATGTTACAAGGCAAATTTGAAGTATGTATTTTAGGGGGCATACTTTTCGGTAGAATTTACTTTTTTTCATCGCGCTTTTGTACATGGAACAGTATAGTTTTCAATAAGTGTATGTAAGTGTAGTTCGCACTCAGGTGAATTCAATGACTATAATGACTCAAGGTCAATTCAGATTATTGGTAAAGAAAAAGCAGTTATATTTTTCCAATCGCGTTCATTTGTAATATTTTAATGTTTCGTGTTTATTATCGGTTCAACAGATGCTCGAAGTGATGACCTTCAGCTTTGAAAAATTTCTCAATTATTTTCCTTACTGCCAACGTCGTTATTAGGTTTCAAAATATTGCCTTCATTAGTTGTAGCAGGATTATTAATGCGAGCTGCTAAAACTCGTGAGAAATAAGCGAGTTCCAAGAATTTTTTGACATATTGAAAAATTGCAGGCATACAGCACAGTTATACTCTGAACGTTATCCTAATCGTCCACCTAAATCACACATGGCATTTTTATGACTGATATGAAAATTAGGATATGTCAAGCTTACTGAAGTAACGTGGGACATTGTTGAGTAGGGTGCGAATATCCCTTTGCTACCGAATTACAAAATCTTTCCAAGTTGAAGGTGAACACATCGAACACCTGTTCAAATGATACTAAACAAAAAAACATTAGAATATTACAAAGAAATGCGACTGAAAAGATGACCTTTAAATGTCTTATTTCCCATTAATTTGGAAAATAATACGGACAATTTAGTTTACGTAGAATTCATTGATCTTGCACGACTTGAAATTGTAGGTCGTTAAACAATTGTCTTATTAGCATAATACAAAATAGTAAAAAAATGATATAAAATAACATGTATCATAATATGAAAAAATCAGGAGGTCCTTCATTTCGTCCTGACATTTCCACGTAGGACGATAATAATTTCATCCCACAGTATCCAAAGTAAAATCACATAAGTTTTGTAGAAAACGTTTTTTAAACAGCGGACATGTATGGAAAATGGTTCGCGTGACAAATCAGATGGAACAGCCTGCATAATATGAAACTGTTATTTCGTATTTCGATTTCAAATTAAGTTTGTCCAGCTCTAGCCTAATATCTCTCATCGGTACCGAAAGGGGTTTGAGAAGCACAGCCCCTGTTGGATCGGTGACTTTCTCGATTTTGAAACGATTCGGCCAGTAGCGTAGCGATCGGAGAGGTGAGCGTGGCAACCTTCTCACCGCGGCGCGGCGTGCACGTAGAGGCCGCGTAACAATCACAATCGCCAGTGCCACCGAGTGATCCCCAGTCCCCGGGCTTGTTCCCCACCTTCTACTTTTGCTACCGACATCGACGGGTATCGTCGGCCGCAGTTAGACCGAGTCCGCTCGCGCATTCACGTTAATTTCCAATCCGCGGTGCTCTTGGTCGCCTCCCGTTTCTCCCCTCGGAGTACCTCGCCGCGAACCCGCCGCGGGTTTCAACCACCGCGTCGATCGAGCAGCCGCGATCTATCACGGCGTGAACGAACGGTGACGCGGGGGGTGACGAAAAGAGGTGCCCGGGAATTCGTTAACGCGCAGCGCGCTAACGTCCCGTTCGGGAGGAGTTTGGCTCGTGAAATTTGCAAATTCCAACTAGGCGCTCTCGCCGGTAGCCCTTTATCGTTCGTCGGGCGCACTCGGGTATCCCGTTGAAGGGAGGAACCAGCGAAAGAAGTAAACGGGAGGAGGAAGCTGACTGGTGCGCGCGGCAGGCTCGGGGTTCAGGAATATCACAGGATACGTATCACTCGCGTAAGGATATTCAGCACTGTGGCCGGGATCGAATTTGTTTCTCTCGGATCGACAGCGAAAGTGCACGTCCTCCGTACGTGCACGGTGCACTTGTGCCAGATACGAGCCACGCGACTAGCTGTTTGCTTTGCGGGGAACGGATGAAAACCGGAGAAAAGGATGCATTGTGTTTTGTAAAGTACACCTGTCGCTTTCGTGTCTCGGTTACCGATCGACGTGAACGTTTGTCTTATGACGTGCCCGAGACCAGCTGGCCGGCTCGACATTTCGTACGGTGCTCGGAGGACGATTTTACGTACATATGTTCGCTCGAGGATACGCGTTTTCACCGCGGCTAACGAGAAACCTCCAAAGGTGAACGTGTTCGGGCTTATAGGACACGGCTATGGTGCGAGGAAGTGGGTGTTTCGCAGGCGTTGCTAAACGTCCGATATTGCGCGCGTGTTGTCACTTTTTCAGGATGAAATTAGATGAATCGATCTTCTTTAACGATCTAATCGCCGAATTTATTGTGTTTAATTGTTTGCTGAAATGAATTACAATTAAGCTTTATTATGGTATATCTTACATTTTGACGTTAACATTGAATTGTTTCCGGAAGTCCTAAAGATAAATCCCAAAGATCTTCCTCTTTGCAAAAGCTGCTTCATTTTACAAGAACCGATTTCGTTGATGTTCATTTTAAATGGAAACAAGCGACTTCAACTTCTTTATCGCCCAGCTGCTTCTATTTTCCCATTCACATATACAACAAATAAATAGTGAATAAATGAACGCAGTTATAAAACGGTGGGAGATTGAAGTTTATAACATTTTATCGATTAATTCGTCAAGAACTGAATGGCCAAATTAAAAAAAATGTAAAATGGCTAACATTCTTTGAAATCCATTCTTCATGCTAATTTTTCGTTCGCGTTTATAAAAAAAATATTGTTTTGTACGATTACATTTTCCTCCAATACTGAATTTTCGACTTTGTCTGCTTTACTGTATCCTCGCTTTCATTTATATTCTAGCCAAGTTTCTACAATTATCCTGTATAGAAACTAAGGCTTAACGGTAATACAATAATGGCAGGAGATAGGAATGTACCTATTTTACATACTTGTAGTGGTCTGTTCTGTAAATTATACACACAATATCGCGTTACTCGAGTATATTTTTAATTGTAATTCTCAAAATCTTCAATAATTAAACGTCGCAAAACAAAAAAATAGCTGACGAGACACCCAGGAGCGTACATTTGAAGAAATTAAAAGAAAGTGTATCGAGATCTTGAAACTTGAGTGGTTTTTCACGAAATTCCAGTTTTCATTAGCGTTCGGAAAGTTTTGCTAGAATCACGGGCGCGAGTAATCGACCATCGGATTTTCTAATATGTAGTTAATGAACTATTCGCTTTGTTAGAGGAGAGAGATAGGCAGCGGGGGTGCAGTCGACCACGAACTTTCCAAGGAGACGTACGCGAAAGGCTCTTTTCTCTGGTTTTCAGTGCAAATGGCGGGCGACTTTTATTTTCGGCCATCATTCCCGAATTTGTATAATCGAGGAGGCGAGCTTTTTTTTGTCGTATCGAATTTTGCATACCCTCGTCGAGTCAAAATTGCAGATGACGTGTATGGGGGAAAAAAACTGGGCTCCTCGGTTGCGTTTTTCACTGATCCTCGAGAATTACCTGCTTTACCCGAAACTCGTCTGCTTTTCGATTCAACGCGATCGTAAGGAAAGGGAACGAGCGTCGGAACCGTACGAAGAAACCGCTAGTGTGTTGATGTGCAGTGATCACGAAATTGGTGCGCGCGGGAAACACGTTGGGGCTAAGGTCTTTTAACGGGAACAAATCCACTGATCGTAGTGGAAGATCCTTACAGTAGGCAGTTTTACCCTCGGCACATGGTAAAACGTTCCTGATCCTTCGTGCACGTTTTTTTTACGTGTCGTATGTGCGTGTGAGTGCAGCTTTCGATCCTTTCATCATCGTGATGATATCGACAATCTTGATGGTTTCAACGATGGAAACATGAAGATTCTGCAGGATCGTGCACTTGATCGACGCAGCTCCACTCCTGTCGACCATACCTCACGTAAGTCCAACAGAAAGTTCATTCCGAATCTACCAGATTTGTAATCATTCATTCTTCCTGTATTGTATTTATTTTATTTTGAAACCGAGTAGGATAGAATTTTTGAAAATCATCGGTACGTTAAAGACAAAACGTATCAAAATATTGAAATGGCTAGATGGTAATTAAAAGTATTACAAAGCTGCAGCCACCTCTAGTGATTCCCAAAATGCAGAATTCATTTTCCAAAAAGCTACGGATTACGTCAGGAGACTTCGCATAATTTCACATGTAAAAACTCGGTCTATACAAACTTCTACGATTTCAATTGATACATGTATTAAATAGTAAGATTTTGTCTAATTCAATTTGGATTTAGTGACGCGAAATAGTTAAATGATGAGTGGTTAAAGTCTGAACTTTGTTTAAATGTCATTCTGAATTAATCGTTTCTACCTAGCCGGTAGGACAGAATTTAATTTCATGTATTGTTAGCTCAAAATATCTACAGTCGTATTTATATTTCGCACTATTCTTTTATTCTTAAACGGCATGTTACTTAGTTTGTCAAAGAGCTTGTGTACGAAACAACATACGTCCACCTCGGTACACAATTTCAAAAACGAATGAAGATCTAGTGGAAAAGAGAAAACTGTTGAAATAATTGATTTCTTCAGAAATATAAAATTATAAATATGTAAGTGTAATCAATGTTGTTTCGATGATTTTACATCAATTTCTTCAGCATCGTATTTCTGATTCTAATTAACGACTATCATGTTAGTTTTACCGTTCGCTCGTGATAAACACCGTTACGAAATAATTATTCACGTAAACGCCTCCAATCGATTAGTGGCAGAGGTATAAGATCTTGCATAGAACAAACTACTTCCGCGAAGCTCGCTGAAGACGCAATTAGGAGAACAAGAAGAAATAATAATTCAACATTACATAAACGATAATTTGCATAAACATTCGACGAACATTCGCGTATGGAGTTTATTGCAATCATACTGAATTTATTTATAAACAAGCAACATTTACATCTATTTCCTTTGCTATATAACATTAATTGCAGGAAGTAATATTATCCGAATAAAGACTAATGTATCTGATATGAATTCTGAGTAGATATAATTTATCTAAATTTGGAATCTAAATTCTTTACTTATGTACCGTAATTAGTACAAAAGGTTATTTTTATATTACATCTTCCTTTTACTTCTATATTTCCATACTACCACACCTTGAATGCTTTAAGATAATTCATCAGCATAATTCCTAACAAAATCTTTAACTGCTTGAATTTTGTTTTAGTGGTTTATTTGTTCGTTTAATGACATGCTTCATTTTCAACCGACAAAAGTTATTATAACTTCAGTTATAGTACTGGTATCCAATTGTAATATAATAGTAATCAACTTTGAATAACGGTTCATGTACGTAGGTACTGTTTTACTACGAAAACTGTAAATTTAAAGTAGCACAGATTTTTTCAAAGCACGTAAGACAATACGTAAGAAGGGCGAATTTCTTTGTAATAGATGAATAAAAATTGTACAATGAGATTTGTTTCTGGGTACAAGTGTTACGTTTTCGAGAACATCAAGTTTAATACTGCGGAATTGAGATCTCGATTTTAATTATAAGAAAGTAATATTTTTGCTAATAAATTGCATTGCTCCCATACGTTGTATGGGAGCAATGCAAACACGTACACTAATTTCTCATCTATTTTTGAATGTGTAATCAATGTAGATTTGAAATTCTACAGAACATGATTCTTCTCCATTCATTTCGGTTCTTTCATTCTCGTTTCTTATTTTCATTTGGTTATCACCTTTTAATTGCATGCTTCACTTTTGACACGTCAAAGTCAACCGTACGTGCCAGCAACGCGAGTCGTATTTTCAGTCGCAATGAAAGTATTTAAAAGCAATCGGTCCACTGGCGCATACGCTTGACTTTTATTTCGAAAATGCGAGCTACGCACGCTTTGATACGTATATACATGGGAGTATAACGTCAAAAGTAAGATTAAATCTAATATTTTTGTTAAATAAATGCTTCCTCGTAAGCGGAATATTACTGCGCGAATACGCGAAGGATTTATTTAGAATCGGGAATCGTTTTATACAGGATTGCGGGTGTTGCGCTATTTTGTAAACTATAAAAGAGTCAATTCATTGCTTTCGATGTGTGTATGTAGGTTTGTATCACGTTTTAAGGGATTATACTTACAATTAGTCAGGCGGCCAAGTAGAGGCGAATGTTTGTGAATTTTTTTTGAAAAAGCGGAAGCATATATTTTCACAGAACTTTTTGCGCTTAAAAGAGCAACATTTAAAGAACATTTGGTAATTTTATCATAGAAAAATATTTATGTTTATAATAAAGTAACAACCGATATCCAAGAAACCTTTTTAAAATTTTTTTTATTATTTAAAATCAGAAAACAAACAAGATTTCGTTAGTATCTTAATGTATCTTCCGATTAACGGAGGGAATTTCCGAAATATTAATTTAAAACAAAATGGCGGCTATTCAAACTTGAAATCCTGATTTTTCCCGTGATTTTTGCATGAAAAAATCAGGATTTTTTTAATGCATTGTTTGAAGCCACTCAAAACTTTTAAGTATTCACGCCAGTTCAAATAAATAATCAAGCTACTGGCTAGCTCCAATTATAAATGTAAATAGCTTCAAGTAAAAGTGATCTGTTATAGGTAAAAATTTGTATCGTAAAATGGTGTGCCCTTATATATTTAGCATTTGAAATACTCTACACTACAATTCGAAACAGAATTACAGGAAGGAATTCGTAAATTAAGCACGTGCGATGCGTCGTTCTTGTCGGACTATAGAAACGTTTCCACGTGTCGCGGCCATCCATTCTCGTTCACAGGCGTGAATAGATACGGATGCGGGTTTCCGATTTGCGTGTACAAAAATAATTATATACCGTTAACGGATCGTAATACACACGATTATCATACTAAAAAAAGCAAGGAATGAATTAGAGGAACATGATTCATGTTTGTTGAAGAAAACACTGTAGTGCCAATTTTGGGGAATGACGAAGTTGCCACACACTTGGATTTTTCGATCGATCTTCCTTTATTTTTAAGGCAATATAAAATATGTGGCGTATAATGGCCTTTTGTACGTCAATACATAAATTGACTCATAAAGTAGAATCACGCGAAGTCTTCTGTGTGCAGGCGTTTCGAAGATATGAAATTGCCTTTGTCTTCTTTTTTAAACTGAAACCTGTATTTGTTTGTAGCACGATGCTAGTATACCTGTGTTGTTCTGAATTCAACCAACAGTGTTTTTTGTGGCGAGGTTCTCATAGTTGTTTGATGAAGAACGAAATAAGAAAAAGTAGACAGTATCGCTCTCTTACTGACTTTAGGTTTATTTACACCGGTTGTTTACGTATTCGATGCGACGATCATTTACATTACGATACTTTTGCAACTGATTTATTAAAAACTGTTCCACACTATGAAACTTGTCTGTTGTTATTTTAGCACATTCGGTGGTGATGCGCTATCGCTGCAGTCACAACTTTTGCGGAGAGTTCTTATCGTTTTGTTCTTCCTGCAAACAATCATAAGCATTTTACCACAAAAACCACTAATGGTTGCATCAAAACAACGTGTACTATAATATTACTATAAACAAACACATGTTCACATTAAAAAAAATACAACGACGACCTTCAAATTTCCTAAAACGCCTTTAACTACAAAAATTTCTTTTTATCCTACTTATGTAAGTGTATTTTGAAATCATATATCTAAATTTTGTTAATCCCTTTTTCCTTAGAAGTAATAATTTTGTTGAACATGAAGAAAATTATTAGTAGATCGCCATGTAGATGATGTTAAAAAATGTAAGTCATAGATTAAATAAGAAAGAAATTTATTTTTTATTTTTCAGTGCATTTTTATGTTTCTGATGTCGGTTTAAATTTTTTTTAAATTTCTTTTTTGTTACTTTTTAGTTATTTAAGTTGTAGAACTACATTTATTTTAAAGAATGTGGGCAGGCCTACAAAAGGAGCTGCTCGTAAAGAAAATGACCGTTTGCTAGACACGGAAGATTCCCATAATAATGAAACAGATTTCTTATTTTTGGTATAACTTCAAAACTACTGAACCGATTTTGATAATTCTTTTTCCACGACCTAAGTTGATTGAAGCTAAACTAAATACAATAAGTTTCAGGAAAATCGGTCCAGTAGCTACGGAGAAATTCACGGATAAACAGAATACATACTAACATACATACGTACATACCTACATCAAACTGAGAACCCCTTTCTGTTTGAAGTCGGTTAAAAAATGACTGAACAGGATATATAACATACACATACATACACTATATTGAATTAAGAATCTTTGGTCAAAGTGGATGAAGCAGTTAATTAAGTTTATTAAATTTAAAACTAATTTTTCGTATTAGCGATGCCAGTAAATAATTTAATATTATAATATCGTGAAATAAATATAATTAATATACTCCTGGAAACTGACTGTTCCAAAAAATACAATACCTATGCTATAAAATAGCACTAACTTGAATTTTTAAAATTTGTTCATGAAGCGTATACACATTGCATTTTGATATACATACATATGTTCGAATCATTTCTTTCATTTCGTCTTTCCAGCTCAGGTATTATTTGTCCCACTGAACTTTCACAGCTCGACAATGAGCATTGTTCGGTACGGTACGCAGTATGGTACAAACTTACCTACAAATTAAATAGTCGAATGTCTGTACTGAATGCGTTTTCCAATATTTGTTTACAACTTTCCGTCATCCGCTTCTGTGAACTCTATTAATCAATTACCCGCGCCTTTGAATAATCGTCTGTTTCTCATTATAAATATTGTAAGGAAGAATAATTGAAATATGTCAAGAGTGAAAGTACTATTCCGAGATCATAGTTCGCTTTTCTCCACGCAAAAATGCCAGTAATAAGTAGCAAGAACAGCGAGCTGGGTGTATACAGATTTCTAAATTCTTCTTACTTCATACTTATACAGAGGCCTTTAAGTTTCCCTCAAAACAAGATCGCAGCGAAAGAAAATCAACTGTGTATTTGCAACGTACCTACAACGAACACAAAGATGAACACCCGGGAAGCAAGAACGCTTCTAATAGCTTCTGTTCGCAGATATACCTATATTTATGTGTACGTTTAATTGCCGGTAAATGTCAGCTTCGTGCATGAACGCTCGGTCCATTGACAGTCCCGGCCACTTTCAGTTCTCTATTCTCTGGCACAGTCTCCGCTGTTACACTTTCCTTCGTGCGCTGTCGCTGCCGCTGGAGAAACAGCCCGGACAGATCGAAACTCTCGTTTTCAATATCTCCGAGTGCCTCGTATGCACGCACCGTAACGGGCAAATCAGCTCCGATTGTATAACGCGACCAACCCCTTATACATACACATGGGTACACTATATGGTGCCACGTGCGTTTACCGTTTGCATCTGTCCGCCGAGTGGCTCGCAGTCACTTTAATTAACGGTCATATTCTTTCAGAGCCAATTGTAGGAGTTTCAACGATTAGGCTTCGAGCATCGAGGAAACGGCAAGAAATTAAATAGCGCGCAGAGAAATTAATTTGTTACTACTCGCCTCGTGTTAAACTTCGCGTGAATGCAATTATTCGGTAGTCATTGACGACACGGATAATTCTGTCGTCACAGCCACGCATTCTTCTTCATTTGTCTCAACCTGCCATTTCATTCTTAAGAATGGCAAGGCTGACCCCTGCAACCTACAGTTGCCAGTGTTTGTCGTTACAAGAGAAGCTCGTTAATGAGATACAAGTAGTAGCGGAATCAAGTACAATAGGTATTCATTAATATCAATATTTAAAGTTTATTCTACTAATAGACTGATCACTCGCTGTAATATACCTACTTGATATATACAATTTTTTTACAATGCTACATTATACTTTTACGACAGCATTGAATCTCTTTAAATTAATATTCAAATTTGGATGAACGTACACATTACCGTCTATGCATACGTGTGAAATATGTGTGTCAGCGAATGCCTGAGAAACAAAGAAAGCAATGAAACCCATTCAAGGTTCCAACATGTTTCCTTAAAGTTGACTGTACATACTTCCAAGCATTGCTTCTGTTCTTCAAGGTTCTTAGATAGGATTCAAACATGTTCCGTCAGATTTTCAAACTAGGTATTTGTAATATACTTGGTTGACACTGTTGACAGGCTTTAGGTACTGTCAAAGGTACTCAAAGGTTCTAGCATGAATCTCAGTGTAAATTCTGAGTAGAGAATGGAATTTTTTTCGCGTTTACTAATGAATAGAAATCTTCCATCGGCCCAATATCATTGGGTATTACATAGCGTAGAGAATATTCGACAAGACTGACTTCCGCTTCTTTGCTCGAACGACTGATTTAATTCCCTGGCGCTTTCACGTGTGGCCAACACTGTTACTAATTGCGCGGAAATATTCGCACAGTATAGTTTCCTTCCGTCTGCCGTTGCGTTTCCTTGATCGCGACAGACCGAGCCGCAGATTTATTATACTGCTTCTGGAATAGTTTTTGATTCGTGCCAAACCTCCGTCCCATTCCGTTCTCACAGGGCGCTTTCACGCCCGGAGAAAACCAACCTTTCGATAAGCATTCACGTTGAATAGTTCGCGCACGGCCGATCGAAGTAGGCCGTTGCTCGATCGTTTTCTCGTGATTTGACGCATCGCCGAATTTTTCAGTCGCTCTTCCCCCCTCGGCACCCATTCCATTCGATTCCCTTTCAATTCTCCGCTTCGGACGATTTGCAGTCCCTGAGAAAATGCTACAACCGAAAGGATTTTACGCCAGTCGCGTCATTAAATTTTCCCATCCTTCGAAAGTAAGAACTAATATTTAGAAAGTAAAAACGTGTACTCGGGATGTGTTTTCAGCCAGTTATTCATTTATATAACAGGCCAGTTTATTAAGTTGCAACCGTTATTATGCCCGTTCGTTAGATTACGATCGCTCCGTCCGGTTCGCCTCGTCCGACGGAAAAGAGAAACGTGAAACCCCCGCCAATGCGATTATTACACTTGGTAAAGGAACTTCGCTGAACAGGTCACGGTTACAGTATAACGATTACATTCGACCGTTTGTTAAACAGTCTCGGGACGTAAAACGGTTAGTCTGCGCTGATTGCAGCCGACTGGCAACTCGAACGGAACGATCTGACGTGGACGAGTCCCGGCTTCCGTGGAGAAATTTCCGACCAAGAATCGGTAATTCAAAGAGCCGAGACCCTGGACACGCCGATCATTCCGTAACAAAATATCGACGATTTATATGTATACAGTTGTTCGCAATGAACATCGTTGCCCCTACTGTTTGCGCGTTGTTCTTTATAAAGCACACTATATGCAAATAAGATACATTTGTAACGAATGTAGAAACGTTCTATCTTTAT
This sequence comes from Andrena marginata, assembly GCA_963932335.1. Classification (NCBI taxonomy): domain Eukaryota; kingdom Metazoa; phylum Arthropoda; class Insecta; order Hymenoptera; family Andrenidae; genus Andrena; species Andrena marginata. The sequence continues at coordinate 1,830,776 of OZ010664.1, read as the reverse complement.
TATCACGCAACACGTTTAATGTAAAAACGTCAATTTTGCGGAACGAGAACAAAAGCGTAACGTTTATAAATGTGTACACACAAAATAGGAATCTCGCGTTAGAAGTCGATTAACAGAACGTTTAATTACACGAACATCGAGTAACGGGACATTTGATTATTGGAATACTGATTAACCGAATGTTCGATTATCCGAACGGTATTTTCTGAGGAAGAAAGGCGAATGCCTACAGCACAGTATATTTATTTCTCTCATATTTTAACATTCACAGTTAGGTTTTCATTAGTTAAACATATACTGTTTATATTGAGCTGTAAATAAAGTGAAAACGTGTCGTCTTATCTCTGAATACATATCGAAATCTGCAACGCACAATGGGTGGGATGAAGACGAAGACGAAGAATAGAAATTTCGGCAAAATCTGAATAATATTACCTATACATTCTCAAGGATTCACTGCTTTGAAGACTGTTGTGAGATGTTACTAAGCCTAAAAGATAATAATAAATAATAAATAACTAAGCCTAAACAGAAACTACGACCACCGAAAGAACTTTAGGACGAATATGCAGATATGCCAATTTGCAATTTAGAATGTTTGGGAAGCGGACCTGAAATATTAAAAAATTGCAAAATATTTATTTGAGACCTCCCAGTTTTGTTCACTATCGAAATACTTGGAAATAAATTCTTTACATAAAACGCAATTGCGATTTCCGGGCGAGTTTTCCATTCGATTATCCGAACTCTGTAGGTATGCCACTATAGATTAGAGTAATAATTAATGTTCTATTATTCTGATGTATGATTATATATACTAAACTAACCCTCTGTTTGTATGTTAGAAAGTTTTGCATTAGTGTTTATGATCGAATAACTAACAATATAGATGATCTGCGTACCTATTACATTTGAAGAACAAAAAAAGATGGCAAGAGACGCGGGCAAAAGAGGAAAAATTAGCTATCGGACTTTAGCGACGATTGAAACTGTTGGAAATAGCAGGCAACTTGGGGCACGTGATTGGATCAGCTGGCGCGCTTCGATCATGTACGCTCGACGATTGCAAAAGTGAATTGGCGATTTCTTGAGCGTCGAAAGTCCTTTCCCGTGGAGGTATAATTACGTCGATTCTCGCCATATTTAATCGACAGCGCCCAAGGAGGGAGAAGAACCGTACGATTCCATGAAAGTACCAATGTATTTGGAAAAGTCACGGGCGACGAACTGGTATTAAAGTGTTGAGTCAATTTTCACTTCAGCTTGCTCCGTGGAGTCAGAATTTCTTATACCGCTTTTTGTAGCGTTCCATGTGAGAGCGCGTGTAGTTTCTAATTTCCTATCAGTGTGCATGATGTCTTATTTTAATTATAGGTATTATAGTTTTTAGTAAGTTGTTGTAACTCTGGGTTATTTTTTGTCTAGCGACAAGTGTAATCTCTTGCTATTACACTATTCACTTTTTCTATTCCGTTTAATTTTATTATTTTTATTTTCACCTAGGCGTATTTAAAAATGATTTATTGCAGGCGCGAGAAACTACTCAGGCACATAGGTGTAACTACGTTATTTATTATGCAAGAAAAATCCAATTTTACCCATATCGATCTTATATCCAAAATGCATAGTATGTGTAATCCGAAAGAACTTGAGAAAATTGACCAAGAGTGTAAAAAAGGGTTTGTCTAAGCTAATCTTTTAAGACATTGAAAATCATATTGCGGCATGTATGGCCACAAAATAAATAAATAAAGTATTTTTAATTTCGAAAAACATTATAGATTTTAAAATGGCAAATGATGCGAACTTGGATCACACTTTTCTTCACCATAAAACCAAACGGTTCCCAATTTAAAGTGGCTACACAGGAGTTCTTCTACCTTCTATCTTCACGCGGATTGAAAAGTTAGACGAAATTAAGATCTCGCCGTTCTGGTTCTACCCAGTTGACGCAACAAGCTGAAAAGTCGCAGCTACTTTTCAACTAATGACGAAGACTCGGTTAAAACTGTACATGCGAGGGACAAGAAGACGCGCTGGTTGTAACACAGTATGTAACGGTTCCCCGAGTGTTGAGATTAAAAATACAGTAAACCGACGGTTTACGCGAGTTACAGGCACCACCACCTTTCGATCGACGATGGAGAGAGAAAAAAAAGGTTTACTTTCAATCGCGTAGCATTGAGCTCTCCCGCGAGCTCTCACGTGGAACTCCACGTGAACGTAGGTGGCTTATACAGTCAGCCACTCCGAACAACAATATATACCCCGGTACAATTGGGAAATTTACAACCGAGGACGGCTACAAAAGCATGATGACACACATTCTGGGGAAACGATCTCTTCTAAAAATGTCACAAGATTTCTCGACGTGAATCACCTCTTCTTATGCAACGGTTAATGCCTCGTTACAGGAGCATTTATTGGCGCTAGACATTTCTTCGGCAAATTAGTAGTGACTCCTGTAATTAACAGGGCACAGTTTTACGTAAATGCATTCTCATTAGCGAATCGTTTGATTTACAACCGGTAGCCACCTAGCCGGTTGAGCTATCTTTATTGGTATCAGCGATATTACATTATATTGAACACGCATATGCCGAAAAATATTGCAGGCCGATCATTAGCGGTATAATTGAGAAGAAGGTCACTCGGATACGCAATACAGATGCGCAGTTGTTGAAGCTTTATTCCACACTTTCCAATTATTTTTTTTATGAAGAATCACCTCGTTCACAGTTGTTAGAAACATTCGCGCAAACACAAGGCACCTACTTGCATAAACTACGTACTGCGATTCGTGACGCGGACACCTTAGGTACACACAGACGGAAGAAGGTCTGCCGTTGAGGTGATAATCGTGATCATTGCCTAGCGGGGAAGGGGATCGTCGAGGACGGTGCTGTCGAAGATGATCAGCGATGATGATCACGGTGACAATGAAGCAAGAAGCTTCTGTTTGCCAAGTATGCGTAGGTACCTACTGCATGCGGAAAACCGAATGATAATAACGCTAAATACCAATGACGGCCACAGTGCTGACGACAACCCTGACGACAACGAGCGTCCAGGATGAAGTAGATGGAGCGGAGCACGCTGCGCGCTGTTCACCGACTCTGCCTATGTACAACGTAGTGCGCTGATACGGTGAAAGCTGATATTTTGTAACACTCCTGCCATTCCGTTCCGTTCCGTTCCGTTCCATTCCATTCTATGGTATTGCCCGCTGCAGCCGTTCGCTCGCTCGCTCGCTCGCCTCTCGCCCGGTGCGGCCGCGGCGGCCGCTCGTCTCTCGTAATCGAATGCGAGAACCCAGCGCCAGCAGTACAATGGTAGGCGCACCCAGAATACATTTTTTCTCTGTTCTCGCGTTTACGTTCCGCGAGATTCTCGCTTCTCGGTACCGGCATCGCTGATATTCTTGATCCAGGGTGCTGGTAACTAAGTGGTTGGAAAGGCATACTAGTACGCCACGCGATCACGATTGTCTTTCAGGGTGACATCCTAGGGAGATGTTCGATGGTTACCGAGTGTAGTTCTTTGTGATATTGTGCGAATCCTGTACATTTGGCAAAGCACTATTTCACGGCCACGCTGAGAATTCTTACTTTGAAATTGTATCAAACCATTTCGATAAGGGAGATTTTTATTGGCTCGGATAAATCTCGAAAGCTTTAATTTCGAGGTGGGGCAATATTGGAAATTAAAATACTACTTGGTAATATTACTTGGAATGCCAAATAATATAGCTATGCATTTTATTATATTTAATTTTTACTTCTAATATTTTGAATTCCTTTTAGTTTAACGAGAACACAAACATTATGAAAAAATGCTTCTTCATTTCAAATAATAAGTGAAAGTAATATTTCAGTTGAGAGATTAGTGAGTAAGGAATGTATTAAGGGGGTCAGCCTAGTTCGCACCCCTCAATAAAATTCTGCGCATTGTTAACACTGTATCTGCACCATTGATTTTATAATTTTGACAAAATTCCTTATCTTGATAAACACTATACTACTGTGGTTATGAGACTTGGCCATGTCGTTTGTAGACACATCATTTGAATAGCATAGTGAGCGAGCAAAACGGTCAACCACCCGACACGAGTACCAGAGCGCATTGAACGATTACCAGAATTGGAGCACACCGCGGTCTTTAACAGCACGCTGTGAAATCAATTTGAAAATTTCCAAGCTACAGGAAGTCTTATTTTATAGAGAAAATTTCAAGCAACCCAACATATTTTTTCGGATGTTGAAAAACGTGAAGCGGTATTTGAAAAATAAAAGGTTTTTTGTAGTAGAATGATCATGAATATTCCCCGATTAAAATGAAAGAAGATCCAACTTCGTGTTTCATGATCCAACTTTTAAGTTAGAAGTTATCCCATTATTGATTGAAATGAATTTTGGTAAAACTACAGATCGAATATCCATTTCATTAATTTTTTTTTAAATTCAACAATTACTGTATCGAAATATGGAGGGAGCTTTGGAATATTCTGTATCAATTTTTGTATGAGTAGAAAGTAACGAATTTTAAAATTCATACATGAGTCTTTCAGAATACCATCGAATCGTCTGAAAAGAAAAAAAGAGTATACAATTCTATAAGCTCATGTTTCCAAAAAAGTCACTAATCTCTGGAGAGATAGAAAAATAACTTTTAGGAATCCTTGGACGATTGGGATCTTGATCTACAGTCCAGTTAGTTCGCGCACAGAGAATTTTTGATAAGTCACTGTCAGGCTTAATTTACACTGGCGGGCTGTTCGCGAATCGTTCAAATATTATTCGGCGTTCTTCAACACTGACCGTACCGTGATCTTATCGCTGATGTAAATCACGTCTCAAAGTGCAACTATTTCAGAGCCGACGGACAGAAGGCGTAACGAATAAATTCCTGTTTTCAAGGATTGTCTCATTCACGATTACTAATAACTCGGAAATAATTCTTGCAAAGTACTCTTTGTTAGGTATGAAAATTTCTTTGTTTGACATCAAACTCCATCGCGGTATTTTGGAATTAACACGGTAAATATTATTTTTCACGTGTACCGTGACGAATGCATGTAACACGTTGCTTTTAAGTGATAAACAGTGCATATTCATTTACCAAACAGAGGGTAAGTGGTCACAGGTGTAGCTTTTGGCATCTACAGTGACACGTGATTTTGTCTTATTTATTCTAATTGCAAGTTATTTTTCTCAGTGTCTCATACGTCATACGAGAAGCTTACTTGTTCGATTATTCTTACATTCAAGCAGCCTCTTGAATTTACTTGCAAATTGTAAGCTGTCAGGTTCATCGTTTTCGGTTCGAATGAATGTTCTGTATTTGAGTTCTAATAAATATGCTTGTAAATTCTTCTGTAAAAAGTAATTGTTAAAACACCTTTTGACGGAATATTTTCTATTCACGAGGCTAATGAAATATTAATAGATGTTCTTAATTTCCAACGATACGGATTAATTATGAAATTCTTTGAAAATGTTCTTCACATTTCTTATAGTTGCATAAATACTTTTGATACTTTATCGTCGAATTAATCACATTTTGGCGTCCTTCCTGCCATCCTTTCACACGATTGCATATTGCGTGCTTCCACTATCCCTACAATCAATGTTTCTCTCATGCCAACTGATGTTGCATAAACTTTATCTTTTAATGTTTACCAAACAGAAAGTTCCAGGGGTGTCGGATCTGGCGATGTACGCAATAACAATTTCTAAGGAATGATTTACGAGCATATTATGCTTTCTGTAACTTTTCCACTGAAAACTACATTTCCTATCAGATCCCAAGCGAGTGTCCTTTTATTTCGGGGTATAACACCCTGCATTGCAGTCGGTGTGTTGAATTTAATACACTTCTGTTAACTAACACAATTACTTCATTATTTGTAAAACGTTATTCATTATTTTTTCACATTTGTCGTGTCACTGCATGGAAGAGAGAGCTGAACATTTTTCTCGCGCGATCGGTAGGAGACAATTGAGCGCTCGAAAGTCGAATACCAATCAATCGGCTAGTTGACGTACGGATATCGCGTGGAGTGACGGCTAAGCCGACTATCGCACGCGTTAAATATTCAGTGTCGGAAAATGTGCGTGACCTTGACACATAACGCAGAAACTGCAATCTCTTCGGTAAGACGTGTTTTGCACGCCATTCGCGTGTATCGAATGGCTTTGTAGACCACTCTGACGGCCATTCGAGTGGCTGTCCACGTTTCTCACAGGTGGTAGAAATTACGTGAAAAATTAATGCGCTAAGTAGAACCGCGAATACTCGAACCGCTGTTATTCAAATGCTTCATGCCAAACAGGTGCTGCCTGCGGAACATCGCTTCTCCTATCAAAACACGAGTATGAAGTTAATATAAAATTGACGACGCATACAGCCGCAAATAATAATTATATCGTCGTAGAAGAGGCGTGTCTGAATAGTTCTAATTGACCAAAAAATTGATTTATATATAATTTTCAGAATTCACAAAATTAGCCAAATCAGATGGTATCAAAGTAGTGAACCGTGAATTTGGTATTAAAAATAATTGCACTGAAAATCGTTGATGAATACATGGAATTGCAAGAAAATTTCTACTAAATGGTTCGAGAGACAAGACGCGTGTAATTCAGTATAGTTTACTTTATGGTAAAAACCTACACCATTCAGTAATTAAACGAATAACAGTAGATAATTCTTCCGAAACAACAACACTACAATTAACCAAGTACCGCATACTGTATTACCTAACAACATTCTATAATAAATAAGGCATGTATTTATCAGTAAGTGGCTTTACATTGCCCCGGAGGAATGAAAGTTAAGTGGGAACATTCCGATTTAACGACCCAATTATTCTTTAAAATGAAGTAACATCATATTATTTTAAAAACGAAATAGCTATAACATATAACAACATATTATCTAAAAGGACACTTCTAAAATGACACTTCTGTTTACGACCTCCGTTTTATGTTATTTTCTACACAAGTATTTAATTATTTGATTTCCCTATAACTTTTGATATGTATGTTTTAATTAAGAGAATTTTGAGAATGTAGTGAAATCTGGTAGTAGTTCCATTAAAATCTTAAGAAGTCGCTCCTTTATTTTTAATAGTTCCTTAAACAAATAGCATGTAATAGAGTGAACAAAATATCGTTAGTGTAAAATTATGTTTTCATAATCCTAAAACCATATATCGCTCGAGAATTCTTTTATTATTGAAATATCGTACAGGATTCTATGCAAAGCATATTTCCATGTGTCCGCGTGCGTGATTTATCGAAATCAGCCTCGTCGAGATCGTAACATAAGAAAACACACTCACGCTGGAATAATGAGCCCCATTTCTACGTTCCGCTGATTTATTTATTGAAGTGACGCCAGTTACATAACCAGCCCCTCCCCCACGGTTCTATCGCCAGCACGTTGTTTCGATTTCTTTCGTTAATTGCAATAGAAATCCGTGTAATTCGCCACGCCCGGGGAATGTCTGCGGTGAATTTTATTACATAAAAGGTATTCCCGTTTTCGATTCTGCTGACTGTGAAAATTGCCGAACGGGCATGGTTGCGAGTAATTTGCACAACGCCGCGAGTATCGCCGCTTCGACAAAACATTGACGCGTTCACGCCTGCAAGGGCCCCGCGAACCGATGCACTTGCTCGAGAGAGCGTATCCGGCTATCGCGAATCAAAGAGTCGATCGGTTTCGAGCGAAAAAAGGCTTGATTTACTCAAGCGGAAATTACTTTTGAAATTTTAGACGAAGCTCCCGTGGACAATTGCCGGTGAACCGAATCGCTGGAGAACTCTTTTCTGCGGCCGAGACGCCGCGCCGGTGGCATTGCATAATCTTGGATCTAGAGTAATAGCAGGTAACTTCCGGGTGGCTGAAGAACTTGTTAAACTTTGAACGGTTTTTCAAATGCAACACGCACAGCTAGTGGATGGCATATCCGAAAGAACAGTTTCCGGAATGATTAGCATAACTCTTTCTGTGTTGTAACTAATTCGTGGGAACCAATAATCTCGATAACCGCTTGACTATGTTTCTCTCTCTAATAAAATAATAAAATGAAAATTATGTTACGACATTTCAAGCAGTATTTTTGAAAATAACATTTAAACTGTATCTGACACTGTTCTAAAATTATAATTCAATGGTTTAAGTGTTTTAACAAATAACTTTTGTTCTTTTACGGTGGACAGAACTAACCGTAGGTATTTATAATTCCACGAGATTCGATCAATCGAACTTTACAGCCTATACTATTGTTATAAAATATTGCGCAGGACATAAAATCGCATATATTATAACTTAATATTTCTAAGAGGAATCTTCACTTTAGTTTTAAGTAAAATTGGCCCAGCTTTGTTACACAAACTTGGGGGTAAAACGGTTGGATAGTGTTTTGTAATTTGTCAGCATAATTATCGCCAGACATTGAGACGTCTATTACAAAACACTTTGGTAGTATCCGTCTCAGGAGTTGTGTATAAGAAGCTTGTTACAACATATAATCTCGAGGCATGCATAAGATGGTTAAATTGCCAGTTCTATTACCTTGTCTTCTAATAAGTCTTCATGCTAATACGTACAACAACCAGACAATAACAAGACTGATTTCTAAATGTAGTTCAAGTGCTAGGCGTTGTTAGAAACAGCACGTTAACTGGTTTGTTGCTAGCGCGTACGGACCTTGCCAAGAAATGGAGGCCAATTAGCAGAACGTAAATTAATTCGACGCAGGTCGAAATACGCAACTGGTTGCACTCTTCATGGTAATTCCTCGCGATTTCTTCAATTTCTAGTTACATAAATGACGAAAGTACGACGCAATAGTAGTCGCGATGTTTTAATGAAATTCCTTGCTTCTTGCCTGAACTGAATAAAGCACGTAAGTCGTAAATGCAAAATTCTTGTGGACTTTTATAAAACTATGAAACGGACATCTACGTGTAACGCGGTCACCAGTTTCAGTCACAGTTACAGTTACAATAACAGACAAGTTGTAGGTTGCACTTATTGTTAGAAGTGGCACTTACAGCTGTTACTTTTATAATCGTTATCCTTGACCAGAAGTTCCATCCTGTACATTATACAGTATCAATTACCACATTCAGCTAAGAATTCGTAAACAATTTATTTTATTCCAAGGCTCTCAAAGACTCTTGCAAAACGTGACTGGTGTCTAATACTGATTGTAAATTTCCTTCGTATTTTTCCTCCGAAGAAGGTTTGTGCAATGATGCCTTCGTACGCGCAGAAGTTTGAAAATAAATAATCTTATTATAATTTTTTAATAGAGGAGGCTATATGCACACTTATTGTTCGCTTGTGGTAATTTTTGTGAAATTATTCATGTGGCTGTTCGCAGCAACAAAAAAAAAACATATTCGTAAAAAAGAGTTGCATCTTTTTTAAACAGAGTTAGTTTTAGCTTCGTGTTAAGTTCAGTTTGGTGTATTATCAAGTTTGGAGTTTGTACATTTCTGAATAGCTGAGCTCGATGGTGAATCTCACACGAATAGTTGAGTTTTCTGCGGTGGCAAGTTGCGGAGTTCATTTCTTTTACGGAATATGATCGCTTTAGATTTTAAGAAAATTTCATTTATAAAAGTAGGCTTTCGTTATCTTAAATTACTCTTGTGCGTATTCGGTTGCTTGTGTCTGGGTCCACGAGGGACCGTATCATGAGCGTAGGCTGCCAAGTCTCTTCCTATAAGGAAGTACCTACTTACAATATCTATAGCGCTAAGATCATGAGTGGTTAGTTGACAGCAGGTTGAGGAGTATGTTGTTTCCATTAGGACAACCATGTAGCTACTACCGAGGATTTATTGTGTCACATTAAGTCGACGTGCATCTTCTTGGCACAGACTTTCTTGATTAAAAGTTCATTGTCGTCTTCTTTGACTGTCATAGTCTTGTAGCTAGGTCGCGCTCCTTTATTTGCTGAGGTAAGTAAAACGTAATTTACAGAGGTCAATCAACTGTGATTATTATACAGTGACACACATATTAAAATATCTATCACCTATTATCTTCAAAACAAGACTAAGGTCTATTAGAACTTTGTTTATCAACTTTGAGACATAGAATGCGACTTTAAATTTGGCGAAACTCCTTTAGGATCACCCTGTATACGCATGTTACTCAGAGGTTTGTTTGGAATTTACTATAGTCTACTTAAATATGTAGATTTTTGTAACACTGCTAAGAATTTCCCATTTTTCAGGTTGCATAATTCATTTCACAATATTTTTCAACCAGAAATGGCATGAGTGTATCAATAAACGATTATTTCTCTTTATCGTGTTAACGACGTGTAACAGTTAAGGTGGACGTCTCGGTTCTTGGGACATTCTAACGCGTGACAAACGTGAATAAGATTCTCGATTATAAGGATAAGTTCTCAATTATACCACACCCGCACTATTCTTCAACGGACCATATAGTTTAAACCCGAGATTTGATTTGAAACCGCAAATATAAATTATTTAATTATACATTGTTCTGAATAAGATGACTGTCTTACTATGGCCAATTGTGTTGTTTCCATTCTCAAATAAACAATTATCTAATTATTTAATGGAATGTACTGATACTACACGATATTATTCGCAATTTTTAGCCGCAATTGTAGGAAGAACAAGAATAATAATAACCATTTGACATTCCATATCAATGGCACATTATTAGCTGCATCATAAGACTCTTAAAATGTTCCAACAAGTTTATTGCCACGTTTTTGCATAATTTATGATATTGAATGAAGTACCAAATCGTCTGTGTGATGATTCTGTTGTTCGTCTCCTTCAAAATTCTTCCATCGAACAAAAGGCAAGAACGCCCGACCAGTTCACGGAAGTGCGCCACGCAAGTTTCGAATTTATCATCGTCTCCTCCCACCGCCCTCACTGCCGTATTCATCCACCGGATTTTTCTACGGCCGTGCATAACATACCGAGCTCACGTTTTGGTTCACATTACCGGCCCCGAGCAAAAGATATCCATCTTGGATCCTCGACACAATTTGGCGGCGGAACACGTCCTTCATTTCTTTTCGTTTCACGTAGCAGCGCGGCAGAACGACAGCCACGAACTCTCGCGAGCCCCACGGATTGCTAAGCGTGGCAAGATAAAGTCGTTTTCACGCTCCTCCAATTTTGGATCGGCTCGATACACCGTGGATCCTGGGTTTACGCCGGTTGAATACGGGTCAAGGTTGAAAATCGCTGCAGCACATACGCGTTTTACGACCGATTGCGAGTCTCCGGCAGATACGCGTAATGTCGAATTCAGAAAATCGAACCTGTGCGTTGTATAAGTCCCGTGCCGATACGTTTAAAGTCCCATTATCGCGGCGGCGCGCGGTGCGACGAGTAATGGACAAAAGTAAGAACACTGAAGTCTGAAATTCATAGATTATTATATCTTAAAATACTAATAAAGCTACATAGATTTTAATGCTACCCACAATTTCTCCCGAATTTTCCAATTTTCCAATTTGAAAAATGATGCTTGAAAAATGCAAACTTCGGAGCATTTTTTTAAACACGTGCTATTTGCCGAATGTTTGTCGCATTAAATGGATTTTTATAATGCTTGTGTGGTATTATAAGATCCTCAAAGCTGCGGAATAACTTTTTTACAATATTAACAATTTGCCCCAATTTTTTTTTATGTTAAATGTCTAATTAGTTCATCAACTTTGATTTGAGTTTTAAACAAAGTACCAAAAAGTAACTCCGTGATTAGTTGTGCAGAATTACAATTGAATTACTCCATGAATCATAATTACAAAATAATTAAATTACATCGTATTTAAGTACATTGTAATTCGTAATTGCAATTGAAGTACAATTATTGTGATACTATTTTTTTTAATTAGGAAGACAATTTTGCAGATATTTTTATAAATACGATTCAGGCAAGAATGACATCGTTTCGAAATATCTGTGCAAAAGGCCATTGACATCGTATGCGGATAAATTTTAATATTTTCATACAGACATGCCTACTAATTTTTTCACTAAAAAAAAATTGTAAATATACTTAAGAGGACGATTATGATTTTAGGAAAAGCTGTGTGTACTACACTTACTTTGATTGCCCATAAAAAAAATGAAAAATGGTCATGAAACTTGCGCACTAGACTAGAATAACCCCTTAATTTTTATAAATTATATCCGTGTGCGCATTAAAATAATTAAGCGAATGTTGGTTTCCTGCTAACGCGCACAACTCCCAGATTTATACAGCTTATGCTAAGTAGACATTACATTCACCCAGTGCCATCAAGAATGACATCATTTACATTCATACCTACCTATTATCTCTTACAGAACAAACGGAAAGAAACTCGACATACAGTAGTTATTCGAAAGGCACACCATGCAATTCTCAATTCCATTTTGATTCTAATTTACCATTACACCTGCAATTATATTAACAACCGTACCAGAATCTGATTTTTATACTAAAATAGCCTTTTTTATACATATCACTTAGGCTTTGTTAATTTCTGTTAAAATTATTAAAGATTGAGCATGTTTAACGTTAGGTATTTTATAAAAAAGATTTTTTATTCTTAAATATGTAAATATTAATTTAAATTATACTGCGATTTCAATTCAGATTGAATTTGATCTGATACATGTTAAGCATCAAGTTCTCAATCAAGTGTTTAAAGTCAAAAGGAAAAGCCAAGGATTATTAAAGGATTGATTTTCTACTATGATGATCTTGGAAAGCGTGACGCGAACTTCTCCTTTCCACTCTCAAAATGGAGCACATCAATGGATTGGCCGACATTTAACCGCCCTGTTCATTTTGCCGATCGATGAGAGGTGGTCTGTCGGAATACCCTGCTTTCGGACTCGAGTCACGGTCGAAGTGAAATTGGTGTTGGGAACAACATTGCGAAATGTGCATACGAGCCTACTTAAAGATCGGTCTAGTTCGATACGGGTCAAGGTTGAGGCACCACAAACCTGAACGCGAAGTGGATTTTTTGAGACCCAGCAAATGTGCACACAGAAAATAGTGCTCGAGATTGATAAACATACGTAAGTTAGGTAAAGTTTATTATTTCAGATCTCTCCCTTATCATCGATCAATTGCATCTATTTTTCCATTAAAAATGGCGCAAATAATCATACCGGGTAAAATATTAAACCATTCACGTCACTCGTAAAAATTGACCTGCTTAAAGAAAATTATGAAGTTCATTATTCTTAATAATTCATATCACACGCTGATAAATAATCCGTAGAAAATATTCGTGCACGGATCGATTCCAAGCAAAACGATTCGTACAATTCAGATTTATTATCCAATTTTTTTTTCAAAAACAACCAGTTCGGACATATTTTTGAAAGTTTCCGGGATACAAGTTATGCAAAGCATCGAACGTCAAACTCGATTAACAAATAAATACACTACTTAAATCTCAAGAAAATCGCCCGAATAGAAAGCTCGATTAACAAATCCGAGAATTCGTTCGCAGATTACTTACGGGTCGTTAAATCCACCAACCGCATCCACGCGCCGATCTTGATTGCCGGTGAAAGGAATAAACGCTCTGAAAATGTTATCTCGATCGTATCGTATCCTGGAATATAATTGTAAGTCGAGTCAGCGATAAAGCATTATTATATGTGGATATGAAATAATTACCAACGCGCGATCCGCAGACTCTGTAATAATTGGCCGCATATCTGTCCCCATTGTCGAGGTCGCTAGCGTTGCACAAACGGCGAGTGCAACGCAACAGCTAAAAACTTCGTCTCTGGGAATGTCCTTGCGTAGATAGGTCCCGCATGAGTGACTTTTGCATCGTTGTTTCTTGCATAACGAGACGGCGGCGGCGACGCGGCGATTGCGGGTGCATAACCCTCCCGTGTATCTGTATTAGAGGTGACGATCGACCGGTGACATCCTTTACGCAATCGAATTTTCTTTCTCCAGTTCCGATTATTTATCGTCGAAAAGGTCACTTACCTGCAGCATACCTGACCGTTGATCCTTATGGAATCCTTTCACGTCGCTAGGGTTCCGTGTACGGGTGAACACAGTATAAGAAGCTTTTACTTGCGAATTATCTAACAATTTTCTTCACCTTCTCATTTTTCCGTTCCCTTCCATACAGTAGTAAGGTAAATGTCCCCATTAACGACCGTTTAAGAGTGTGACTGGTTCAAAATAGTAATTTTTTTACTAATATACGACAATATTTGAGTAAAGTATGGATCATTGTATTTGTTGAAGTCTCTAGTTTCTTAATCAAATTAGTTTTAGAGTGATATTTGACTATTTACACAAAGATTATGGTGAAAATAATATTGGACCTGATGTCCCCTTTAGTGACCATCTATTTTATACCACGATTTTCTGCTACAATAATGAAAGAAAATGGATATTTTCTTTTTATTTTATAATTCTGTTTATATTTCTCGTTAATTTGAGTAAGTTACTGCATGGATCCATGTATTTTTATTGTAAACTTTGCGAGTTTAATGATATCTGGCGTATAACCTCACGGTATTAGAATCTGTCAACTTTCATGTCAATGACCAAGTCTTAATTTACATGTGAATTTACTTAAAGATGAATGTACGGCTACATAAATAACGTATGAAACAATAACTGAAATATTTCGCTTATATTTCGCTTTCTGTGTTGCAATAAACAATAAGAAAATGAATTGGTCACTAATGGGGACGTGGTCAGTAATGGGGACATTTACCTTAGGTGCCAAGTGTATACGAATATCCTGAGCTAGTTAACTGAATGACTCGAAGCCTGCATATTTCACGTAATTAAATGTTTCATGTTCAAAATATGTGCAACGGTATGACCAGTCAGTGGGCCGAAAAGAGGCGAATGTTTGTGAATTTTTTTTGAAAAAGCGGAAGCATATATCTTTACAGAAGTTTTTTCACTTAAAAGAGTAACGTTTAAAGAACATTTGGTCATTTTTTTGTAGAGAAATATTCACGTTTATAATTAAACTACTACGACATCCAAGAAGCCTTTTTAACAACGGTGAGCAAGATATCTGAGAAACTACTGCACCAATCTTTCTGAAATTTTTTGGGCTTATTTTTTATATAAAAATCTACTGAATGAGGGAGGGTTTTTTCCATTGTATAGTTTCGACTTTATCAACGAAAAACGGTCGTTAGTGATAACCGTGTAGCGATTTTTCATTTATACAATCGAAACTATACATTGAAAAAATCCTTCCGTCATTCAGTAGATTTTTATATAAAAAATAAGTCCACAAAATTTACGAAAGATTGGTGCAGTAGTTTTTGAGATATCTTGCTCGCCGTTTTTAACAAGGCTTCTTGGATGTCGTCGTATTTTTATTATAAATGTAAATATTTTTCTCCAAGAAATTTACCAAATGTTCTCTAAATATTGCTTTTTTAAGTGCAAAAATATATGCTTCCGCTTTTTTAAAAAAATAGAATTCTTAAGAAAGAAAGAGGAAGAAAGTGTAGCTATAAAATTCTTTCTAAAAGTACACACAGCACTGTAATCGTTTTACTTGTTTCTCCGGCCTTTTTACACTCATGTTAAAAGTATATTTATCCATTTATATTTCCGTGATACTGCAGGGATATTTAGATAACTATAATCTACCAATTTTTCCGATACGTGTTGGGTCACGCACGTAATGTTGTTATTTATAAGGAACTCCATAAGGTGAATACCATGAACAAGGGACGTATACCTACATCCTCCGTGCCATAGGAACGCACCGGTTACGAAACTTTTCGCCGGTCCAGTTTCATGTCGATGCAAGAAATACATTGACACCCTTTAAATCTTTGCTCCAGATACGAAGAACGGGTGTTGCATAAGCTCTACGGGGTACGGGTTACCATTGAAAACCCTGTAAGAAACCGCGCTGATCTCGTTCCTTCGTGATCAACCATTTCCATAAATCGCATAAACATCGAGGTTCGTTAAGACCTCGCTAGAGATTGGAAGATCCGTTCAAAATCGATCGATCGTTATCTGTCACTATTCCTTGGATAAAATATGAATTTTTAATTTATTAAATACAGCGAGAAGGGTATTGATATTTACGTTAAAAGTGAGTAATTATTAATAGAGTTAATTATTCTTCGATGACAACATTTTTTTGGAAACAAAAGTTCGTTCATTCAATAGAAAGATATTATTATACATTTTCATTCATTAAACAGTGTTAGATGATTCTGAATCAGGCTACATACCTATGCATAATATTAGTTTTACTGCTGTAAGACTTCTTTCCAGAGATTGCGATATAAGAATAAAAAATTTCCTTATGATTTCTAACTTCGAAGTTTTGTTTACAAAATATAAGGAATTAGTGTTTCGTGGTGTTATTTCCAACGCCCGGTACTTAAATATCAGGAAGTAGTACCTTTGATGTACATTTATCGTCGTGTAACTCAAATCATTGCTAGGATTTATACAAGTATAATGATTCTAGAACACACGTTAGACGTACTTTAAACATTTCGTCCTTTGTAGACTAATACATTCATTATTACATTATTTCTTCTCTCACGAATTTATATCGTCGATGTATTAAAAAAAATAAGAAAAAAGTCTAAAATTGACAATGTTATGGAAATTGCGGGTGTTAGTAGATTATAAAACGTTGGAAAATGTAGGGCGACAAAAATCGGCGTTGTGTATAAAACGTTAAACTATATTTCAGTTCTTCCCTATTTTGCGTCGACGAAAAACACGAGGAAGGTTATTGCCTATAGGCGTATAGCTTTGCGGGCATCGATTCATATTTCTCTCGCTCGTAAATTACGACTTCCAATTGCGGTTTTTCGTTCGTTCCGGGAGCGAGCAGCAGCGACAAGAGTAAGCAGCCACGGTCTAATCGACTCGCGCAGGGAGGAGGGGTTGTTGCAACTCGCAACACGGGCCGCGTTGTTCGAGTCTACATGCAATTCGGTGTAAATTTCCAGACTGCGCGCCACAATCCTAATCCTTGGTTCTTGCGACAACGCGCTTACGACTTCCGCGATTCGGTGTCGCGTTAATAAGCGCGCTAGTTTTTGCGATAACGCGACTAATACACTCGTACATCGTGGTTACACTGCAGTGCCGATCTCAGGATCACAGATCTCATTGAACGATCCGTGTCGAGGAGGCGTTGGTCGCTCTGCTCGACACCAGCCTCGCATTCAATACGCATTTGTCTCTTTCGAAGCGGAATATGATTTCGTTCCTTTATCGGGAATCTCCATTCACGGAACTAAATAGCGGATTGCCTTGAATGGGTCCCGAAACTCCAAGTATTTTGGTCATCGGCCACGCAACAGTTCAAACTCTACTTCTAATTTTAGTCCGCCACTATAACCTGACCGGCGTCTACGCATCTACAATTAAATCGTAAACGCTGCTAAATTGGTCCGCGTGTGTCGTTAATCAACGTCCGGGCTAATGATACGTACACGAAGACTGGATCTGTTTGGAAGAAGCTCGGCATCTACTTGAGCCACTTCGGCAACCCTAACTATCCAACTGGTTCGAATATTTTGAGCAGCTCCGACAAAATAAGTCGTCGTCAGGCTCTTGCTTTGAGTTTCTGTTACTTCCACCTGTGCCCTACAAATTCATTCGGATCAACTTGCAAAACTTTGGCATTAAATATCTCGTAGACTATTAACCATCTGCACCCAAAAACCGTATATTAATAGCCTCAGTGCTGTAAGCTCGATTATTGTCTAAAAGCTCGTTTAAAACTCTTGCTTCGAAGTATCTTTTTGTGCCTTCTTGTCATGCAGTGAAAGCATAGTTTTGTATTGTCAGCTTTGTAGCCTTAAGAAATGACAGCTTTATAAGTACCTTCATAGCCGGTCAATTTTTGCGAAATAAATTTATGCATCCACCTCAGGCACGTTTCTCGCAATTTCTATTATACGTCTTTCTATATTTTTAATAAAAACAAGGTGCTTCGATGAACAATCGAGGCGGGCTTTATTTCTTCCAGATCTTCGTCTACTGTTTCATTACTGCCACCGGTCCTTGATGTTTTGCATAATTTTTTTTTATATGGAGCGTTTTCGGCTCCCGTAGCTACACCCTGTCACCGTTATTTTTAACCAATATAGGGGCGATCGCAGTCTAACTGGTATTATCAGGAGCACGATATTTCACAATAAGTATTTTTCCACGAAAGGTTGTCAGACAACCTACACCGTGCGAAAAAATCAAGCAACAGTGAGACAGAGAAGGATTACTCATTGCAAGTAGCATTGGCTCGCGGTAGACGGTCTGGGGCCCCTCTTCTTTAAAGTCGACAGATAAATTAAATACATATTACCTTCCGTCGGTTTCTGAGTCTTATAAATTGCACCTGCCAATGGAAACTTGTACTTCACTCTTTTCTCGGCGGATTGAAGGATAAGTCGTACCGGATTGATGACCGAACAAATTCATAAATATTGAAATACGAATGAGTTTGATAATCTTGAACATCGGTGCTTTCCCTAACGAGCTGTTGCTATAGGTACTCGCCGCATTCGTGAAATTTAATTTTGGTTTTAGTGGTAGTAGGTATGTAGTTGGTTATGATTCACAAATTACTTGTGTGAGAGACTTTATTAATGCACAGCATGGTTTTATAGTGACATTATTATATGGGAGATTATTAAACATTAAAATATGGGAGAGTCTAGTAATCATTAGGAGAGTTTTATCGATCGAGAATTGTCGGATAAACAATTCAAAGTCGATTAAAGATCTGATAATTTTTTTAATTTAACTGTTTCAATTTTTCACGATCAAAACACAATTTCAACGAAGTCTTTTTGAACAAATCAGTTAGTTCTTCGCTTGCCTTTGTATGTAGATGTACCAGTAGCGATTAGTGGTAGTTTTTAATTCCGATAGGGTTGATTTTTTCACGCAACTTCATTATATGTGTTTAAAATCAAAGAAAGCTCGTAGAAGACATTATACGTAAACGCTTAAGTTTACGTAACAAATAAATTCAGCGTTAAGAAACGACAACAGGGGCACTTTATGTTAAACAGAATTCTACTATCTACATAAATATTACGACCGTAATATCAATTAAACGTAAATAACGGTTGCACAGATGTGAAGCACAGTTTACGTTCTTCACCCTGCGCTGAACTCTCCTTCGTGACAGCAGTAGGCAATGTGTTTTCATTGATGTCTTCCCGGGAACTGTATGAGATGCGACTTTTGTACCATTTATGCATTGCAAAACTACTTAGGCAAATGTCATTATAAACTAAAATATAAAATAATAATTTGAACGAACGCTGCAATCTCGATAATAATATTTCGAGTATTTCGAGACTATTTCGAAAACAGAAAGAAGTCGAAACTTTACACGATCGTAGACTTTAAAGTGGAAAGAGAGCGCAATGATGAGTAGACATGTAACGCCTTCCAAAAGTATCAGCTAAAGAACAGTTATCAGGCGGCCGCTATAGCGACTTCGAGGTAATTAAACTCTGAGCATCCAAAATCCTGATTCTAGCAATGTGTGCAATAAGAATTATATTCCTCGTAGATAAATAATTGTATTCTTTCAGTAGATGTAACGATAGGAATGAAGGGAATTGAAACTAAGAGTAAATTATTTATGCTGGGTGTCTCATGTAAGCTGTTACAATTTATTTCAAAGGGGAACAATATTGATTTTTTCAAATATTTGTCCTTCTTTTTTATTGATATTGTCTAATTTGATAATATTTGCTGGAAATATTTTTTTATTTTATATAGCTAACGGGATATAACAAAGAATATTTTTCAAAAGGGGAATTTTGTGATCACGGAATAAATGTTAAAACTAATGCTTAGTCCACTGAAAATTATTTCGCTATTTTCGTAAAACGTAGGAGCGTACACTAACTAACTGCGGTTCTAACAGCTATTCTCCGAATTAACAAAATGATGATGTAATCGCGAACATAAAAAGAAAGTTTAAAGATGATTTATAATACTCTTTTGAAGAAAAGACAATAACGCGCAATAGATAAAGTGGTTAAAATTCCTGTGCTGTTAAGTACCCGCATTGAATATTCAAGAAAATATATATATAAGATTAACTATCATACCTATATGATTTAATTATAATCTTACCGTCAATATCGCCTAGAATATTCATCTCCGCCTTTATGGAGTTCCCCATAAATTGACGCTTGACAGCTTTCCGCCTATCCGGAATCTCTTATTATCGAGGTAACGACGGTTAATTAAGGATTCCAATAAAAATGATTTCCGGACTCCTCGAGGCATGGCCATCGGTTCGGACGATCCAGAAAAATGCATCAAGGCTATGAAATTCCCATGATAGGGAACGTTACGGTGCGCGTGTTAAATGAAACACAAATACACACGCCGAGCACGTTGAATTTCGCACGTGTCCCTGAGACAGAATAAAGACGAGGAGGACATTTAATTCTGAGAAAATACTTACGGTCGGCCGACTGATTCGCGAATGGAACGAAGATTTAATTTCGTTCTTTCCTGACACCCACGGACAGTTTTGTATGTATTTGTCCGAGTAACCTCCGCGATGTTAACTACTGGCAATGCAGAATCATTAAATGACCTTAAATAACATTTAATATGTGGCAATATTTTAATAATTGATAATAATTTTCTGTCTCTGATCGAAGTAATCCAAATATGGGAGATACTGTTTCAGTTATCGTTAGTGGTGTGCGAGTACCCGGAATCTACAAGCTGAGAGTTGAACTCGGTTCGATCGCTCGAGCCGAGTGGAGCGTTTGAATTTTTCTAGCGGCTTGAAAGCGACGAACTGTTCGAAAAAAATGCGAGTCGAGCCCTCGCAAGGCTTCGAGTTACTTAATTAAGGAGTCAAAACCGCTGATTTTGGCCGAGTTCGACGTGTCTCAGCCAAAATTAGCAACTTTTATTAACAATAACTCGTTAATTATTAAATTTTGAGCCTATAGTGATATGAAATTTTTTGCACAGATTCACCTCCAAAATTGGTTGGTAAATTTCTGTATAAGAATCAGGGAACATCCTTTAGTAATGTTGTAAAAACATAAAGTGGCTAACAATGAGTCGATAGCGTCTTTGAGTGGCTCTGAAATTAAAAGTCCAGTATCCTTAGGGCTATCGTTTTGACTGTTGTTATCTCTAAAAGACACTATACTCTAATTACATAAATGTAGCAATAGTGTGCTTTATAAGAGTTAAGAAAACGGGGTAGAAAACAAAGAAGTCCATTGATAGATCTTGCTTGCTAGCCAATAGTAGCTAAGCACTCACTCCTCGATACTGGATCGCCTACCAAATCTCGATTCTAAATAGTCACCGCTATCCTCATAATTTGCGTTGTGGATTAGAGACTGGTTTTTCATGCAAATATGATAATATCGATACTGGCTGCTTTCGTAGCGGGTCTTAGTAGCGGATACAGAAGAATCTGAAGAAAAAAAGGTGGGCTAGCCAAGGCCGCAGGTTGACTCATTATCTCATTAGATCAAAAGCATAATAGAACATGATTTTACATTGCGAACCTATAAGAATCGGGTACTTATGAATGAATAAGCGCATTTTGTAGACAGATGTAAGTCGTGGTCTATTATCCTTTAGGGTAGCTGAACTACTGCCGTGCAACAGTATTTGTTATCTGTCATATTAATCTGGCATTAACGTATCTGAATGAGAGATGCACGCCCCGATAAAATTCTCTTATAATTTAGTCTTTCGTAAGCATTACTGCAATGTAATCGTTTTACTGTCATGAAACCTCCTATGACTTCAATTATAGCAATATCCTTTCAGCAGAACTGAAGACGTATAAGGTATTTCAAAATTAAAAAGTTTTTTAAACACCGGATGATTTTATCGGGCTAAAGAGATCTCTGCTAATTAATTTCATTTTTGTCCCCTACGAATTAGCTGCATTTGCGTTTTTTTTTTATGGCATAATATGTTAATTTCTGCTACCTTGCCAATTATCCTTCGTTTAGCTCGCACTAGAAAGTGCACGGCATTAAGAAATATCGTGCAAACGATTGCTAATTAGCGCGCAGTGCTTAAATGTATTTAGCAATAACTACAATTCGAAATAGACAGCATACGACATATGGCGCACAAAGTGGGGAAAAAGTGTGAAATATTACTTGCACTGCATGTCTCAGCCTTTTCTTTTTAGGAATCGAGGGCTCTGTACGCTCGTAGACTTAATGTATTTTCAATGCAAATACTCTTTGAATACCTATAACTGATACATGTGTCTCTTGACGAGAGGTATGCAGACAGTGCCTCGTAATTATGGCGATGAATATATATTAAGATAAGCTTGTAATAAATCACAAGACAGCAATAAATTAGCAATGGGTCTTCGCGACTTTCAAAGCTCATGAACGTATTAATCAGAATCTCGAAACTAATAAGATAAATGTTCCCCTTACAATGGTTTTTATTTTGTTTATGCTTTATTCAAAGTAGTAAGTAAATAGATAGGGTATATCGAAGAAGAAATTAAACAAACTACTTAGTAGAGACTTAGGATAATCGTCAGTAAACCTAGGTGCGATGATACAATTTTTATTGTAATATTTAAGACTAAATGCATACACGCATCTTCGGTATAACTGCAGTTATAAACCTTCGCGTCATACTTAAAAATACGTTGGCACGAAGCATATACCTAGCTACGGATAAGGATAATTTCTGCGAGGAAAGGAAACACATTCTATCCGTGAAATAAGAGGCTGACATTAAGGATAAGAAAAATCATGGTCGCACTCGCGATCTCTCTTGTCGCTCGATTCGTCTCAACCGGTCTTCTAACCGGAAGGAACAGTTTCCCATTACTTCCTTCACGACACGAGCAATCAAACTGCAAAGAAAGTGATCGTACACGCCGCGCAGAAGCACTCGCTTTTACTATGCCAGATTTTCTAACTCATTCCCAGGGAATATGTCTACAGTTCCATTTATAGTGAGATTCAATTTCAACTCCATAGTTCTTGTGTATCGCAATTTGAAATAAACGATGTCGAATTTTTTCTTATATAACTTTTCCGTTTTCCTGAATCGTTTATGCGGTGTTTGAATTAATTACATTCTTTTCGAACGTAAGTTTAGTATAAATGTTTTGAAACGTATGCACTTCGATTTTGGGGCGGAGTTTTTCCGATATTTGGATTTGCAAGTATTATTAATTTTTTAATTCGAAATCGAAATCTGTCACCAAGTTCCTCATTCGGGTCGAACACCTACGGTCTGCACATGCTGCGCAAAGTAAAAGCTGTAGAATAAACGTGTATGCGAACGCTATCGCATTCCCTGCTATAATTTCACTGACTGAGATATTTTTTACAAATTCTTAATTAACCACCGACTCGACAGCTCCTTGAATATCGCTTTATAGTTTCCCTCGGCGGCGACGCAACAACTTTCCACTACTTCCTGCTATTCAAGCACGACGTTTAAATTGAAAAGAAAGTTAGCCGTTGCTTTGTATGTGGTATAACACTCTTTATTCTCATTCGCTGCCTCCCCAGATGAGGCTCTCCCTGCAAGAGATCTCCGTGTAGTACGAGTGTCCGGCGAGGGAGATGCAAAATTACTTTTCGCAATCGATTCCATCGCTGTCGCCTCTCTCTCTCTCTCTCTCTCTCTCTCTCTCTCTCTCTCTCTCTCTCTCTCTTCTCTCTTGTGGGTGAGGCGACACGATGAGCGATTCAAGTGCCCTTTACTTCGGTTCATCTTCGACTTTCTAGGATGCAACAGTTGGCAGTCGGCATTTACAACGCACAATTAGCTTTACTGTAATTATCGGTGAACGAGGAAAACGAAAGTCATTTTTCCGCTTTTTCAAGAAAATGATAAAAGAAACGGAGTACAATGATTCAATAACGCAAGAGTATTATTAACACCGTTGTGTTTAATACCCAAAGTCCTTCGAACCAAAATTGAATTTGCTACTGGTTTCTTTTGTTCGCATAGTCAAAATTGCGAATTTTTAATTCGCTTTTAAACGTTTTCCCATTAGATTTTCAAATTGAAAATGGATAACATTCGATTCATTCAGGCGAATGCTGTCCCATGGTTTAGAACAATTTACGGACTTATTGTGTCTGATAGTTTCAGTCAGAAAGCAAGAAATAATTTGACATAGATTTTTCGTTTTCATATCGAGCTTGTGATATCGACTGTAACGCGATATAATTTATAATATATTTGGGGCTGCGTGTAAAAATGTTAATGATTCTGAAATTACCCTGGAAATGACCTTGAACTGTGCCACTTCCCTGTAGACATTCTTTCGTATTTTCAGTAGCAGTGAAGGCAATTAAAGAGTTCGAGATAAGCGGGATACCCTGATTATCTTGAAAACAGAGATCCGTATAAATCCATTTTTATTGTATACTTTCGAGGTGTCCCATGTGTTTTGAAACGCCCTGTATCAACCGTCTATTAATTTCAATATTTCCTTTGGAAGCGGATTAATAAATAATAATTTTATAACATAAAAATAGTCAAGCATCTTACAAACATCAATATGTTCCACGGTTTTCTAAAAGAAAGACAATTTCAGTACTACATAGCATAGCGATTCTGATTAATTTCCTCACTTGAAACGTTATTTCTATATATGAATTCTCAAATAGAACAATTACGTCTCATTTTTAATTAACAGACAGTTATATACAATTTTACAAGTTGAGATAAATAACTTAATATTTAATAATAAAACATTTAATTTATTGTAATGGTTATACTATGTTTAGTTTGTGCTATATATTGTAGTATAGTAATATTTCTACTGTATAAGTAGCTTATATAGTGTGTCCTAGCTTTTCCATTTGTTCAAGTAACATTTTAAAGAGTCGGAGTAAGCAATCATTATCTTTACTTACAGTAATAAAATTAATATTTATGATGTACCTATGATAATACAGGTAATGCTTTTCCTAAATGTCTAACTTATTCAGCTTTTAAAATATTCGCTACCTTATTGAGCAATAAGTCATAATTTGCGTGGTAATTTGTAATAATTTGTAAATTCTTATCTCTGATTTTGATTGTCATTGTTGTCAGTTTCTTTTCATTACCGGGATCAATTTATAAGTATCAATTCCTCATTTTTAATGTATGAATATGCATATATCAAACTGTTTGAATTTTCAACAAGAAATTTATTTCGTAAGAATTTTAAAATTGTCGTCATTTCTACTGGCCACCACGGCTTCCGAGAAGTAATAATTAAATTTTAGGGAAATCAACATAACTGGATCTTTGGTCTGTTCCAAGAATTCTGGTGATTCGCGTGCTCATTTAAATTTACAACGTTTATTACCTATTTGAAAAAAACCCGTATCCGAAAAATGTGTATCTTATAGTGTCACTTCGTCCCCATGCTATTAATCGCCAAAATTCAGAAAAACATTATAAATTTCATGTAAAATTACTTGCAGACACAAAGCAATTACAATAACCTCAACATTGTTACTGCTAATGATAGTTTAATACTTTGCAATTTGTGGACGACCATTAAAAAGATCACCACTTATGTACTTTGTAAATTAACAATTTATTCTGCCCATCGACGAATTGAAGGAAATTCTTTGCAACATAAACTCAACTTCGCCTTGTCAGTCGAGTTCAAAATACTAAACTAATTAGTGATTACCCTTTCACCAGCCACAGAGTTCCAGATTGTCATCGATGATCTTCGCGAGATCGTAATCTTTTCGAAGAAAAAGATTGACAACGTAACGTGATCTCTTCTTTTCCGAAAAATTGCTTCAGAACCAATCAATTCCATTCTGATTTGACAATAAATAGTAGCATACAAAACATACAATTTAGAACACATGCAGTTTAACGCACATTTTTTTTACTACACATCAGGATAGCGCACTCAGGTCGCTGACTTGCAACGGGACTTAAAAATGAGCTTATTTTGTAGGTATAACTTCAAAGAATATTTTTATATTTTTTCAAATTTTTAGGTCCCCTATCTTCAAGGAGAAATTACAAAATAAAAATTTCTTTATAATTTTCCATGTTACAAAAATTATTTTTCAATCTGAAAAAATATTACCCAAATAGGTCAATCCTTCCAGATTAAAATGAAAGAATAAAGAACTCAATTCGATAAACAGTTTCCGAAATAAAAATTTGTCAGTGCAGCTCGGTTTCGCGAAAATAGGCAACAATTGCAAACACCGTCGGGCTGAATTTTTAAACAAATTCGAAACCATCAAAGTGATGACTTAAACTCTTCTTAATTTCACGTGGACCACATCATATTTTAGTTTCAACAGAATCCCTCGCATCGAGTGGAAAAACTGATCGAGTTGGCGTGGAATTAGCCACTAACGATAAGTAACACGTGCAGATTCATATTTAGGGCGGGTCGAAATAGTCTCTGTATCCTCCAACCGAGGGTTAAGTTATTTATTTTACGTATGTATAACTAGAGTTGAGTGATACGCACCGCATATGTTCTGTTTCATTTCACTTGCTCAACCCTTTCCCGTAGACGTTCACGAGTTGTAAACCATTGAAATTCACTAGGCAACTCTTATGCTAACCAGACTGTTCAGTGACGTTTTGGAAGTCTAGAACGAGCACGAGTTGCCTTCTATCTTCTGTATAAATCGACTATACGTATCTTGAATTCTTAACTATCGCAAGAAGTAGCAAATGCTATCTCCGCCTCGGTTTCGTTACATTTGTGTTTCAAATGAAAGAAACGAATAACGTACAAGATAGTATATATAAAATTGTAAAGAAGAAATAACTATGTATCTAGAAAACATAACAGTTGTTCTTGCTATACTTGTTCTTGACTACGGAAATCGTTTCGATTTAAATTGTATAATATTCGTAGGCATGTAGATATCAAATATTCAATACAACACTTTAGAAACACAGTCTAATGTCTAAAGGCTTCGTATTTTTTAAGCGATTAATGCAGCTTTTGAAAAAAAAAACGATTTCCCCTTCTGGCATTTTGTTATACAAGGTAGTTTATGCCTTAGATTATAGACGAATGACAGAAGATTTCGATACTGGAGGCCCTACTGTACTTGCAAGGAAACGTTCCCAACACGAAGATTCTGATTTTAATGAAACTTCGCGCGAATGCGAAGCGCATTGGATTATGCAAAAAGCAATTTTTTCTGCAGAAATTCACTTTTGAACGCGTAGCGTTTTCCGCAAGCCGTTCCTCGTACCCCCCTGGGCGTCTAAAAGTGTATTAATATTTTGGTGAACGCGTATTTACTTGACTAATATTCAAAGTCAATTTTCTTGAAAACGAAGGGTGATTTAAAAATTGTATTCTATATTTCGTCTTATTTTGGCCTGCAGAATCACCCCATAAAATGTTTGTCATCTGTAGTGAAACACTGTGTATGTGTCTATACATATACTATGTGACAGACAGTGGATAGTAGTTTGTTCAATTACGCAGGAAAAAAGTCAAAGGTAAATTTGAAGGTCTAATTGAAGCTGAAAATGAATTTATCACTCATATTCATTGCGAAAGACACCTTTGTCTCGCGAAGGTCGAATGTACTCTGCATGGAAACGTCACTTCCTATCGAAACAATAGTCGTTTTACTTTTGTCACTTCCCATGGATTTCCCTTGTAATAAAATTTTCACCTCCATAAATATACCTTGTCGCGTACAATGCCCGCGAGTCTCGTGTGCGAATGTGGGGCAGTAAAAGTAATCAAAGAAGCAAGCATATTTAGTAAGATATAGGAAATATGAAACAATATTAAATCACAAATTGCTATACTAAAAATTTTATTTCAAACTTAACAAAAGAAATCCCAAAGAAGTCAAAGCCAGTGTCGGGCAATAGAAATTGGTAATTAATTTTATCAAATTACAATCTATATATGTATTTTTTTCAAACGCCTTTATATTATAAGACATAAGTAATTTTGTAATTCACAAATTAGTAATAAAGAATTGGTTGTAACTTGAGAAGAGTTTGTGAAATATTAATAAAATTAAAGAAAAAAATAATATTTCCATTTGAACCGAATACATCAAGGTAATCAATGGGAAAATAATGTTCTTTAGTAAATCGTTAATAATGATCTTTAGTAAATCGTAACTTAAAGTGATAAAAGTAAGTGAAATCATATTTTTTGGAGAATAAAAGGAATATGTTAGTTTTTAACATTTTAATATTTAAACCAAAGTTTTGTACTCAGTTGTTGATAAAAAAGGTCAAGTTATCGTATGATGTTTTCCTAATCACATTTTATATACTAAAAAGATCGTCCTCTTTTTTACGCAATCTGATAGTAGCAATCGCGACAAAACAGATTCCTATTTACCTATTTTCGGGTGACAGGCGCACCTCGAATTTCGCGACTTGTACTGTGGCGTGGTCGAAAGTTCTTGTTTTGACGCGCGACGTCGGCATTAATTGATGCAATTCAACTTTCCTTCCGGGATCGTCGTGTGTTCTAGCTGTCTGTTCGTATTCAACGCCTCTTCTCGCCGGTTCGTTACTGTCGGCTTTAGTCTCAGGCATGCGTGAACCCATCATGCAGGTTAGCTCCGATATTTTTTTATTTTCCCCGTTGCGCTTCGGGCGCGGCGCGGCGAAAATTATGTAATGCACGTGGGTTTCTTCATCGTTACTTACGACACTCATCAATTAACTTCTTTCTCTAAGTATCAACGTTCTAATGGCGGTACTACATTCAATATTTTATGAAGACTAAATCGATTGTGTGCATATGTATATTATAGCATACATGTGTCTCTCAGGCGTAAAATTTTTTGGAGACATTTATTACATTTTACGATGTTTAGGACGACGAAAACGATACTAAATATTTTAGAGATGTAGGATGTAAATTAAAAGATCATGTTTCAAATAATTTGCAAGTACTAATTCTTTAAATTGTTATTCTGTATAATCGACTCATGTTATAAAATTCATGTCGCGTCCACCGTACTTTACATATACACGAAGTGTGAAGTTTTTAACAAACAATTTATTACTAAGGTCAAGCACTTTTTTTATCATATAAATAAACATACGTTACGCCTGAAGCTTGCTATATCATATTCACTGTTACTATTCTCATGAATATTAGGGCTGGGACTATTTGTCGATTCTTTCAGTATTCGAATACTCGAATACTTCGGTTGTTCAATTATTTGACAAATATAATTCGAATATCCAAGTATCCAAATACTATTCGAATATTTAAGTATTCGAATACTGATGTATGGTGTGAATTATAAATCAAGTTCTTTAGGTTCATTTTTTCACAAGCTTTTATTTTCACTAAAAAGCTTGAAGTAATTTACAATAAATTTTTTTAAAGCAAGCTTTTATTAAAATGTACTAAAAAGGAATCAATAATTTTTATACCAGCCCAAATGACTGCCTGAGAAGACTTCCCTCATATGAATAAAAATAAACACGTGAAGATATCGTATAAAAACTTGTAAAAAAAAATGAACCTAAAGAACTTGATTTATCCGAATAGTATTCGAATATCAAATTATTCGACTATTCCCAGCCCTAATGAATATCAATTTAAGTCTATGTACAAACAACAGGGTCATTTTACACCGATCACCCAATAATTTATATGTTAATGTAAATTGTACGTATCTAAAAATAATTCACAAGTGACGTGCCATTTGACATTACCATTAATTCACCAGGAAAGGCGACATACCTCGTTATACGTAGTGGTCGATAGCCAAGAAAATATTTATATTAATCCGCTATTCACGCTTAACAACTCGTTCGTTCATAAAGGTATTCCGTGTTCTGTTTCAGCGATGTGACGCAGCCCATCAGGAATACTTTTACGCAAAATGATTCGTGCCCTTGTCCTTCTATGCATGGCCGTTCTACCTCTCGTACGATGCCACAAGGTAAGACCACGTCAAGTACCATCGGGAGCACCAAGGACACTGTTATTCCGTGCAAAGTGCTTCCGTAAAACAAAGGACACGCGAAATGCCGCGGTGGTTCGTGCCGTTGACTCGAAATGACAAGGCGGCCGCAGAATGAGACAACATTAATTGCCGATTCACCGCTTATTACGTAGTGAGTTCACGGTGCGTGGAACACTGGCTTCCCGTTTCTTACTCTGTTAACGAAGGGAAGGATTTAGTCTGCTCACTGGATCCAGACTGCTGTGCAGTACACGTATCTTCATACACCGTACCATCAGATTTCCGTGTACATATGGGTATTACTTACGTAAAATTACACGATACATACCTATGTAATCAAAGTTATAACCCCACACCTTTCTACATAAACTGTGTATTGCTTTGAGTGGCATATTAACCATTTCACGACCGCAGATTTTCATACATAATTCGTTTCCCTTCTTCTATTATGCTTTCTACACACTACATATTTGCGCCTCGCACTCTTTTTTCTTTAAATCACAATTCACTTACAATTAGCGATACAAGCGAAGTTCGTTGCAATTATTGCCGATAACATTTGCCTGGCGCGGGGGTGACTTTAGTTCGCTTCGAGTAATATGAGGTGAGCACCCACAGGCGCCTACAGCAGAGATGGGCAAAAAATTATTTGAAATAAAAATTTGTGTAGGAAATTTTTATTTCAAATAATTTTTTGTCCATCTCTGGCCTACAGTATACCGGAAGCAAATTTTCAAAGCGTCTTTAGGCGCCAGCAGTATATATTTGTTTATGGGATGCTGAAGCTCAACCACGCTCCACGATTATCTCAATAGTTGGGCTCTGTTGAGTGTCGCGTGATCCGAGCGTCCCCTCTGATGTGAATGCTCTCGTTTAGAACACTGGAATCGATTTTTCGGTGTGCGCGAGCCTATCGAGCGCCGCGTCCCGTGATCGCTAATGGGAATCATCCTTTAATGGTACTGTTTGTGCACTCGAACCGGTGGATAAAACTAATGGGACAGTAGGAAACAGCGAGAGTAGACCCGATCGAATTTCCTAACGTAATGCGTGAAAGTGATCGACCTTAGGAGCCTGTGGCAGAGTGATAGTTAATTACAACTCGATTTCTGTGACACGGTACGCGGCTAGGTGGTCTTAAATGGTAGAAGCAGACCTTGGGCCGCGATTGGAAAACTTTAAATACACGCGTGTACGTATTGATTACGGAGAGGCCGTGCAAGCCAAATATGCGAGTCGAACTCTCGCGTGTATGTATGTACAGGCTTCAAATGACTATTTGATTATCAGCCCCGCAATCATTGCCAAGTAACACGCACTTGGCGCACTTCACGGCAATAAAGTAATCGGTAATAAAAGGCAAGTGACTCTAACGTAACGTGTGCGTGGAGTCTAATTCATTAAAACTTGTTCAACTGGAAGAAAATATTGCAGAACGATTAGTTTTAGCGATCGGTCCGGATCAGGGTGGTAGATGAGAAGCCGTTAAAAACTATTTTAGATCATAGGGTAATAGTAATAACAAGATAATGTCAGTTTAATATACTTCTTTGTAACTCTAAATATTCACTACTCTTTCAAAACTCTCTAAACACTGCTTGCAAATTAACACACATCGTAGAAGAAAAGTACTCTTTTTATGATTCTTTGTAGATTGGTCTTACACGACTGACTGTCTAAAACGTTTGCTCAGCTATGCATCCATCACAAGTAAACACATACAGATGTGCTTTTGCTCTCCAGAAATTTAAATGAACATATTTAAGATTGAGAGTCAAGACAGGCCATCAGCTGAAATATTATTATATAATTGTTCTATACAACGAGTGTCAATTTGTCTCTGTTTTTCCAAGGAAGCAGAACAGCTTGTACAGAGCGTACTATAAAAAACATATTTTAAATAAAACATAAAAGGAATGCTAATATAATTGAAAATATAAATGACAACATTGTACAGCAAGCAGTTCATGCCTTTTGTGCCGTTAATGATGAAAAATATACTGCATCCAATTGCAATAATTAATACCCAATGAAAGTTGCGTTCTTTCTGTTCCTCGCGTTAGTGTTACGTGTTATTGTTCCCACGATACGGTAACAATTACTTTTTCACGTCTGATATTTCAACACGCCACACGTCGCCCTCACGTGGGAACATTATTTAAGAAGAAAATATTTAAATAATACGAAGAAAGCGATAGTTCGATCGA
This sequence comes from Andrena marginata, assembly GCA_963932335.1. Classification (NCBI taxonomy): domain Eukaryota; kingdom Metazoa; phylum Arthropoda; class Insecta; order Hymenoptera; family Andrenidae; genus Andrena; species Andrena marginata. Next base: position 1,798,606 of record OZ010664.1, on the reverse strand, counting down.
ACCAGTGTTAGTGGCAGTGGCAGTCGAAACGTAAAAAGTCACAAACTGACTGATTATGAGAAAATCACTTGCCCAGAATACAATCCATTGATCGGCACATACCGTCATTCACCGTTGACTTGCGAGACAATACGGTCGTAGACCGCGACCCTGGCGAGACCTTCCGACCGATCAACCTCGCTAGGTTTGCTAGCCAGATGTCTAGTTTTTCCTCCGCTACGTCACTAAGAAGGAGAGGGTTCCTCCGACGACGAAATCGCGGAAAGAAGGTTCCTCCTTTTTGAGGAAAAGCTAGCCAATCAGTAATTTTGCCATCTTTCAAAATGCTGATGTCTTGGCTTCCTTCGACGTTGAAAAAGTGGACAAGAACGGAATTCAATAGACTCTCGAGTGAAATCAATCGTCTCTCGGTACAACTCGATCGGCACTCTCCTGATAAAGTCAACGATCAGACAACGTGACTTGGTCTAGTCAAGCATTCGTGACTAAGACTCTCAATTAAAAAATAGTTCTCTTACTCAAGTCGTCATATGGACTAGAGCACTTTGTCTTGTCAAGCATTCCTGACTAAGACTATCGAGCAAAACACATTCGTGTTCTTGTCTGGTCATCATACGGACCAGCAAGTTCCTTTCCTTCGTCGCGTCAATTATAAACAGTCACATAAAATTAATTTCGCGAATGATAAAGCCACCAGCTTTATTGAACGTTGTTTAGAAGTGAACAAACATATTTTGATTTAAAAAAACGCGATAATTCCAATGGTGAAAGTGGCGAAGTTGTTCAACTTGGCCGCTCCGGAATACTTTCCCCATTTGGAATTACCGCGTTATTTTTATATAAAAAAATATTTGTTCAATTCTAGAAATACATAGCAATATAGCCTCAAAGTTTTAAAAAAATTGTATGTATAGTTTCCCTACAAAAAATTTCCCCAAAGCAGCCTTGATTTCTGCCGAGTACACCAGGTTCCCCCCTTAATCAAAAGAGGGCACAAAATCGATGTTGCGAGGGTTATTTTTATATAAAAAAAATATTTGTTCAATTATAGAAATACATAGCAATATAGCCTCAAAGTTTTAAAAAAATTGTATGTATAGTTTCCCTACAAAAAATTTCCCAAAAACAATCTTGATTTCTGCCCATTACACCAGGTTCCCCCCTTAATCAAAAGAGGGCACAAAATCGATGTTGCGAGGGTTATTTTTATATAAAAAAAATATTTGTTCAATTCTAGAAATACATAGCAATATAGCCTCAAAGTTTTAAAAAAATTGTATGTATAGTTTCCCTACAAAAAATTTCCCAAAAACAATCTTGATTTCTGCCCATTACACCAGGTTCCCCCCGTAATCAAAAGAGGGCACAAAATTGATGTTGCCAGCGTTATTTTTATATAAAAAAAAATATTTGTTCAAATCTAGAAATACATAATAATAATGCCTGAAAGTTTTAAAAAAATTGTTTGTATAGTTTCCCTACAAAAAAATTCCCCAAAACAACCTTGATTTCTGCCTATTACACCAGGTTCCCCCCTTAATCAAAATAGGGCACAAAATTGACGTTGCCAGCGTTATTTTTATATAAAAAAATGTTTGTTCAAATCTAGAAATACATAATAATAATGCCTGAAAGTTATAAAAAAATTGTTTGTATAGTTTCCCTACAAAAAAATTCCCCAAAACAACCTTGATTTCTGTCGATTACACCAGGTTCCCCCCTCAATCAAAAGAGGGTAAAAAATTGACGTTGTCAGTGTTACTTTCGACTTTCAGCTTTTGTAACAACAATAACATTTTTAGTCTTACAACACATAAAAATACCATTGTCTTATCACAAAGTAAATAATATTCCCTGCAATTATAATGAATATTAAAATGATGATTGTTAGTTCGTTATGATTATATATAGCACTATTGAACGCAATTTATTTTCGCCTCGGTGACGTGTAGACAATACTTGGCAAGTACAAATTAGAAATTCATGAAGAAATATTCAGTTCATTAATGCATTTTGAATGCAGAACATGTTTCACAGACATCAGAAAACATGATCAGAAACTTTTTTGTTTAGAAACTACGCGTGATGAACAGTATAAAGAAAATCGTAACCAAATGGGTTCTACTTCTGGGAAGGACATTTCGGACTACTGTAGAGCCTCCCGTATCCGTATTAATCGGAAGACAAAAGTGGCCGGGTATGAGAATTTTCGGATAATAGAACAATCACTTGAATAATCAAATTGGATAATAGAAAACACTTTGTTTCAATATATAAAGATTCCATATCTTTTTGCCTGTTAAGTAACATAATCTTTTTTAACATAAATAACGGTGCAGAGTTACATTCTCTTTGTACTTTGTAAATTCCTTCTTCAAATTAAGAATTTCACATGGAGAATGCGATCTAACATTGTCTATGTACCAGCAAAAGAACTTTTTCTTTGTGATCTTTACTAACTTTGTGACCAGGAGCTTTTGTGGTAGTGCCTTCCAAATTAAACCCGTTTCGTCACCATTGTATAGTGGATATCTTTCATCACATAAAAAATTATGAAAGTCTACTTTAAAGGTTTCCGCAGCGATACTATCTGCTGAAAGCTTTTTCGGATAATGAGGGTTCGGATGCGGGAGGCTCTACTGTACATATATATGTTGACTAACGATAGGCATTTCATGTTCAGTTTAATGAGTACTCGTAGCCTTTTAAGTCTTGAACATTTTCTTAAACACTCTGTATAAATCAATAGCGCCGAATAAGGAGCAAAGTGTTTGTTTCTAAGGATAGTAATTTGTGAAAACCGTGTGGCTTACAGTAGAACTTACGGAAGTCAATGTCAAGAGGTGAAGCAAGCTTTGACATGTAATAAATAAAAAAGTAACATACTGAAAATTTAAAAAATCAATATTAATTATAATGTAAATGAAACTAAAACCATTTTGATCAGCTTCATCGAATTCATAATTAACTTTCTCCTGTACAAGTATCAAAGCTTTCTTCGCCTATCCGGAATATCCCACATATACTATAGAGTCCTAGAATTTACGGTGAACTTTTTGTTTGTTGCAGATCCACGAACACATGACAAGGGAAGAGATGTTATCGGTGTTTCACACGGGACACGAGTCTGGTAATCGCTGTGAGAAAATTAGTTGCTAGCGGTAGATGGCTGTCTGTTCTTATGATTTAAACTTGAATTACATTCATTGCGTGGAGGAGGCCTTGTATAAGAAAAAAAAACGGTTGAATTAAATTTACTTAAATCTATGCAGGGTGTTTCGTCTAACTTTATCACCTGAAATGATTTTCATCAGCCACGGTGCATGATGGTTACACAAACAGTGCCAGTTTATTTTATTTCATTTTGGTTTATTTAATTTGTTCAAGAATAACTAAACAATATCAGAGCTATCAACCAATTTCTATTACGAAATATTGAATTTTCAAGAATTTCTAGGTGACACTTTTTATAAGCAACACGAGAAAAAACATTGTACCCTGGATAATTGTTCTATGATCGTTCTGTGATATAGCTTTTATTTATTTGCTTATTACAAATTTATATTCAAATGAAATAAATCGTAATATATTTGATTCATTTATAACTTTGTGGTAAAAGTAATATTTCCTGTCAATGATTCATGAATGAGACACGAATTGTTTTCTGACAATGGGAAGAAGAATGTAATTGTCTCTTGATTTTCATTTTCAATTGCATAAAAGTGGAAAAGAACGTTGAGAAAAGACCAAAGTGAAATTTGTTCGTTCGAAGTAAATTAACTACCTAATGAGCTAATTTTGTAAAACGAGAACATTAGAGAGAGAGTGAGAGAGAGTGAGAGAGAGGGAGAGGGGGAGAGAGAGAGAGAGGGGAAGAGAGAGAGAGAGAGAGAGAGGAAGAGAGAGAGATAGAGAGAGAGAGAGAGAGAGAGAGAGAGGGGTGGGGGACATTAGAATCACCAAAGACAAACTACATTTAAATTCCAGTACCGAAGTACGAGATTGTGCCTGTATTACATTCGGTGCATAAGAGAAGTTCGGAGAAGCCGGAGATACACCTAAAGGCCTTTGGGAAGGACATCAGTCTGTCGTTAAAACGAACAGAGGGGTTATTGACAGCTAACCATTTACCGATGTGGACTGTCACGAAAAACACGTCGCAACCTGATGGCCTCTACTACGAGAAGGTGACAGATGTGAGTTTTTATTAAAAAAAATCTCCTTTCTTCGCCTACATGACGTAGGTACTTTAACTCTCCTTTGTTCACTTTAAAATATGACTCCTGCTTTTATGGAATGTACATACAATTTGATTTACTGATCAGACATGCTCGTATAATTATAATACCACGGTGTTTAATACGGTAAGAATGAAATGCAATTATGGAACCCCAGTCGACGAACACAAATTCATATGAAAATTTGTGAGCGTTTCTTTCGGGAACTGAAGGTATTTTTTATATTTATGAACAAAAGAAAAAAAACATTAGTTAGAAAAAAATATTAATTCAGAGCAAAGTATTTATAAAATTGTAAGGCTATTCTATTTATCTGAGACAAATAAACCAAAAATATTTTTGTTTTTTAGAAAATTGCGCAGGTAATGAACCTCGGCCCGCAGAAAAAACTGAAAATGGATAAAATAGCGGCAATTTGGAGAAAAATACCAAGTTTTAAGGGGTGAACCTGGTGTAATCGGCAGAAATCAACATTCTTTTAGGGAATTTTTTGTAAGGAAACTATACATGCAATCTTTTTAAAACTTTCTGGCTATATTATTATGTTTTTCAAGAAGTGAACAAACATTTTTTTATTTAAAAGTAATGCAATAATTCCAAATAGCGCAAGTGTTTCGGACCGGGCACGGTGCGAAAGTTGTTCAACTGCGTGCAGTCTGGAGTCCGTGGTCGTGGTCCGAAACCAGAATACCATGTAATTTTGCGTCTTTAATAAAATTACGCTACGAAAGAACCTCAATTCGCATTCAGAAATGCCAAATTAAGATAATGGTAAGTGTTTGAAAAATTAGATACGTCTATCACTAAAAAATCTCACGTTAATTGTGCAATAAAACTTTTTTTATTTAATAATATTATTCCGGATTGAGGTACATTCATAGTGTAATTTTATTAAAAACAGAAAACTATTTGGTTTTTGTTTTCAGGCTACAACAACGGACCCTAGACTGCACGCAGTTGAACAATTTGGCCGCTCCGAAATACTTTCGCCATTTTGAATTCCCGCGTTATTCTTATATCAAAAAATGTTTGTTCAATTCTAGAAATATATAATAACATAGCCTGAAAGTTTAAAAAAAATTGTATGTACAGTTTCCTTACAAAAAATTCTTCCAGAACAACCATGATTTCTGCCGATTACACCAGGTTCCCCTCTTAATCAACAGGTAGCTCTACAAAGAACTCTTTCTTTCTCCCTCCCCAAAAGTTAGACTAACCTACGGGACATTCAGAGCACATACATACATATGTACTCCAGCCCTTTATTCCATACTTCTCTTTTTATGGAAAGGTAGCACGTAAGACCCCTACAGATAGAAAAGTCTTTTGCGAGAAAGTGGCATGTTGGACCGATAAAAAGACAGGACTTTCCCACAGACCTATAGATCGCCTCTCGCTAGATTTTTCGAATCTCATTGATTTCCCTTCGCTTGTTGTAAGACTTATCTCTACACGACGCACGGTGATGAAAACAAGGCCTTTCATGGCAAGGCGATCTTTACGCTTACATTCCGAGGGATGCGTTATTTCTTTATACGGGCGAAAGATCCCAAAATCGATTTACTTTTGCTAGGAATGGCCTGCGCAGCGTGTACATACGACGTCGTTGTTAATTGTTCTTTCTCTTTCAGGTCGACACAGATATCGGTGACATCTATCAAGACACGACGAACATGGCGTCCATTCTGCTGTACCGGGACGGGAATGGGAAAGTGCTCGTTGTAAGAGGCCATTCTTTCTTAATGTACCTTTCGACATCCCTCTATTATTACGACTCGTCTCTTTCGCCAACCGTCGTGACTTACTTACTCCCTCTGTTATAATTATCGCAATACTGCAACCCGTAGTTGCAACGCGTAAGGACGAAGCAATTAGCAGGGCCGTGATTAGGGATAAATTCGTTGTTACTACACGAATGGTCATCAACTTGCGGAGGAAGAGGGCCAAGGGTAAAGACGAACCTCGCAGCTGCGTGTATCCAGCAGTTACCAGTCGAATGACCTACTGTAAATTGCTGACGCTGAAGGGCCCTATTCATTGTAGAATTTTCATTCGCGAGGTTTCTGTATATATAACTGGTCATTTCTCAAAACCTTGTGCTACTCGAAGTATCGAGATTACTTTTTCGTATTATTTTCTGTAGCTCAAGAACTTTTGCGAAAAGATAAAAAAGGGATTTTACATTCATCATTCATATAAGAGGACAAAGTTCAGAGATATTAATGACATCAATTTCAAAAAGCACAGTAAAATTTTTCTATCTTTTTTCTTAATGTCAAAATTTATTTCCTTATTATTGTAATAAAGCAAGGAGCCATTTTTAGGGGGTATGACGTGGAAGTTATATTTCATCAAAAGAGGCAAAGTTTCGCGCCTATCATTTCAAATTGTTACTACTATTTCTACATCTAAATATCTTCGTTTTTATAATTCTAATAGAACAGAGAATGCAAACGTTGGCGTTTATATTCGAACGCAATGCTATTACACATAAACAAGCTGTAACCTAAACGCAGCGAAGTGCGAAGGAAAATTGCTGAAACAGGTTGTTGATCGTTTTGACATTTCCATTTTGAGGTCGCGATCGATGTTTCGTACCAAATGCATTGTGAAAACATTGCGCGTACAAGAGAGAAGAAAAGCAATAAAATTCCCCATATTGGTTCCACCTTCCTGAATAGTTAGCAATTTCGAGAAGAAGGCTGTTGGTCTCAATAATTGCACGTCCAACCAAGCGAAACTCAGTTTCACTTAAATAGGAAGTTGGATCTCTCATGAAGTCATAAGGAACGGGAAAAACGGAGGAGTATTGCTAAATGAGGTATTATTCACGGATTGTGGCATCGTTCAAAATCCCTTGACAAACGTATAAATTAAAAGTGAAAGGACATTTGCATTAAGGGGGGGAACCTGGTTTAGGACGCTGAAAACGCGGTGAATTTTTAAGAATTATTTTCTCAATAAATATAAATAGAATTTTTCCAAAACTTTAAGGGTGTTTTGTTGTATATTCAGACAATAAGAAATTATTTTTTTTATTCAATAATAATTTGTTTAATATTGTTTTATTGGAGTTGTCAAATTGTGTAACATCCTAGCGGATCCAATTTTGTCCCGAAATAAAAAAGCCGAAGTTTTTCTTAATTGACACGAATTTGTATCGTCGATGTATTAAAAAAAATAAGAAAAATGTCTCAAATTGACGAAGTTATGGGACTTCTACGAAAAAGTTACGATCTAGGGGAAAAATTTAGACGTTTTTATGCGTTAATCGTTTAATTTAATTTCTGCATAAATGTTTTTCATTCATCAACGATATAAATTCATGTCAATTAAGAAAAACTTCGGCTTTTTTATTTCGGGCAAAAATTGGATCGCGCGGCGCTACGAAGACATACCAATAAAACAATATTAAACGAATTATTATTGAATAAAAAAAAATAATTTCTTATTGTCCAAGTATACAGTAAAACACCCTTAAAGTTTTGGAAAAATTCTATTTATATTTATTGAGAAAATAATTCTTAAAAAATCACCGTGTTTTCAGCGTCCTAAACCAGGTTCCCCCCTTAAAGTCGTTGAATCAGCGATGGATAATAGTTTACGTTTGAAATAAGCCTTCTAATTAATATTTACGCCGAGGGTTTCTAGGCTAAACATATATTTGTACGAATTAAATTGATTTACCAGTGCAAATCAATGTTGGTTGGTCATGCCAATTAACAAAATAACACCGCGAAGCTATTGTTCCTTCAAATTTATTATTGATGTTACAACGTAGGCCTCTATCGACCAATAAATTAGACCGTAGGCCTCTTTAGACCCATAACAAATTATTTTATCGGCAAACTTATGATTTCCTTTCCAAGCAATTGGTCTGCCTCAATTCTGATACTAATTTTAGTGAAGGCTAGTAGACCGGAACTGTTTGTAAAGTAATACTTCGATTAATAACTCATAAACTCGCGTGTAGTTCTCGATAAGCTTATTGAATTATTAAAATCGACAAAAGCACCGGGCAGCTAAACTTCGGAGATAACAAACAACGTGGGTTGGTTACGTAATGCCGTAAAAGCGTTGTTGTACGCGACCCCGCGTGTCTTGACCTTTTGCTTTCACTCTCTCCCTCCTTTAATCTGACCAATGCACCTCTCGAACCGCAGATCGAACAACTTGATCGTGCCCAAAGATCAGGAATATCAGCTATCGGGCAATTCCATCGACTTTAACTGCTTCCCGCTGTACACGAAATGTCTACCTCCATAGACGGCGTAGATACACACGCTAAATAAAATTAGTCACGTTGCAGTAATTACGGTATCGTCTAGACTCTAGGCGGAAGTGTTCGCCATCAGGCGGAAAATTGGTATCGGGCCCATACCCGATCAAGCAATTCAACGATTACTTACAGTTGTTTTCATTCGTAAGAGAAGTAATAAATGTTTTATCGAAACGTAAAATGATACATAAACGTGCAAAAAGATTCCCTTGATTTTCTGTTAGACAATTAACTTGCTTTCCGCGTTGTTCTAATGCTTGCGTAGTTTTCACTTTCTTCTTAAAAGTAGATCGGGCTAGTAATTGACAAAGAAACGTAATTCGTGCGAGTTTCTTTAAGATTAGAAAGATGCGGGCCAACGCGAAGAAACTTGAAGGTGAAAGATCGTCACGACTACAAGGTGATTTAAAAGAACGGTCAAAAGACTAATGCGCACACAATACCTAATCGCAAAAACGAATGAAAGCTGTTTGTTTCACACAGTCTCGGGAATTAACTAAAAAATTTGCCAAAATAGAACAAAGTAGCGCTCGCTTAAAATAAATTAGTCGTCAAACGAAAGGATATAAAACCAAAAAAAAAAACAATTGCGTCTTTACCACAACAATCTAAATATACAAATTACTTTGGTAAACTGTGAAAAAAATCTGGTCTGTTTCAGGATGGTAACATCGGTTCAGAACTGATGATTCGACCGCTGCCAGGTCGTGTATTACACGAAGTAGTGAGTAAGATTCCGGCTCTTCGCGAGCCTGAATTACTTCCAAACGTAACAAGAAGTAAAGGAAATCTAAAGCACACGAGTCATCACGTGGTTTTCAAGAAAGTGAGTCGAACGAGCGGCGACGAGTACAGTGATTTCAGTAAGTGCCGGTTGATCTTTACGCGTTACCACACTGAAGGTGAAATCCCCTCGAGATCGATTTCTCGCAATTAAACATTGCTTTCAGCGCTGATGGAACCCGACCACATGGCCAAAAGGCACAGGTTGAAGCGCTCGGTCGCCGATAGATCAAAGAGGGAAGCACCTTACGTGATTTATCCGGAAATCCTTTGCATTGTGGATTACGACGGATACAGGTGAGATGAACGACTTTGATATGTAGGTACTTACACGCAACTGTTTTAGTCGAATAGCAAATAACGCCAGAAACGTTATTGCTATTGTACAGTGAAACAAAAATTATTTTAATAATGTTCCACATTGCTCCAAAATTTTCATACTTGCTAAACATGCCTAATGAGCTTTTGATTACCTACGATTTTTTAATCAGCTGCGAGTAATGTCGCAAACAATTTACCCGCTCAATATCAAATCACACATACAAGTTACACATTTCGTTTGAATGAGAATAAACAAAAAATAATTAGGAACGAATTCAAGTGAAAGTATTTAAAAAAAAAAAATGGATTAATGACAAACCGATCTTTCTCTTTCAGATTGCATGGCGGTGATAATGTACAGATCAAAAGATACTTCGTGTCTTTCTGGAACGGGGTAGATTTAAGATACAAGCTTCTGAAGGGGCCAAAAATCCGCATCAGTATCGCGGGAATCATTATCTCACGGGTAACGTATAATATATGAACCCAGTTTCAGTATCTGAAAAAGCATAAAACCGTACAAACTGTCGCGTTATGCAACCTTGGACAATTTCTTTTAGGGAAGGGACGCCACGCCGTATTTGGAACGGAATCGCGTAGGTCGGGATGCCATCGATTCGGCGGCTGCGCTCACCGACATGGGCAAATACCTTTTCCGGGAGAGAAGACTTCCGGTCTACGACATAGCTGTCGCTGTGACAAAGTAAGAGTGCTCGTTTCATTAAATACAACCTACGGATAATGCGTGAATTATGTGAAACCTAAATGTACGTAAAATTTTTACTCACCAACCTTCTTTTTTTTTTTTTTAATTAATGTTACTTATGAAGTAAGAAAAATAGATACTAACAACGAAAGATAAAGGAAGTAATACCGATTAACTAGTGTATAAATCGCAGATATCGATCGAATTTTCTCCCCTTCAAAAACAGAGCACTAAACGAATACGTTCTATGGCCCCCGTATATTAATGTTATACCCTCCGTACAGCAGTCTGGTGATTTCATACTGTTTGATTTTTATTTCGCAAAACAGGTATGATATGTGCCGTCGTAGGAAAGGCGGCCGCTGCACTAAGGGAACTGCCGGTATGGTTTATTACATAGCGATCACGCTTTCTTTTTCAATTTGTGCTTGGTTTATTTACTCTTACCATATTATAATTATCATTAGCATTGGAGAGTATTTATGCTGACCTTAATGTAGTGTTGGGTTTGGGGGTGCAGTAGTGGCATATTTTGATGGGTATATGGGATCATTCACCAGAGGATAAACAGCTCAAAAGTATTATCCTTTCTCGTTAAAAAAGACTCGTTACACAGAACATTTCATATTTATAAGTACAAACTTAACTCGCTATGAGTAGGAATGTTGATAAAAGGGAATAAATGGTCCACTTTGTACGGGATCATTAAATCCATTTCAACCGCGAGGTGTAAAGAAATCATGTTTGCCTTTAAGGTATTGTAAAGAAATATAAATATTATGTTTATTCATTAGTTTTACAAAACCACTTGCTTAAATGTCATTTTAGGTAAATAGTGCCTAGATTCAGAGAACTTATGAAATGTTGGTATTATTGTAAAGTATCCGATATATGGACAGTTCAGAGAACCAGCAATTAAGATATGACTATGTGGGAATGCACACAGTGTCAGTTAATGTAAATTTGTTATTCGACACTTACTTGTGTTATGATACGTGAAGAATAGGCTTCAAGTTCGTATTGCTTGATTCTAAATAACGAGGGATATTAATTAAGTGTCACACGTCGATTTTGACGAGACTCTGCAGACTTGCAGAATTATGAAACACATTTGACGTGTATTTTTTTTATCGGCCATCGTTCACATTTAGATGGTGAAAATGGCCCCCAAACTTGAGAGTGAAAACATACTTTGCTAATATCTCGATGATATGGCAAAATTGTGTGTTTTTAATGGCGAATTCAGCTACGTAAATAGTTTCAATACTGTACAAAAGTTTAAGAGCACATATTCAATTAAATTAATAACACTTGTTTAATCTTCCAACGATAACATTATAGTTTGTACCTATAATTGTGAAATGCCCAAAATTGAACTATTACCACAAATAATTTGTAACACCAATATAACAAGATAAAACGTTTTATATAGTACCTACCTATGCAGTAATGAAAATGAAAAAGTTACAGTTCAATTGAGTGAACGAGAAAGCATACGCTTTTGACAATTGTAATTCACTACACTTATAAATATGGTGTTGAATATACTTGACATGTAGTTATTTGAGAGACTATTTGACTGTTTAAAAGAAAAATAGTTTAACGCGTATTACGCATACCTACTCAGATCTTTTAGTAAGAGATCCAATTGAACTTGTCGAGGTAATGGTATACTAATATGCAACGAATATCTGTAGAGCAAACTCACAATCGTGAAAACGATCAATCTCACAAATTTGAAAAATTAAAACCGAAGCGCTAGCGCTGTGCATAGAGATCTTTCTAACCAAATAGATATGTAGATAACATCGAACATTTAACACAAATTTTTACAAAGGAGTAGTACGACAGGAAGCTGTATACTGTATATGTTATCTTAAGAGATGATTGATATAATTGCTCCAAAGCCTCTAAAAGCAAAGTCCTATCACGTGCAACCACATTATTTCAAAATCAAATCGTATACATGCTTTCAAATTGTCAAACTGCATTTTAAGTTTTATACGTAACTCGGGCACAACGTGTCTCATGAGGAAGCGTAATGGATGGACATTTTTAAACGGTAAAATTTGACAATCGCAGTTCTGACTAACGCTACTTTCGTTTGGCTTGCAATTAGTCAGTGTTTTTATGGGTTTCGTTTAATCCCTATGTCGTTTCAATAATGAACCATACCCTTTTAAGTTTTTCCAGTTTTCGAATGTATGGCCGCTCCAGTTGAGTTCAATGAGGATGTTTCTAATAATATAATATATTAATGCGACAGCTACTGAATTTTATGCATTCTACAAAAAACGTGAACATACGTGAGCTTTCTATTTGCAAAAGCCATTATATCGATATATTTGATAGGCAGGATAAACTGATACTTCGTTTAAATATCACATTTAAGTACCATCAAATACGAACAACATACAAACATGACTGTACATCGTAAGTAGGTACGGGGCAGTACCTAAATGTAATACTGAACCTCTGTAGATCTCGCATGAGATGTTTAAACATCTAGAATACGAAATGTCTCGGGATGAATCAATTGTTCGATGCCTACGGCTAACATATACAGGGTGTCCCAAAAATGTTGGAGTTCCTTGAATGGGGTGACTCGTGGGGTGATTTGAAACAACTTTTTCCTCAACGAAAGTGTTCTAACACAGAGATCTAAAAGGGCTAGAACAGAGTTCAGGCCCTAAACCTAATAGTTAACGAAGAATTTCGCTCCGTTTGTTGAAAATTTACATTACTTACTATTCGGCTTAGGGCTGGTCAAGGTCAACACTCTTTTACTCAGAATTCAACGTTCTTCGATATTTTGGCGTAAGAGATATAGGATTTGAAGTAAAATAACGAAGTTGACAAAACGACGAAAGCAATTTGTAGGTTTTCAAAAGTATGCTACCGACCACACCAAGCGGCAACACTATCGCTAACTGGCAATGATTTACACGCGTGCTAGTCGTGTGTTTGGCTTTATCGTTAATTCCACGCTATCGCCTTCCGCGCAAACCAGCCGTGTTTCGGAGCTTGATCAAGGTGAAACTCCAAGCACGATGTTTGATATCGCTTCACGGTGTTTGCTTTCTATCAGTCAAGTCACCAGTTAAGGCTAGGCACACATCAGTTCCGTGTCAGTTCTGTTCCGGCGTGCCGGAAGAAGAAGAAGAGACCCACTATGCCCCTCTTCTTCTTACCACCGGCACACCAGAACGGCACTGACATGGAACTGACAAGTGTGCTGAAACCTTTAGTGTGCCCAGACCTTTAACCGGCAATCCTCGAGAATCAGTCCATTAATGCTTTAGCTCGTCGGAATTCAGGTGGAACACAACTGGCTGTTTATAGGCGCGAAATTGTAAAGAGGTCTAGGAACCGTCGCTCTAAAATCACGCCTAACGTGTGCGAGATTTTATTATAAATTTTGCTCTTAGCTAATGGGAAAGGACCTGTCATATTGTACACGAGCGGCACGTTTCCGTCGATTGTCCCGTGACGTGGCCCGAACCAAACAGATTGTGAACCTATATGATAAAGAGGAACTTTTGTTGTTATATTGCAGATTAGATATGTGCAGGAGGCAATACGCAAATGACGTGTGCAATAGAGGAACCGCAGGTACGTTTCTCGGGTTTAAACGAACAAAAAAACAGGACACGAAATTGACGAGCGAAGTTTTATCTCTGAAGCTCTACTTATGTGCACTGCTCTATGAAAGTTTGGTTTCTCTTTCCATTCTAAAATCTCTTTCACTGCAACTCCACGTGAACGTATCTAAAATGTATACACTTCGTACGAATGATATCATTAAGGCTTTCGTGGCCCAGGTTCTTGCAGTTGGTACCGTTTGAAGCTTCCAGTTATTGAGCTTGTCCTTCTGGAAGTATGTTCTAAAGTTTCACCAAATGTCTGACTTCTTCGGAATGTGAGAATACACTGATAAGTAGTCGCGGGACATTAGAATCATTTCATCAAAAGGACATAGCTTGCACTCGGAAGTCTGCAACATTATAAGTACGGGCTGTCCACAGAATCCTGGTCTAACAATAAGCTATGCACACGCGTAACACTCATTAAAATAAAGAAAAAATTTTATGGTCCCCTGGTGCGACTGATCCGATACGTATTTATGATTTTCGAATACACTTGATACCAGAATACTTTATGAGGAGAATCACAAATTATCAAAATCTCAAATATGTGCTTTGTATTAATTCTTGGTCCCGATACTTTTCGTACAAATGTTAAACAATACTAACAGTTTATAGATGAGATAAGTGTCAATACTATTATAAATGTATCAAATATCGTAAACAGAATGTAATCGTTATAACATAAGCAGTTGTATTAATAAATATGTAAATAGAACTTCAAATAATCCGCAATTCTTACAATACTTGTGATTAAAATTTGTGGATACCTAATTAATAAAATATGTCTCTGATATATTAACAACGAAGGCGAGAGTAAATAATTAACACGCATATTTCGTAATGTTACGTATACATATTTGGAAAATTAGGAGGATATTAATATTTATAACATTATCAATAGTACATTTATGATGATATCGACAACAACTCATTTTTTAAGGTACCAGTATCGATTGGTACATGTTCATAAGAAATGTGTCGGTATCAAAACTTGATATGAAGATACATATGTATTAAATTTAAATACACTTTGAATCTACCCAGTAAATATTACAGTGCAAAATTACTTAGATATAAAACATAACTTAGTAACCATTGCTACTCAAATCCATGTTGCCTAACAACTTTTTATTTGTTTTGATGAGTATTGCACGCACGAAGGCCCTGTACTTTAAACGATTATTCGCCGCCGTCGCTTTTCTCTTCACTTATATTTTCCCCTTTTTTACTTTCTTACTATGATAGCTTATACAAGTTCTTCATTCTGTGTCTTTTATTGTCACCGCAAGGCGCAAATGGCAGGGATGAACACAGCGATCGGAGCTTCCTTGAACTGAATGTAAACATTCTGCCCGGCTTGGTCACGCGCGTGTTTTTTTTTTGTTTTCGAACCTCACCTTTCTTACAATTAGTCTGTGGGTTACAAGTTTGCCTCTCCCTCCTCTCTTTCTTTCTGTCTTTCTCGTTTCTCACACTGATCGCACGAACGAGAACGAAAGTGGTGCATTGTATTTGACCTGAAACGGCACCTTTCCAGGGGCGAAACTTTTCCCTTTTAAATCTACTCTGCTCGGTTCTCTGCACAGTGGCTACTGTTCCCCAGTGTGTGCTCGTGTCTATTGCACACACATGTAAACACGGCCTTGACATATATATATAATCGTTCGCCTACAATCATTTATGTGTCTGTACATTATATCGTGATTCCCTGTCGAATTAATCGTGTGTTTCTCATGTCACCTTTTTATGTACTTTAAGAATATCTGGAAAACGTTCGTTCTTCTATCACTTCTACAGTCTATTTGTTCCCTTCTGAATTACTTACGTCTTTTCTTTGTCTTTGGCTGCATTTCTGATAAGGACCGTGATCGGTAAGTTTTTAGGTCAAAACAACTGAAGGAACGTTAAGAAATAGAATAATATTGAAACGATAAATATCACGAGGAAATTACTATACGTCGCGTTGGTAATTTTTAGGGGGAAATGTTATAAACCAATTTCACGATAGATGATGGTTTCAGTGTTTCAAGGGCTTCAGTTAACTAATGAACGTAAATTAAGACCAGATGCATGCTGCCTATTACAATCCTGATCGACCAGCTTTGTGCAATGAGAAATGTATTTAGTGAACCAAATTAATCCCACTATTAGGTGTCTGTTACAATTCTCGTCTAATAATAATGCCAAACGGTAACTTAACGGGGTACGTAAGTACGTGTCTTCATTTTTGAGAATAAATAGAATTCTTCTATTAAATGATGATACAATTTCATCAAATTATGTTTAATTTTAATTTCTATCTTAATGATGTAACACTAGTTAATATGGAAATTAATCTATGTATTATACATTTGTTGGTATTCACAATTTTAATCTTTGACATTTTATTTCTCCTGTTTGTGTATAAATCTGCAACTTTCGACTGAAAATAGTCAATTACTACATTCATTAATTTTATTGTTGGTATTACTTTTGCAACAATACAGATGGATAATAATCTGATGATACCAAGCGTGAGAATATGGTGAATGAATAATTATTTGCCAACACATATCACGAAGGCACTTTTTTTTAAGTCGCGATTATTCCATTATCTCTGTACTAATTTGATATAACGAAATCATTATCTGATTCAGGAGACAATGGATTAATATTTTTTTTGTAATTACTCATTAATACGTATCTAATATTGGTGTTACATAAAAATCAGTATAGTTGATTGTGACTGGAATATAGATTTTTTTTTCAGTCACATAACGTTGGTAACGTGAATTATAAAAATTGTAAACATAATTTCTCGAATTTGTTGTTATACTATGTACTGGCGAGTATTTACCTGTGTCACTTTCCATAAAACTCTCTGTTTCTCTGAAAAACTTGTTTGTATTTTCAGTTGTTTTCAAGATACCATCGCAGAGAATGCAATTTCCAAAAATAGTTTTATATTTTAAACTTGAGTCATAACAACTACGGAAATGCATATCTTTTATTTTAATTTTTTTTCGTAGTACTTAATAATACATTATTACTTCTTCAAAAAAGAAAAACGCCACAATAAGGTATATTTAACGCATGCCTAGAATCCTTATTTTCTCAAAATTGGAGACGCGTTCACATATATGGTTGCTCTGGTAATAAATTAAAATCGCTAGGTGTATAGCTTATTAGTCTAAATTTAGTAACAAATTTAGTAGCGGTATTAACATTTCTATTAATATTCATATAATACTTTATACGTACTCTAAGGCAGCATAAATTAACCCATATGTAACTATCTAGGTTTCGCGTACGTGGGTGGGGCGTGTGTCGTAAATAAGCGTCTCGAAAAGGTGAATTCGGTCGCTATCATCGAGGACACCGGCGGATTTAGTGGAATTATTGTTGCTGCCCACGAAGTCGGTCATTTGTAAGTTATCACCTAAATTTTCTATCTCATTCATCGATAAATCTAACAAAACAATATGATTGTATTCTATTCAAAGTTAAAGTTTCGATAGTAAATCGATCGATCTTTTCCTCGACATCAAATCGTTTTTAAGAAAGTACCTACCAATTCTTTGCAATTTCTTACATGTGTCAAACAAGTGTTTCAAAAAGATGAATTGATTTCGAGAATATTAAGAAGAAGAATAAAGATGCCCGAGAGCTACGAGCTGCCTAATAGCACTTATACATTCGTTCTTCAACATCTTTTAACACTTTTGCGAGATCAACATTACTTTCAAAAGTAACAAGGTCTTTTAAATATTGCAGCTAGCTCCAACAGGGTTCTATTGACACACTGATTTTGATAGTTGCCCACTTACGATGTTTATACTCATGTCATGGATCACCAATTACAGATTATGTTTTTAAGTGGTCAACTGATCAACTAAACTGAACTAAAAAAAATGATAATTAATATTAGTTAATGATATACAAAAAAAAAGAATATGCTTTTAACTAGAACGAACAATTTTTTATGTACCTATCATTGATCTGGTCGAAACAACTGCTCCATAATTCTGACTCACTTCTGTCGTGTAAAAATAAGGATGGCTTTGATAGAAAACGTGTTTCAGCGGAACTTCATATTATTTTAAGATACAAATATTATAGGCTAGGTGCAGTTCACGATGGTTCACCACCACCTAGCTACCTCGGCGGACCTGGAGCGGAAAAATGCCGATGGGAGGATGGCTACATTATGAGTGATCTCAGACATACTGAGAAAGGCTTTAAATGGTCTCACTGCAGTGTGTCGTCGTTTCATCATTTCTTAAAGTATGCCTCTAACGTAGTTTTAAACGATATAACTCGCACGTAAACTATTACTTTGCATAACTATTTAATGGAGAAAAAATCTGACCAAGTGAATCTTTAAATAATAAGATTTAATGAAGTAAATAACTATAACGAGATTGAAGACTTAGTCACCAAACAATGTAAAAGACTCTTACGAATTCTGCATAAAACTCGTTAAAATTTGATTGGTGATATTTCAGTGGTGATACAGCAACGTGTTTATATAATGCTCCTCACGAAGACGAAGCACTACCTAGAGTTCTGCCTGGGAAACTGCTCTCGTTGGATGCGCAGTGTCGGAAGGACCGCGGAACCAGTGCTTGTTTCGTAAGCTTTACACAAAAAATCAAATCAGCAATAAATTGTTCTGGTATTCCGCGATCTTTACCAATATTTCAATATTGGAACATTTGTGTGACATTTTAGAAAGACGACAGGGTTTGCGCTCAGCTGTTCTGCTTTGATGCTGGTTCAGGGTATTGCGTAGCATATCGCCCAGCAGCCGAAGGCTCGCCCTGTGGAGATGGTCAGGTAAATGATTATTAAATGAAGAAGATATTAATGACTAAAAACACGCCGCTAAGCACGTTGTAAACTGGCATCTTGCTCGCGAGCCAGGAGGGTGAGCAATATGCGAAACTCGTGTATGAATGCTTCACAGCGACATGTATCAGCGTCTGGAGTCCTCTTTATATTCAATCGGCGGACCCGAGTTTCCAATATTAACGGGGCATTACTGTACTTTGATTAGTGTGTACATAAATTCGTTGAAACTATCCTATTCGCAGAACAGTTTCGTGCTGATCACAATTGTTTAAATAATTACAGTACTGCCTAAATGGAAAATGCGTGGCTGAACACGAAAACATTATACCAGATTATACGCAAAATATTCCAACGTACGTCCGCCGAGACGGTACTTTTAATCCCACAGCCCATAACCGGCCTCTATTCGCTCAATACAACAGCACAGAGTACAGGTAATTATTTAACGTTTTGTAATGTTCTATATTTTTTAATTTGAAGCAATAACTCAATTATTGATATATACATATACAAGGTCACACTCAAGCGTATGCTAACACTTTCAAGAGTAAGTAATACTTTAAGGAGAAGAATGTTATATGGGCATAGAGTATACAGACCTTGCGTTTCGACTCGAAACTTTCGAGTTAAACACGAATTAAAGCAAAATTGTACACTAATTTTTATATATTATTATTTCTCTTCGAGTCTTCTTCCCTCATTTTGTGTTTTAGAATCGATCCTACAATATTAACAAGCTATAAGGATTGCCCCTTACGATGTCTCTGTATCTTCCCATTATTTCTAATTAAAATTGTTTCTTTTACAACATGCAAATTTCATGAAGTATCAAGTATCGATTCTGCATGAATGTCGAGTGTCTTGATAAAAGAAAAATAAGGCTTCGTTGGCGTTAGATCTCGACTCTGACTTTTGATAATACTATAATGCTATGTCACGCAGGTATCCATGGGAATCGTCGACACACAGCACACCACAATCGAGATTTAAATACTCCTCGCTATTGTCGAACATTTTTCCGTCGACATCGACGAGCAGTCCTTATAAACTCGTCACATCATTCGCGACAACCCCGGCAATTAAATACACACAAACAACTGCCAGTTATTTGTACGCCAATAAATATAAGAGTAAAGTTAACACTAGTAGCGATAATAGTAATAATAAGAAGAACAGCTATGGTAGCACCACTACCAGAAGGTATAATAATTATTTGAATTCGTATTATACCGTTAGTCCTCTCTCGAAAGTTACTAACGACCCGAGTTATCCAAAAATTAGTCCGTTCAAACATAAGAGTACTATCAGCACGATGTCGTTTCCAACAACAGCCAAAGGAGATCAAAATGGGCTTCAAAGCAATGGTCGCGGTAAGAGAAAACTGTATCAAACCAAAGATATTACTTTCCTCTCGGATTATAGAACTTTCTTCTTCTCATTCCTTCAGCATCGTTCATTCTCGTTAATGTTATCGACTCGATAACAATTTCTCTTGGCTTCATTCACTTTATCACTTCTTTCGCTTCACCCTTTAAAACTCTATTGTGAAATACGTTCTTGGTAGGTGATGTTCTTCTCTCTCTTACTTGCAGAATAAATATTTTCGATCATTATTAAGTAATGCCGTAGCTGTTAAGACGCTACGATGTATTTAATTCAGCATTAAAACTCTGACAAATCGCTTCTGACATCACCGTCGCTTTTCCATTGTTCGATACTTCGTGCGCCGTTCACGTTCAATTCACTTGCAGGACAGTGAAATGATTTCTGCAAACCAACACCTGACACCTTTCTCTCCAATGATTTGTGATATCTGCTCTTTTAATGGATTGCTCAGAAAAATTAACTACTGTGTATTACATTTATGGTAATTTATAACAAATTTCTAAGGTAGATCCCACAGATACATTGAATACACATCTTAGGCACTTGGTGTTCCTTAACATTAAATTCTTTCTTCCGACTACATGGTTGTATCATATAATGGACAACCATGTCATACTCATCCTACGTTTGTTATATATACACACTTCTTATACGTATACATGGAAAAAATTATATATAACTTGTTTCTTTGATTATATAATTACCAAATAACTATAATGGTATTGAAAAATGACTACCAGCTCATAAACACGCCGGATTGGATAGCGCGAAGTCCTCAAATAACGAACGTTCCACTTCCTTATTCGGTTTTTTTGTATAATTAAGCAAAAATACACTTCAAATTTAATAAGAGAGACACTGCTGCACTTCTAAGTAGTCTTTAGTTAAACATAAGTGAATCGAGTTCACTGCTGTTCTTGAAAATAAATGGTATCTCAATTTTTAAATGTACTTGGTTCATGATAACTTCGGAACTTATTCCCAGCTGGTCCATTCCACTAATGTTCACCGAACATTGCCATCTCTTTTCAGAACCAGAGGGCGATGAGTGCACGGACGTAGGGTCAGATTGCGCGGAGCTGATTGACAGGCTGAGAACATGGCTGTGCCATTTGCAATCTGTGAAAAGCCGCTGCTGCGCGTCCTTAAAGACAATTTGTATCGCTTGATCGCTCATGGAAGGATTAACGAATTGTTAGGACGTCGCGTGGCCGCATCGACCGACCACAGATCCGACATAAACCGGCGCACAATCAGCACGCGTTCAGCTCGCTCGAGCAGAAATCTCGACAGAACGGAACTAAACAGTGTCCACGGTGTCGGCCCACTATTTTTCGAAAGAAAAACCTCTCAGAGTTCTGGATGCCCTAGCGGCTGCGATCGCGCGAAAGAAATGTGGAATTCTCATCATTAAGTAGTTACGTATAACTGTGTTACCCAGAATATAACTTCATTCTTCTTTCTTTTTTACGGTAGTAGTGCAGGAGCTTTGTACAGTGAGCGGGTGCATGGATTCGACTGCGAACAACCTGTTCGGTCGATATCATCCGGTATATTTGGACTGCATATTTATTCGTGCATATGCACGCGATCGCGCGGGAAACTCGTGTCGCAATAGGAATATTCTTATTCTATGCGCGATTGTATGTGTGCACATGAGAAGAGCTTCCCTAAAATCATGAAAATTGTAGCGCAAGACAATAAATGGTGATTATACGATGGATGTTTGTGTTTTAGGCTCTTTGCCCTCATCTTCTTGTCGACGTGTATTAAATAAAAATTCATACTGGTGATTGGAATACAGCAAGTTAACATAGTATTATACCATTCCCAAACCAAAAGCCGAATCAACGAAATATGCAAACTAAATCGAACTTTTTAAGATATCGATGAACTAAAATACCCGGAAAGTTAGGAAAAGATCCGCTTAACAGTTTCTTAGGAAAAAAATTCCCAAGAATCACCTTATTCCTAGCGTCATAAATATGGCTCTCCCCTTAAAAAAAATTCTTCACATTCGTGATCATTACGATATCTATTGTCTTGATTATAACAATTATTACCTCAATTCCGATAAAAAATTTACTATAAATTTATCGAAAATTTACTTCAGAAAAATGATAATCCTAACACTACACTTAACAATCTGTTTTCAAAACATAATTCAAACACTATACTACACACTAAAAATATATATACACTAAAGAATAGATACTATGCAAACACTATAGTGGGGGCAAAAGTATGTGGACACTTTTCACATCGCATAACTTGTTCAAAATTGTTCCAAACAACTTGAGTTTTATTGAGAAGCTAGAAGGATTAGTTTACTAAGTGACGTGTTTGGTCGTTTTGAAAAAAGTTGCAATTGGTCGGACTAGCAGAAAAGTAGGAAAGATCATTTTTCAACTTTTTGTCTGTGCTCGTAATGAAAATTTAAACAATGCCTTTTGTAGATTGAAGTAAGTTGTATACACGCCTAAAGTGTCATGAAAATCAGTTAACATTGCTCTAAACTATAAAGGCTCGAAGATCGAGCGGAGCGGAGCGGAGCGAGATCTTTCAGCCTTTATAGTTTAGAGCAATGTTAACTGATTTTCATGACACTTTAGGCGTGTATACAACTTACTTCAATCTACAAAAGGCATTGTTTAAATTTTCATTACGAGCACAGACAAAAAGTTGAAAAATGATCTTTCCTACTTTTCTGCTAGTCCGACCAATTGCAACTTTTTTCAAAACGACCAAACACGTCACTTAGTAAACTAATCCTTCTAGCTTCTCAATAAAACTCAAGTTGTTTGGAACAATTTTGAACAAGTTATGCGATGTGAAAAGTGTCCACATACTTTTGCCCCCACTATAGTCTTTGCATAGTATCTATTCTTCAGTGTATATATATTGTTAGTGTGTATTTTAACTTTTTTTCACTTCGTCCTTTTTCTCGAATCTTTACAGAATTACAACTGCAACACATGCATCACTGCTCACTTTGAAGGTTAGGTAAACGTAAGTCAAGAAAACATAAAAGTAGGACGAAGTTGATTCGATACTATCAAAATTTTTGACAAAAAATTTTTCAACACCGATTTTTTACGAAAAAATTTTTATACAAAAAATTTACTTATGCACATGGGTCCCAAAACTTTTAACCTGGATTAAACCTGCTTGACTTGATTAGGCCGAGCGCCGAGGCACCGCTCGTGACGCAAACGTCAATGTAACCGCTGTATCCACCGCTAGGTGATGCTTTCGGTTGACGCTTTCTCGCAGCTATTTTTCACCACGAATTCAATAAGAAGCCAGTTGTTTTATGAATCAGTATCGCTTCTCGGCCTTATGGCTAAGATCAAAGTGTAGTATCTGTTCTTATCAGCTTAATATCTGATACACTCCCCATTGGGGAGTCAGAATATTAATCTGATTTTTGGAAACTGACGGAGCGTTGGTGCTTGCTCCACCTCCGTCGCGAGTCAGCCTGGCATTGCAGTGCCGCCAGGATTGGCTCAATTAGCTTACCCCAATCATATTCTGACTCCCCAGAACAGCCATAAGCCCGAGAAGCGACCCTTAGTCGTGCGGGAGAACTTCCAAATTTTCCGAGCGGTGCCGCGAAATCCGCGAAAAACGCTTCTCCCGCCAAGCGCCGTCCAGGACCAGGACCGGAGCCGACGAGCCCCAGAGGACCAGCTGACCGAGTAAGTCTCTTTCTTTCTTCTGCCTGTCGCTGTCCCCCTCTAGGAGTCGTTGCCCGAGTGACGTCACTCTCTCTGACGTTGCTCGTGTTTACGGCGCCTAGTCCCCCAGCTGAGTGTCGCGAACGGCCGAGCCCGCTCCCCCGCCGCGCCTCAGGTGGTACCCATAACCTGTGCTCCTTCTCGCGACCTCTCTCAAAACAATCAACGGTAACCGTTGGTTGTTTTCCGAGAGGTTTAAATTGCACGCGTGGAATTTCGCCGTTCCGCGAGTAATATCGCGGTTCGGTGCATCACGGTGCATGCGGGAGGTGCTCCCTTCCACCACCCGTCGGAGAAGTCAAAGGAAGAGGTGTAATAATTGACTGCATTGTCGACAGAGGTGCCGTTTCAAACGGCACCCGTCATTTTATCACCTTGACACACACCTCTTCCCGAGATTTCTCTGACTCCGTCTTGCTTCTCTACCGCGGGTAGAACTCTTCCACGCAATTGACCCCTGCTTGGGGGCCAATCTAGCTTTTACTTCTATTCTAGTCTTTTAGTTTTATTTTCTCTGACTCTCGCGATAGGGAGGCCTTCCTCTTCGTTTCCGCATCCCTCTCTATCGCCTGCTTTTTCTCTCTCTTTCTACCGCTTTGCTTGCTTCGTCACGCCTCTCTGTCTCCCACTCTACTTCTGTCCTTCTTTCGCACACGAACTCGGTCGGGGACGACCGAAGGGGACATAGTCGGCGTTGCCCATTTAACTGTCGTGACCT
The DNA here is from genome assembly GCA_963932335.1 of Andrena marginata. Lineage (NCBI taxonomy): Eukaryota > Metazoa > Arthropoda > Insecta > Hymenoptera > Andrenidae > Andrena > Andrena marginata. The sequence continues at coordinate 1,773,961 of OZ010664.1, read as the reverse complement.
ACGTACTGTGATTGTTGCCTATTTATTAACTTATTCTATTTTATTGAGTAACGGACTTTTATACACTGACGTCCTATTTATTTTACTTAAGTACTTGTTATTATACACTGTGACGTCCGTATTTTAACCTGTGATAATCTAGTCGTCTGGTTCTCTCTTTGTTCTTTTACACTCTACTTTTAAAACTCAGGCAACAACTGCACGTAGTTTTTATACTTTTATACACTCCCTTTTTCTTCACTCTTATACATTTTTATACCTTTTTATTTATATACTTTGACTCTTTGTTACTGTTTCTTACCTATTTATTTGATCCTGTTGCGTGCTTTACTGTTTATTTATTTATCTAGTCCATATTCTACTATATTCAAAGCGCTTGTAAGAAACAGGAGGGCAACGCCAGTGCTCCGGACTGGCCTGGTTTTAACATATTTTAACGCCTCTACTATACGCTTTTATTTCTTTTATTATTTTTAAGTGTGTTTTTACTTTAAGTCAGCGGTTATATTCTAGTCTGGTTCCATATTTATACTACACAACAATTTTATATCTCGGCGACTGCCTGGATTTAGATTGACTCCATTGATTTCATTTTATTTTAAAAGTTACGGCTCCGAGCATTCTCCCCGCGCCGCCGGGCTGCCGCACCTTCACATTCATCAACCGTGCCACCGAGGCACCACTCCGAGCTGCACAAACTCACCCACTTATCCTGTGGCCCACGCGTCCCCCTCTTCTTTCGTTGTCAGTGTTTATTTATTTATTTATTAACTTATACTGTCTGTCCCCCCGTTTCCGTTACTATTTATACTACTACGTCGCGCGTCTATTTATTTATTTATTTATATCATCGTTATTTATATTTTCGTTCCCCCAGCTTAGTAACGTCACTCCACCCCGCCCCCCGTCTGTGCACTCGCCACCGCGTTCATAATCATCCCCATCTGCTGCGCACCCACACACTCGGGAGGCTTCCGTCGCTGGCCCGGCGACACAATCCGTCAAGCCACTCTTCTTTTTCGTATACCTCCACCCCTTTTATAATCGTTCTCGCCCTTTCTTTTTTCTTTTTCTCTTAACTTACTATAAATGGCTTCGCCGGCTCCAGCGACGGAGGTTACCGTCGAGCTACCGGTCGCGGACGTAATCACGTGTCCCGAGTGTGTCAAAAGACAATTTGCAAAAAGCAGCTTTCGGTACAGGGGGTATGTGGAGTTCGCCCAGCACGTGAAGCGGACTCACGTGGGGTGGAAATTAATACCAACCTGCCGGTTCTGCGGCCACGTGGGAAAGGGTAAATACCCTACTAAGGACGTGAACGCCCACGTGGCCAAACTCCACCCCGCGGCCGACAGTGCTGGGCCGGCTCCGCGTGCGCCCGGTGCCGGAACGGTGCGCAGTTCCCGCGGCAGCACCAGCGGCGGAGGCACCCCCTCACAGAGCCGCCCTTCAGGCTTGAGGGCTGCGACGGCCCCCCCCGTGCCGCGCACGTCAATCCCCCCCGCGCGCCGAACAACTACCCCCCCTGCCCCCCGCAAATCAACCACCCCCCCCACAAATATAACCACCCGGAACGCGGCCACGACGGCAGTGGCTAAAAGATCGTCGACGGAGAGGGTGTCCGTCGCGACAAGGCCACCCGCATCCACCACCACCACCATGAGGGGCATAAAATCTGCTGCCCCTAGTACCCGTCAATCGAAGGGAACCGTCACCTTAGCAGACGGATCTCGCCCGTCGCCACCCACCATCATCAAGGCGACCGGGACCGTCACCACCTCCGTCCGCTACAGCCCTCCCCCTACCACCTACGCGGAGGCTGTAGCACGGAACCAGGGGCCCTCCACCACCAACTCGAGGGGGAGTACCTCAGGGGCCAGCCGGATCTCCACCAGGGGGAGCCTGGAGAAGCCGCCCCCGAAGAAGAGGTCACTGGGCTCACCAAAGAGCCCAGTGACGAGAAGAATGACGAGGTCCTCCAGTCTGCCCCCGAAACCTCCTGTGGCCTTGAGGTCCACCACCTCCTCCACTACCATCAAGAAGGGGGTGGGGCGCCCTAAGAGGGACATGGCGCCCCTCAAGGACCAAGAGGCCACCACGACCATCAAGAGGGGGCCGGGGCGTCCAAAGAAGAACCCGGTCCCCGCAGAATCCTCGGGGGCACTGACCAACCCTCCTGGACCCTCAACATCGGCCACCACCATCGGGCACGTCCAGGGGGAGAGGACCTCCAAGGACAGGGCGGCCTCCACTTCCCCCAACTGGCTGGTGACCCCCCCTCCGCAGACGAGCGCCACATTCCCGCCCCCCCTGACCGTGGCGACGTCATCGACTGGGGCCACCCTAACCACGAGCACTGTCACGACGACATCTCGTGGTGGCCCCATCATGACGTCGTGCATTTCCATCGTACACCCGGTCAGGGTCGTAACGGGACAGCCGCTCGTCCTCCGGCCCCTGGTTCCCATCGAGGAGGAGGGGGGCCAGGAGGCCCCCCCAAACTTCATCACCCCCTCCAGGACTGAGGAACTTTGGCAGGCGGCCCCGAGAAAGAAGAAGAAGTGGCGACGGATTGTCTGCGGTGGCGGTTCCTCGGAGAGCGATGAGGAAACGGGTGGCAGCAACGCGGGATTCCGGAGGACGCCGGGCCGAGGGAGGACAACGTCCCCAACGTCATCGGCACCGGCGCCTACGTCACCACCGCCACCACTGCCGTCCCCAATAGTTTCACCCTCCCCCACCTCCCCCCCAAATAGGTCGTGTTCACCGTCGCAGCCACCACCTGAGCCCCAAATCACCGCGGCGAGCGGTCGCCGGGGGGGCACGCGGTCGGCTGCTGCCGGTGCGTCGGCGGGTCTTCGGGTCACTGCCCCTTCGACGCGTTCTCGACGTGGACAGCCCCGGGGCCGTCAAACCCCCCGTATCACTCCCTACCCCCCAACTGGTCGTGGGCAAGAACCTGCCCTCTCTCCCCCCACGAATTCCAACCCCCCCCGGCATCCTGGGCGCGATGCGAGACGGGCCGACGCGGAAATACGCAAGGCCCTTATTTCACGCGCCGAGGGTGTCGAGACGATCGAGATCCTGGAGGGGGTGGCCAAAGACTTGACCACCTACTTCCAGTCTCGGTCGGCTAAGGGGGGGGTGGGGCAACCGCCCCGCAACCGCCAGCACGGTCGTCCTAGGGCCCCCGAACAGCAGGGCCCGGAGGACCATGTGAAGAAAGCCACGAGGCTGCAGCGCCTGTACAGGGAGAATCGTCGCCGGGCGATGGAGGAGGTGCTGACGGGTCCTTCCCCTCACTGCCAAGTCAGTGCGGAGGAGGTCGGTCGGTACTTCCGCAAGATGTACTCGGCGACGGCCCCCCCTGTGGGCGAGCCCTATGTGTGGCCGGAGTGGCCTACGGACGAGGAGGGTGAGCTACGGGATGCACTGGTGAGGCCTTTCTTGGCGTCGGAGGTGGAAGCCCGTCTGAAACGGACGCACAAAAGTGCGCCCGGTCCGGACGGGGTCACCTACGACGAGCTCAGGAGGGCAGATCCAGGGTGTTCCGTGCTCGCCTCGGTGTTCAACGCCTGCCTTCGCACGGAGGCCATTCCGGAGTCGTGGAAGTCCTCCACCACCGTACTTACGTACAAGAAAGGGGACCGAAACGACCTTTCTAATTGGCGTCCGCTGGCACTCGGCGATACGGTAGCCAAGCTGTTCGCCGCGGTGCTCGCGGACCGGTTGATGGAGTTCGCGGTTAAGGGTAAACGGCTGAGTCATCCTCAGAAGGGCTTCCTGAGGCATGAGGGGTGCCACGAGCACAACTTCATGCTTCAGGAAATCATGGAGGACAGCCGGAGAGAGGGTCGACAAGCCGTGGTGGCGTGGCTGGATCTGACCAACGCGTTCGGGTCGATCCCCCACGCCACCCTGTTCGACGCCTTTGAGGGAGCAAAACTTCCCCTCAACATCCAGAAGCTCATGCTCTCCATGAACTCTGGATGCACGACCAAGGTCCGTACCTCCCAGGGCTTTACCGAAGACATCCCCATGCTGGCCGGAGTCAAGCAAGGTTGTCCGTGTAGTCCAATGACCTTCAACCTGGCAATCGAGCGAGTGATTCGATCCGTCGAATCACTACCGATAGGCTATGGGTTGGGGGAGGACCTGCACCGTGCATTCGCCTACGCGGATGACATTGGCCTTGTGGCGGCATCGCCAGCGGAGATGCAGTCCCTCCTCGACGAGATTCAGAGGGCGGCGGCTGCGGCGGGGTTGAAATTCAACCCCAAGAAGTGCGCCACCGTTCACCTTCGGGGGAAGGGTGGCGCACAGAAATCGCAGCCGACCGTCTTCCTTCTCGACGGTGAGGAGCTGAAAGCCTTGGGGGAGGGTGAGGCTTATGAGTACCTGGGAATTCCGGTCGGTTCCCGGGTAAGCCAAACCCCTACCGCCACCATCACCCGGATGATGGAGGACGTGAGCGCCATCGACTCGTCGCCCCTCGCCCCGTGGCAGAAAATGGACGCCCTTAGGACGTTCATTCTGCCACGGTTGGACTACATTCTGAGGGGCGGCGCGGTTGAAAAAACGCCGCTAAAGACGTTTGACAAATTTGTCAAGCGTCTGGTCAAGGGCTGGATGAATCTCCCCCAGCGAGCCAGTGCGGAGGTAGTCTACCTCCCCACTTGGCGAGGGGGAGCCGGACTCATTCCCATGGCGGACCTGGCTGACGTGCTCACGATCGCGCATGCCTTCAGGATGCTATCCTGCAAGGACAGCGCGGTCGCTGAGCGGGCCAGGACCTCGCTGCGGAATGCAGTCCGGAGACGAACATCCGTCCAGCCCACACAGGAACAGGTCGCCGCGTTCCTCTCGGGCTCGCTCGAGGGACCCTTCGCGTGCGACCTCCAGGGTGACCCTGGCCTGTGGACCCGAGTGCGAATGGCGTCGCGTCGCCAGGTAAAACGTCTACACCTGGCATGGCGGTACGACCCTCTGACCAAGGAGATTCTCCTTGAATGCCGAGGTTCAGAGGGCCGGCGGACCATAATCCCCCCGGGCGCAAATTCTCAGGTGATTCGTCGCCTGAGAATTGCAGTACAAGAGAGCTACTTGTGCTCTCTCCTGGCTAAACCTGATCAAGGCAAGGTTTACCAGGTGTCGTCGCGGTCGGGAGTCAGCAATGCCTTCCTCCGCGACGGCAGGTACGCCCGGTTCGCCGAGTGGCGCTTCATTCACCGCGCGCGCCTCGATGTCCTGCCCCTTAATGGGGCGCGACGCTGGGGCGCGGGCGATAAGCGCTGCAGGCGGTGCGGTTATCCGAGTGAGACGCTCCCTCACGTAATCTGTCACTGCCTGCCACACTCGGCCGCTCTGCAGCTTCGCCACGACGCGGTTATGGCGCGGGTGGCGAAAGCCTGCAGGGCGAAGGGAGCCATCCACCTCAATCGAAGGGTGGAGGGCGTCAACGGCGATCTAGCTGCCCTCAGACCGGATATTGTTGTCCGGGATGAGGCGGCGAAACACATACACATCATCGATGTCACCGTTGCGTTCGAGAACCAGCGCAAGGCCATGGAGGATGCTCGACGATCGAAGATCGTCAAGTATACTCCTCTTGCAGCTGCATTGCACGCATCGGGGTATTCGGTCGATGTGGATGCGATCGTCGTGGGCGCCCTTGGTACGTGGGACCAGGGCAATGAGCCGGTGCTGAAGCGTCTTGGTGTTTCACAGCACTACGCGGCGCTGATGCGCCGACTCATTGTCACTGACACAATAAGATGGTCCCGTGACATATACGTCGAGCACGTGTCGAAGATCCGTCAGTACCAGGACCCGTTCGACGCTCCTGCCGCTACGCCGCACGCGGGCCCCCTCGCGGATCGCTCCCCGCCAGGGCTACTCTCCGATCAATTAACACTTTGAAAAGACATAAAATTAGGATCGGGAGTAAGGGCGGCACTAGTAAGATAAGGGGATGCCTCACAATACTTTATCGGCCAATTTCCCCCCCTTTTTTCTTCTGTCCGTTTTTCTTTTCTTCTTTTTCTTTGTTTCATTACTATTTATATCATGTATGGAATGGTCGCTAAAGGCGGCCATTTTACGAGCAAAAAGAATCACCATGGCAGTTTCGCCGAGACTAACGAAGTTCGTAAGAACTGAAAGCTCCAACCAAAGGGAAGCCACATGACTGTCCATGTACAAGCATTTAACCCGCCATAGATATGTACATGGAAAAATTGTTTGAATAAACGCACTTTTATCTGTTCTTATCAGCTTAATATCTGATACACTCCCCATTGGGGAGTCAGAATATTAATCTGATTTTTGGAAACTGACGGAGCGTTGGTGCTTGCTCCACCTCCGTCGCGAGTCAGCCTGGCATTGCAGTGCCGCCAGGATTGGCTCAATAAACTACTCCCAATAACAAACATTCTCTAACTTCCCAAGGAACCATGGCAACACGCCATAAGCTCGAGAACGATTCATATTCGTGCGGTAAAGTTTTAGCTTCAAGCGGCGAAAAACAACGAAGTTCCGCGAAACCTCTCTCCGCCAACCGTCGTCCCAGGACCAGGAAGGAGCCACCTACGAGCCCCCCCAGCCCAGCCAGCTGGATGAGTAAGACTTTCTTTCTCTTCTCTCTATCGCTTTCCCCCTGTAGGAGTCGTTGCCTGAGTGACGTCACCTCTTTCCGGCGAAACTTAGGTGTACGGCGCCTATAGTCCCCCCAAGCTGAGTGTCGCGGATGGTAGAAGAGCCCGCACCTCAGGTGGCACCAACAAACCCACGTAACCTTCCTCAAAACAATCAACGGTTTACTACCGTTGGTTGTTCTCTGAAAACTTTAAATTGCACGCGTAGAATTTCGCCGTTCCGCGAGCAATATCGCGGTGCGGTGCACCACGGTGTATGCGAGAGGTGCTCCCCACCCGCTGTAGCCGGAAAATTCAAAGGACGAGGTGTAAATAGTTCGAAAATGGGTATCGAGCCATTTACTAACTCTTATATCGAATCTAAAAAATAAGAGTTATTAAATGGTTCGATAACCGTTTTTGAACTTATATCGAACCTAAAAAATAAGAGTTATTAAGTGGTTCGATAAACGGTTTGAACTTATATAGAGCCTAAAAAATAAGAGTTATTAAATGGTTCGATAACCGTGTTTGAACTTATATCGAGCCTAAAAAAGAGTTATTAAATGGTTCGATAACCGTTTTTGAACTTATATCAAACCTAAACAATAAGAGTTAAGTATTAAATGATTCGATAACCGTTCTGGAACTTATATCGAACCTAAAAAATAAGAGTTAGTAAGTGGTTCGATAAACGGTTTGAACTTATATAGAACCTAAAAATAAGAGTTATTAATGGTTCGATAAGCGTGTTTGAACTTATATCGAACCTAAAAAATAAGAGTTATTAAATGGTTCGATAACCGTTCTGGAACTTATATCGAACCTAAAAAAAAAAAGTTATAGAGCTATATAGGAACCGTAACTTAAACTTATATAATCTGATATTTAGGTTCTTTATAATGGTTATTCAAAATCAAGATTCTTCATAACTCTTTCAGTTAGAACCTTTATATAACAGTTCGAAACAGTTATTTTCGGAACCTATTCAAGCCCTGTGGGGAGGCCTTTTCCATTTCAACTCCGTTCCTTCTCCATCGCCCGCTTTCTCTCTCTTTCTCTACACTGTTCTTCCTTCGACACGTCTCTCTGTCTCACAGTCTATGACTGTCCTTCTTTCCAGTACGAGCTTGGTCGGAGACGGCCGAAGGGGACTTAGTCGGCGTTGCCAGTATCAGCTGTCATATTCTGGTCTTGCCTGTTGCTTAGTTATCAACAGACGCGGTCGCGTCTGGAAGCTAATTCCCCCTTCCCCTCTACCCATAGGCACACTGAGCGACCATGTTTTATTTATTCGCTGACTAATTTATATATACACAGAGTGACGTCTTATTTATTAACTTTACTAGTAATTTTATTTATAGTTCTAACTTTGAAGCAACAGCGGAACGGCTGATACTTGTCTGTGATCGTTTCTTATTTATTTTTACACTCATTGTTACGCGTTTTATACATTTATTTATTCTATTTTAATATCTATTTATTATCTTTTATCCGCATAAACAAGAAGCACGTGGACAACGCCAGTGCTCCAGACTGGCCTGGTTTTAACGGGAAACACAGCGCCTTCTACCTAATTATTCTATCTTATTGTCCTCCCTGTATATCCAGCGCATTTTATAGTGTATTTATTTATTGATTATTCTGTGGTGGATTTATATCGATTGATTTGAACTATTATTACTCGTCCCGGCGACTGCCTTGGTATTCTAGTCTACATTTCTCTTTTATTGAGCCGGTATATTTTACACTCTTTCTTCTACTTATACTTTATCTCGCGCTGCGTCGCTTTTATTCCTCGCCCTGTTGTGCTGCCGAATCATCAAACGCGTTATCATCTCCATCGTCCCATTACATCGCGCGGCTCATTTTTCTTATTTATCGACCATACGGTAGACGGGCACTGTTTGTTCATCCGTTCATTGTAATTTCACCCGTCCCTCGTGTTATCTATTTGTTACGGCGGTGTACACGATCATTTTTGCTGTTATTTATTGATTGTCACCAGCCATCTAGTCATTACTATTGTATATTTATTTATTCTCACTGTTATCTAGTGTATTTTTGCTGTGCGACCACCCATTCTCGCGATCATTTATCCATTTCACCCGCTGCGCGCCCACACACTCGAGAAACTGCCATCGTTGGTCCGACGATACAAATTCTCAAGCCATTTTTATATTCTTTTCTTCTCCTATCTTTTTCTATATATTTTAAATGGATTCGCCGGCCCCAGCGATGGCAGTTACCGTCCAATTACCAGTCACGAACGGTCTTACGTGTCCCGGATGTGATAACAAAAAATGCTCGAAAAGCAATTCGTTTCGGTATGGGGGTACGTGGACTTCGCTCAGAACGTAAAGCGGCTTCACGTGGGGTGGAACCTAAAACCTACCTGTCGGTACTGTGGCCACGTGGGAAAGGGCAAGTACCCCACAAAAGATGTTAACGTCCACGTCGCCAAATTCCACCCCACGACCGTAAGTGCTGGGCCTGCTCCGCGTGCGCCCTGCACCAAAAGGGTGCGCAGCACCGGCGGCAGCGATTGTCTCCCCCCGCGTTGCGTCGGGGGCTGCGATTGTCTCCCCCGTGTTGCGCACAACCACCCCTCCGGGGGCACGCACCACATCCTTCCCCGGGCGTCGAACAATTACCCCACTGTCCCCGCAAAACGACCTCCCCCCCGTACCCCGTAAAATCACCCCGAACCCGACCAAGACGGCAGTGGCCAAGAGACCGTCAACGGAGACGGTGTCCATTACGGCGAGGCCACCCCCACCCACCACCAAGTCAATGAGGGCAACTACCCCTACCACCGTTAATACTGGTCACTCGAAGGGGGCTGCTGCTGTAGCAACAACACCCCGTCCACCGCCACTCACCACCACCACCAAGGCGTCTGGGGCCGTCTCCAGCACCGTCCGCTGCAGTACTCCCTCCACCACCTACGCGGAGGCTGCAGCAAGGAAGCAGGAGCCTTCAACCACCGCTACCTCGATGGGGGAGCACCTCATCGACCGGCCATAAATCCACCAGTGGAAGTCTGGAAAAGCCGTTTGCAACGAAGAGGTCACTGGGTACATCATCGAGCCCAGTCACGAGAAGAATCACGGGGGCCTCCAGTCTGCCCCCGAGGTCTATAGTGGCCTCAAGGACAATCAGCTCTTCCACCACCAGCAAGAAGGGGCTGGGGCGCCCAAAGAAAGATCTGTCGCCCTCAGTGGGCCAAGGGGCCACCACCACCACCATTAAGAATGAATCGGGGCGTCGAAGGAAGAACCCGGTCCCCTTAGATACTTCGGGGGCATTAATCCACCCTCCTGAATCTTTGACATCAGCCAGCATCATCGGGCAAGTCCAAGAGGTGAGGCCCTCCGCGGAAAGAGCGGCCTTGACTTCACCAAATTGGCCGGCACCGTTCTGACTCTCCTGGCTGTCGTGACGTCATCGACTGAGGCCACTTTAACCACGTGTACTGTCACGACGACAACTCATGGTGGCCCAGTCATAACGTCGTGCATCTACACTGGACACACGATCAGGATTGTCACAGAGCACCTGCTCGTCCTCCGGCCTCTAGTTTCCATCGAGGACGAGCGGGGCCAGGAGGTCCCCCCAAATTTCACCACCCCTTCCAGGACAGAAGACACGTAGGAGACGGCCCCGAAGAAGAAGACGAGGCGATGGATCTCCTCGAGCAGCAGTTCTTCGGAGAGCGACCAGAAAAAGGGTGGCAGCAGCGCGGGATTTCGAGGGACGCCGGAACGAGGGAGGATAGCATCCCCAACGCCATCGCCAGCGGCGCCTTTGTCACCACCGCCACTGTCGTCCCCAAGAATTTTACCCGCCCCCACCCTCATCCCAACCGACAAATTTGTCAAATGCCTCGTCAAGGTTTGGATGAATCTCCCCCAGCGGGCCAGTGCGAAGGGAGTACCTCTATTATTTATTCTTTCTTTTTTATTTTTGTAAATAGCCACTAGTCGCGGCTATCGCACGAACTTTGTCTTGTCATGGCAGCTTCGCCGAGTTTGACACAATATCCGTGTATATTGAGAGCCCCTATTACTGGGAAGAAAATTTTTTTGTTTAAGCGCGGGTTAATGACCCACAATGTACATAGGATCTAAAACATTGTTTGAATAAACACTTTCTTATCTGTTCTTATGAGCTTAATATCTGATACACTCCCCATCGGGGAGTCAGAATATTAATCTGATTTTTGGAAACTGGCGGAGCGTTGGTGCTTGCTCCACCTCTGTCGCGAGTCAGCCAAACATTGCAGTGCCGCCAGGATTGACTAAATTAGGTTTATTTCAAACGCATTCTGACTCCTCAAGGGACAGCCTAAAGCCCGAGAAGCGATCCACTAGTCGGTACAAAAGTTTTCTTTCAGCGGTGAAAAATTTTGCAAGTTCCGCAAAAAGTGCCAAAATGCGACATTCCCAGGACCAGGATTGGAGCCCGACGAGCCCCCGGCAACCACTGACCGAGTAAGTCTTCCTTTTCTCTCTATCGCTTTCCGCCTGTAGGAGTCGTTGCCTGAGTGACGTCACTCCCTCCGGCGAAACTTAGATGCACGGCGCCTAGTCCCCCAGCTGAGTTTTGCGGACTGTAGAGCCCACTCCCCCGCCACGCCTCTCAGGTGACCCCTAGAACTTACAATAATTAACGGCTGCCGTTAACTGTTTTCCGAAAGGTTCAAATTGCACGCGTGGAATTTCGCCGTTTCGCGAGTATTATCGCGGTGCGGTGCACTACGGTGACGGCGAGTGGTGCTGCTTCCCGCACCTGCCACAAATTTCGGAGGAAGAGTTATTCTTAATTGACTTTGATTGGTGATAGAGGTGACCGTACAGCCGTTAAGGCGAGAAGAGATTGTGGCGGCTTCTCAGCCGTAAGGCCGGGATGAGATTGAGAGAGCTTCTCAGCCGTACGGCCGAGAACAAATTGTGGGGCCTTCTCGGCCGTAAGGCCGAGATGACATTATGACGGCTTCTCAGCCGTAAGGCCGAGAACAAATTGTGGGGGCTTCTCAGCCGTAAGGCCGAGAACAAATTGTGGGGGCTTCTCAGCCGTAAGGCCGAGATGAGATCGTGGCGGCTTCTCGGCCCTAAGACCGAGATGAGATAGAAGGAACTTCTCAGCCGTATGGTCGAGATGAAATTGTGGGGGCTTCTCAGCCGTAAGGCCGAGAAGAGATTGTGGCGGCTTCTCGGCCCTAAGGCCGAGATGAGATTGAGGGAGCTTCTCAGCCGTAAGGCCGAGATGCGATTGTGAGGGCTTCTCAGCCGTAAGGCCGAGATGAGATTGAGGGAGCTTCTCAGCCCTAAGGCCGAGATGAGATTGAGGGAGCTTCTCAGCCGTAAGGCCGAGAATAAATTGTGAGGGCTTCTCAGCCGTAAGGCCGAGATGAGATTGTGGCGGCTTCTCGGCCGTAAGGCCGAGATGAGATTGAGGGAGCTTCTCAGCCGTAAGGCCGAGAATAAATTGTGGGGGCTTCTCGGCCGTAAGGCCGAGATGAGATTGGGGGAGCTTCTCAGCCGTAAGGCCGAGAACAAATTGTGGGGGTTTCTTAGCCATAAGGCCGAGAACAGATTTCGGCAATGGTGCTTAAAATGTAAGGACTGTTCCCAACGGTGCACACCTTTTTCCGTGTAGCCACCAACTCGAGCGCGCCGCGCTCCCCCTTCTGTATAGTATTAGTACAAACAAAGTATCCATTCAAATTGAAACATTTTTAAAAATATATACTTCCACTAGTAAAAATATACATTTTATTCTTCGTGAGCACTTTAGTCAATCGGATCAGTGAGTGCATACATTAACTAGGAAATGTCTAATTCGCTGAATTAACGCTTCGACTGTAACATGTACAAATACAAATAATACAAAAACAGTAAAGTATACACTCCTACGAGCTGCACGAGCAGGCAGCTGACGACAAAGTAAAATGTACATCGAGTCTGCGCATCGTCTGAAGCAGAACGCGGAACTCCAGTTGACTCCAGTGCTGGGTTAGGAAGTGGAAGCTTCCATAAGTTGTGTCAAGTTGTACCCTCTCTGAAGTGTATTTGCAGTAATTAAAGCGATGATATTTTAGTGGAGTGTATATACGAATATAATATGCCAATGGTACCTACTTGTAAGGTGTTTAATAATATATTACAATAATTAATCCATCGGATTTATTTCAGTTTATAGTATGGATATGTATATTATTGGTTAACTGCAGATTGTATCAGTTGAAGGTATTTACTGTAAATTTACAGAATGAATAAATTTTTAAACAGATGTTATTGTTTTGTTAATATTATGAACTTATTCATTTAATCTTCATACCACAGATATAAATCTTGGCGTTAAAATTACACATTACATAACTGTGCTAAATGTTTGTATGTATATATACATATATTTAAATATAATAACAAAAATACTTCTGCCTAAATGTATAACCATATAATTATTATTGCGAAAAAATGGAAATAAGTGAAATTAATAACCCTTCTTTGGAAGAAAGTATGTACAAATTATTGGGAGCATTTACTTCATCAACTGAGGAAGGTATATACACGCCAATTGATATATTGCACAACTTCAAATTGCAACTTTTAGTATTACACTTTTAAATTCATTACTTTTTATTTTATTACAATCTTTAATTTCTCTTATTTTTATGTTGGTTCTTGAATGCTATTTACATAAGTTTCTTTGTTATATATAATTTGGTCAAAAGAGAATTTAATTCACATATTTATTATTATTTTAACACACATAAATTCACTTAGAAAGAGAATAACAAATAATATGTGCTTCAGACTTGTCAGATATACTTCGTAAACTTTACGATTACAAGCATCCAAAGTTACCAATTGCAATATTTTTTGAATTCATGAAAGTTGCATATCGGATCAACAGTAATTCCAATAATGTAACGGCTATGCAGTCTACAGATAATAAGCTTGATTGGAATAAACTGACAAAAATTAATTTAAATCTCGAAACACAAAATCATAAAATAATAGATAAACAATGTATTAATAGTGATCAAACGCACGAAAATGAATGTTCCGATATGATAGAAAAAATGTTACTCGAAACATATGACGTTAATGTAAAAAATTCTGCATATTCTATTGGATCTTTAAATGAGCAAGTACATACATATGATAAAACTGTACTACATAATGTCGAAAAATGTAATCAAGTTACAAAATGCTCGCTACAAGTGGACGAGGCTAAAATCGCAAGATTCGCAGATACGGCAGAAAATCTTTTAATGACATTGATGAAGAAAAATTTAAGTGAGATATTGCACGAAGGTTTACTGGATTCAGTATTACCATATGTGATTCCTAGACCTATTCTGTCACAACCTGTTATTAAAAAATTTATTGCAAATGCTGAAATAAAAAAGACTAATTCATTAAGCAACAGTATTGAAGCGAGAACTGTTACAAATGTAACGCATAAAGATAGAGAAAAGGACAGAAGTAAAACACATAGAAAATCAATAGAGTAAGCGTTTCAGTACTTAACAGTAATTTAAACCAAATTGAACATTGATATTAGGTACTAATGACATTTTATAGAATTACTAACAGCTTTTTCTCTGTGCTATACAGAAATGAAGCAGAAATTCATGTTTACGATGAAGAAAAAAATATTAAAAAAAACTTCCATTGTCCTCAAAAACTTCTTATTCAAAAAATGCGTTATTTTGCTGACGTAACGGCAGGTCAAAAACTAGAAGAAATAGACATATCAGTTCACTGTGACATTGTGATTTTCGACTGGCTAATGAGATGGGTGAAAAAGGATATTATAAAGAAATCCGAGTGGCCAATTTTGGAAGCTAGTAACGTCATTCCAATAATGGTATCTGCATCCTTTTTACAAATGGAGCCACTTTTGGAGAATTGTTTGCAATATTGTCGTGATAACATGTCTGATATATTAAAAACATCAACAATTTTAACTTGTTTAGATGACAATCTTCTAATAAGGTATTTTATGTTTACAGAAATACATTTTCTATCTTCATTAAGTAAAACAAGAATATTTTTATTTTTAAAGTAACAGTAGATCACGTAAATTGTAGAATATTGCGTATATTTATCTTACGATGTGAAAACAGCAAGACCCATCCATATTTCCTTATTTAATGTAAATAAGATCACTAAAACATTATATTAAACAGATTATTAAACTTAGGGAGGATATACTACTTTTTTCCAAATGTGAATATGCCTAATTCTTATTTGATACGATCAATTGAAGGCACGGTAAAAATCTATATGTCGATAAAAAACGAAGGAAATCTTCAAAAAATTGTAACTTTTCTAAATGTCAATAATTAGAAGCTAAAAATCTATGGAGTTGTTGTTCAGATATATTATTTTAAGAAAAAAAATTGTTTGTAAGTAGGCTTTGGAGAAAAGCTATTTATTTTGCATATAGGAGGTACAGAGCGTCAAAATCAGCTTATAGGTGGCTCACACCCAGAGTGTCAACGAAGAGTTGAATTTTTACTAAAAATACTTCGCTATTGTGATAAATAATTTAAGAACTTATTACAGATTGATAGAAGGATTTTCGAACGAAGATGTAGAAGCTTTAAAAGACAAGAAAGATAAAATTCAAAGTAAACTGTTTTGCAAATTAATTATATCACTTGCTGACGTAACACCTGATAATAGCAAAGGGCATTACAATTCTTTGGCTACATTATATAAATGTAGCAAATGTGGGAAAAGTATTACTCAGTCGGTCTCTAATTACGTACCATGTATCGCAAGTGCAATGAAAATTGATAACCATGGAAATATTCATAGTAAACATATAAGGTATAATTATAATATTCAGATTTATTATAATATTTATAATAACGAAACATATGTTGTTTAGAGATGTAACGTGGTCTTTAAATGATTACATCGTTACTCTTCGAATGGAATTACGCTCTTGGCGTAAAGTCTATTGGCGACTGTGGGGTGACTGCCATTTTCTGTTTTGTACACAGTGTCATATGTATTTTCCAATTCATCAAATCAATTGGTGTTGTTGTCATGCAGAACTTCCACAATTCTTTGTTAATGAACATCAAAGACCTATGCCATTTCCTTTAGGCAGATATCCTTGTTGTAGTCAACGAGCACATAGATTTGAGGTATTACCAAATCAAGAGGGTTGTAGGTACAGGGTAGGTATTTGTAAGTATGTTTACATCTTTTATTTGAAAACAGTATTATTATTACGCACGAGTTGAAAATTGTTTATGACATTGTTTAACAAAGAACTACGACTCTAGGTACACAACTAACTTAACATAACTTATATTACGTATTTTTTACTTAGGAACATGTCCCAGACATTACAACACAGAAGGATATAAGTATATTAAATATCTTTACCACGCATCGAAAAATAATAGCATTGGAAACACCGCAATTATTTTTTCCAGAAAAAGTCACGAGATTAGTCGCTTGCGATGCATCTTTTCAACCAGGAAAATTAATGTGTAAAGATATCATGTGGTGGAATGGAATAGAACTTGCGCTGCAACGACCAAAACTTGGGCTCCTAGGTAGAAAAATGTTTTTCTGCCTTGGCTTACTACTTATTAAAATTCCTTGCTATTTATGCTATTTCTATTTCTTAAATCATTCAATATTTAGGAAAAATTTGGAGTGGAATGGGATTTCGACGATCGTCTCAAGTTCAAGATTCACAGAAGTCCTTACAAAAAACTTATCAACAAGTTTCTGTTATGACTGATAATTCATCAATTATATCTTCAGCGAGTGATAGCGATGAAGATGGGGCAGTTACAACTTACGAAAATAGTAGTGTCGATGAAGAATCATATTTCAGCGAAGAATCTAATGCGCAGACTACTATAAGGTCAAAAAATAAGATTGAGAAAAGGGCAAAAAATCAAATCATGTGGAGGTAACATAATATCTTATTCTCATATTTCTTTAAAAAGTCTATGCTTCAGATTACATATCGATATCAAATTAAATTTCTTTCTAGAAACAATGGTCAATCTTGGAACGATAATTTAAATGTAAGGTACAATCAAGATAATCAAAGAGATTTCGAAGAAAAAGCAATTTTGCAAATGACAACGTTACTAACGAAACGCATATCTGCAGACTTTTCTTTATTAGTAAAGTCGTTAAATAAACAAAACCGAAAAAAATATCAATTAACTGGTATAACTTTTTACGTAATATTTTATATATAATGTGTTAAAATACTTAAAACTCTTATTACGATTAATATTGTTCCAAATAGGTGGAACTTATATGAGATTGGAAGCAGAATTTCGGGACCAACTAAACTTGTCTCACAAAACCAAGAATATTTCAGGAAAATATCTTTTACGCATGAAATCAAATAAATAATAATTATATGGTACTTGATATAATTAACATTAAATACTGTGTATGTTAAAGCCATTCTCAACTGTTACATTACTATACCAAAAAAGGTAAACTGAAAAATTGTTAATATTCAATTCGAAAACTTCATTCTTAAAAACACCAAGAATGAAAGCATTTATTAATATAAAATTATTCTCACTTCTTGCCTATATTTTACTACAAAATTAAAACTTAATTATAATGTAATAAACGGTACAAAAATAAATACTATATGATAATTAAAAGAATACCGAGATAAAATACTCTTACTTATACTGTTTGTAATTCTTTTCGAGGAAATATAAAATATTTAAGATTTCTTGTGAATCGCGTACAAATCGCTTCTATCGATCAACTTATTAAGCTCCTCTTCTGTAAAAGCTATATTAAAGATTAATAATTAGAGAACTATAAAAGCTGTATACGTTAAAATAATACGAAAATTTCATTTACGACTTACCTTCATTTTCAGATGCAACTACTTGACATTCTTTCGATTCTAAAAAGTTTCGCAATTCTATTAACGTTCCCTTATGATTCATGTTGAACCCTTGAACCTTTTTAGAAATCACCATCTTCTCTAAAACACGCTTCGATTCTGCACGGGTCATAATTATTTCATCGATGGTTCCTTTGGTACAAAATTTATATACAACTACTGGACGTTGCTGACCTATCCTGTGGCAACGTGCCATAGCTTGTATATCCATTTGAGGATTCTACAAACATATTTAATTAATCAGCGGTCACAACAATTACAAGGCATAAGTACAGAAAAGTAATATACCCAGTCACTGTCATATATAATAACAGTATCCGCTGCCGCAAGGTTTAATCCAATGCCACCTGCTCGCGTAGATATGAGGAACAGAAACATATCGGAGTTCTCGTTGAACCGCTTAATATTTTCTTTTCTAGCTTCTAGTCGAACTTGTCCATCTAATCTGACATAACCATAGTCACGCAACATAAGATAATCTTCTATCATGTCCAATATTAATGTCATAGTAGAAAATAATAGAACTTTATGCCCTTGGCTCTTAAGTTTCGCAAGCATTGCATCTAATACCATAAGTTTACCGGACGCTTTAATTAAATCCTCATCTATTTTTGGTAAACCACTTGCGTTTAAAGGACAATGAACTAGGTACGGATGATTCACAATCTTTTTGTACATTGGTACTAAAAACATAAAAATAAATGTAACAAATAAACCTGATAAGAGGTAATATTTTTCCATAAAACCTTAACTTACTTTTAGATATCATTTGAATATTAATAAAGAAATCTCGATTCCGATCATCGATATCAGTGTATTGTTTCCACATTAATAAGTTTTTATTGCCAGGTTTCGCCTCTTTCCAAATCTCTGTATCTGAACTGTCGTTATTTTCCAGAGTTGAATTATTTTGTGATATTTGCCTTTCAATTCTATTATTTTGGATATTCGTCAAAACACATTTTCTCTTAGGTCTCTTGCCATCAACGTCCGGGTATATAATTGGTGTTTCGTCAATTTTACTTAATCTATGTATCTCACGATTCAAAACAGCCTTGTATAAGTCATGCTGTAGTTGCGTGAGTGGGGCATAAACAACTACTTCTTTCTTTGGTGGAATGTCTAAACAAACGTCTGCCTTTTCGCGTCTTAACATAAACGGTTTTAGTATTTCGCGTAATGTTCCTAACACATGTTTCTCTTCTTCTAATTTTAAAATTTTCTCCGTTCCCTCGTCATAGTCGAGCTCTTTCGCGTCGAACCATGATTCAAACACAGCTAGATCATTAAAAATTTCTGGCAATAAAAAGTTTAATAAAGACCATAATTCTGTTAAATTATTCTGCAACGGTGTCCCTGTTAGTAACAGCCGATTCATGGACTTACAAGTCTTCAAAACTCTGAAACATAATGATCTATAATAGTCATAATTACATAATAAGACATAATAATCAGCAAATAAAATTAACACTGTGCCTGGTCGCGGGTTTTCTAAAATACCGTTCTAGTTCATACCTTTTCGCACAGTCACTTCTGTCGAGATTGTTTTCTCCGGCTCGTCTTCGCGATTTAATTGAACATATACCAATAGTAATGAAAGTAAAGTTTCCTATATTGTCTATTATGTGGATCTTCATGAGGGTAGTAACAGTGTGCGACCGCGATGTTTCTAATAAAAACTAGTCCAAGATGACCTTACGCAATTCGAGTCATTTCTTAATTCATAAAGCAAGTTTACAGTATATATGTATAATTAAAAGTAGACCCAATAAGACCGAGCTTAGATTCACTTTCGTCAGAAAATCACTCCCTCACACTTAATCCATTGATTATACCCTCGTAAAGATGTAATGAAGATTAGAGAAATAAAAAATTTCGTTACTGACTCTTCACGCGAGCGAAGAGTCGCTCAGACGGTGAGAAACGAAACGATTTTCAAACGTGTTTTGTTTTTAAATCAAACATAAAACCACTCCCATGCCAGGCAAAGAGTTAAGTTTTTACAACTACTTAAAATGTTTGTGATCATAAATTTTAAGAAACATACTGGATAAGCATACACTTGTAGTTTTTAATTCTTTGTGCTTCGTCAATTATTATATATCTCCAGTTCTGACTTTTAAGGAAGGACGGTTCATGTAATGGTACCTCGAAACTCGTAAGTACTATCGGTTGTGTACTATAGTTCTGCACCACCATGTGTTTCTTTTTAATGTCTTCTTTTGCGATTAATCTTTCGCCCGGATTACCATACAATAAAACGACTGGTAATTTTGGGGCAAATTTTTCAAATTCCATCATCCAATTTGGTATAGTCGAAAGAGGTGCAATTATTAAATAAGGCCCATCTTGCCGTTTTTCGATGAGGTGACATAACAAAGCTATCACCTGTATTGTTTTCCCAAGTCCCATTTCATCCGCCAAAATTCCATTTATACCATTTTCGTAAAGAACTTTTAACCAATTTAATCCTTCTTTTTGATAATTTCTTAAATTCCCAGTGAAATATTTCGGTGTCTTGAAATCATTATTAATGGCTGTTTCTTCTGTTTTATTTTCAGAATCTCTAATTAATTCCTCGTCGATGTCGTCTTCGCTTAAGTTTAAATTATTTTGCTTCGCATCAATTTTCTTTCGCACCTACAAAAGATTACAATCAATACCCTATGAAGTAAAATATAATAAAATTGTAATATTAATTTCTTTACATCGCTGGATATATAATTTTGAATATCATAGTTTTGCGAAACTTTCTTCTTTCCCTTATCTTGTGGAGGTGTGTTTTCATCGGTGGCTTTAGCTTTCTTTACACCTTTCTTACCACCTTTGTTAGTGTCTTTCTCTGAATTACTATTAATTTTATTAACAATGTACGAAGCATAAAATTGACTTCTGTTTAGTAAATGCATCAATCGTTTGTATTGTTGTTCCTGTAATTCACGATCATATTCTTCATCTTGTTCCTTCTGTTTATTCAGAGATTCGAAGTAACGCTTCCTTTTTTTTTGTTTTATCATGTTTTCTTGTAGAGACTCATTACTGAATTTCATAGGGCCTGAAATATTTGTTAAATTGGCTCTCTATATTCAGAACAGAAGAATACAAAATACACAGAGAAAGCTTTGTTATAAATATTTACTGAAATTATTATTATAATAATAATGATCTATACTCACAATGCAAGAAACTGTTAAATTTGTTACGTTTAGATTAAAATAAAAAAGGAATTATATAATATATTGCAGTTTTATACAGAGAATCTAAACAGATATGAACTTAGCAGAGTATATATATGTATATATAAATTTGGCTTATTTTAATAATATAACGATAACATTACTGCTGATACAATGTTTAAATTGACATTCTAAGAAGCAACACTTAATTCTCTGAATAAAAATACCAAAAAAACAGTATAGAGGTCATGATAAAACCGTTAAAATAAACTTAAACATAATCGATGTATAATTTTAAGAAAAGGAATAGACATTTACACAAAACATTGTTTTTGAAACAAAGCATTTTTCTTTAAGCACGTTATATTCATTTTATGAACGTCGAAAGGCGAAATTGTATATATAAAAGCCAACTGCAAGCTCTAGAAATTTGTTTCCGTTATCTGTTCATATTTAGCGAAATAGCAAACATGTTTACCTGTGCTCAAATTTGTATCAATTGAACTATTAGACTTTGCATCGCTATTTTTATTTGCCATTTTCAATTAGCGATTAAAAATACTTTCTTTCCACCTAAAGAATAAACAGAAAATTAAACAGAAGCAACACAAAGAGCACAATGTACTTACCTAAACTTCATTCACCTAAGCATCCGTACCGGTCGGAGGAACACAAATGCCCGCTAAAATAGATATCCCCTCCTAGGCGCGTGGTTGTTCACGTGGTTACTGTGCAGAACCACATTTTCCGATCACTACCTAGAAGATCACTAACATCGTTTAGTGATCCTTTTGTCGCCACCCCCGCCTAGCGGCGTGTATCGTAGACTCTAGAAGCGCGAACTTTGAATCCGACCACATGAATGTAATAGATTTTCTTATTTTCCGAACGTGTTCTTATGATGCTAATTTTACAGCTATACTCTAATCCAGAAAGCATACGAAAGCCTATATTCAAGAGTCTTCAAAACTGCAATTTATCCCGGGCGCAGATAATAAATACCTTAATTTTACAGTTCGTCCTGTAAAACTCATAAAATATAGTATTCGCTTTCAATAATTGCCGCTGTTCAAGCAGAACAGAAAAACTCGGGTTGAGAAAGTCCAGGAACCAATAAAGCTATTAAATTTCGTTAGGAGTCGGTCCCCGATCCTAAGGACGAAGTAACTGATGTACATAATTAGGCAGCGTGCTTCGACCACCGTTCAAAAGTCTCGAATTAAATTTAACGTAATCCATCTAGCTAAATAGCTAATTATAAGTAAGTTTAAACATTCCCGCGCAGCCTCGCGGGCATCAAACGCATCGAAAACCGTTCCGTTTCATTACTGCGGTTCATGCGCTGTTGGAAACGGAACTATGCGAAGTAGGTATGCGTGAATCGGAACAGACCCAAAGCCATGTTCCCGCGACAGCGTAACAAAAGTAACTAATGTTACCAGTTGCGGAGCAGGGAAATTATCTTTATCAATGAATTCTAGTAATTCGCGATTTGTAATGCAATTATTCATCTTTGTGGGGTAACTCCATGGTGTAACTCAACAAATCTGTGAACTAAATTTATTCGAAGTACGAACTATATGTTTATTTATCAACAATACGAATTATTTGGAATATTTGTGTTATTAAGGTGTATAAAAATTGTGATTGTGCTTAGACTGCATAGTAAAATTTTTTTGCCTTTAAAAAATGTGGCTACATTTTCTTTATAAATGAAAATAGGTTTGGGTATGTACATACATATTATGTGACAGGTGTAACGAGTAGTGTATGTGGGCGTATGATTTACGATAGAACTTTATTAATATATTCTTTAAGTATAAATCGTCGACTTTATATTTTAAAGATTTCTTCGAGACATTCTCCAACTATACTATCTGATACTTATTCTTTTTATGTAGGATGAATTATTGAAAACAAATATAAACTAGTGTAACGAGACGGATATGCAATAATTTTTATACTAAGTGTTAATTGTATTAACACAATTACTTTTACAACTATGGGTAAGCGGAGAATATTTATACATTAACACATTTGAAAACATTTGACATTACCAATATTTCAGATGATTCCATGGATGCGCGAAAATGGCAACAACATTTATCTTTACTGCGAGAACAGTATGTTAATTTATATAATGCGAATACAGAACTTCAACGTGAATATGCTATTGCTATTGCAGATAAACAAGAATCTGGATTTATCAAAAGACTCTTGATAATTATAGCATCGTTATATGGTCAACATCGCTATAGGTTTGTTCTAAAATCATAAGTTTAAATATAGATATGATTAATAAACTGTATATTTTATAGCGATGTAACTATTAAATTAATGGATCAAGAAATGCCAGCACATAAATTTGTACTATCTGCTAGAACAGATTTTTTTAGCGACTCGATACTCTCTGAAATATCTACTTTGGGTAAGGCTTTAAAGAAGAAATAAAAATATATAATGCGTATGACAGTGATTCCCAACCGGTAGGTCACGACCTCCAAGTGGGTCGCAAAGTGTTATCTGGGGGGTCATCGCGTTTTTTAAAAATATTATTATGGTAGAATTATATTCTGAAATAGACTATTCTTAATGCGTTTTCTACACCTTAATAAATTTATCTTACCTTATATGAGGGAGGGAGGGAGATCGCGGGTTATTTGAGTTTTATAAAAGGGGGTCGCGACTCAAAAAAGGTTGGGAAATACTGGCGCACCATAAATATATCAATCCCCAAGAGTTTCAATATTCTGAAATTTTTGTACAGCTGTACTAAAATTCTGTTTCATATATACATTTAAAACTATGAAAATAAATTTTCTGTAACTTAATAATTTAATATTTATGGTAAATTTGGCCATAGAGATACTGATTTTTAGATTTCTACTTGGCGTTATAAGTAGCCAGTGGTGTTGTTTGCAATAGCTGTATGTAGAAATACATTGGACAGTAGTAATCTTATTACACGTTATTGGGTATGATTTATAAAATAGAAGTAGTCAAAATAAGATAAATTTTGTTTAGTGTTGGTTATATTTATATAATGTCAGTGTCAAGTAAATAATGCACGCGTATATGAAATTTACTCTCTTAGCATTTTGTATCGATGTGAAATAAATTTCTTTTACGATTCTTTAACAAGAATACAGAACATGAAAACTTGGGCAGGCTGGTGTATTTATAACACACATTCTATAATAAAAATTTGATATCACAAGTGTTATATAAACATACTTATAGATTGGTCTCACTTGGACCCCAACGTTGCATTAGCATTATTGAAATGGATTTATACAGGGAAAGTGTCTCAAGAAAATTTAACACTAGATCTAATGAAAGGAGCATCTAATTTTCAATTATTAGAATTAGTCGAGCAATGTGAAAAATATTTAACTGGAATAGTGGAACTGAAAGATTGCGTACAATTGTATGCAGCTGCCGAAGAGTTAGGTGCCCAAAGATTAAAAGAGCATTGCAGTTCTTTGATCTCAACGCACTGGGTAAGATAGAAATGATACTTACTATTCCCTTTAATTATAATGTGACTTTATAAAAATTTAATGGATGCAGGAAGACTTAACTGGGGAAGATTTTAAGGAAATGCCTGGTTCCTTGTTGTACAAATTACTGCAAACGAAAAGTAAATATCCATTACATGCCGCTGTTCGATTGATGAGGGAAGATGTGGTTTTTTTATATTTGGTGGAAAATAATTCGGAGGTAAGTAATTTCCAATTAATATAAATTGTATTTATGCACATGGAGTAGATAATTTTTTGGAAATGTAGCAAACGCGTGTACATATGTGATTCTATAACAATGATTATATTTTTATCGTTCTATTTTATTATTTTCGCATTTAAGAATAGTAAAATAGATCTATAAATTTTTTAAACGTGATTTAAGTGTTTTTTACTATCGTCTTGCGTCTGCCATTATTCACATTAATTATATTTCCTTCCAATTTATGGATAAAAAATGAGTTGCAATATATCTTAAACCATTAGGTGAATATTCTAGTAAACACATATATCGTTTTAGCTCGTTTATTTAATCGTATGATTACTTTACTTTTCACTTAATAACATTATAACGATCATAATTATAAAGGCACTGATATCGTGTATGAAGACATTAATGTTAGTTATTAACTAAACGATTTAGAATTTTATGCAAAAAACCATGTTTTATATTCATCTTAAAAAATCTTGAATTCTCATCCTACGTACGTATCGCCACGAAATTTCAGGACATCGCTTCAACTTTACAAAGAATTATTTTAGACAAAGGTTGAATTATATTTAAGTGTCCTTTAAGTATCGTCATCTGCATTTTTTCGGAGGTGTAGACGTTACCTTCGGTTTTTTAAATCGAATTGCAGCATTTTTTAAATATTTTAAATTATAACGAATCTTTTTTGAATTTTCGGGTTCGGGATCTTCCCTTGTTAGTGCCATATCAAGCGAAAATTTAGATGTGTCTAAAGCCAACTCCTTGATATATGTATGTTGCCCAACTTCGTTCCAATATAAAATATTTCAAAAATCCTGCAGTTCGATTAAAAACACAGAAAGTGGCATCCAGATCTGCGTAAAAAAATCAGGTAAAGTTACCCTGGCTTACGGAAGTTATACATATTTAAATATAGTTGAATCTTTGTCCAAAACAATTTTTTGTAAAGTTAAGAACAGAAGTAAGTGCTTGCAATATTAGGTACTTGGAATACAAATTTTATATTGGCTTTGTAAGTAGTAATATCACTATTAATACAAAATTATAATACACATTCATGGGTTTGATTGATTGCGATGAATTGCATAAGTGAAAACTACAAAAACAATATTCTGATGGGCCTGTTGGTGCCCCTCTGTCTTCGCCAATGGAGCAACCTTCTTCATAAGCCGTTTTCACAATTTCTTCTTTATTTTGCCATTTATTATCTACCGTACTATAGATAGGAAGTACGCTTTTCTGAGGTGCACAATCTCTTTTTGTAGCTACGACTACAGATGCTATAAGAATATCCAATGTTTTAAATATTTCTTTGAATCCACCATTTAAGAAGAAATAAAAATCTGCTCACTTTGAAGCTGATGATAAATAGTTCTTTTCATACAAAACGTCGATGAAGGGCAGTAGACTTGAAATCGAGCACTTCCATCAAATTGCGAGCATAGCAAATCGGTGTGTTCGTGTCCTGGTTGCGATGCGAAGCATTTGAAGCATGACATACCATCTGCAGTTATTGGTATCATTGTATCTAGAAGAATTGAATAGTTTAATAACTTGCAGAAAGTAACAATTGGAACAACTGTTACAAGGTGTCCGGATAAGCTTTTGTGTATAAATTTAAAATATCTGGAATATGTACGTACACAGACAAATTGCAGCAGTTAGCGCAATTTCATGTGACTTTATTTGGAATGTCATCTCATTTATTCCTGAATTAAAACCAAACACGAGTAAAATATTTCTATCTATTTTACAAGAAGAATGTTCCTTTAACGTTAATTGTGCCTCTTATAGGATCACTGTTGTGGACTCTTGGTTAATTTTTTGTCTGTTATCGCAGTAAAGTTTAATTTATCATCATCGTTACATAGGCCTGCAACAACTTAATAACATAAAAATAAAATTATTATTATTATTATTATTATTACTATTTTCAAACAGTTTATATATTAACATTTCTGAGATTACTAACATGTAGAGTATTTCAAAATTAGTGTCACAACAAGGAAGTTTATAAGTCTATGTTGACTGATTTCACCATAAATTATTTGTTTCTATCTGTATTTTTGGTATTCATTCACATAAGATGAGATAAAAGTAAACTCGTACTGCTGATACAAAAGTTATAATACTGACAATATTTATAAGTACAAATGTATGCAAAAACAGTTTATAGACCGATTAATTGCGTGTACATTTCACAAATATTCAGAGTCATTTTTCTTGAAAATGTAGCTTTGTATAAACAAACTTTACAGTTTCAGCATATCTTTCCATGTTTCCATGTTGAATCATCAATTTTCTAGCTGTTATAAGTTTCATGTAACTTTTTGTACAGATAAAAAATCAGTACAAAGACTTTGTGCGAGTAACATTCTTTCTATTTTGACAAATCATATTGAATATCTTGAAACATAAAAGTAACTTCCTATGTGCAACCTCTGATATTCTTTAAAAATATTTTCATTTGCAACTATTGACTATCAGATTTCAGATTATTCTGAATAAAATGCTATTGAAGTAAAAGAATTAATCAGTCAAGAATTAATTAAATACATTACTTATTTGTTTTCGATCTCGCATAAAAACAGCTTAAAGATTTCTATTTTATAAAGGATAATGTTGAATGCGTAAAATGTTTTAAATTCGAAGAGCATGTTGTAATTGCTACTCACGATTAAGAAGCTCTTTACAAAAGGAATCGTATATCATTTTCATCTTGAAGAACAAACGGAACCACCTTTAAAAATAGACCTAATGATTATAACTTTCAGCTTGTCAGTAATTGAAAATTCTTTTCTTGTAATGAATGAAGAAAATAATATTGATGCACAACTTGAATGCGCTTTAAAAGTTTTTCCCATCCATAATAAGTTTACTACTACCACATCCTACATCGACAAGCTCAAAATTACAACCGTAAAGTCCATATTAAAGGATTCTCATTAAATTTTCAGACTAGAAGTGACATCGTGCGATTGCTTTTGTTAAGAGCGTTCTGAAAGTACATAAGAATTACGATGTTCTTTGGTACAAAATCAATTTATATACTTTTAACATTGTCCTTAATGTTGAGACATTTCTAGCTTACATATTAGTAACATTTATATTAAACCTAAGTTATTAATTAATATTATTATAGAGAAAAATATAATAATACCTTGGAATTAATTTGTTATTTCCAAATAAATTGTAAAAGTATAAAAATTACTTTGTTAGTCCCTATAATTATTTGTATGATACATAAATTTTAGTCTACATATAACAGATCTATTTGATGCGTTATCACAATAAGCTTTGATAAATTAATGTTATTTCGATATTAGGAAAGAAAATTTTACAAAACCAATATCGTGTGAAAAAGCTATTAATTTATTAAACAAACGATTACAGGATGAAAAATATGCTTTCAGTAAAGAAAAAACTTACAAACTTCTGACTTTTAGACAAATATCACAATTTCGAATATGTCGAAATTTGTTGAATTCACAATCAGATTTTTTTCAATTATTTAAACTATTACAAAAGGATTTTTATGTACGCATGATATCGAATCACTCTGTAAGGCACGTAATTGCTGACACTTGTTTTAAATTACACTTTATATTCACAAGAAATCGCACTGGAATATCAGAATTTTAAATTATATTTTTTTTCTGCCGTTACAAAATGCGTTCCTTTGTTCGGAAAGTAGGGTTAGATGACCTTATCACACGCTACGTCATGTCCTTTCTATCCTTTACGAACCACTCCTGATATATCACAACATAATTATCATTCTCTTTGCCGTTTCCTTTTTCGTATTAATGTTTGTGTGTATGTTCTTTACGCTAAAAATATGTAAATATCGTTGTACACATATGCATCCTTTATCGCGGGCCTCCACTGGTCGCATGCATACACAACATTTCCTTTATCACCTTTTATACATGAGACTGAAATAGTGGTTCTCAATGTATTTTCATCTTATAAGTAGACTGCAGATTTTTTTTTATGACAAAGTAAATATTTGTACAGATTAAAGGTAGAAAAATATGACTCGGCGAAAAATTTGTTTCTGTTTTCCAGGATTTTAGAAATATATTTTTTATTGCACACATTCTGTATATTTTATGTAGGTAGATATTGCAACCACAGAATATTTAATTTAAAAAATGATAAAAAGAAATGCTGATAAATGAGAAACAGAACGAACAGTAATGAGCAACTGAACTTATTTACTCCAATAAACAAATGGACTAAATCGTTAGTTGTAATTATACAGTCGCATCGGAAAGTAAGTTCACACTCTTTAAAATCACAACTTTTTTAAAATTGGTTCAAACGACTTGAGTTTTTTTTAGAAAAACGCGCTTGGTCAGAATAGAAAAAAAAATATTAAAGGTCGTTTTTTATTTTTTTTTGTGAGCCCGTAATGAAAACTATTTTTTTTTTTGCTATTCATACCAACTACATTTTTTTTCAAAACGACGAAACACGTCACCTAGAGACCCAATCTCGCTAACTTCTAAAAAAAAACTCAAGTCGTTTGGACCAATTTTAAAAAAGTTATGCGATTTTAAAGAGTGTCAACTTATTTTCTTTGCAAGCAAATTAATATTAACAGGATAACGGAGAGTACTTTACAATTGACGGTCTTGAACAAACTACACATTAGCAATATGGTACAAATGATTTTCTATAGAAAAAAGCATTTGAATACTTTGTTTAGAATAACAGATATTAAAATCTTTGCGGACTACACGTTTCATTGACTATTTTGTTATTTTTATTTTTTAGTTACCACAGGCTGTTAATGCCTTTGATCAAAAAGGAGAACTGCCTTTAGAAGTTGCATTAAAAACACGTCGACCATCATTAGCCCGTATTTTAGTTGAACATGGCGCTGATTTAAACGCTAAAAGTTCAAGGGGTCTTTCTTTACTCCAAGCCGCTATTTTTCAAGGAGATTCGTATTCGGCCGAATTTATAATCGAACAACTGGAAAATAATGGCGATACACAAAAATTGTGCGAGCCTGTACATATTACAGGAAATTCAGTGGGCATAAAACATCTTGAAGAGCTTGAAGGATGTACAGCATTACATTTGGTAACAAAGCATAACTCAGAAAGTATGTTAGCAGTTGGATCTCGATTATTTCAAGCTGGCATGGACCTTAACACACAGAATCATAAAGGATGGTACAATACCTTATTCACAATCTATTTCATTGAAATTTCTAACGTTTTCAATATACTATTACTATTTTCCGCTTTTGCAGGACTGCGTTGCACAGCTGTATTTGGGAGAAGAACGAACCACTTTTTGATATTTTATTAGAATGTCAAAGTATAGACTTAGATAAAACAACTAACGAAAATGACACTCCATTATGCATAGCAATGAAAATAGATCCATTCTGCGAATCTTTTGCTAAGAAACTTTTAACTAAAGGCGCAACTCCTAATCCCGTTTACAAAAATGCAGGAGACACTTTATTACACATTTTGACCAAAGAGCGTAAAGAAGAAGCAGCATTGTTTTTGATTGATTATTGCGAGGATAATTTAATGAAAAAAAATAACGAGGGATATTCAGTTCTACACGAAGCTTGTAAAGTTGGTTTGAAAAACTTAACACGAGCTTTGTTAAAGAATGGGTTTTCAGTAAACGACGTCACATTATCTACTGGCGATGCACCAATACATTTCGCTGTTTCAAATTTATATTTTGATATTGTAGTGGAATTATTAGACGCTCCCAATGCAAAGTCGCAATTAAATTTACAAAATAACGCGAACGAGAGTCCCTTGACCTTAGCTATAAAAGCTCCATTTAAGAAAAGTAAAGATATTATTTTAGCTTTGATAAAAGCTGGAGCAAATGTCAATCAATGTAATGAAGAAGGCTTGACGTTATTGCACCAAGCAATATTAAAAGAGGATTCAGCAACTGCCATCTTTTTATTAGAAAATGGTGCAGATATGAATGCCAGGTAAACACACTATCAGACATCATCCATTTAATACTTATACTGTGACGTAATCGACCATGTAAAATTAACGTTACTTTGCGCATCACCTAGGACTGCAAACAGAGAGACTCCACTGCAACTGTCTGTACATTGTAGACTCAGTGAAGTTATAGAAGCTCTTTGTAAAAGAGGTGTAGATACTTCTGTGGGATGTCCATTGTGGGATGCGTTAGATTCAAATCAAGAAGATATAGCATCTATTCTAGTTAAATACGGAGCTGATACTGACTGCTGGAGTCCTGGTCCAGATGGTTGCCAACAAACATTATTACACAGAGCAATTGATGGCAACAAAGAGGATATTGCACAATTTCTTATAAGGAGGTACGCCGTGCATTAGAATACTTAATTGGAAATTAAAAATCATAGTCTCGCTTTAAAGCAATATTTGTTTTTAGCGGCTGTGATTTAAATGCTCCAAGAAGACTTGGACCAGATGGTGTAGGTGGTGACGAAGCAAGGGACGAATGTACTCCGCTACATTTATGCTGCCAATGGGGTTTAGAACAAGTTGTTCAAACGCTTATTGAACACGGTGCTAATGTGAATGCTCGAGATGCAGAAGGCAAAACCCCGGTCCACGTAGCTATACAAAACCAGCATTCACAAATTATTTCTCTGTTGCTTTGTCATCCTAATATAGATTTAAATAAACGAGATAAAAAAGGGTTAACGCCGTTTGCAACAGCTTTGACTTTCCGAAATAACAAGGCTGCGCAAGCAATATTGGAACGGCTACCTAAGGCTGCTGAACAATACGATAACAAAGGCAGAAACTTTTTACATACTGCCATTCAAAAGAACGACGTGGAAAGCATTTTGTTTCTATTATCTATCCAGGTGAATATTAACTTTTAAGTAGTTGAATGGATTTCTATTTGTTTCGTAAGTATTAAAACAAATATATCTATATAGAGGCCTAAAGACACGAAACAGTTTATAATCGAATGATTATCATTTTGTAGGTAGATGTAAATTCCAGAGTGCACGATGTTACACAAACTCCTCCTTTACATCTTGCTGCGATGTCCGGAAATGAAATGCTAGTACGAAGTTTAATTTTGGCTGGGGCACGTGTTAACGATACAGATGCAAATAGGAATACTGCTTTACACGCTGCTGCGAAATCAGGCCACGCTGCAGTTGTATCAGCTTTTTTACAGGTAATGCAAAATGATTTACGTATATTTGTATGAAAAAGCATTGTTTAAAGTGTCCCAGTTTTATTCATTAATACATTATTTTAATATAATTCTAGTGTAATATTAAATAATCACATTATCTGCTTTCTCGTTTGTAGAACAACATTAATTTCGATGCAGTGAATGCAGATGGTGACAACGCATTGCATGTAGCTGTAAGGGAAGGCCACGTAGCAGTGGTGAGAACACTTTTGACTGAATGCACGCTGGATGCTGAAGCAGTAAATCTTAAGGGAAGAAACCCTCTACACGAATTAGCTAGATGTGGAAAAGATAACGCTGCAACTATATGTGAACTTTTTTTGGAGTGTATGTCGCAATATCCAGTAAACAATGCAGGTAGATACGTAGAAGTATCTTGTATGCGCGTTTTCACTACTTCATACTATTTCGTAAGATTTGGTAGAGAAGTATCTTTTAGTTGCGTTTTTAATAACTGTTAGCCGTATAGAAATATTCAATAAAAATATGCCATTGATTATATTATGACAAACTAAAGTGAAAGGAATATTCTGTTTAAGATTTGGATGGTAATACAGCATTACTGATTGCTTACATGAAAGGTAACGGCCAACTTTGTCGTACTTTGGTAAAGGCTGGCGCATGTTTAGGTTCTATGAATAAAGAAGGCATTACAATCTTTAACTATCAAGTAGCAACAAAGCAATTACTATATAGATTGCTAGATTCTTTAACTCAAGAAGCACCATGGGCTGATAAAGATCTTTGCCTGGAATGTGGTACAAAATTTTCTCTCACGATGAGAAAACATCACTGGTAAAAAAAATTATAAAATGATACTTATAAAGAACGATAGAGACACAGGAATCTATGCAACATTTTATGATACTAATCTGTTGAAAAAAAAAATTTCAGCCGCCACTGTGGTCGAATTTTGTGCAATAAGTGTTCTGGTCATGATGTTCCGATCGTAAAATTCGGATTAAATAAACCGGTACGTGTTTGTGCGGTATGTTTTGATGTATTGCAAGTAGGCACTGAATGAGATGACATTTAAAAAAAGGAGAATATTCGTATGTAAATAAAATAATCATTCCATATGTATTTCTCATAAAAAGCATATTGAATGTGTGTCCAATTCTATGTCAACCATGCTATATATATTTTACTGTAATGTATAATTATTCTTGTTGAAAATTTGTTATATTTATAGTTACTGAATTTTAAATACAAATGAATGAAGATCAACCGAAATTCATACTCTGATAAGTTATTATTTATTCCTAGCGGTAGTTGTACATCTACAATGTATCAAGGTAACTTACAACAAGTTTTAACAAAGATTTCACATTTTTTACCGAAGTGTGGCCTTACTTAAGTTTACTAAATAGTGTTTCTGCCACACAGTGATCTACACATTCTACATAATCGATTAATTCCTCCAGGCACGTTTCCTCCGTTTTACTCCTTGAATTCACACGGTCATTACATGCGGTAAGTTTTTCTTGTATACTAGCACATTTAGGTCGGCCTCCACATTTTTCCTGCAAAAAAAGATTTATTACAGTTGTTTGTAGGTATAGAAATGATAATTATGTACAGTTAATATTGTTGTTATCAAATCACAGAGAAACAACTAAAACACATGTACATATTAAAGTATGTGCTATATATGTATATAAGAAGGTACATTATTTTCATGACGTAAGTATCCGCTAAGGAAGAATTTTTGAATATTCCATCCCCAAGGGGGTAAAAATGGGAAAAGTGTTGTTTTCATGGACTTCCTAATATCTGTTAGGCCTAATTAGATATCAGCTTGGTTCTTATTTCAAAAGGTTACCCACACAAATACCTAAAAACAATTTCAGGATTTTTCCCTAACCAACACCTAAGGGGGTGAAAAAAGGTGAAATGTATTTTCACGGATTCCTCAAAATCTCTTAGATTCGATTAGATATCAACTTAGTGTTTACTTTAAAAGTTTACCCACATAAATGCTTAAAAAAACAATTTCAGGATTTTTCCCTAACCAACCCCTAAGGGGGTGAAAAGGGGTGAAATGTATTTTCACGGATTCCTCAAAATCTGTTAGATTCAATTAGATATCAACTTAGTGTTTACTTCAAACGGTTACCCACGTAAATGTTTAAAACCCAATGTCAGGATTTTGCCTTAATCAACCCCTAAGAGGGTGGTGAAAAGGGGTGAATTTTTTTTTATGTAGTCCTTAATATCTCTTAGGCTGAAGCGAAGTGTGTGGGTATTTTGCTAGTGCGGAATAAGATGTTCCTAACAGTACAACATTATATTCTGCTAAACCTATTGATCCAAAATATCATACAAATGTCTGTCCACAAATGCTTCCTTCGTGACTTATAACTTTTCAAAGTTACATGTTACAAAAAGAGTCCAGCATTCAGATGAAAAGCGAAACATGTAAATATTATTTGAGATTGGATATGGTAGCAGAATGTATATAGTCATAGTTTGACATCAAACAATAATAAGAACACTATTAGTTTATAAATACTATAAATCTCTAAATTTTATAAAATTTCATTATTACTCAATTGTGATTTATTATTTAATATTCTGGTTATATATAATATTCATTGGTTTATGACAAAATGAAATGTACGAGAGAAATGAATTTTTATTTACTAACGATCTGCACAAATTTTTATTACCACGAAGGTTTGTTGTTCCAGTCATGAAATAATAAATATGAATTTTATGTGTGAAGAAGAAAAACCTACCTCAAATGTGTCCCTTTAAATTAAATGGCAGTGACAAGTCAGAAAGAAAGCATTTTTAAACATATACATTTTATGATAAAGCTGACCAGAATTAAGTATATTCTATAATTTTGTATGTTAATAATTTTATATTCGAAAACAAATTGCACTACTCCTTTTATCAACAGAATGTGACTACGTAACGAAACCTCAAAAAAATTTTGAACAAGAGTATTATATAATAAATTTTACTCACACGAAGTACTTTCTGAGGATCAACTAACTCTGCCTCTTCGTCTTCTGCTTTCACGGTTGGGATGTAACGTTTAAAGAAACTTTGCAAGAAAGACATATTTTTGCAAATACTTTGTATGCCAAATTTACACAGAGAATGCACGGAGTGCAATTTGTTTCTTGTGTAGTAATCGTAGTAATACAGAAACGATAGGATAGAAAATGTTGGTCAGAGTCGCCTGTCTTATAAATGCACCATGCTTGATGGTAGTGGTTGGCAATGATTGGTAGAGTAAAGGTCCGTTTTCACGGGCCATTATAGCGCCCTTTTCAAACGTTCGCGCCCTGCAACGAAGTGGTTCGTATGGGAAGAAGGATATTTCGTTAATTATATTTTTATAGCAAATGGTTTTATGTTTCCATAAAATTGACTGCTACGTATATGCGATTGTAATTCTGCATGCTTCTATAGTGATAATCTTGCAAATCATACCGTCATAAAGCGTATAGATTTGGCAAACATGAAACGAAAATTAAAATTTACTGTTTTTATGAAATGCTTTCATGGCATGGAGTTATGGACGAATACATACATACATATATATATATCCTTTCACTTTAAAAATGTTGGTTTGACTTTACAGTGTCAGAGTGTTCAAGGGGTCATAAAAATGAAGAAACACAAAATAAGTGCAAAACATTGTATTACAAACTGAATAAAATGAACCTATGTAGCGACAAGTTACAAATTTATTTGTTGTATAGTAACAGATTTGTTACTAGCTTCGACATATCAATACCAATTAAGCCTTAAGCCGTCGCATAATTCCAGGCGCACTTGCGTTGCGTATCGCAAATCGCGTGAAGTGGAACGCGTTTAGGTAGGGAGTAGGGACACCTTATTTTTCTATTAGTTTACGATGTTGGCACCATATTTTTGAGCTAAATGCACATGTGCACAAAATACGTGCAATTTTCTTCAAAAGCAGAAAGTTGATTTGCCAATAGGTCACCTGAAAAATCGGTGAGATCAAGGTTGATGTGGAGACCAAACGTTATTCATTCGTTGGGAAGATTTTCAGCAAATATTTTGCGATACCTTTGTGAAATGTTAATTACTTTTGTAAATTATGAATAAATGTTGAAAATGCCAACAGTAAACCAAATTTGCGAGTATTCTTTCTACGTTACTAAAATTCGCGAGTCAAGAAAGATTAGGAAACGGAAAGAAATGTTGAATACTTGGCTCAGCCAGCTACTCGGACTTCAATTTTGTCTATTTTACCATACTGATATTTTTGAAAGATATGAATATTGTATCACGAATAACAATGATATTTATTTTCCATTCAGAACGTTTCAATGATTTATTTAGTAAAATGGTCAAAAGAACCGTCATGGTCTTTATAAGAAGGATGGCGTCATCCGAAAGTGTTCGCGTACTTTTCTCACAGCTATGACTCCGTTAAAGTACAGTGAATGTATTCTATGTTCCAAGTAAAATACATCTCATTCGATTAATACGTTATCACAACATTGTGTGTAGTACTGATTAATACTCCATAAAAATTAGGAAAATCAGGGTGCAGTGGATCGTGCTCGCAGTTAAACATTGAGCGTAGTTTTGTGCTAGTGTGTTGGAAAGGTAGTAGGAATAAACCTCTATATTTTTCACAAAGAACTGTTACGAAGAACAAAAAGTAGTCAAGATACAATACTGATATCTAAATGACGTCCAATAACGAATATAATATTATAGAAACAAGTTGAAGAATTATAGGTTTGGAAAAAAACCGGAACGTATTCGTATAAGACTCAAAGGCTGTGTTTTTCATAAGAAAACCTTCTACTTTATTGGAATTTATACAAGGGAATAAGTAAAACAGACGTGATACAAGGAATCCTTCTTAAGAAATGATTAACATATCATTTCTTTACATAGAAGTTCAACTTAAAAACTTCGCGATGCTTGAGGTTATGTTTCAATGAAACTTGAATTTTTATAGTAAGAAGCGAAGCAAGTTATCAGGAAAACAAAAACAAACTGGATGTAAGTTAAAAAATCGAGATAGATCTTTCTATTATTACGTATAGTTCTTCTTAGTTATGGAAAAAAGTTTCTTTGTAGTGGTCTAGGTTTTGTATATTTTCTTTTGAATTGTACATTTCTAGAAGTTTGCTCAGCTTCCTTTCATTAGCTTGTCCATTCGTAACTTGTATGTTTAAACTGTTCTGTGATTCTGTAACTGTACGCGCTGGGATGACATGTTACAATTCTTAAGCTGTAATGTAAAGTGTCGAGTTATACCTACGTAAGAACGTGCTGCTTTCGTATTAATGTTTTATATATATTATATATTTTTGTAATGTGATATATGTATTAAATATATATAGTATGCAATATTCATAATGTAAAAGCTACTTTTATATAAGTTATAATGTAACGTTCTGATAATATAATAAAAAGTATTTTCGTATACTTAAAAAGTTTATGGTATTTCTTATAATGTTTTATTATCACCTAAGGGTAACGTTATCTCATCATTGAATTTTATTCACTGTTGTTATAGCAGTGTACATGAATGGATGATGCTTGGAGGCAATGAACGGGATGGAGAGACATGGGCATGGACATGGACATTCGCACTCACATCGTCATCGCCATCCACACGGAAATTCGCAGAGCGCATCTCAGAACTCAAATCAATCGTCCAAACATAGCCACACGCATACGCCACATTCGCAGAAGGATACGTCTACCGTGCAAGCACCTCAGAAACCAAGAAATTATAAGTTGCTGGTTGATCCATTTCTGGTTAAAGGTGCGACGAAGTTATACAGGTACGATGGTACGGTACCAGGAGATCCGACTTACCCCGAAGTTCAGCCTCGAGACCCCAGGTCGCAATTAACAAGAATTTGGACTCGTTTAGAGCAACTCGACTTACCTGTACCTAGATTTAAAATTGACTCCAATTACTGTGGCGAACCACCGCCTCTCGAAGTAACATTTTGCCATTTAAATGATAACATCGATAAGACTTTTTTAATGGACATGGTCCAGAAATTTGGAGCTGTAGAAGAGCTGATCGTTTACTATCATCCTTTAACTAACAAACATCTTGGTATCGCGAGAGTGGTGTTCGAAAGTACGAAAGCTTCGAAAGCGTGTGTAGAAAAATTAAATAATACGTCTGTGATGGGTAAAGTTTTAAGAGTATTTCTCGATGCATTTGGAGACGAGTGTAAAAAGATCTATGACGAGCTGACCGCAGAGAAGAAACCGGAGAAGAAAATTGAGAAAGAAATAAAGCCCGAGAATGATCAAGGGAAGCAAACGCCGATCGAAAAGATCGTCACGGAGGAGAGAGATGATTTCAGAAGTAATAAAAAAATAGTGTCGAGTGTCGAGAAATCCAGAGACACGTACGTAGAGAACTCAAGATACAATAAATATAGGGACTATCCTACCCCTAGTGGCAGTACAGGAAGTGATTTAGGCTATGGTACTGCACCCAGCGAACTTAATTATTCTAGTAATTATTCTCAGAATTCTACCCCAGCCACGAATTATGATTTCTACTATAGTGGTTATCATCATCAGCCTCCAAATAATTATTTAGCAAATATACCTCAGAATGTATCGCAGAGTCTTTCTATCCCACAAAATTCAAGTATGTGGTGGGGAAACAACACAGGACCTGGTTATGCGTCGTCTTCTATGTGGTCCGTTCAACATGGGACAAATTTAGAAAATCCCAGTTCTAACGTAGTTCCAACTGTCAAGACTTCTGCGACGAAGATACATCACACTCCTAAGAAAGAAAAAGAAAATCAAACTGCCATGAAAAACTCGTCGCGAGATTCACCAGTAGAGACTCGAAAGACGCTAGACTTGGATACAAGAATCGCTATGTTATTGAAAGACAAGGCGGGAGGAATGGCACCGCCGTTCTTACAGTTTGGTAGCGATTCAGAAGATGAGAAAAAGTCTGTTAACGCAGAGAACGAAATGCTCTCGGAACCACCGAGTCCATTTCTGTCCCACGAAACGTACAAATCGTGTTTCGAGAAAATGAGAGAGAGGAGTAAGGAGCGATGGAAAGTACACGAAAACAGCATCAATCAGTTTTCAGTTGATGAAGATTTAGGTAGTGTCATCAGTTCCAGCGAGGATGAAGCATTATTGGGAAGTTATAGTCCTGCGCTGGATGACATCGAACCAGAACCTCCGAAAGACCCACCACCTCCACCTCCGCCCGACGATGATAGGATGTCGTTAAGTCCGTTAAGTTCAGGGGATGAGAAAATTGAAGAGGTGATTCCATAACTAAATATGTAGAATGCAATTGTGTATTCATAGATTTAAAATCTTTCTTCGATATAATCGCAAGTGTGAAATATTTTACGATTAAACTGCACAGGTTATAGCTCAAACGGAACCTACGACTCAATTATATCCAGGAGCTGGTTATCCTGGACATTTAACCCATTATCCTACCAGTGATATGTATCACTGGCCACGACCAGCACAATATCCGTACCCTTATGGAACAACATATTTACAAAGTCATTATCAACCTAATACTACGTCATTCTCTGGAACAGTAGGAAATCACCAAGGAGCAAATTATTATCCATCATTTCAATCACGGCTACATGCGATGGCCAATCAAAATATTACAAAAGATAGTCCACAGGTATGTACATTTTTAGTTTATACATTTATGTATATAGGATGATTCGTACATCTTAATTACTTAAAACATTTCGAAATTGGCTTAAATAATGTCTGTTTCGAATATCGCAGAAGGCGATGAAAAGACCGTTTGATTAATTCCTTCTTTTTTTTAAATAGCATTATTGATGTACAGAATTTTTTTTCTGACTGATAACTTCGGTCAAGAAAATTTCATATTCGGTAGAATAATGGTAATACAAACACAGAGTTCTATTAAAAAGAAATAATACAGGTAACTTCGAAATCTACCTAAGTAAACCAATTCGGAATGAATACTTTTCATCACCTTCTCGGTTTCTCTGAACTGAACAGATACCCAAAATTCATTTCCGGAAAAGTAATTATTCATAACAATATTTTAAGTGGTATGATGACAGGTCATCCTATAAATATTCTACTAATGTAATACATATGTATGCATATGAAATTTATTCACTGAAAATTTAGGGCCCTACTATTAACGGAGTATTAAACAGAGTTGTGAATGAGTTGAAACAAATTTTAAAAAAGGATTTTAATAAGAAAATGATTGAGAATACTGCGTTCAAACTGTTCGAAGTGTGGTGGGATGAGAAGAAGTCTGAGAAAAGTCAAAATCAAGGAGGAGATAATACTATCGTTAATAACAGTAATAAAGAAGAAGTTCCAAAGCCTCAAGGAATATCGTTACTTTTAGAACAGGGAACTTCGCTTGGATTTAATTATGATGGATTCGGTTTGGGCATTAGAGCTAGTATGCCAAAGATGCCTTCTTTCAGGGTAATGTATCCCTTGCGAATATTTATTTTCAATTTCACTGATGTTTACGGTAACGAAATGGTAATATTCATATTACAGCGCAAAATTAAAGCTCCGAGCCCATTGCCGCAAGACGAAGATAGTCGCCAGTCTGATCATGGAGATACTGAAATCATTGAAAGTGACAGCGATCTTGATCTAACATCGGTACAAAAAGTTAAAAGACCAATCACTTCTCTTCCAAGTGTTTCTTCGTCGTCGTCGTCGTCGTCGTCGTCGTCGTCGTCATCGTCGTCAAGTGATAGTAGTAGCGACGAAATGAGTTCCAGCGAATCTTCCAGCAGTTCTAACGATAGTTCTGATGAAGAAGTATGTTCTGCAAACTTTGAAGATGAGGTATATTGATGTATCATGTACACCTTACTCGTTCGATTATGACCATTCCAACACGTCTGTACGGTGAAGAATGGATCACTTCACATAGCTGAACGCGCTTGCCAAGAGAACAGTTGAGCATGTCCGGTCTATTTAGACAAAAGTCTGTGACGCGACTTTGCTTTAACACCATAGGAGAATTCTCGAAACGCATGCGACCTGCCCAATTAGAGCTGTTCGAGTACTCGTAAAAACCGAGCGGCTCCAAAGAATCGAGTACTCGAATTTTTTCAAGCGGCTCGAAGAGAACCGACTAGTCTATTTTTCTTTTCTTTTTTTCCCTCTCGAGTACTCGACTCAGCTTGGTCCGAATTTCAAGCTACTCGAACAGCCCTACTGCCCATGTGAAGTGGGTAACTTGCCGCTATGTATTTCTGTTGGAGCAGCCGGGATCGACCGAGCTAGGTGTACAAGCATTGCCTATATAATGAAATGTAAAAATAATCTTTTACTTTTAGCAAGAC
Organism: Andrena marginata; assembly: GCA_963932335.1. Taxonomy (NCBI): domain Eukaryota; kingdom Metazoa; phylum Arthropoda; class Insecta; order Hymenoptera; family Andrenidae; genus Andrena; species Andrena marginata. The sequence goes on along the minus strand of OZ010664.1, from coordinate 1,732,963 downwards.
ACGGACAGTCGTATATCGGATCATCGTCCTTTGGCCTGTAACAGCGAGGATCCTGATATTTTAACAGAACTTGCAATTCAAAGGTCACTGGATTGCCCAACTCCTACGGGCAGAGAAACGCCAGTGCCGCATGTTAAAATAAAGGATGCAAATTCAAATGAGTTTCCACAATTCGATAACGAAGTTAGCCCCGTATCGTCGCCGTTAAGATCTGAAAAAGATCAGGGAAAAACTGAAATCGTAAACGAAAAGTTTGTTGACGAAGAGCATCACGAAAAGCTTAAAGCAGCCAATAAAGATATTGGCGTACAGAGCCTGGAAGATGAGACACAGAAGAAAGTAAAGATCGTACATTCTTTAACAATGCCAGGGAAACAAGAATCTCACGATATGCAAAAAATGGAGAATTCTGCAGCAGAGGCTTTAATAACGTTAGCTGGACAAGATAATATTATAAGACACAGAAGTCCGGGACCTGTACAACCAAATATAATTAGAGCTCTCCAAACTATGTCTGCTAAATACATCACTGATGAACCTATATTAAAAGAATCAGAAAAGATTGAAATGTTTAGCGAGATACCTACTACAGACTCGGAGGAAGAAAGCTTAGAGATTAGGAGATTAAGGTTTGTACGATCGTATGATTTATATGTATTTAAATACGATTAAAAATATATTACACTCCCATGTTTTCATATATTAAATACATTATATTGTATTGTAATTGTTCTCATTAGGTACCAAGCTGAAGCTGATCTTCGATTAAATGGTCAACAGAGTCCAAGTTCGCCTGGTTCGCAAGCTTCGCAAGTGTTCATGGAACATTCATATTCATTGCCACCATCGCAGCCAGAATTTACGGAATCTCTAGTTCGCGTACCTCCAGCGCCAATCAAACCTGTAAAAATGAAACCCTCGAAAATCATAAAAGTTGATAAAAACAAAGACAAAACTCATAAAGTGGAAAAACGGAAATATAATAAGTACACAAAAATACATAGTCGCCAAAGTCACGAAGGGGAGAAGGAAAATATTCAAAATGAATTTGTTTATGAAAAATATCCTCCGAAAGTTCAAGAATCAATGGTGACGTATAAAGAACGGGACCTTATGTCGGAAATGGCTATTTTATATGAATTTTTAACTAGAGGAATAGACGCGGAAGATGTAGAATATTTAAGACAGAGTTATGAAGCTTTATTAGCCGATGATAATCAAGGTTATTGGTTGAATGATACCCATTGGGTCGATCACCCGGCGACAGATATTCCGAGCCCTGCGAAACGAAGAAAAAGAGATGAGCTTAGATTGCATGCAAGCGGAAGTGCGCGAACAGAAGGATATTACAAAGTTGATATACGAGAAAAAGCCAAACACAAGGTATGGTTTTCCTTACGTTCGCACGTAATCATTTTCTTTTTATTTAAAAAAATAAAAAGAAAAGCAGATATACATTAGTGACGGAAAGGTAACATTTTTTTCATTGGAAATTGCTTATTTCATGTAGCATCACTATGCGCAAAGTATACAACGCAGTAATGATATCGAGGATAGTAATGGTCCTTATGCCGGAGGCGATGGAACAATAAATGGTCCAAAGAACAATAGTAAAGCTTTAACTGGTAAAATGCAAGCTTTATCTCGCGAAGCTCGAAGTAACCAACGTCGATTATTAACAGCTTTTGGTATTGATACTGATAGCGATCTCCTTAAGTTCAACCAACTGAAAGTAAGATTTAAATTGCTATTTGGTTATAAATATTACTATATACAATGTTGTAATTGTTATGAAACGTTTCATTGTGTTTATTTAATCTTACAGTTCAGGAAGAAGCAGTTAAAATTCGCTAAGTCTGGTATACACGATTGGGGTTTGTTTGCCATGGAACCAATTGCAGCTGATGAAATGGTCATTGAATATGTTGGCCAAATGGTGAGACCAGTTGTCGCTGACTTAAGAGAGTCTCAATACGAAGCTACCGGAATCGGTAGTTCCTATCTATTTCGTATTGATTTAGACACAATTATTGATGCAACTAAATGTGGCAATTTAGCCCGTTTCATTAATCATAGCTGCAATGTGAGTATTATAATATTTTTACTCTCAACATAATTTAAATATTACACGATCCGTTTTCGAATTACTAGATGTAATAGTATCTAAGTGTGATTTATTAGCCTTTATCTTCGACAAAGATAATAGGTTTATCGGGCTTTATCTTCTTTCAGCCGAATTGTTATGCAAAGGTAATTACAATTGAGAGCCAAAAGAAAATTGTAATCTATAGTAAACAGCCGATAGGAGTTAACGAGGAAATCACGTATGATTATAAATTCCCATTGGAGGATGACAAAATTCCTTGCCTATGTGGAGCTCCTCAATGTCGGGGTACTCTGAATTGAATCGTTCATGAAATTATTATTGTTCACCTCTTTTTCCTGTCTACTACACTTCATCGTACCCTACTCATATTTTTGTAAATATTTCCCCATGTAAACATTTTATAAAATGCAATGGAAAATGCTAAATTATGTTAATATGTGCTCCTTTTCTTTCTCTAACATTCTTCCCGCTATTATAATAATATGTTTAACGAATTCAAATATCGTTACGACTGTTATAGTTTACGATTGTTTAAACAACTTAAGTTACATTAAAGTGTGGGTGTGTGCATATGAACGGAAGAACACACACCTTATATGTATATATAATACGAGATTGATTTAAGAATAACAAGTTATGTTTCTGTTAAAAATAAAATTTGTTGAAAAATAGCTCTTATGTCAATCGATATAAAAGCGGCCAAGCTAATTTTCGTTTTCTGATCAAATTGTTTGAATCGAATGTAAGGATAGGTGTTTATAGAATTTTTTTCTATATTGCGCAAGCGCAATAATGACTCTCTTGCATACGCGTATGCATACACAAAGTGTGGAATATACATTAAAAATCAACTAAATTTCTTTCCTACAATTTTTTGTCATTTTATTCTGCAGAAATTGTTTTTGTACATGAAATGATATCTTGCGAAATCGCGACTGTAACTATTTGATATTTAGAAAAAATTGTTTTTATTATTGCGGTAAAGAAACGAATGCTTGCTGGGAAAGGCATTCCGTAGCGCTATTTATTTACAATTTACGAATCTGGTTCATGATATTCTATTCGCATTCGTCTCGTGTTTGCATTAGCATTATTATCAATGTAAAAGTCGAAGAAGTTGTGTTAGGTAAAAGAGAAGTCGGAAATTTAAACAGGTCGATTACTGTCAAAACGGCCGCGTAGCGTTCAGTGGCGCTATGATCAGCGCCACAGAACATCGTATCATAGATGGGAATGCCGCGCTTCGTGTCTATTTTACTGTGTGAGTGCGAGCTGTTGGAGAAACTCGATTCATCTTCATCCTACTTACATGTGTCTGTATATATATATATGTACATACATCACTGCAAATGATTTGCACACCATCTTTAGTGTATGTACACTGCCGATGTAAGTACGCGCGTATTGGGCCTGTGAAATTCAAGTGAATTTAAGTGTGCGTGGTCTGGATTAGGTGTATGTAGTGAATCGGTTGACGGACAATATCAACTCGTAGTACAGAATATGTTTAAAAATACAATTTAAAAGTGAACTGAACTAAATGAAACATAAAACTAAAATAATGAGATGCGTTCCAACGTTGGAATTGAAATAATTGCGAACGTAATAACCACATAAATTAATTTAATGCGTGTTTATCTGTTACGTTACATACTGAAAGATTTTGAATATTCTAATAGCATTTAGTAATGTTATATAAAAAATAATATTACTGTTTATATCGAAGAAATTAATCGTTCGCAATTTTAAAGGTTATATTTTGAGAATATGGCGGATCGTCTCACACAATTACAGGATACTATAAATCAAGTAATATAAATTTTTCATTCTTATATCGAGATCGTATTAAAATGTTTGTATCGACGAGTACGATTACTTACTTACCTATATTATTGTAGCAAGCCGAGCACTTTTGTAACAGTGTAGGTATTCTGCAACAGTATTCTACACCCAGTAAATTTCCTGGTTTTGATCGTGTTGGAACGCCTCAGCCACATCAACCTCAAGAAGGTATTTTTTTTCTTCATATTTATATCATTTAATGTGTGAACATGCCTTTTATGTATAAATTTATTATTGAAGGATGAATATGTACCTGGACACTGTAAAAATTTCTCCATTTGTAACTCTGCACTTTTCAAAATCTACTATCAAAGTTATGCAAGTTTAAACAAACCAAGTCCTGAACATATCATATCCAAGTCCTTTTATTTTTCATTTTAGATTGAAAAATCGATAAAAAAAAGTATACAGAAATCTTTTTCAATTTTAAACGCCACCATTTTGACAAAAAAATTAAAAATTTTGTGGTCGTAGCTAACATAGCTATATTATTATAGATCAAAACTTCATTTGATTTTCTTGTTTCACTTAAACTGTTTAAACAGCAGCACGCGTACCAGAAAATTTCACAGAAAAAAGTATGTCTGGCAGTAATAGTTATATTTCTAATATTTTCTCAAATTCTTTGATAAAATATTCTTTTAAAGTACATACTCTGATGCCTGTACTTTTAAATGAACACAAATTTGACTGATAAAGGTTTTTAGTTTAAAAAAAATGACCCTTTTTTCATACTGTTTATTTTTCTAAGTGTTCCTAACGCTTCGAAACTTGTTATTTCTACATACATAATTCTTAATTTTAGATTACGCAGCATTGTTCGCAACTTTAATAGCAAGGTGTGCAAAAGATATCGATACCTTGATAGAAAGTTTGCCGAGCGAAGAATCGTCGCAAGAGCTACAAATTGCGAGTCTCAGTCGTCTTGAGCAGGAGAACCAAGAAGCCGGCGAACAATTAGAAGAAGTTGTAAAACAAGGAGAAGCTCTATTGCAAAGGATTCAAGCTGCTTTACAGGATATCGCTCAAAGCCAACTGGACATGCAAGACCCAGCGTCTACATCTGTAATTAACATCAATCTTAAGACTAATTCAGTTTTCAAACAAGAAAATGTGAATTCTGTGAATACAGTGCCTTCGAATAATGCAAATCAATTATCCGATTCTACAGCAAGTTCCATAAATCAATGATATATTTTTTTAATGATCTAATTGTTCACATAAGTAACAAGAAAATAAACTATAAAGTGGAGACACGATGGTAAAGTATTAAAACATTCTAATAGATCGTATAAAATATTTTATATTTTGAAGTAAATGATACAAATTAAATAAATGGCCGAAAACGACCGATATATTGAAAACTTACTTGCATCAAAATGTTTTAGTTGATAGATTACTGAATTTAAATTATAATATTTATAATCGTGTGAAATTTAATTGTAGCGCTATCTCTTAAGAACTTTTATGAAAGTATCTCGCGGCAACGAAATCTTTCCAACCAATTTCATCTTTTTTTTCCCCTCTGATTGTTTCGCTAATAGCTTCATTCTCCTAGTGACATCGCCGCCATACTAAAAACAAGAGAAATTGTAATAGAAACATACATATACGACACAATGAAAGAATTCTTACCAGTTTTGCAGTTACATCTTTTCTAAATGCTTTCAAAGTTTCCCTCGCTACAATTTTTCCATTAACTACAGCTTGGATCACTATATCGAACATCTGACGTGGGATAACGTCTAATAATCTCTCGCACAACCGTTTGCTTATTGCAACAGCTTTAGTGATATGTACAATAGTACTCAATTCTTCTACTACGTTGCCGTTTAAATTAATATTTAACTATAACATATAATTTGTAACGTATATAAAGTATGAATCATACGAAATGTTCATATATAATTAATATGTCAAAGTAAATAAACGTAATTCTAAATTACCTTCACTATATTCGAAGGCTCATAATCGTGTTCTTCGTAATCGAAACTGGCATAGCCCGAGGTTGTACTTTTCAGCAAGTCATGAAAGTCGATAATAATTTCGTTTAGCGGTAATAAAAACTGCAACATTACCCTGTTGTTACCAATATCTTTCGTTAATTGTTCCACTCCTCGCTTTTCAAGGCACAAAGCCATTACTGTGCCTATATATTCAACTAATTGTACAATTAAACATCAATTAGTTTAGCTTGTCCGTTACCTGTAGTTGTGTCATTTAAGAAGTAATTGTTAAATCTACCTGGTGTTATAATAGTTCCTAATACCATAGGCTCGTAGAACTCTGATACGATTTGAGGAATGGGAAAATGCGCAGGATTATTGAATGTAATCATATCGGTGCCATGTTTTTTGATATTTTTGCTGCCAAAAATCTTTGCTTTGTACGTAACATTAGGCACCGTGACGATAGGTTGCGCACCATATTCTTGTTCGAGACGCTGCATAAAAACTTCCATATGCAATAAGCCTAAAAATCCGATTCTCCACCCTTGTCCGAGAGCTACGCTGTAGTAGAAGTAAATGCTCGATTAGATAAATTACATGCGTATGAAGTGAATACATTTATTATTTAATTTAATCTATGAGATGTTAAATGATATTGCTGTACGTACCTAGAATCCAATGTAACAGAAACACCGCTATCGTTTAATGTCAATTTTTCAATGGCAGTACGCATAGCATCAAACTGCGACTGATCAAGTGGATATAGTCCTGAGAATACCATTGGCTTTGGTGACTTAAATCCTATTAGGGGTTCAACAATTTGATTTTTTAGGTGTACTGTATCGCCAATGAACGCTTCTTTGGACGATCTCATATTACACGAAATACACCCTATTTGACCTGCAATTCTGAATATATATTGCCACAGGTAGATATTGTTGTGTACAGATTATACTGTATTTTATGATAGGATGACTTTTTCAACACTTTTTATTAGGGATGGGACTGTTTGTCGAATTTTTCGGTATTCGAATATTCGAATATTCGAGTACTTCAGTTGCTCAATTATTTGGCGAATATAATTTGAATATCCAAGCATCTAAATACTATTCGAATACTTAAATATTCGAATAGTATTTGGATGCTTGGATATTCAAATTATAACTACTTAGAATACTTATAGACTACTTGTAAAATATTCGAATGTTAAATTATTCGAATAGTCCCAGCCCTACTTTTTATGGAATTGTATAAAATAACGAATAGCACTTACAACTTATTTACAGATTCTTCCTTAGGTTTTAGTAATGCCATCGTTTTAATTTCATAAGATTTTTTAGTATAGATTGAAGTGATATACTGTCCTACTGATAAAGATCCTTCTTTAACATATATCAACGAAATAGCCCCTTTATATTTGTCATACCAACTATCAAATATCAAGGCTCTGAATGGTCTATCTCTAAATGCATCAGGCGGTGGAATTCTTTCGATAATAGTATCTGGGATCTTATCTACTCCAGTACCTAATTTGGCAGATACTTTTAAAACGTCTGCTTCCTCTATGTCGAATAATGTTTTTAATTGATGGATCACTCTAGCAGGATTGGCATTTTTCAAATCTATTTTATTAATTATTGGTACTATAACCATATTTCGTTTAATAGCTAAATAAAAATTAGCCACCGTTTGGGCTTGTACGCCATCGTTTGCATCTATTACTAACAGTACTCCTTGACACGGCGCTAAAGAACGATGAACCTCAGCCGCGAAGTCTACATGACCAGGTGTATCTATCAAATTAAGAAGATATTTAGTCCCTTTATATGTATAATTGAGAGAAGCAGTTTGGGCTTTAACTGTGATTCCACGGTCCTTTTCAACTTGCAGATTATCTAGTATTTGTTTCCCCGAGTTTGCTTTTATCGCACCAGTTAATTCTAAAAGTCTGTCGGCGAGAGTACTTTTGCCATGATCAACATGTGCTATAATACTGAAGTTACGAATGTTTTTTACGTCTATTTCAGGCTCTTTATTAATTTCCGAGTTTGTAGAATAACATTTTTTTAAAAGAAGTGAATATCTCCTGAAATAAAGTATATTATATGTATACATTAAAAACTGTGGTAATTTTAATATTTGTACACCACACTATCTCTAAAATATCTTGCTTCGTATAATGAAAAAGTAATCAAATTCCTGTTTGAATTTTGTTACAGAGGAATGCACTATTTATTCTAGTGTAATAAAAACATTCAGGTCTCATTCAAAGGTGAACGTTTTTCTATATACTTTTTCTTATTGTTAATTTTTTAAAATTGCAATTTTAGTATTTGATTGAAATGCTACTTTATTTAATAAATCCTTTCAAATGTTAGAACATTAAAAAAGCTAGTTTCCTTTTCTTGCAGTCATATTTATCATTCTGCTTTTGAATGAATTAGATTTTTACAAACTCATTGTCCCAACTTCATCATATAGATTTTAATTATATAAAAAATATTACAACACCTATTCATATTTTTTTGGACTCTTTATATCGATAGATTTGAAAAAAAAAATTAAATTTCTAACTTTCTAGTATAGCAGACATGTTTATATTTTAACTGTTTAAAAGTTTTATATTCATCTATATGAGCCTTGTGGGATGAATTAGAACAGTGGATAAAAGTGATTAGAAAAAATTTATTGATTCAAAGGTACAATTATAAGTACAAGTGTACTATATCGAATTAGAATATTTGATACAAGTTATTTGGAATCTACTTAAATGTCTAAAAAATGTTATTAAAGAAAACAATTATGTAACTAAATATTATCATTGTCTTTTGTTATAAGATTTGTTACCACCTAATTATTTTGCATCATTTTATTTAAAACTTGTAATATAAAACATTGCTTTCTAATATTATTGCAAATATAATTATATTGTTATACAAAACAATTGATTAAATCTTTGCAAACTAGAATAAATAATTTATCTGTCTCTAACATACATATTTGAATTTTCAAGTACGTTTTATTATACGAAGAGACAAATTCGGGAGTTGTATGGTATATATAGGTGAAAGTATATATTCTCGATCTTTTAATGAAATTAAATTATTAAAAAATGATGAATTTGAAAAGTACAATAATATTTTCATGAAAATATTATTTAATATTTAAAAGACATGCGTAACACTGACCTTTCGAATGTTGATGCACATATTTGGAGAAAATTATAATGCTTTCGAGTATACCGTGCGTAAAAAGTAACCTTACTTATTTTCATAATGGTCCAACAATGGTTATTTATTAATTATTTCCAATGTACAAACCTACGTGAACAAAAATACGTATCGATAAAGTATATTTTCTTCTTGTCGTAAATATTATTCTCTAGTTTGTGATTTAATTATAAGTACATACTGCTAGTACGTTATTTATTCCTAAAGAATATCTGGAATTAAAAGGTACATATAATTGAAGCAATGCGGTTTAATATAAAAGAATTATTATAAGTAATATTTGCATATTGTGAATAAGACAATCAAAGTTTCAAAATGAAATCATATTCTTCCGCTTTTCAAGATTTAAGGTTAAGTATCGTACACGAAACGTTGCTGTTACTTGGAAACAATCGATAGTAGCGTTATCTTTACGTTAATCCGAAAGATTGCCCCGAATACTTTAATGCTTTAAATTTAATGTGGAGAAATTTGGAAAGAAGTGTTTTACCTAAACTTTATTAACAATTTGGAAACTCCTAGAAACATGTCTGTCAAACAATTTGGGCAGGTAAAAATCTTACATTGCATTAGAAAGCAATTATTACGAAGGTTAACCTAGAATGAATAACGTAAACATAAATAAACGTAAATTTTAATAACAAATTTAATAAGTAATAGAGTTTAGAATGAAATTAGTTATAAAGATTTTGTGATATTATTAATAATATATGTTACTTTCACCCGTGTTAAAGAATAAGAGAATTTACTAAAACGAAAATTTCAGCGATTGTATTACATACCAAAAATAACACGTTGGTCGAAAGGAATTGGCGCCGAATTGCCAGAGGAGTATAAAAAATTCTGGAGAGAATGGAAATTACAAGAGCCAACTGCTGTTCATTACATAAAACAGGAAGGGAACTATGTAAGAGACGAAGAAACAGAAGTTGTGTAGGTTGCGAATAGTTATCGATTTTAAAATGTTTCCATTCAACATTTATATATAATACTAACATTAACAATTATACGACTCAGTTTAGCGAATATTTGATTGTTTTTCTCTTAACATTCGTGGACTAGAAATTAATATAAATCATTTTGAAAACCTTTCACACGAGTATGTGTTGTTAGGTGTATCAATTATATTAAAATTTGTACTGCGTTAAGTTCTTACTTCTCTATTATTTTTTTGAAATTTTATTTAATTTCACGTTAAATCGGTATTTATTTATATAGGCGCCCGGTTCAAAATATACCATTACCATTGACATATCCCAAAGAATTGCACCAAGGCATATGGGGCGGTGAAGCAGTGGTACAAGGTTTCCAGAAGAAACATCGTCGGAGTCGTAGATATCCTCATTTTTGGTTTCCTATGCTCAAGAAGTCTGTAGTTTATAGCGAAGTTTTAGATACATATATGAGCGTTGTTATTACCAATAGGACTATTATTTTAATTCACGAGCACTACGGTTTTGATCATTATTTATTAAAGGTACATACACTGATTACGAGATATTCTTACATATTGTCTGCTGATACTTTGAAACTGAAAATTTTAATTACTTAGACTCCTGCCTGTGATTTGAGGTCTGAGCTTGCATTAAAGATAAAACGTCAGATACTTATGGCGCTGGCTGACAAGACTTTATATCCAAGTGATCCTACTAAAAGGGAGAAAATTTATAACAAATACAAGGAGTATTTGACAGCGGTAAAATATCAGTTTTGATACTACAGAAAATTAATATATACAGGAACAGATATTAAATAATTATTACACATTTATCGTTAGTACACAAAAGAGGAAATCGAGTGGTATGGTCTAACGTATAAGGAGGCTTGTAAAAAATGGATAAAGCAAAAGGAAGAATTGATTAAAGTGGAACCTTTGAAAATTAAATATAGATCCGAGTTAATTGCAAAACTGAAAGAGAATAAAATCGGGGAAGCAGAAGGCGTGGATGTCTCGCCACCAGAGGGGTAAGTAAATATTAAATGTTTTATTTAAAACTGCACGTGTCTGTGATAGAGTAAAATGAAACATTGCTTTTGCAGACATTCATCTTGGATATCAAAGCTCAATCCTTTCGCCAAGAGTTCGAAAACTGAATAAAAACATATAGTTGTGTATCATACATAATGAAAGCGAGTAAAATAAATTGCGTACAGAACAATTTTCTTCTTTCCCCTTATATTTTGACACGTTACAAAGACTGATAGAAAATTAAAGTTTTCAAATGATATGTCAAATTATATCCGAGTGTTAATACGTGGTTCCAAATACATCACTTTCTTTAAATTTGTGCTGCTTATGCACACGAAACCTAAATGACTGTTAACTGTGTATATGATTATAACAAAATTCATAAATATGATTAACTGAAAGGCTTTTGCAAAAAAAATAAACTATGATATTGAACACTCCAAATCACCATCTTTTGGTAAGCAATTTAACGACGAAGCTATAGCCCTTGTAATATATGTCATTGTTCCAAAGCTACCGCTTGGAGCACTATCATAAAAATGTTGGCAAACATATGCTGCTCCACCGCAAAGAAGAGTTCCCATTGCAGTTGTTTCACGGTGTTCTTTTGGTTTGGCACAGCATAAGGTGGCATCACCATCAATTTTCATCTGGTTGAAATATATTTCATAGTCATGTTTTGTAAATGTTGCATTCGGTCACATTAGCAATCACATTAGCTAATAAAATATATATATATATACCTGATCATCCAAAAAGATTGCATTAGCCTTGTGAACTAATTGTTCTACAGCAATAAGTCCACCCAGGGAAGCCACGACATTATATTCAGTTACAAGCGTTAATACCATTAAAGCTTCAACCACTAATTGACGATATTCCGGTTGCGGTATGGTATTCAAAACAGTTTCAACTGCTAATGCAAATTTTAGTTCTCCAGGTGTCATTTCCTGTGTAAGATTCTGAGGTAGGACTCTACCCTCGATTGCCAAACCTTGGCACTATTAAAAATAAAGATTTTAATCGAATGAAAAAATGTATGTAGGTACGAGGAAAAATTTTTACACTTACCCGTTCAAGTACTTGCCATACTCGGGGATAAAAATCTCGTGGCACTCTGTTTAATGCCCCATCCAATCTTCGTCGTCGTAACCACTGACCTTGTCGGTCGGGTTCTGATTCGCTACCATCCGTTTGGTCAGGACTTAAGAAACCACCAATTTGTGATTTCTAAAATGTGATGATGAATTTCTAATAAAATGAGAAGTACGAGAAAATGATAGTAACTTTGTTATTAATAAGTACATTACCTTACTGACTCTACTCGATTTGCAACTGATAACAGAGAAATTACCACGACCAACTGAAAGTACAAATGAATTATTCAGAAATCAAGATATTCAAACTCGTATCTTATCCGGTATCTGACGTTTGAATTGTACGTAATTGAATAATTTAATCCGTAAAAAAACGATGCACATACCACTACTAATGGCAAACTCTTTTCCACTCATGATGTGGTGTAAAAGATTCTTCATCTCGAACGGTGATAAATTAAGTAAATGTTCAGATGCTTCTTCCCCAGTGCATATTAAAGTCCTTGATAATTCAGTAGCCATTACTTGAATAATTAAACCTACTCTAAGTCTGAGCATTTCGTGAAATAATTGGGGTTCTGTTCTAATGAACATCGCTAAGTAAACGAGTAATTCCTGCGTTAACATAGCGGTCGATTCGTCGTCGCCGTACGCTTGATGAATTAACGTTCGTAATTCATTTTCTGGCAATGGTGCAACAATAGTGTGTTCGTTGGTTGGTGGCATTCCAACTGTAACTTGTTTTTGGCGAACTAATAAATCGGTGACTGCTTTAGCTAAATCTTCCACTCGTTTCCCTAACATGCCAGCGGTGTGTCGTACAATTCCCCACATTTTTTGTTGGCAAGCTTTCTCATAAAGGTCTTTTAATAAATCTTTGATTAGAACTGGCTGACCTTCTAACATGCCGGTATTAAAATATAGGCCTTGAGAATCAACCTAAGCATTTAAGTTGATTATTGTTTTAAAAAATATGTAATAATATAATTGCATTCAACAATTGCATTCTGAATTTAACATTGTTACGGACTCCAAGTTAAAGTAAAGTTGTGATGCATTCTAATTAAGCAACTACAAAAGTATTTAATATATGTTAGTTTAACTGTGTAATGCTTATAACTCACAAGATATTGTAAAATATCTCCTTGCTCTTCTAAACTCTCAGTTTCTCGAAGCATAGATAACAATTCCTCGACTTCAGTATCTGCATACTGTGTTTCTCCTATGCCTCTATGTCTAGGTACTTTCGGACAATTTGTCCATGATGGTATATCATCTGTAGGAGACGGCGTACGATCAGTCGGAGCTGATTGCGCTGGATTAGAAGTTATCGTTGTATCAGTCACTTCAATGAATGGACTTGTAGGTAAAACTGTTGAAGGTCTTCGATCCTCTCCTGCCATACCAAGAATTTCCGCTACGAATGATGATAATTATTTCTTCATTTTTCCCCAAAAATCATATTGTACATCACTAAATTACTTGGTTTTTAAATTTATTTACAAATTCCCGTGCTTAAAGAATTTTCCTTTAAACGATTACAAGTATTTTGTGTAAATGTTTATTGTTAAATGTACATGTCAATTTTCTCTTTTATATATTTATTAGTCGTAGGGTTACCATACGTCCCGGTTTTCAATCCTTGCCCCGGATGTCCCGGTCGATTTACAAATACATCCCGGTTTTCTTATTTCTTTATTTTGGGCGGAGTTTTACGAAGAAATTAAGAATAATGAAACATTTCTGAAGATAGTTTTATGTACAGAAAAATATGACTCGGCTCCCAAATTGTTCTGGCCCTTTTTTCTTACCTGTCTCGATTTGCTGGTGAAGAAATATGGTAACCCTAATTAGTCGTATACTAGGTAGCATATACCCAGTCAGCAAACCGTCTGCTAACATCACCGAATATAACAGATCCTGTATCAAACCTCTAGGCTTTCTGTCAACAAACATTGCTGGCATGCGTTGGGCAAAATCTGCTCGAACAGACTTGGCTGACTGGGTATTATACACGGCATAGCGTCCAATTAAAGTATTAGGAATTAAAACAGTTTATAACATTATTACATAAAATAAGTATAACTCACGTTCTACAGCAATTGACCGGGTTTTCTTTATAGCACCTTTTACGGACATTCTGCGTCTCAGATTCTTGCCAGTTCGTATTACTGGTCTATTGAGAAGACCGGTGCGATGCGGGAATGCGCCCATCAGATGTTCTTCTAAATATTGCTGAACCTTATCAAATTACAACATAAGATATAGCACAATCAGATACACCATTTGGCAAGAGAAATTTTATTTACCTGGGGATTTAACTTGTCTGGCCTACCATCCTCAGAACTTCCCAAGAAACTTAAATTTGTGATGCAGGAAGTGCTTAAGAAATCATTTAAATTTCCCAAAGAGACCCGTGTTCCATTGATATAACCGCTTTTTAATTTCTTCATAGTAGTTATCATTGCCAGCGGTATTTTTCCCTGATCTGCAATAATAATTACGTATGTAGAAAATGAAGAATTAATTCTGTGTTTGTATAGGAAGAAGGAAAGGAATGAGTTGCTATGATGCTTGTAGGGTGTATTAATTTCCGAAAGATTCGTTTAACTCTTCAGCATGCTGAAATAAAATTTTCATTCCTAACGATGATTTGAAGATGCCTATGGCATACCTAGATGATTATGAGTAGCGACAAGTGTTACAGTTGGCCTGCCGAGCATTTGCTTCCAGTTGATGGTGAGGAAGGCCAAGTTGGTTGTAAAAGTGTTGGCAAGGAGGGCTGCATCGTTTGTCGTGTAGTACTCCTCCGCATCAAAGTTCTAAGACATGCAACAAACGCGCACACCACCACACACATAAGTTGTTCCCTTACGATGCTGTACTATATTCTCAAGAGAAAATGTGATTCTCCGCAAATGATTTTTTTTTAATGTTTAATTGCTACACTTTAATTGAAATTCAGTATTAATCGATATTGCTCATGATGAATATGATTATATTAACTTTCAAATATCGCACACTGAGAAACAGTAACCAATAAAGCACTAATATTATCTATTTAGACTACGCTAAGACCTTCCATAGCCACTAACAAAGAATGATCACAACTTGGACGAGCACACTTTGGTTGAAACGAATCTTAAAATATAGTGGCGGATGAGTTTAAATAAATCTTGGAATATTAGCCAGAACACTAGAAGTATCAAACTAGTCGAAATGACCAACCAGTCGATAAGAGTTGATGAAAAAATGGAGTTTGCTTAATTATGTAAAATACGAAAAAATGTCTTCAATAAACATTATTTGTTGTTAAAAGAGCTAAGACTATAAAGATTGATATACCATTTTATTACAAAAAATATGGATATATGCCCTCCTAAATCCCTCAGACTTCTGTATATACGTACCATATAATAAAAGTCTGTGTACTAGGGCTGTTCGAGTAGCTTGAAATTCGGACCGAGCTGAGTACTCGAAGAGAAAAAAAAAGAAAAATCGACTAGTCGGTTCTCTCCGAGCCGCTCGAAAAAATTTTACGAGTACTCGGTTCTTCGAGCAGAGTCAGGCTCGGCTCGCTTTTTTCGAGTACTCGAACAGCTCTACTGTGTACATATTGTAAACAATCGAACATAAATAATGATATAATATACAAAGTGGTGTAAAAACAAGCGAAAAAAATAATGACGTAACAGGAAAATTCTTAAAAAGACTCAATTTTTCATTAATCTACTGAGCTTAAAACAATGTATGAGTCTGACTTCGAAATATTATTGCTCAAAGCTATTTTTTATAATAATGATTAATTATTAGTAGTTAATATTTTCAGATTTATTTGTACTCGTGGGCTTCCTACTTTAAGTTTGGATTTATCCAAAAAGTACTCGTCCAAATAGCAACCATTCTTTGTATGCAAAATTGATAGCAAAAACAAATGCACGCATGCAGGCAGACATGTTAGCTTTTCTTTGGATAGTGTATATAAATTTCACAAAAAGAAAACGAATATTCTGAAAAACATCTATATTTAAAAACCATATACTTCATCTCTGTTACTTTAAAGCCAATTAATTGAAAATGTTAATGCTATAACTTATCATGTATTCGAGAAGAACTAATGAGTTATGGTTTTTAAACATTGAATTACTATACCTAGATGAATGTTCTTGAGGGGCATGACCACAAGAGGACGGCCTAACATGTTCTGCCAGCTAGACTTCAAGAAATTAATTTCGCCTTTGAATATGTCAATCATGAGCTCATAGTCCGATGCGATGTAGAAGCGGGTCATGTCTGTCAACTAACATTTGATGCGAGAACAAGAAGGAATCATCAGAAAAGAAACAAAAATGTAGAAGAGCAGATAACTCGATGTTTCTGAGAATACCTACCTGTGGAGTGAATGCAAATATTCTATCATTCAGGGAATATAATTTACTGGTGCTTAAAATTCCTACATCTCTAGATTTACGTCCGGACAAACCTAACTTTTTGTTGCGACCTACAAATAATTTTAATTTAAATTCGCTAGAAAAACGATGTAAAAGTACTGAATAACATAATACAAGGATTTGATCATTCAAGCATACCTAAATAAGTGTATAAATGGCTGAGAACTTTTGCTGGTTGTACTTCTATTGGAGAAACCTCTGCGATCGTTTGCACATGAATATCATGTTGAGCTATCTTTTCTCTAATTTCCGCATCTTCCGCTAGTATAACAACTTGTACTACGACATCTGGCTTTTTTTCACTGCATAAACGTCTGTTCAAAGGATCTAATTCTCCCACGGCAAGAAAACCCTATTATAAAAAAGAGTGTGAATAATTTCAATCACTATGCATTTCATATTTTTCCCATACTTTTATACTTACTTCTTGCAGTAATTTTCCTAATATGTAAAGAGACTGAGCCCACATAAATGGGCATCTACCTAACGCTATTCGTTTCTGACTACCCGGTTCGGCATACTCTGCCGATACATTCGCAGGTTCCACAGAATACAATTCAGGCACTAGCCGTATCCCATCGTCCCCTTTAATCATTATTTCTTCTAATTGTTTCGTATATTCCGCCACTGCTTCTTTATTGCCTTGGAAACAATAGTCCACAATTAAATAACAGAAGAACAAAGGCCATTCGCATTCTATATTTTCAAACATTCGTAATTCCCATGGCTCGTAATAAAGTCTGTCATAAACATAATAAATTTGTTAATAAACATCGACATTAAATTTGAGAAATAGCCGTTATATTATTTTCTTTCACCTGTTGGGATCTTCCTTCGGTGTTTTATATCCGTCTCTTAAAAACCTTTTACATCCGTAAGAGCCTTGCAACTTCTTCGTAATAGCATCTCTTGTTAACTGAATTACATTCGGTTCGTCCACAGCAAATGCTGGGAAACTTATAACAGATAATAATCCACTGTCTAATTCTTTCGAGTTCGATTCGCGTGGCAACATGGACTGCAAAACTGCTTGACACTTTTGTGCCTCATCTGCTAATACGTGAATTACAGAGGTAGGCCCGCCTCTTGCGCCGAACAAATCTAATTCGTTCATCGCCTCCATCGCAGCTTTAGCCATTCCAATACTGCTTGCATTTAATTCTGGTAAACCGTGATTTGTTTTGTCACCTCTTTCCCAAATTCCGTAGTCGGGAGTACAATAGGCAGACTCAATGTAAAATACCAAATTTTGAATGAACGCGACCTGAAGTTGAAGTATATAAATTTTTAGTTATTACAATGAAAATTGTATTTTATATAATATACAATATGTCCTGTGTAAATGTCACCACAAAAGTTTATTTATAAAAAATTTGTTTTACAAATAAGCGACTACATATAGTCAGACAAGTTTGAAGTTTTATGGTCACATTTATGCGAAACATCTCGTACGATGTACATTTACCTCATCTAAATTAAAAACTATTTGTAACCCGGATGCTGTCATTTGCGCTAGAATCAACAAATAAAGAGAAATAGCATCTATTTGAAGATGACCCCATTCTGTGTCAGCCACGACAGTTTGTCCATTGACAGAACTGTATTTGGCATGCAGAGCATCGAGTGGATTTTGGCTGGACTTAAATCTTTCAACCTTTTCTTTTTGTTGCATCATTGCCATTAACAGTCCTCTCATTAATTTCACGCAACTTTGCTCGAGTTCGTATGTCTTCGCCCTATCTTCGTCCGCATCGGCTATTTTCTTGTATGCCATCGAAAGGCCCCACACGGCAAGAATGCAATAGACATTGTCGCGAACCCACGCGTGGTTGTTTTCTGGACTGGCAGGGAAAAGACCCGTGACTGCATGTTGATGCTTCATTATAATTTTGTGAACGATTCGTTGGTAATAATCCAGGCGGACACCGGAATTACTGCGGCTCCGCATTTTGGGAACGTTACAGTCAAATCTGAAAATATTTTCAGCTCCGTTTTATAAAAAGCTACAATTTATATTTCTGTAATATATTCGTTATATCTATATATTATCTGGAGGTTAAGTTCGAACTATTATTTTTTTAAAAAGATTTTCACAATTACCTTTCGAAGTTCTTCATAAATATTAATAATTTTATCGATGTAAAGGAACTGTCAAATGATAAATATAAAAATTCGTGGCACGCACATTTTAAATATTTATAAAGGTCGGAAACATACACACATTCCTATCCTTTATATACAATGTGAAACGAATGTCAAACACAAGACCTCTACATTATCCCAAAGGAACTACAGCGCTGTCTCGAAAAGAAACCGCGCTTTCTGTCTCGGAAACAACTCGTCGGTATCCCTGCTATCAGGTTGTTTTTAGACAAATGTTCCGAACCTCCAAAAAGTTAGCCCCTCATTGAAGAATATATCAGTTTTTCCTTTGTGCAATCGTTTGTATATCATTGTTCATTAGTTTTTATTATCAATTGACGATTTATAATAAATGAAACAAATTTGAAAATTTTCTTTTTAGCTCATTTTATTTTTTACAATGGCGCATGCGCTATTGAAAAGATGCGATTTTAATACTGACCCTCGACGCTTGTTTTGAGCGGCAAAATCAGTCACGTGGTCGGTCCACGTGACTTTCAGCGTCAAGCAGAAAAGCTAAACTCGGCTTAGCTTTTCTGCTTGACTCGCTCGTTCGTTGGTTGAGCGTCGGTCACGTGATTAATTTTGAGGCTTAAAACGAGCGTCGAGCGTCAACATGAATCGCCCCTTCAAGTAGAAATAGAAATAATGTACGAGTGAGGGTGGGGGGCAAGAAAAAAAAACATGAGGGATCAGGGAATGAATAGGCGCCAAAGAAATTTAAAAGTGGTTTTCGCAATGCGGCCGAACTAAATAGAAAGAAAGGTGAGGAAGAAGTGGAGGGATAATGCAGAGAAATATAAAATAAAGAAGGGATATGCGAAAGATAATGACAGTATGTATTAGTCAACAGTTTGTATTTTTGAAGAAATATTACACAAATAAAGAAGATTCAAACCAAAGGTTCTGTATAATAATTTAGATTTATTCATTTGCATGTCACTTTTTTTTTTATTTTAGGAATTTTTCTTTTCCTATTCCTGTTCTTTACATTAGTAACTTCATAAAAGTTGCTACCAACTTTCTTCCTTTTATTTGCTCTTTCTATAGCTCGTCGTTGTTTACTTGTTAATTTCTTTCGTGTCTCTGTTTTAGGACATGAAGAAGAAACTTCAAACATACCACTACTTGATACAGTATTTGTATTAAACATTTCATCATCGCTTGAATCATATTCCTCTGCTACTACGTTATATGCATTCTGTAGCAATGTATCTTTCTCTAATGGAAGACTAATTTCATTATCAGAATGTTCTTCTCGCTTATCATTTTCATCCTCGTTATTTTTCTTATTTTCTGCACCTGATACTTTTTCATATTCCAAATTACTGCATGTAGTCTGAGTTTCATCTTCGGAAGTATCATCCAGGTTTGATAAAATCGAACTACTTTCAAGTGTATCCTCATCCTCTTTACGATCTAATTTTTCACTTACAGATTCATCACCTATCATGGGCAAATCGTTTTTAATATCATCTCCTGAATACGATAAACCAACTCTTATTTTTCGAAAATCCTGCAGCACAACTAATTGAAGTTTTGCTGGATCTTTGTTCTGTACATTATCAGTTTCTTTTGTACCAACATCATTACTTTCTTTTTGGACATCGTCGTCTTTGACAGAGGATTCAGTGGTCATTGTTGGATTCGACAATGGCTCTTCAAAACCAGGTGGAGGAATATAAAACGGTAATTTACCACGCTGCCAATCATTTAACACCATGCGTGATGTAATGGTAATATCTGGCTCTCCTTTCTTCAACAGTTTTCCACTTTTACGAGCCAATTGTTCCAAGAAATCGGTATGGTCATTCCACTCTGTAACTTTATAAGTTTTGCGAATATATTCTGCTTTCACTCGCGACAATACTTCCGAAACGTAATCTTCGGGATTTTGAATACGTTCAACTCTTACTACGCCTTTTAAAACTTTTTCTGTATCAGTCTCTGCTGATGGGTAAACTACACCTGGGCAATCGATCAAATAAATCCGGCGCATTAAAGTAATATATTGCCATACTTTTGTTTCACCCGCTATTGGCGCAACCTTACATACTTTCTTCGATCTTAAAGTATTTATAATTGAACTTTTCCCTGTATTAGGATATCCTATAAAACCTACACTGATTTGTTTTTTATCTACGTGTAATTTTGCAAATTGACGTAACAAATTTATCAGCGAACCTTTGCCGAATGGATGCGTCAGTGAAGCATGAAACGCTACCGTTGGATACTCCGAGCTTAAAATTGCGACCCACCTCTGCGTAACCCATGTTGGAACAAGATCTACTTTGTTTAAAATAAACATTAAATGCTTGTGAGGTTTTTCAGTTTTAAGATATTTTTCTATAGGAGGAGATCTAGTTCCTAAAGGATCTCTGGCGTCTAGCACTTGCAAAATGACATCGGAAGAATCTATAACTTTATACAATTCGTTCCAAATCCTTTTGCTTTGCCCTGCTGACATTACCCAGTCTCTTTGCGCGTCCCTTGTACCATCATCGGGGCGTAGAAGATCGATATCTTTAGAGTCTTTCTCTTTATTATACGTTTCCTCTTTTTCTTCCGTTAATTTTTGTAACTGATCGTACGATGATATCGTTAAATTTGGCCTTTTCCGAACTTTTTTTGGACCAAAAACGCTCTCGAAACTTTCAGTGTCTAGTAAATGTACTCTCGCATTTACAGCTTTCTGTTGAAGTAAAGTTACTGGTAACTGCGTGGGTTTCATAATAACATTGTAAGGATCTTTCATAGCTTTTCCTAATTCATCTTGGAATTTTTGTAAAGCATTTTGAGAAATAACCCTCGAGTTACCGAACCATCTCTGTGAAGGTTCCACACGAGCCATGGTACCGGATGCTTGCCAGCCTTGAAACGGTGCTGGAGAAATTATTTTACCTCTACGATCCCGCTTTGGTTTTTGATTACGATACATCTGTAACCTTTTGATTGTACTCTTTGATCGTACTTTGGCTACACCTTTTAATCCCTCCGTAGGTCGTTCGGGATTCATACTGTGTCCGGAACGATTAAACCTCTCTTTCCGAGGAGGTTTATTCGTCACATGTGATTTCGCCATTTTACCTGGAAAGCAGTATATTAACATTTCGCTACCCAATATATTTCATATTAATGTGTAACATTAGATACATTATTGGTGTTGATTATAATTATTTCGTTTTAAATCGCATACTTTCTTGATACATAAAAAGATTGCAAATTAAATTTTTGTAAACCTCAAGCTAATTAAACTTTTTGATTTTTTTATCTGAAAATACCTAAATTGAATAGTGTCCATTTATATAAAGTGTAAATCTCGAGAAACATCAACATCGCAAAATTGTAGAGTATCTGTCATTCATAAGGCTCGACCAAGTTTTAATAAATATTCATTATTTGCTATTTCAAAGCTCAGCTAATATACATTCCTGTGTGTATTAATTTTTCATTAAATCAAGGATTGGTATTAAAGAATTTTAAATTTTGGAATACAGTGTGAAAGCAGAAAGAACACGCTCGACATAACCAGACAGTGAATGAGTATTACTGTTATTAATTATAAAATTATAATAATATTACTGTTTGTAATGTAGTGTATTTTAAATACTATTAAATTATATCAACTATTTATATTATTGTAAATTACAGTAATATAATTATTGTAATGTAATTTAAATTAGGTATGTAGTAGAAATTAGAATATCGAGAGAAAACATACCTTTCTTCTTGTTTAATTACGTACTTAAAAACTTATTTAAATTAACTTTTATATGCTTGGAGAAACAGCAAAATATAAACGCGATTCTATCATTCGTTTTCGAATGTTTTGATAAATTCTGTTAAACATGTGCACTGATGTCAAATGATGTGCACACTATATCCAAGAAAGGTGCGCTCACATGTAATTCCTGTACTGTTGCGTCTCCCGCCCTCGAACCTAACGGCGTGTAGCGTAAACTCTAGAAGCGGGAAGTTTGAACCGGACTACACAAATGTAATAGGATAGGAAATTAAAAGTGCAGTTAGTATAAGTTTAAAGGGTTTGAAAGCAGTAAACATACTTCAAGATTATAATTTAATCAATATTTACTACCTGAAAACGGATGTTTAAACATTTGAACTGTACTTTCATCCCTTCTCCTAAACGCGCAAAGTCAGCACAAAGATGTTAAACCAATGGTGTGGCCATTGGTTTAATTACATTATAATTATTATATTAACGTCTTGAGAATTTCATATTTGTATCTATTATTATTATTGAACAAAAACAAAATTTGAACTAAGTTTAAGTACTATTACTACACAGAAAGGAGGCCCCTGGGGTTCAGGCGGACTGCATCGCCTGCCAGGGGCCTTTTTTCTGTGTATATAGTAATAGTACTTAAACTTATAAAGTTCAAATTTTGTTTTTCTTTTGTTCAATATTAAAGTTCAGTTTCTTGTTCCAAGTTAAATTGTTCTTCTTCTTTGAAGTTTTATTATATATTAAGCATTTTGCGAGTGGAGTGCTTTAGCGCTCCACGGGCATCAACCCGCGTCCAAACTTCCCACAAAGAATCAAGAATTCAGAAAAATATAAATATTGGATATTAATAGTTATGCAACAACTAATTGCTGAACGGTTGACTTTTAATCTGGTCAGATCTCAGGACAGACTTTGAATTGAGCAATTAATCTATGTATAAAAGTACATAGAGCATTATAAATATTTATATAAAAAGGACATTTCAATATTTACGCCTCGCGCTTTTATTTTTAGTTATACGTGGGTATTCTTCTAAGGCAGTTATTTCAGCCGGTATCAAGATAATTTTTTTCCCTTTTAGTACATTTTAATAAAAGCTAGTTTTTTTAAAAAAAATTGACTATTAATTTATCCTGTATTTGTGATAGTGAATGTAACGAGCTTTCGAAACGAACTGAATTATATGTTAAATTTATGTTGATTGAGCGGAAAATAACGTAAGATTTATGAGAAAGTAAAACGTTATACAAATACGTGAAAGTGTTTTTATTAAATTGTAAATACATCACTTCCGTTTTACTTTTGTGTGGTGGGTGCCGACTGATTGGAGGATTTAGAGTCTCGCATGGAAGCACTACGTCTTCGTTTCAGTTCTTCTTGACGTCTATTCTTTGCCTCTTTTTGCCTTTGAGCTAACAGTTTCGCATAGTCAGCAGCTTGTTGCTTACGAGCCAAGCTACGCCTTCCCTTTAGAGCTAATCTATGTCGCTTACGCTGTAAGAGTGAAGTATTTTCGTTTAGTTTGTTGTATACTCGGTACTTCTGTGTTTCAATAGGAAATAAACATAAAATATTTATACCTGTAGGGTAAGTGGTGTAATAAGACGTTGAATCTTAGGAGCCTTAAAACGTTCTTTCTTGCCTTCCTTCTGAATTGGCCGTTTCACGACGAACTGACGCACATCGTCTTCCTTAGACAAGTTGAAGAGCTTACGAATTTTGCTTGCTCTTTTGGGTCCTAAGCGTCGGGGGACATTGATATCAGTCAACCCTGGGATGTCCTGTAAGAAGTATTCCACTGTTTTATACGAGTACTTCTTTAGCAAATTGCGAAATTTAAGCCGATTAATAAGTGTTTCGTTCGTACACTGAGAAGAAGTGCTTGGTATACAGCACTATTTCTCAAATCAAAAAACGATATTTGATCTTCCATGTTTACGATAGTATCATTAAGACACAATGGCAAAGTCTTAGATACACCCTGAATAACATGGTTCATAAAATCACACTAACAATAAGTAAACGAAGTTACAACACGTACCTTTTCTCCTTTCTTCACGATAACAAGAGCAAGTACGGACAAATTAGAGTCGACGATGCATCCACGAACAGATTTTCGTTTACGTTCACCGTCGCGTCGAGGTCTATAACACGAATGTCCTTTTGAGAGCAGTAAACGTACACGACCTATTTACAAACATAAAATGTTAGAAACTAACGTAAACGTAACATTACAACAGTCGATTATGAAATAACGAATATCGTACAATTATTTCGAAGAAACTTGAACAAGAATTTAGAAAATTTTACCATTGGTTAAAACACCCTGTTTCATGGGGAATCCTTGCTTGTCGTTGCCACCAGAAATGCGAACAACGTAGCCATTCCATTCGTTACCTAGAGAATCGGCTTCTACTTCTGCGCCCATGCGTTTTTCATAAAAAATCCTAAGCTTATGCTCGTCCGAAATTTCGAACAGCTTCTGACATCCTGTCACAGGATAGGATACGTTTAGCTGGAAATAAATAGTACGAACATTATAATATAAGACATAAGTTGCCTACCAAACATGTTTTAATTTTAGGCTGGTAATACAAAGGTAAGTTAATCTTCGTCTTTCGCATTTTGTTCGTCAACAACTTAAACGGTTATCTTCGTTTAAAGTGTGAGAATTTAATAAAATATTAATTATACGTTCAATACGAAAGAAAAATGTACAAATTAATACGATAGGATTCGGAAACATGTTTAGAATCAAAATTATATGCACGTAGAAATATTCGACGAAAAAACCATTCGCGAGTTCTTGATATTTAGATTTATCTACTAATTGTTCGAAATTCACGTAAGATTCTTAAAATATTTACGGATTTGTACCTTCATCGTGACAAGTACCAAACACTGCTCGGAGCCATGAACAGAAAGAAGGTGTATCGATCAACTCGTCGCTAGGGTGCGCATACCGGATATCCGTTCGAGATGGAATGAAATTTTAAACTAAAACCAATAATCTTTTAACAAACTTGCAATACTATGTAAATATCCATACAATTAGTGATGTTTTAATATAAGAGGATACATTCGACATAGATTAATGTACAAGAAAATGTACAATCTAAAGTTTTCAAGTTTCTTTCGACCGAATCAATCGAGATTTTGTTTCGTTTAAATTTATGAGCATATGCAATGTTATGCTACATATAGCGCATATAAATAGAGAAGTTGTGTTGATATATCATAATATTTTATTGAGATTATTGTTTACGATGCTATGGTCTGAATAGAACGATCGCATTCTCTTGACAGTTTTATGGATAAATGACGAGATTGTTATTTAAATAAATAATAGAAATAAATGATATTACCACTGCTATAATCAATTCCGTATAACAGATAGCGGCAAGTTTATAAATCCATTGTAAAAATTTTAAAAATAGGACGCATCGCGCTTTATATGTAATAAGTGATTCACACTATACCAATAACTGTCACTGTTGTATTGTATCGAAAAAGAGAATAGCAAGAGATGGCAGCATTTTGAAATGTCGACTTGCAGGCGTGTGTGACATTTTGATGTAGTGTGTTTTCGATGATTTTCGTTATGTATCGATTTAATACATAGATATTTGTGATAAACGAAATTTACGGAGCATAATTCTACTGATCCCGTATAAAATAGGTGATATTTGAATGGGTAGAATTTGTTCTCTTATAGGTTAAGGACTGTCCACCCGGAATAAGGGAAGCGATAATTTATTTAACGATAATAATGTAACGACAGAGAAATATTTGATTTTACGCAATAATCTTCTAATACGGCAGCAAGCGAGAAGAATGTTTCTTTAAATTCTACAATAAGATTAAACGTTGAAAG
This sequence comes from Andrena marginata, assembly GCA_963932335.1. Classification (NCBI taxonomy): domain Eukaryota; kingdom Metazoa; phylum Arthropoda; class Insecta; order Hymenoptera; family Andrenidae; genus Andrena; species Andrena marginata. The sequence continues at coordinate 1,706,554 of OZ010664.1, read as the reverse complement.
AAGAGAATAGTCTTAGCACATGTTCATTGTTAACTTTATAGATAACTTTCCAGACTAATACAAATAAAGTAAGGTGGTTTGAATTTAATATAGAAAAAACATACGATTCGATTGTACATTGTGATCAATACATGCGATCTAATGCAATATTTGTTTAGTAGAAAGATATGGATGCTGCGGTAATAGAAATTCTTCAACAAGCGGGTAGTCAAGATCCCAATATTTTAAAGCCAGCTGAACAAACGCTGAAACAGTGGGAAACTGAAAGAGGCTTCTATATCGCATTATATGTAAGTACAATCATATACGTTAAAAGCCTTGGAAACTTCTAAATTTATCGTCCAACATTTACGCGTTCATTTATAACCAAAAATTATATTTATGCTGGTATTATTTAAACAATGGGTATAACAATTGAATGTATCGCAATTATTTTAGAACGTATTTTCCAATCATTCCTTGACTGTCAATATTAGATGGATGGCTATATTATGTTTTAAAAATGGTGTAGATAAATATTGGAGAAAGAACGCACCAAAGTGAGTACCCTTTAATACGATAAAAATTAATTTATCACGTAACTAGCTTATATGTTATTAATAACCTTCTCGGTGGTACGATTTTAATGATCAGTCTACGTTATGTACAGTCAGTCACATAAGAATGTACGCACGATATTTATGAGAAATGACACAAAGTGCCGTGGAGACTGTGATAATCTAGACGTACACAGTCTTCGCCAGTGTGTATTGGTACCTGTTCCTTTAAAGTTCGTTAGTATCGATTCTATCATTGAGAAATATGGATCTATTCGAGATGAATGCTGTGCAAGCTAAGCCGCTCGAAGCGTCGTCCTATGTTGCCAGGCGGAAGGACCAAAAAAGGCATTTGCGACTGCAGCGAAATACCTGGCCAAGGTTACTAGTAATCTTCGGTATCTATTAGACGAGCTTGATGAAAAATTTGCGGTCGATCGTGGAGTAGAAACTCGGATAAAAGGAAATATGTCGGATTCATAAGATATAGAAGTCGTTATCTGTATCATACACAGAAAAATTGGTAGAAAGCATGCCCAGACGGTGTCAAGCTGTAATTGTTAATGGAGGAGATTTGGCCCGTTACTAATTAAGTGCATAATAGGGTTGCACATGGCAGATTAATTTTCGCGAAGATACCGCGAATACACTCTTGTGTGACTGCCTCTATAAAAATCATTAGTTGTAAATTGCAGAATGTATTTGCCAGATGTTTATGAATTGCATTGGTTCATTACTTGACTGCATATTAACAAGGCAAGGTCTAACGTGTTACCTTCATTTTTCAGCAGGCTTTTGCATAGTGATAGATAGTTTACAAGATATATAATATTATAGTTTTGCAGGTTTCCCTTTTCATAAGTACGTGGCATAGTTGTACAGGCATTTGCATACTAAAAGTTTTTTGTGCGAGTTCAAATTCCGTTATAAGTTGTTTCCAATGCATTGCTGAACTTTTCAGAATGCACACATATTTATTATAGACAATAATAAATGTATTAGTTAATTCTAATTTGTGCTATCGAAAAATTAATTATTAAAAGTTTATATGATAGAATCCTTATAATAAAAAGATGCCAAGGAATAAAAAAGAATTATACACCGAAAAAAGGTAACAACGAGATTCGGACTCGCATAAAAAGTACAAACTTTTGGTCGGGAAACACTTATACCTCTACACCATGTTTTTACTGGAACAAATGACCACAGAAGTTTGATACCTACAAAAGTTTAATGTTAAATAACTCATAAATTTTTAAGCATAAAACTATATATCATTGACATCACTATTTCAAGCTCTAACACTGCGCAAATGCCTATTTAAAAAATGAAAATAACACCTCGGGTCCTTCACTAGTAACAACCACCTTCAGCATTCAAAGAGCTATCATAAATTTAACGACCAAATGAAATATGCTATTATTTTAGTGCAATTGCGGATGATGAGAGAGAATTCCTTAGACAGCGTTTAATAGCAAATTTTGAAGAACCCGTAAATCAATTGGCTGTACAATTGGCAGCTGTTATTGCTAAAATTGCAAGGTAATTGGTTTCGATGAAATCTTTCATACCGATTCTTCGATGTACAAAATAATTAAACGGCAAAATCTTATGTAGATACGATTGCCCTAGAGAATGGGGCTCATTAATTCCAACATTGTTGGACATCATACGAGGACAAAATCCACTGGCTCAACATCGGGCACTGTTAACGTTATATCATGTCGTTAAGTCCTTAGCATCTAAACGTTTAACTGCGGATAAACGATTCTTCCAAGAATTGACCGTTAATATGTTCAACTTCATTCTGAATTTATGGAACACATACACGGAATCTTTTCTTATAATGGCGTCGAACGGAGCAGACACAAATCAGACGCAAGAAGCTTTAGAAAAAGCATTACTTTTATTGAAAATACTTAGAAAACTTGTCGTATATGGGATCAATAAACTTTCGGAATCTCAGGACGCTATGCTATTCTTAGAAATTGTTTTTAAACGAGCAAGAACATGCCTCGAGTGTCGTTAGTATTCTGAATTTTAAATTCACACCACGAAACGTATCAAATACATCTCCTTTTCTGCAATATATTTAATTTTAGGAAAAACGTTAATGTCAAGGGATATGCAACTGGATACATGGGACAAATTTATAATTCACCTGGCCAAAGTACTAACAGAAACATTACAAATACATCCATTTGGTTGTATTGAACTGATACCAACGTTTCTAGAATTCTCTGTTTTTTACTGTTTCACTGAAGCTGGTCAAACTTTAGCATTTGAAAGATTTATTATTCAGTGTTTAAATTTAATAAAAAGCATCGTACCTGCTATATTTTTTAGGTCCGTTGTGTCTAAAAATCCGGAAGGTATAAATAATTATTTTCTTCATCTCTATACGTTTATATATACAATACCGGTGTAAATTATTAATAATTAAATCTGTAAATTCATTGATGCAGACATACAAGATCAACTCGATAAACAAAAATTACAATTGAGAGCATATCAGCTAAAACAAGAATTTTTCACACCTGAAATATTAACAGAAATCTTTTCAAGGCTTGTAACACACTATTTTCTCTTAACACCTTCTGACTTGGAACTGTGGGATGCGGACCCAGAAAGTTTTTGTAAGTATTAAGTAGGATTATTGTATATTATACAGGGTGGACCCAAACAATAGCTTACTAAAATATTTCTCGAAAATATTTCTACGAAATATTATCTACTTATTATATGTTTTGTTTTCCTATTAGTGAAATAATGATTTTCCTTCACTACCATTGCAAATACAAAAGTTTAATAGCAATAACTATTTAAGGAACCATTGAAGAATATATATTTATTGGCACCTTTCTACTCAATAGTGTATTTATATCCACGAATAGCGGATAGTTCATTTGGGTACAATCTGTATATGCATGCTGCTCGATTATTTATATATTTATACATTTTACCGATTATTCTACATGGCAAATTAATTTCAGTTGTCGATGATGGTGGAGAATTATGGAAATACAGTTTGAGGGTAAATCTTCTAAATATTATAAATATTATGTATGGTATTGTGTAATTATAGCATTAAATATTCACTTACTTTATAATTGATATTTTAGCCTTGTGCAGAGTCTGTATTTGTAGAAATGTTCCAATATTTTAGAGACCTTTTTGCATCGGTCTTAGTTGAATTGATGCAAAGATATCACCAACCTGTCGATCCAAATAATTTGCATGCTATTCTGCTAAAAGATGCAGTATATAATGCAGTTGGTTTGGTTGCTTTCGAGTTGTACGACGAGGTAGGAACAAACTATTAAAAAATTTACTGTAACCAATCGGTTATCCAGTTATCACATTTCTATGTATTAGGTAAATTTTGATCAATGGTTCTCGACCACACTAAAGGAGGAACTGAAAATTCGAAGTAACAATTACCGAATTATTAGACGACGCGTTTGTTGGCTTATTGGTCGGTGGACAAGTAAGTGGACTATTGAATTTTCTTCCTATAAATCTTACGAATTTTACTATATAATAATGTCTACTTTCATTGCAGTTTGATTTAAGCATTATATTGAAATTGCAGGTGTGAAATTAAGCGCAAAATTAAGACCGGAATTGTACGAACTTATGGTTGAAGTTCTGAGCCCCGAAGAAGATTTAGGTGTCCGCTTGGAAGCGAGCGATGCGCTGAAACTTGCAATAGACGATTTTCAATTTAATCCAGAAGAATTCTCTCCTTATTTAGAACAAGCATTCTTTTTGTTATTTTCTCTCCTGAAAGAAGTAAAAGAATGTGATACGAAGGTATAGAGTTAGACCACTTTTAAAATTCTCTCTTTTTTATTTTGAGGAAAAATAAATGTTGTAATTGCTTGTAGATGCATGTTTTATATGTATTATCATTCATGATTGAACGTGTGGGTAACGAAATAAATCCACACGTTGGGGTTCTCAGTTCGTATCTACCAGCCCTTTGGCAACAATCCGAAGGACACAACATGTTAAGATGCGCTATAATTTCGACGCTTACACATCTACAGAAGGTAAACATTCTATTTATACGATTTAATTAAGCTACTAAGTATATTTAATATTTCAAACAATGACTTAATGTTTTGATTAAAAATAGGCCTTAGGCCCTAAAAGTGTCATTTTAGAGCCACTGGTAATAGGTGCTATTGCGTTGAGTTGTGATGTTAATCAAGAAAGTCACGTTTATTTGTTAGAAGATGGATTGCGATTGTGGTTAGCTTTATTGGAAAATGCACCTGCGTCAACACCAGCTATAATGGATTTGGCTAGAAATATGCCCGCATTATTAGGTATGCGAATAATTTTGCTATCTACTTTTGGAAAGCTAAATAAAGTTTAATAACAATAGTAATGCAGTAATTAATTTTTTCAGAACAATCGTCAGAGAATTTAAAATTATGTTTGTACATAATTCAGGCGTATGTAATATTAAACCCACAAGAATTTTTTAATCAAAGAGGAGCAGCAATAATCGAGATCCTCAGGTCACTCTTGGGAGATATGAGGTGGGAAGGAATCGTAACGACTATGGGCGTATTCGAAACATGCTTGTGTGCTTCTCGGCAAGGTGCAGAGTTGATTAAACCTGCTTTAATGAATATATTCAAGTGAGTATAAACACTTTCTGCCACGATAGTGAATTATAGGTAATAACGTTTCTTTCAATTTTCATAGGAATGTGTATAAGAAAAGAGGCCATATATCGACGATGACTATGTATTTATCTATTGTGGCTAGAGTTTTATGGTTTTATAAAGATATTTTTATACAGGTATTAAGATTTTCATATGTTATTATTATTTTTAATTTAAAAATTCTTATTCCCGTCTCCATCCTTACTCTTCCTATTCTTCTTCTTTCCCTTCCTCTTCTTTGTCTTCTTGTTCTTCTTCTTCTTCCCCATCTTCTTCTTCTTCTCATTATTATTATATTGTTTAATTTTAAATTCTAATTTCAATTGCAAGTATGGCTATTAAAATCGTACGAACTATTATGTAGACAATAAGCGAATTAACCAGAAAATTGAGTAAACACGAAATAACGGAAGAGGCTGTACTTGGACAAATAATATATGTATGGGTTGATCGAATGGGATGTACTACTCAACCAGAAAGACGTAAATTATTAGCCCTTGCACTCTGCTCGCTTGTTGGGGCTAACAGTCCTAGTGTTCTCGAACATTTTTCACAGATAATGTCCAATATCGTCGAAACTCTGAATGATATAACCAAGCTGGATAGCATAGAATGTACCTTTGAGTAAGTGTATTTTTTAAACTTATGCATTGTGATTAAAAAGTATAGTTATAATAGAAGTCATTATTTTGTTTAATGCTTTTCGTTTAACTCGCTTAGTGGACAATCTAGTTCATCGGAATATGAGGATGAAGATTATGAAAACAAACATGAACAGCGGAGACGACTCGCCTTCGGCGATCCTGTAACCTGTATATCTTTGAAAGATACATTACAAAATCAGGTAAAGCACTACGTTTAATTAGTACAGTACTGCTCGGTTAAAAGCTCGTGTATCATCCCTTGCACATTTTTTGTTTTGGCAAACCAGAGACCGATCCCGAGCGGCCTTGGAATGAGCCGTACACTATTGAAACTTTCATGTTTCCTATTTTTATTTCGATTTTCAATCATATTGAAAATGATACCAATAAATTCCTGATGAAAATGAGCCGAAACGCAATTTTATTCGAACTATTCTTAACGACACGGGGTGTAAAATTGATTTGCAGATGTAACGAAAAATATAAAAAATTCAATTTTGAGTAATGCGTAGAATTGATCGCGAAAGCTGAGCTTATCGCTCTAGAGTCTAAATCGCGCAATGCGCCTTTTGTAGTTCGCCGGCTGCCGACTTAGACTGGCTCGAGGTTGAAGCGTGAAGCGTTCGCTCGCACGATGATTTCTGGATTAATGAAAAATGGAACCCACAATATTTTTCATAATATTTTTAAAAGTGTGACATTAATGAATTGCTTCTGACGAAAATGAGTCCAAACGCGACGCTGTCCGAACCATTTTTAACGATGTTCGAATAGAATAATTTCTACATTCCGCAAGCAATTTTGCATCCCGTATAATTAAGAATAGTTCGAATAACGTAGCGTTCGGATTCATTTTGATCAGAAACATGTCCGAAATCTATTGGTACCATTTTCAAGAAGATGCAATGAAAAATAAGAAACTCGAAGATTTCAATAGTGCATGACTCGCTAAGTGCGAGCTAATCGCTGCCGACTCTCGGTTTCCTCGTCTATCGATTCGCCCATAAAATCCAGTCAACCGTTGGCAGATTCGCTATCATATTTCGGTTGAACGTTCGCGTTGTCGAGATCGAAAGCGAACTTTTTACAGGGCAGTACTGTAGTTACTTGTACCGGCGATAATATTTTTCTCGGAATATACTGGTTGATATCCATATTAAAAATCTAAACTTTATTTCAGTTAATTACGTTACGGGGACTAATCGGGGACAGCCAGTTTAATCAATTGATGTTCACACTTGACCAGGAAACTGGCGAGCAGCTGAAGCATTACGTATCTCTATGAAAGAGGAGCGAGTCAAATTAAGAAAAATATTATTCAGTCAAACGCTATATTACGTGTAAAAAAGGCTTTACAGCATTCTATTGTAAAACGGCTCTATTTTATTGTATAATACTAGCTGTTTCACTGTACTAATAATGTTGATAATAAAAACCCATGTCATTTCAAATTTATTCTACACGTGAATCTTTTACCTCAAAAATATAATTAAAGATCACTATATCTAACGAGAAACTACTGTGCGGAGCCGAGATGCTGCCGCCAGAAGGATATGGGTCCGATCTTGTATCCCCATAGGCCCACGTTCTCTAACGCAATCGTAAAGGTAGGGCACACGTATTGTCGCTATTGGCCGACGCGACAACATTGACGAATACAAACACAGCGGACAGGACAGAGCGGTGCGAGCGAAGTACCCCTCTTGTTCCTGTGACATTCTGGGGGACAGCATCTCGGGGTTCCGCACAGTAATAATTTCTAATTATAAATTTGGCAACTCCCTTAATTATTAAACTATTACGCTAACGTGGTTTTAAATATTCATAGTCAGTGCGCATAAATATTATGTGCTGCGTACAAACATTAGTATACGAGTTCGAAAATGTTTCAATTTTAACATTTTCCCGCTTGTGAAGTAAGTACACGTTAGTGCGAGAGCAATCTAGCGTCGCTGCTGGAAACTCCAAACAGCTGTCGTCTGTATTAAACCGTAGCAGGGGGTTAGCTCAATTCTTGTTTCAAATAGTGGACTGCTCTCAGTAAATTAACGTGCGGTGAGTGTATTAGTATAAAATGTGCCTACTGCTTTGTATAAGGTTGATATTTTTAATGATTGTGTGTAAGAAAATGTTTAAATCGGCTCGTTTGTTCGAAGAATGTGTGCGATATAAATCTACATGACTGGTTAACACTTTTCTTTCACATGTTCGACAATTTTTGTTATTCTTACGTACATGCAGTGAACACAAATGTTTATTCTAACATTATATACTTACAAAATACAAGTTGGACCGCCTAAAGTATTTAGAAACAAATGTCGAAAAGACGCCATGTTCATTATTGGTTACTAACAGCAACATCTGTGATTGGATGCATGATATCACTGGAATTCTCGTTATTTCAAATTTCAGTTAAATGTCGCGTGCATTCACAATCGTAATACTTAGTCGAGTGAAATGCAAACCGATACCGTAAAATAAATATTGTTTTTGCTCGAATTCTTAAAATGTCAATGTTCCAATTCATTCTTCTCTTTGTATTATTGTGTTCTCCGAAATATTTAGTAATGACACGGCGTGTGCAACAGTATAATATTGACAATAAAAGTTTAATTAGAAATAACTTACCGACAATCATAGCCACGAGCATGTGATGTCATATATAAAATATATAATGTTACGTTCATTTTCAAGATCATTATTTAATAAAAAAAGGGGCTTATCAACTTAATACCTTTTATTTGAATTCGGGGTTAACGTTCACGTGAATGGATACCGAGTGTGCATGTAAAACTCGTAATTAATGGGAAATAACTTCATAGTTGAAGAAGTATAAACGTAACGTGTTACAAAATGAATTTATACAAGTAAAAATATACCAGCTATATTTATTTGTTTTGCAGCTATAAATATTTATATAAAAATAGTCGTACATAAAAAATGCACAGTACAGACGCTTACTTTCGTCATAAATTTGCGATATATGATCAATATTTAGATGGATGTTATAATTGAAACATGACATTCATTCAGATTACCACAGAGACATAGGTATGTCATTCTTATAAAGTAACAAATGATGATAGTGAGGCGTAATATAAAAGAACTGTATGTTTAGGTTAGTTTCTTTCCGTTTATTTTTTTATGTAATCAAAATTCATATTCATTTAAATGAAATAGTTTCTCTAGAGAAATTATGAATACCATTAACTATTTGACTGGTACTGATGTGCTTTTACGTCCAAATTATTCTATGCTTTCCCTGCCTGTGACGTTTTTTACGCCGAGGTGAGAGAGAAAGTATTGGCCCACGCATCTAATCTAGGGACATTTGAAGCGATGATCATAAGAAAAAGGCATTTTGTAGCGTTACTTATGCGCTTGTTCATAATATTATACTCGCATTAGTATCATTTTTGCATTAGCATTATTATCAGTGTTAAAGTCGAAGAAATTTTGCTAGATCCGAAGTCAGAAATTCAAAAAAGTCGATTAATTAATGGCAGAATGGTCACGTGGGCGTGGCGTCGTGATCTGCGCCACAGAACCTCGTGTCATAGATGGGAATGCTGTTTTTCGTAGTGTCTCTCGGGAGGCAAGAGTGGGGTTGATAAATATTGTGTTCGGCAATGTATTCAACGGTGTATAAGTAGTGCCTAGCGGAGATATAGTCACTAACCGGAGACCTTCTCAAGTTCTATGTAAAGCGATATCCTTATGGGCCCAAACCGCTAAATGTGTTCTTTGGCACTTAATACAGGGCTGCGGGCTGCCCTTATTTGGCCACCTTTCTGCACATTCCAGGGTCTTAAAGAATATATTAAATATCCAAAACATATGCTGAAAGTGTTCCTGAGTGGTTGGTTTCTCACCGAGATACTCGGAGGCGCTTATTGATTTCACACTCCGCTGCTTTTATGACAACATTATATGAGCAACACACTATGCATAGAACGTAAATTTTATTACGTTCGATGTAGATGAATTTATAGCATCTGTGGGAGGAAAATAGTCTTAGTTGTACAAAATATTGGTATTGTTCAGTGTATGTATGATAAATAGAAGTATATATAGGAAATAAGAGCTGCCGGTGACAGTGCCTAGGGTTATAGGAGATTAGCAGCATAATGTTTTACGTGGTATTAGCGGATGCGTGAGGTCTGCCCGGTTTGAGACGGTATTTCTGTTTCCCTAGTAGAGGCAAAGGCTCTTGATTCTTTCGATTAACATGGTTGTGAGATTTTCAGTTTCGTTTTTCGATCTCCCTTTGAAAGCCTTTGAAGTAGAATCATCTATGTATATAAAACACTAGGGATGATAATTATAAAAATAGTAATTACAGTAGAAACAAATCTATGAACAGATCAATTTCAACTATACCATATAATTTGGATAAAATATTTAACCAATATTTTGTGCTACTAGGGATCTTTCTAAAACCTAAAACTTGACGAAAATGTAAAGCAAAAGAATCCATTTTTTTAGAGTTGTAGATACTTCCCTTAATACTTATTTATTAATACGTATTTAATACGTATTTTTTTCACCCACGCGATTTAGAAAGTACCAATAATGAATACCACCATCGATTAATGAATGTATGAAGACAATGTTGAGCGAGTAGTACACAAATGTTCGGCCGCAAATATTCGTGATGTACTGCTATTACTATTCGTAGATAATATTCGTTAATGCATGTGTAGAGCCGGCGTTAGGCATGTTCAACTCCATGTGCTTGGTGATGTGCAAACTGGGTGCGCGTAAATCATTGTGCTGCTGACCATTCGATGACGCGGATCAAATCGAGTGGCACATGCATTGTTATGACAATAAACGGACTTGTACACTATTATTAAAAAGTTTCAATATATGCAGTTTTTAATGCTTCTATTACATACAAATATTACTTTGCACTGGGTTTCATAATTTTTGTAACAACTTGTGCACAGCCATTTCTAGAGACGCCCATGGTTATAGTCATTCAAGTGTAGAAATCTAGAATTTTTATTCATAACCATTTGACATGAAGACACTTTGTTTAACGGTCATTTTTTGGTTTAGTTTCCAAGTTTACCATATTCATGTGCTGTATAGCCCCGGGTCTCCACCAAGGCGAACATGAATAAAAACATTGTTCGCGAACTTTTTTGTCTGTTCTTGAAAAAAACTCAGCGTACGTTCGCATACGATTTGTACGCTAATTTTTTTTTCATGTTCGTGGTGATGTGTACTGGGCATGAACAGACGAAAATGTTCGCGAACAATGTTTTTGTTCGTGTACGCCTTGGTAGAGATCCGGGGTAAGGGGCCATCCTTAAATAACGTAGGGGTAATTTTGGCGCTTTCTTACCCAATCCCTCCCCAAAAATCCCAAACATCGAGGGAAAAAATTATCGATTTGGTGTGGAATGACCCATTTTAGAGTTCTTTATTGGAACCAAGTCAACATTTCAGTTTCCAGCTGCAGTAATAACCCACAACGATACACTTTTGCCGCCAGAAGTGTATCAATCTAAAAAGTTATGAGGCTAAACTAACTGTCGTAGTGGCTCCCTAAAGTTAAGCAGTTGGTTCGTCCACGCCATCCAACTTCTTAGCTGCTAGCGGTGTTATCCAGGCACTGGGTCGAACACTAGCCTTCCTCGTGGTTGCCTACGGTTTAAGGTCTGGGCACACATATTAGTTCAGTGTCTGAGGGGCGTAGAGGATCGCTTCTTACCACTGGCACGTAACGTCACAGGCTCGACTGATGGTTAAATTAAGGGTCATTGAGGTGATGAAGTCACGAAAGCGATTTCCGAGATCAGTTTGTTTTCACAAGAATCATTCAGGGACTTTCAGACGATACTTCCGATACTTTTTAGAAAACGCCAATGTAAAAACTCGCCAGTGCCATGCATAGAGTGAACACCCCTCGGCGTAAAAAACGCCCCCGCTACTCAAATTGTTACTGAACAAAAAAGATCTTTAATACTTTCCTTTATTAAAATTTATAGACTATTTTTAATAGATACAGTTTTGAGTATAAGATTTTTACTAGTTTATCGTAAATGCCTAAAAAATCGTATACGTTGTTTACCTCAAATATTATCTTGAATAATTATTTTTTGAGTATAAACTTTTATCAATTCAATTAGTTTCGAATGTCCAAGAAGGTGAGAGAAATAAATCTTTCTTCAGTTATTTGTTTTTAAAGTAGATTTCTGGCTTACCCTCATTTTTCTAAAAATAAAAACATACACATGTTTTTCTCATCATATACCTGTAATTGACAAAAGGAACACATTAATCCGTATACGACATGTTGACGGTCCGATGACCTTGAACCAGAAAGTTCCATATTTAATCGGTCGGGAGTGCACGCAGACAGCGAAAGATAGGTTGAGAGGAAATAGTGAGAATATTTTGCGCGTTATTCTCCCTCTCTCGCGCTCAGGATTGATTAACTATGTATGTAATTTCATATGCCATCTATATTTTGAATTATGTGTATTATATGAGTATATCAATAATAATAACAGGCAATAATTATATTAAGTACTAAAAAATAAAATAAAAAAGGCTCTTTCAGGTAAAACTCGTAGTATATTTTACTTTTTTCGGGAATGATTATTTTGACATGTAGTCCTATAAAATTTTTTATACCTACAGGTCCTAAAATAAAAAATTAAACTGGGGTTCGGTTTTATAATTCCACGGGACTTACAGTATAATTTCTTATTAAAATTTTAGATGTTGGAAGAAACATAAATTTGGTCATTTTCTATCACACTCTTTTGAAGTGATATTTGACCGTTTCAGATTTATTTATTAGCAAAAGTGAAGAATATGCTTTTCCATAATTTTGTAATGCTTTACAAATATGTATATCACGGTTTAAATTAAATGGCACACATTTCGTTCTCAAGATGTACTATTGTAAATATTAATCAAAAAGGGGGCGTATTTAAAGTAAACGTCGATTTGGCGTATAGACGATGAGTATCGTAGCTTGCAGAAATAAGATATACATTGGGAAATATTTTTATGAAACGTGGGCGTGGTTTGAACAACGGAAGTACAGTCAGACACATGGGGGCGTACCAAGCGACGGAATCATATCGAATGATAAAAGCACCCATGACCCAATCGTATTTAGACAGAGTTTTCATTGATTGCGTGTTAATACATGCCACGACCTTTAAAATGTTGCTATTTTTTAAGACGACTTTACACGATATACAATATTTATTTATGACGACTTTACACGATATACAATATTATTAGTGAATTTTTCCTAGGAAGAGAATACGCCACCAGAGTGATACATATTTGTTTCAGAAAGTACTAAGTTTCTTGGCATCGGACATTGTAATAATTAACAGATCTATTGTATATTTTTTTCTATATACACATTCCATTTAAATAAACAACATTATAACCAATATCCTGATAATAGATTACTGTCAAGGTAATCCAAGGTTATCACAGAGTCGGCTCCTTTGTCCTCAACAAATCTGATGCTTGACATTTTTTGTGTCTCATATTCTTTGCAAATAAAGTACAGTAACTGCTATCAGAGAATCGCCCTTTATATAGGGCAGGTATGCACAACTGGATGGTTAATAGTGACGTCACGGGCAGTAGATGAGGAGTGGAGAACATCTCAAGTAGTGGAGACGTGCAACGCTGCGTAAGTGAATAACTATTGGAAAAGGGTGCATTGTGGATTCCACTGCCCGCGGCTGTGCTCGCTGTTGTGCTCGCGGGCGCTCGTGCCCGCCATGCCGCCAGTTGTGCACGCCTGATACAGGGTGTGATTGCATTAGGTGATCAGACTTTAGGAATGTATTCTAGACATCTCAAGTGTGAAGAAAGGCCATATAAACATGGGTACATACGTCTTCCTAATTTAAATCTACCGGATTTGTATTTATAGGGACGTCTCAAGACTTCCCTTTATCACGCTTCTGTTTCCACTGTGCGAATTTTTCAAAATCGTATTATCACTTTATATGATCACATTCGAAATAGTCTTCTAATTTTTTACCATGATCGGTAGTGCATGTAACGTGGGTGTGAAGCTTGTGAGGAATAAATAGTGTTTATATCTGAGATCGAAAAAATTGACCTATCTTTATTCTTGAGATAAACGGAATACACTTCTAAAGAGCAATGTTAAGTTTGTCATTGAAGAGATCTCGCCAAGACTATTCGATCGATACCATTTTCAATTTTGAACTCAAGTGAAATTACTTAAAAAAATGTCCTTAAATTTCCAGGTTTTTGCGGTGTCGAACAAAAGACGCCAGTCGCAAAATTCCATCTGGTTCGAGGATGATGTAAGCGACACTCCTGTGAGTTAAGGTGCCAAATGTGCCTCACGACTGTTATTTCAGGGCCGTGTTGGCCTGCGATTTTTGCTTACTTTGTCGCATGGCTCCCTTTGCCAACGTCAAACAAGTGCACAAAATCGTTGCTGGCCAACACGGCCCTGAAACGAGGGTCGTGAGGCACATTTGGCACCTGCGAGATTGTTGCTTACACTATCCTCGAACCAGAAAGAATTTTACTACTGTCTTCTTCTGTTTAAAATCGCAAAATCTCGTACTTTAAGTCTATCTGATTTAAAAAAAAAAAATGGTATCAATCGATTCATCTTGCCGAAATCTTTCCAGCGGTGTATAGAAATCACGGGACGCTCCTAGGTCAGTAATCTACAGACTTAACATTGTCCTTTACCCACGCTCTTCAGTTATTCAACAGCACTAGTAATGGGTTCGAACGCACCGCGAGTATTTTTGTTTGATCGAGTACTTTCCGATCTACCTAGCAACCTGAACTTTGGATATTGAATTAATCAATATATCCACTAGAATCAGTGGCTACATTTTTATATGAGAATTCCAAAGTACCCTGTGCAGAACACGCTACTTATTAATATAACTTATTGTCTAAAATGACGCGTGTAATTTACATAAGTGTCCAAGAGCACTGCATCAACTACAGTTAAAATCGTTATCTCTGAATTACTTTCGGCATTGGATAAAACGAGTCCGAGCTTCTGGAAGAAACATCAGTCATTTACCAGAAGGAATGTTTCTAATAAATTGTATATCGGAAAGTGAAAGCCGTAATACGTTTTTACTGTTGCATCGGGGGATACAGGTATATCGTATCGGGGGATTTCATTTCTAGAACTTCTCCCACCGTTCAAGTCGGTTTTCTCTGCCACCCAGTAGTTTACCTTTGATTCCGACGAGTAAAGAACGCGCGAAGAAAAGTACAGAAAGCAGAACCATTGGAAAGAAGTGACAGGGTCTGTAACAGGAGAAAGAAAGAAGCAGAGCAGGGAAAGAAGCAAAAAAGAACGAAGGAGAAGGAAGGAAACTGTAATAACGAATAGAACAGCAAGGGACGATTTCGAGGCATAGGGGATGGGGGTATAGGCAGAAAGGTTGTAAGGAACGAAGAATAGACTCTACTCGGTAGAGCATGGCGAAAGATTGGATAGAAAGTTGACTCGAAAGCCGAAAGAAAATATTGAAAGCGCAAGAAGTGGCAGAGGGGCTGTGGGAAGACGATGAGAGGAGAACGAGAGATAGAGAGAAAGGGTCGGAGCGAGTTACGCCAGTGGGTGGGAGTGAGAAGGAGGGGAAAGGGGGTCAAGGGAGGGAGAGAAACGACTCGTAGCCGGGTATCGATCGTCAGCTAGAAAACTACCCCTTGAGGAAGAGGCGCAGTGTGCAAAACCGACTACGTACGGGTCGGTGGTGCTCGTGATGTTCGCGATCCACGCGCATCTCTGAAACGGTTTAGAGCTTTACTTGCTTTGCACGATCCTAATCGTTTGTACTCCTCAGTGACAGGCATTGGTATATACCGAAGCACATCGTGCCATCAGACGCAAGGTGAGCGATTCGTTCTGCTCTAATGTCACGCCTGTCATTAACGATGGTCTATGGTAAACTCATCCATGAGATAACGCGCATCGAATTCGTTCGTCCTCAGCTCCACTTGTTCGGACTCATTCAGGAAACCTGATAAACCTCGAGGCGCATGTTATTCTTGTATTATTTTATCCTGAAACTCGTTTCCTCTAGCGTCCCAGACGACATCATTCTCTTATCTCTTCCCCATTGTTCGGAATACACAGTTTACTAACAGAATACTCTTCGTCTGCCTTCGATGTTTTAGCCAGGCTAAGGATCGCACGAAACGCACTGTGCTGACAAAAAATTGGTCCTGAAAAAAATTGCCCTCTGTAATCTCTGTCGTAGCAAGAATCGTGTACGTGACTTTTCGCTCTTTCACGCGTCACCTTTGCCCTTATTTATAAGACACTTGCTTTCGTTCCCTTTTCTACTTCGAGAGGCATTTGTGAAGGAGGACGACCGTTGTTAATATCTCTTTACGGGCACAGCACACCATTTTTGGGATCATCGCTTGGGCAGTTTTACGGCGGGGCAAGTAGTAGCAACAATAGTTCGTTAGGAACGACGTAATGAAACTGGTATAATGCAATGCGTGTGCAACAAAATGGCTGTTTCGACATTATCGGGCACAGCCGTTTTAAGCGAGAAATTAGAGTTCCTTGCCAGTTGTTACGATTCAATTTTTAATGCGTGCAAGTGTGCTGTGCGAGATATGAAAAAGGATTACCGTCGGTGTGTACGTGTGTCGGTGATTATTACATCACAAGTTAAGTCATGATGCTGGAAAACGTGGTCGATCGATAACATTGAAAATCATTCGTCCATGGACGAACGGATCTGGCGAGTAGCCAACCAGCCAGTTATCAATTCAAACTTTTCATTTTTGCTTTGGAGGTCTCGTTTCGAATTTGTTTTTTTTTTCACGCGTACGAATCTCTGTTGCAGACTACCATTGAAAGAGGAGGCAGAGAAATTCCACCATGGCGTTCGCGGGGTTGAAGAAACAGATTAACAAGGCCAATCAGGTGAGTATTTTGTCACGCTTCTTCTGTCTAGGGTAATCAATGGAGAGGGAATGTGTACTCCTACGGGACACACATGTATTATACATAGGCGAGTTAAAAGGTTCGTTCATGTTTTGTTACACTGTTGCGAATAAGACCAGCCGAATATTGAACTTTTCATTATCAAACCATGATTACTGCCTTTCAACTAATATATTAGGATAATCTCTGGTAATTATCGATTTGCTGTTACGCACTTTGTTCGGGCGTACACTGTTTCCGAATTTACTGCGTCGTATGAGAAAGAGAGAGCGTCGTATAGTGGAATCCTGAATTAATTCTGCTGTGGAAGGGTGAACTGTTTTAGTTCGCAAAAGTATAAACTACCTCTTTATAAGATTTAATATTGTATTAAATAATAGTATTTATATAAGGCGATATAAAATTATTACGTTCCAAGAATATTCAGGCACCTTTTAAGGGTAAATGATTTTATACGAGGTATTTGGTTGCGAAACAGTTTTATTTAATGTGTCTCTCGAATCCTTTCGAGAAATTTGAAATTATTTTTATTAAATATTGCGAGTTAATATAGATTCATGTTTGCTTGCCTTCTCCGGGAATTTGAATTTCGAAAGGATAGAAAATTTGCGAATCTATCGTTTCAAATCTTACAACACATCTATGATATTCGCGTCAAGGAACTGAAAAGATATGTGAAGATCTTTGGGGGCATTTGCGATGTAAATATTCGCATATTATTCATACTTTATGCTTGAAGTCATCGTATTGATGGATTTTAATTTCGATAGTTTCATCGGTATTAAAGTTTCTTTTCAATATAAGAAAATGTGTATCCTCTGCAAGTAGGGAGATCAAGGCTGACATTCTTGTTCAAACACGGCGGTTTTGACCGCGCAGTCTCCAAGTAGTTCTGTAGGATTAAATAAAATCGTTCACACTCCGCCGCGCGGCTAAAATTGAAAGATTGAATTACATCTACTTTACCTCCCACGCATGTTAAAATATAATTCTAACCACATTTTAGTTAATATCTGCTTCGTTAATTTATCGCTTTCTATGGTCTATAATTAATCTTTTTACCTGAAAAGCCTGACTGCCTCGAAGAGAGAATTTTCGAAACCCTGCGCCAGTCAGAGTGTTAAGGCGGATTCACACGTATGAATTTTGTGACGGTTCAATGCCCTCACTGTCATTCGTCTATTTCTTTCATCATCAGTAATTGACACTGGCAAAGTGTGAACTGCTCCAGTCGAAAACAGGGAGACTATATTTTTCTTTTTACCATTAAGGTGACTTTCAACAATGAGGAAGATTACTGCAACTTTTTATTAGTGTTATAAAATATTAATATAATATAAACTACCAACTTCATACATTCCACAAATGAAATATTCGCGCGCAAACCATTCGCACATGCGCACTCGTGCAAAACCGCAGTACACGCGCTAGTGGCGCCTTCTGCGCCGAGCGTTGCCTCAGCTTCCCCATACACATTTAACAAGCACGCCGTGGATGTTTTACCGGTACAGTTAATAATCGCGATTATTTCTTTCGCTTTCGATGTGAATATTGAGAGTGAAGGGCACTTTAAGATGAAAGCATCAAACGTAATCTAATTCGCCGTTGCATCAGCTACATATGCATAAGACTGTATGGTCGGAAGTATTATATTCCATTTTAAAGAAGTCAAGGTAACCTTAAAATTGTAAAAACTGTACTCATACTTTCGATATGTCCCATTAAATAGAATATATATTTATTCTTTTTTTTGACTAAACAGTAAAGAATTGTTAGAGATGGTAAACTTCGACAACTCAACTTGTATCAGACTATACTAAAATTTACAAACTGGGATAAGTAGTTTCTCCTTTTACAGTCAAAGTAATTCAATATTCATGTATTCCTTCATTATGGAAATCGAAGAAATTTGATATTTTACTTAAGAAGTGCCCACGTTACTCTCATTTATTTATATTTAGCTGATCAAGATTCTGCGTTCGTATCAGTAGAATTTTCATGCTCACTTTCACATTGACAATGAGGAATTAGTTTCACCTCTTTTTTATCATCGAACGTATATCTCACGTTGATTCGAGACTATAGTATTTATTTTAGTTGAATTAACGAATCGCTACACGATAGGTGATGTTCTAGGTTTATTTATTATCATAAAGACAAGAAGATTTGAATAATTACAATGATATATGATTTAATAGTCGATAAAGTTGAAGACTGGCAGAAGTTTTTATGAAATTTTGCTTATACTCGATTTAAATTCTGTAGCAACGTTTTGGGTTTCAATGTATTTACTAACTCTTGCACAGTGGCCCATTTAACGTCTTTTAAGGGGGTATTCTACCCAAAATTCGATTTTTTCTTTATTTTCTAATAGTTCAGGGTTTCAAAAATATGTGCCTAAAATATTAAGGTGAAATTCGGAAAACTCCCAAAGTTATAGGTGCTTAAGGCCGCAGCGTGGCAGTCGTTCCCTCGACTCTTGTATCTAAAGAGGCTACGACTGCCAGCAGAGAAGAGAGAGCTGCCCAACATGATTTTTTTGAAGCTAAGGAAGATTTCCTCTACATGCAGCCTCTTTTACGAGGTGGTGCTTCAATATTTCTAACAATCGATAGCACAACTGCATGCAAGTCTATCTTGAACATGAATTCTTTTAACCTTGGATCCAGAAGTGTTGCATTACCTAGGAGGCTTATTTTTTTTAATGTTGTCGAAACGTTGGTTAAATTGTTCAATTAAACATTTTTAGATGTTCAGCTGATTCGGTAAATGGTGAATGCATTTCGAATTTTTTTGTAGAATACTGATAGCAGGTGGTGTAATATTCTCCACAGATTATTTTAGTTGCCTCTTCAAAGGGCTGCAGTAATTCAATGAATTCTTATACAATTTGTACTTCTGGTGCAGTTAACATAGAAGGTGCTGTGGAACACTTCAAGAGAATGTGGCTGATTGCATCTAAGTTGAATTCCAGTGCGTTTCTATGCTTTGAATAATCTTTAAGGGGTCAATCCACCGTGATGGTTTGAAAAAGGAAGCTATTTTCAAAGATTCTTTTCTTCGTAGATACAACATATAATGCAATAAATATTTTTGGTATTTATTAAGCTACTCTTATATTACACAAAAAAATTAAAAGAATTTTTTTAATTTGTTTTAAAACTTTAAGCGCGATTATCTCAAAACATCATTTTTTCAACTGGTGCAGGTGATTGCAAAAAAATCTATTTGACCGCTTAGTCTGAAAATTTTATACATTATTCAGCACTTTAGTTGCTATGGCCGGGACCAAGATTATTTTTACTGATAAAAAATTAACAAAATGACGGAGGTTTGAAGTTTGAAGTGTTGAAATACGGTGAATTTTTCTATCATTTTGCTTTGTAAAAAGTATGAAATAGTTAATCGAAAATGGTTTCCGTGATGTGGATGCGTATGGTTCTGGAAAAAAAGAGAAGAAAAGAAGTAAGAAGTCAAACAAGAGCACAATCTTGAGTTAACAGTCCCAGAAACAAACTTTTTGAGGCCAAAAGGCGAAAAATAAACCTATTTACTACTACTTGCGTAAAAGAAGCGAGAGTGACCACAGGTTCTTCCTCGTCCTTAAGAATAGCCGATATGGCCATTTCCAAAGCTTATATGTCCTGCACCAGCCAAATTTCGAGCCTGGACAAAATGCTTGTCCCTCTTTTAGGAGGACTCGTTTAGCGGGAGCATTATTTCTGGGTTAATCTTGGGGGCCTCTAATCTGCAGTTCCCTTTCCTGGAGTGTTTTTTCAACAATGCCTCCTTAACCTCTTTGGTTTGCCCAGACGTTAACCAGGCATTCCATCTCGTTGTTAGGAACTGATGAAATTCTAGCTCCCTTGGGTTTTCCGAGGCTGGGTCATCACCCAAGACATTTATGCGGAGGAAGGGACAGCAAATGGATTCCATGCTGGCGACATGACTGGTAACAATCAAGGCTGACGTGGCTTTCGTGGTTATCAAGGACTAATAATATGGGACTTTCTTTGGTCGGCTTAGAAAATGAAATGAAGTGCTGTAACCAGTCCACGAATAAATTTTCATTGATCCAGCCCGACTCACTGACTGCAGCAATCTTGTTCT
This sequence comes from Andrena marginata, assembly GCA_963932335.1. Lineage (NCBI taxonomy): Eukaryota > Metazoa > Arthropoda > Insecta > Hymenoptera > Andrenidae > Andrena > Andrena marginata. The sequence goes on along the minus strand of OZ010664.1, from coordinate 1,685,628 downwards.
CGGCACCTCCTCGTAATAGTTGGTCGCTCGGACGGTTTCTTTTGAAAATAAGAAATGGAGGGATGTAGTTTCCCGAAGTAATTTCCACATTTATTGTTGTATATTCGTCACTGGATGGAATGTTCGAATATTTTCTTTTACAATATTCTCAAAAGTGTAGAGAATAATAATTAGTAATAAAAAAATCGATTTTTTGAAAATCTTGGAGGTATGTAATCCCTTAACGAGACTGTATGCTATTCGGCTCGACTTTGATATTTGCTGTCTTCTTTTAGCAATACGATGTCTTCGCTATCTCAAACGAAATTTTATGGCTTGTCGCTGTCGCGTGCCCTCGCGCGTTCACTCGCACCAGTCTCTCGTAATCCCCGCGACGACTACAAATGAAGTAGCGAGAATATAAATGTTCACTGAACGAAATGAATGAATCTCGTCCTGAGACCAATCGCTCGTGTTTAAATAGGTAATGCCACACTTCTAGGCACCAATCAGCGGCGAGGAACACATTGGCCACGCTGTCCCTGGATCCACTGTAGTTCCCCTTACCTCCGCGTATCAGGCGCCTAAATCTGTATTTTGGTGCACGCGTAGTCGCCTAAAATTCGAAGTCAATTTTCTCGAAAGTGGAGCACGATATTAAAAAATTGTATTGTATATTTTCGTCTTATTTTGGTGTGTAAAATCAACCCCTAAAAGGTTTACCACCTGTCGTGCAACACTCTCTGTATCTATGTGTGAACGTGGTTGCTTTTTCGTAAGTAGTAAATGTTTCACCGTGTTTCTTAATATTTTTCAGGAGAATGAAGAAATAAATGACAATTGTTTACGAGATGAACCATTCTTGAATGCATCACATGTGTCAAACTTTTCTGATCAGGACATTTATGCAGAATGTTCGCGAAAGTCGCAAGTAAAATGCGTATTGCCAAGCAAAGTAGTCGCGCTACAGCAGTCGTAAGAAATCAAATAGATAACTTATTATTTCCTTGCGAAATGGGTGAATTTGACTAAACTCAAAAAACCTAACAATGTGCACAACACCTCGTACTTTTCCTGTACCATGTTTGTTACAGTCTTTCTATATGGCAATTTATATAAGGGAGCGATAGCTTTTACGAAAGTTTTAAATCCCTCTCTCTATCATTTGCAATCATATATGACAGTTTGTTAGCTATTTCAGCAGCTTTTAATCCGCCGCCTGGAAATGAACGATGCTTGATGAAAGTCGCATCTAATTTGAACTGCTTTTTTAATGCCTCACTTAGCGCGGCTGATGATGTTGAAGACCCAGAGGTTGTCGATCCTGTGGATAATGTCGGAGATGTGGAAACACCGTGGAAAACATCGTTCGGCAAGATGTTGCGTATCACGTCTATACCGCCGCCATTTTGTACGAAAAAAATAGGACTTTTTCCGTCGAGAGTTGTACAATAACAGGTTCATATTGAATTTTCCATTTATTTCATTATCTTCGTACAAAAATTGCCGAAAATGACTATAACTTTGCTTCGTCCAAGGTGGCTTAACTCTAGTAGGTTGAATTTATTTTTTTCATTCCTAACCTTGGGTGGCCTTGAAGGTCACAGTATACCATATGATTGAGTTTGTCTTAACAGTCGCATCCATATCGGGTAATTAAGTATATAGCATTCCATTTAAAAAACTGAAGGTCACCTCCGTTTCACGGAAAATATTGCGAACACTAAAAATTGACATTCGGTATTATGTTGGGTATAAAAAGCAGTAAAAGGTTTGATCTCATTTTTTTTACCATTTGTGAAAACCCTGTATAAGAATAGCGGGTATAGCCGCTTGGCCGCTGCTAGTACCACACGACTCACAATGAGTCATCAGTCGAGTCGGTGCTGGCGACGCAGCGTAACATTCAATTAATTTTCATTTCGTTAATTTTAAGGTGTCTTCAGTTTTTAAAACGTGTCTATAAAAAGGACAAACAGGGGTATATCTTCAATTTTTTTCAAATTTTTAAGAAGGTACGTATTTTGAGAAAATTGCATTTGTTTAAAACAATTGCAAAAAAATGGTCAAAAATTTGTTTTTTTAGAATGAAATCATTTTTATTTGGTATTCTTATATCTCCACTGTAAGCTCCCGAAAGCTCATTTTTATCCGTTAGTTCAAAACTTGTAATTTATTGAAGAAAGTTCAACACTATATTTCAAAGAGCTGTAAGGTCCACAAATTTGAAAATTTTGAAAAATCCTTCGAGGTACGTTTATATAGCACTAAAAACTACAACATATCCAACTTTCACCAAAATCCGAAATGTTATTTCGAAAAGTGCGAAAAATGTTACTTCGAAGATTTCTCGTGGAATTGACCTAATAGTGCGTGTATAAAAGTGTCCTTAAATAGGCGAGGAAATAAGGTTTATACCAATTTGGACCACGAAATAAAAAATCGCCTGGTAATGAATGTTTTGCCCTTTAGTGACTCAAGGGTAACAGAAGGCTGGTCTGTTTCGAAGTGATTCAAAACATGAAAATTACTGAAATTTCCAATTAAAAAATTGTGCTTCAATTTCTGTTTGATATAAAAAAAAATCGAGAAGATAATGTCACTGTGTGACCCACGTTTGTTATAAAAATCGTCATTTTGTAGCAATTCTTATGTATTAATGTATTGGCCGATTTACACTACAGTTCAAAAGATTGGGTACACACATTAATGAAAGAAATATTAAATTTTGTACTCACGGTTTAATATTCCTAAATATTTGTCAAACGTAGCAGATGTGTGCATAAAGTAAAAGTAAGATTTACAAAAAGTCGAAAAATACCTGAGGGTTAAAGTAGCTGCAGTCAGATGTTAGATTCTACGTTTTGTATTCGAATGGAAAAGGCAAATATGGCAAGTGTACCCGAACTATTGAGCAGTAGTGTACATATTTCAACGTCATTACTAATGCAATTTCTTGTTAAAGTATATGACAGAAAAAATGGGTGGCGCGGAAGGAACCAAGCTCGACGTTGACTTTATGGACATGGAGAGGGTAAGTACACGTTTTTAAAGACATTATTTAAAATAAATACTACGCGCACCTCCTGTGAGTGCGTGCGAGGAGTCACTGCTCCGCGTCAGCTGTTTCGGCTTTAAACTGCGCGGCCCAGATGTTGGGCCGCTTATATTCAACTGTTAATATCTCGAGAACGAAGCTTTGGATCGCAAAACGGTACAGGACTTTTCGATGTCTTTTTGCATCAGGATACTACATGTTCCAGATTGTCCCGTAATTTGGGGACTCTCTGTACACGCATGGGCGAACACGATCTACACGCATGTAATTGAAACATACTGTGTCTAATAGAGTGTCCATAATATATCACAAATTTGATCACAGAAAACGGACGTCACGTATGAGCTAGTGGAAGAATTACAGATGAAAACAAAAGAATTCCTTCAGCCAAATCCGACGGCAAGAGCAAAAATGGCGGCTGTTAAAGGTATCAGCAAGCTTAGTGGCCAGGCGAAAGCTTCGACTTACCCCCAACCAGAAGGTGTTCTCGGCGATTGTATGCTCACCTACGGCAAGAAGCTGGGCGAAGATAGTGTTTTTGGTATGTAAATTTGATTTGTGTACCACAGTTCCCTGAATACTTGCTTACACCCATCACATTTTACTCTGTAGTACATTAAAATCTACGATATGTAAGTCTCTATTCGTTCAACGACCTACGATTCAAACGTTCTATCATGGAAACAGTGCATCTTCGTAAAATTATCTTTTTTCTTAACGTAAAGTTCTTCTATAACGATCAAACCTAAGTCTAATCTTAAGAATGTAGTGTAAAGTTAAGAGCACACATGTTCAGACGTAAAACTTGTGCTAATGTTAATTATAGATAGAATTTACAATGTACAGGGCTCTTTCGAAAAGAACCTGTGTCTTCCGTTTTGAAAAAAAGCCATTGATATCCTCGCTACTTCGTTTGTAGTTGCCGCGGCGAGTGAGAGGTGCCAGAGAGTAAAAATTAATGATAAGAAGAAAGAAGAAAAGAGTGTAATATAGTAGTTCCAATATACAAGGGTTGTTCGGCTACACGTGGGAATAAGAAGGGGTGATTCTAGACACCAGAATAAGACGAAGGGTTTAGTTTAGAGTTTAGATGCTCCACTGAAAAATGACTCGTGATGGGAATGTTTTGCAAGTATTTAGTGACACTCATTGGACGAATAAATACGCATCTAAACTTAAACGGATTTCTGCTATTTATATTTTTTCATTCTCGTAGCTCTGGCTCTCATTGAAATGGGCGAAGCTATGAGGCAGATGGCGGACGTGAAATATTCGTTGGACGACAACATTAAACAGAACTTCCTCGAGCCTTTACACCATTTGCAAATGAAAGACCTCAAAGAAGTTATGGTGAGTAGTGTTGTCGATTGGAAAAATTCTCCCGCCTCTGTACTTCAAGTGAACATCATCAAAGAATTCCTGACTATCCTTCTAACACAAGCAATAAGAGTTTTTAGATTTACATATGTTCGTTTTGTTTCAGCATCACCGGAAAAAGCTTCAGGGCCGAAGGCTGGACTTCGATTGCAAACGAAGACGTCAAGCAAAAGGTACATTTGCTCGCCACTCGATTTATCCTTCCCTATTGTTATTGATTCATTTAAGGATAAGATCGGAGGTGCACGCGTGCTTGCAGTGTGAAACCTGGTGCGTTCCCTTTGCAATTATACATATATTGTGAGACGTGATTTGTGACACAGCCAAAAATGGAAGATTCTTCCTGTAAAAATACAGCGTTTGAGGTTTCGTTTTCGGGAAAATCGATGTTGAATTATTCAGCAGGATCACGTGCGATTAAGCACGATGTCTGTTATATATATTATTTCTTAGATTAGTGTTAGGGTTTGTTATGTTGGCGGTGGTATATTTCAAATAAAAGTAGATTTAAAACTGCTATTGTACATAATAGCAGATTTTTACACAATGTTTGTTTTGTTACGATGTTAAAAATTGTAATAACCAAGTATGACAAACATATACTCCGTGATTTTTATCTACTGACAAAGTCATATTGGACGACGATAAGGTGGTCGGTACTGTACGACAAGCACGTGAAAAAAGTTTTACGTTTGACGCGTAATATATAAAGTAAATGGCGAAAAAACTATTAGTCTAAAGATAATTTACGAAATATGGCAAAATTATTTAAGTACCTGAAAAATAAGAAACCAGTTATGAAAAATTACTTTTGTCATACGGGAAACCAGCATGAACGTTAAACGTGTTAGAACTCTGGTAATACTGAATAAATATTATTCTCCATTGATAGTGCAGTCAACTAACACTAGAAGCGAGATCTAGCTTTGGCCCGTACTGTACGACTCTACCGTACGTCGTTTAAAACCAACAATTGAGGGGATACGAATACTCCTGTGACTCTCTGTATGTCGTAAGAAATAGTATAGTTATCGTATGTAATCACGAATAGCTTTCTATCCACTTATTTTTTGTCAGTTTTTAAAGAAACGAAGAAATCATGCAAGAATCTGCAAAATTAAAGAAATGAAACAAATTATTATTTTTCCTTTCGTGGTTTTTTAATTCGCTGAGCGGAACTTTGTTAGCGATATACAAGGTTGATGACCTTTTCATCTATTCTTAACGTAATGGAAGATAAATACTCTGTAAAAAATATCAGAGTATCTATATTATTCGACCCGTAGAATCGTCAGTGTTCGCAAATGTTAAGCTGCAAGTAAAAATAACGAGCAAAACACAAACACAGTGGAAAAGTCGTGTTTAATTGCTCGCATATCCGATGAATTTTCGAAAGTGGTTTTCTCGAGGACAAAGTGTCACGAAGAAATTTTCCTCCACATTTTCCCCGTGTTTTTATACAAAGATTAATCCGCTTTTCGATTGTGTTACACATTACGGATCACCTTATACATATAATTTTTAATTTTCGTAAACCAATATCGATTGATACAATCTGGAAAAGATCGTATACACTGAAGCGATTACGCGATTTAGATACGTGTTCTTCCTCAATTCTCATACATTGCACATTGCTATAGACATTTTCATTTGCATGTTCGAACTGGATGCGCATGTATAATTATGAATTAATTAATTGTGTTAATTATGACATCGTGATATTGTCATTTATTAAATATTTTATTCGCAATGTATCTGTTACATTTTATAGTACAGGGTGGAGAACATAATTGAAACCATTTCGATGCCTCCGTAAATATCAATTTTGACCAAAATTATTCAAGCAAGATGATACAGAATATTCTTATTTCTTTATTTTCCAATATACTGAGATCTCTTTCAGATTCTAGAATGGAACCTAATTATTTTCCTATAACAAAGTGGTAAATATCTTTGATATAAATTTGACTTCGTTCAATATTTTAAATGATGTCGACTTCAATTTTTTTAACTCCTTCGAGTGAATGAATGAGTTGAAATACATATATTGACATTTCGTGTAATACTAAGACCATCCTAGTGATATTTAAATTATTTAAACCTACACATACGATTAAATGAATCGGCAGTATCTATGCCAAAATGTATTACAAGTAATTGGCAGAAATTATAATGTATCACGATTCAAGAGCAGCAGTTTTCTATAAAACAAAGCAAAGTAACAGAGAAAAATAGTTACGCTATCGTAACGGTAAGGATTGTATGAAAGTTTCTGTTAAAAGACAAAAAACTGATTTCCGTTCAAGGAACGAAAAGTAAGTTTGAAATAAAACAAAATTCATAATCAATATAAACACTTAATAGCATATTACATAGTATCTACCCTTTGGATTGCGTAATATTTATTTTGATTAATTTTCGTGAAAATTAATAGTTGCACAGATATCGAAGGTGTTCCATTTATAGTTAAACTGAGCAAGCCAAGGATCACTCAGGATGAGTTAACTGGAAAGTTTGGAGAGAATAGAATCTTGAAATATGCTTGGTTCCCAGCTATCCAACACTACGTTGCTGCTGTCGCTGCCCTTTCTAATTGCCCGTGGGGAACGATCGAAAGCGATAAAGACGGCCTTCACAAAGACACGCGTGAGCTGAGCACATGAGAAACAGGGGACGGACAACTTTGACTTTCAATTAGCTACAAGCTCACGCGTATATTAACTGGAAGAGGTATATATAACCAGGTTGTATATTAAAGCATCGAGAGGGGGCGCCGACTAATGTGATTCTCATATTTCTGTCATTTCGATTGTGCCCATGCTCGAAAAATGTTTATTGTTTAGTTTAAAGCTGGGAATCCACCTGGAAGCTAAGCTAAGCCAAGCCATGCTACGTTAAGCTACATTTTAAAAAAGTAGTTTCAATACATTCCGTTTCCATCAAAAGCTAAGTTAAGCTGTGCCACGCTGTGCTATATTTTAAACAAACAGCTTCAATACATCATATTCCACTAAAAGCTACGTTTCTGTGCTATGTTCTTGTCGGGGTTTTTCGGAAACATAGCAAGGCATAGCACAGAAACGTAGCATTTGGTGGAAAATGATGTATTGAAGCTGTTTGTTTAAAATATAGCACAGCATGACACAGCTTAGCTTAGCTTTTGGTGGAAACGGTTCCATAAGATTGTATTGAAACTAATTTTTTAAAACGTAGCATGGCATAGCATAGCATGGCTTAGCTTAGATTCCAGGTGTATTCCCAGCTTAACGATCCATTGATTTGATGACCTTGCTATATCTCTTCCAGCTGCTATACCTTCAAATACGATACCGGGCTTAGAAGTCATGAAAAGTGAAGAGAGGATTGACGGGCCAGTCAAGGATTGCTTGATTTCGCCTATTTCCTCACTTCTCTGTTTGTGATGTGCATCGGGGCCTCTGACTTTCTCAGTTTACCTATACGTGCCTCGCCCTGTATTTCTTGTTTCCTTGATTTTTTAATTCTCGATATTCATTGGGTATTTATTCGCAAGGATATTACATGTCTTATTTGCTTTGTATAAAAGCGAAGCAATCTTGTTTTTTTTCGTTTCTTTGAATGCTTCTTTAATCATTAGCTGCCGGAAAAAGATCTGCCAGTCCACATATTGGAAGTCCAGTAAAATCTTCGTCACCATATACCGGTATGTGACTTCTTCACGTACAACGATTATCATGTTTTCCGCTTATACTTCTAATTTTATAGGTTGCTACGCTTTGTATAGAGTAAGTGACAAATGTATACCAATACTTCCGGAGGTGAATCTATAACCTAAAAATGCTATTGCGAATATACAATAGATCATATACATGTATCATAATTTCTCACAGAGGTGTGAGCCTCGGGTCAGGTCCGGTAGCGATCGGGACTGGTTGGACCGGGATCCCGAAAGCTTTTCGACACATAAATACATTCGTGTCTCGATATAACGCGATTTAGAACATAATTTTTTCCGTCTGATCTTGTACACGAACTTTCAAGTTGTGATTTTGCAGTGCGATTAAATGTAAGAATTTTTAAACAAAGAAAATGTTACAAACTATAAGGTGCGAAATTATATTACTTTATTTAATAAATTAAAGAGCTTATTTAATAAAAAAAATTCAATAAAATATAGAAATTATTAATAAAATAAAATAATATTATTTCACACGTTATATCGCGTAATATTTTCCTTGCTTAACAATCACAACTTAAAAGTGCAAGTGCATGACCAGACGGAAAAATTATATTCTGAATCGAGCGTCGGAGTCCGCAACGGAAACCAGGTCCTGAAATAACGGGTACCCGAATATGTTTATGAGTCGACGAACTTTCGGGATCCCAGCGAGAACCCAAAAGAAATTCCCGACCGACCCGAGCCCGAAACATCGGGTACTAGGACACCCCTATTTAATAATTTCATTCGTGCCTGGCAAGATTGTGTATTAAGCCTGATCAAGATGTGTCCATAGCGTATAAGTATTGCAGCCGAAACCGAACTCTTTCGAACTCTAATCGTGTATCATTCAGAAATTATGGTATTCGTATTCGTGACCAATGAATCATTTCGGATAAGCACGCGTGTACAGCGGACAAGCTGCCCTTTACAATTTCATGCAATGGGCGATGCACATTTTTCTTGCTATTTCTCGGGCAGGAAAGCGCCCATAAAGGGACGCGTTCTCCGTCGTGCGTATGCGGTTACCCGGAACGAATTATCGGTCTCAAATGTACGATGTATGTTTGTATAACATTTTTTACTAGTTTAGTGTGTATTAGATTCATCTCCCGAAGTATTTACATGCGTTTATGGCTCACCCTATATATGGTATATTTGTATAAAAATAAGTAAAAATATTCCGTAAGTACATCGTATTCTATACACTCGTAAAATGCTACGTTCAGTTACAGTAATATAAACAGAATCTAAATTCACCTTCTCTAATTTTTTAAATTTTTACGTATTTTCTGACACAGCTGCGTGTACCTGTAGCACGTTGTAATCCATAGTTATTTCAAATTACTGTGCGAAGTGTAAAGAATGGCAGGTATACAAAACCACACGAAGTGTTTACAAATGCACCAAAGGTACTAAAAATGTTGGATGTATCACTTCGTAAAGTTCACGATAAATTTGGAATATTTGCACATGATTGCGTTAGAAGTGGTGGAATGTACATAATCGAAATATTTATCATTACTTTATAATTTATTTAATTTCGCTATTATTAAGTTTGATATGCTTTCTGCTTTTTTTCTCTCTCTCTCTCTCTCTGTTTTCATTGTATCTCATGTATCGATTTTAAGCATTGAGGCAACCCTGTAGTGCAATTTTTAATGTATTCGCCGGCGCAAATTTTGCGAGCAGGTTCTCACGTTTCAGACGATGAGATTCGTCAAGCCGAGGAAAAGTTCGCGGAAAGTCTCCACCTGGCACAACTGGGCATGTTCAATTTGTTGGAGAATGATGTAAGTTGTATGAAACATAGTGTACAATATTTGAAGTACTGGCAAATAGAGTCTATACGTATACTTACTATTCATAGATTCTTAATATAATGTAATAAAATATTTTCTATGCTACTTTGCATTTAGGTGGAACAAGTCGCACAGCTTGCGACGTTCAGTGAAGCTCTTCTGGACTACCACCAACAATGTACAGAGGTTTTGAGAACACTAACAGAGACACTTCTAGAGAAGTATGTATTTACTTCAGATCATCCTAAGATTAACTCTCGGAAGGCGGACTCGTGGGAGGTGGAGCTGGGTCGATCTTGACCCGTATCAAAATCTCGTATAAACATGTTTCGGAATCAGCTTTGACATCTGCATCAAATGGTCATAAATTCCGGTTCGCTGAACCGACTCAAATATCCCGCTAAGCCTTATCGCTCTAGGAAAAGTTTTGGTTTATGTTTTTATCGTAGGATTAAAATTTGGGTCTCCAGTGAACCACGTCCGACATCCGAGAGTTAACAGTTTTATGAATATTAAACAAAGGATTAGATTGTAATAGACACAAGGACACAACAAAGTATTTAGCTCTTTTAACTCTTAAGTAAGCCAAGTGGACGCACGGGGTCAGCAGTCACCCCAACTTTATTTTTAAAAATAAACATGTTGACATTTTTGAACCGTGCAGCTTTCAACAAATATTTCTGTTATTTTTATTATTTCCGTGATATTAAGAAGTAAAGAATGACCGATCTCTTATAATCTAATATTCTTTTGCATATTTGTTACTATAACTGCTTCACGTTTTAATGTCGCCTATTTTGATTATAGGAAAGACGAAGCAGCAAGCAAGCCGAAAATGGAATTCATACCGAAAACATTGACTGATTTACACGTGGATGGATTACCCATGTCGGATGCTATGAACGGTGGGAACTACTCTCTTCACGGTAAACACACATTTTACACGTACACATACAAGATGATAATATTTACGGGTGGATGGCTGTCTGTTTCTTGTTCCCTCTGTATTGCAACATTTCTACGTGTCTAACTGGTACACTCTGCCCATATACGTTGTCGTATTTCCTCCTAAGTGATTTTCGTCTACCGTCTCTTTGGCTGTGATAACTATATTAAATTCCTACTCTCTGTCTCTTTCTCTTGCATTTAAAGGAAGACGTTACATACGCACACGTTAGTGTCATATTCAGGTGTAGGGGAGCTATCTTAATACTTCATCGACAGATGACACCACATTAAGTTGAATCTAAAGGTGGTTATCCGTTGCACTTTATTGCTAACTAAAAAAATAATGTCACGCGAGTGTAAGGAAATGAAACCGCACTCCACGATTGAATTTGTCGGAAAGATTGTTTGGAAATTTACAGCAGCGCAAAATACGATGAATAGAAAAGGAGAGAACTAATAAGCTCACAAGAACACAATTCCACGTTATATAAATTCATATCAATTTGTATTATTATTCTTAGATTATTACTGAGCACTCAGTCGTGTGGAACCATTGAAACAGCGGAGCGTGGAGCAGTGATCCCTAGCACGCACACGCAGGAGACACACGTAGACACAAACTCACACACAGTAGAGCCGACCGCGCTGTTTTATTTTCACGGTTTGAACCAGCGCGGTCGGTCCAACTGCGTGCCTGAACCTGTATCTATACGCACCTCCTACGTGTGCGTGCGAGCGTATGCTACCGCGCGCTCAGCTGACTCGGCTTTAAACTGCGCGGCCCGGAAGTTGCACCGCTAATATTCAACTGTTAATGTCTCGAGAACGAAGCCTCGGGTCACAAAACAGTAAAGGACTTTTCGATGTCTTCTTGCATCAGGATATTGCATGTTCCGGATTGTCCCCCAATTTTGGGACACACTGTATTTCTATTCCCACTACTTCTTTTGTAGTCACCGTGGTGAGTGCGGGGGCAGGGGGGCTGGAAATGAGCGAGAAAACACGTTGATAGCGACATGCGATAAATATCGGTCGATATAGCGGCGGCATCATCTTACTGAAACAAGACGACAAAGTACAACGGCGAGCGGTGTAGCATACCCTTTCTGCAAAGCTGTAGTAACCTTGAATTCGCCTACAAATCTGCCCCTCGTAACATCATTCTGAACTCGCCTTGCTCTTAAGAGTTTGCTATACTTTTCTCGTTCAGTGTATGTATAATATTCAACTCACAAACAGTTACCACATTTACAACACACATGTCCACACATTGTGCGCCTGTTCTATGTGTACTGTGTGTGCATATTTGAATGTCTGTCCTTCTGACACGATGTAGGGGCAAGTCAAGCCGGGTCTCCGATCCATGCGGACGGGAAGCGCTCACAGCTCGAGCTATTTCCGGCCGGAAACCCGCCACAATCTGCCAATGGTAAATTTTTCATGGGGTTGGCTTCTCTTACGCTAGGCTTCATTGAACCAATAAACTATTCAATTTCAACTTCACCGCTTTCGTGAACCACAGTCAAGGTCTAATTAGTGTTCTGCATTTTGTGTACCTCTGTTAACCTACTCTTAATTCGCAACCGTCTATCAATTCTTGCCACGCATGTTTGTTAACCGATTGTATCTTATTTTTGTGTTAAGTTATGCAATTTCGTAGAGAGCCCTGATTCTTTTGATTTTAAAAGTATATTACTACTTCGATTAGTTTCTCGCGAGAGCGAGCGTTCATTTGAACTTTTTTTAATTGTGTATTACGTAAAGACTATCAGTTTGAAGAAAATATTGGAAGAACCAAGCAAATGCTTACATGTCGTAGTTCTGATCACATGTTTGTAAGTCTACCACAGCTTAGTTTAAATTTTTATCTCGCCAATTTCTCTTTCTCAGGCTAATCGGAATTCTAATACTTTTCAGCTTCTCCTTTGGCATCGCCAAGTAAATCTCCGGCAAGAACTCCAATGGCAAAACAACCGTGCTGCTCGGCCTTGTACGATTTCGAGCCAGAAAATCCTGGGGAACTTGGATTCAAAGTAACTATCAACTGACAATTATTCATTTGAGTAATATGTTCGACGATTGAAGACACATATGTTTCTAGAAGTATAATTTTCAAATATTCTTTATGAAAGCTACTACTTATGGCTTCCTGATGTAAGCCGTGTTCTCACAAAATGTTGTTCCAACACTTCAGCAATATTTCAGTTAGCTTCATCTGGGGCCTGTTTACTGCCTCATCTTACGGGTCAGTAGTCTCAAATCGCAGATCTTTTTAATTAGTCAGCTAATCAGTATTCTAAGAGTTCGCGGTTTACATCCGGAAGCCTCAAGCATCAGCAACTTGGTTTATGAAAACCTTAAACATCCCAAACGATCATGTTACGCAACATGATGGTTTCCAAATCATTCTTTGTTAGTCTAATAACATGTCTAATGGTTCTGTTTTCTTGTAGGAAAATGATACGATCACTCTGATACAGAAAATTGACGAGAATTGGTACGAAGGTAGCTTGAACGGGCGTACCGGATATTTCCCAGTAACTTACGTACAAGTCGTAGTGCCATTACCTTAAGAGGACGTCGCGCGTTTCGAAACCAAAGACCCTGCTACATTCGTTCACCACCGTCTACCACAAAATTGTCTTACGCTCCAATTAGCCTAAATCTCTCTGAAAGTCTCTCGATTATCACTTCGGTTATGGTTGGAATGCTTCTTCGAAAGATTAATTGACAGAATTTTCCTGTTTCATTCAGTTTCTCTTGTTTCTTGTCCCGAGGATAGCTACGCGCATGGTAATGTACATATATAATGTTATAGTGTCTTTTATCGACGTAAGGATATTCGTGCGCATAGATTCATATATATGAATGGCTGCACAGTAAAGTGTAAACATAAAACACACCTACATACACATACACATGTACATTATATTTGAAACGTACCTAACGATGGCAGTTCGCTGTCAAGAGCGGCTCTTTTCTCGCGTTCTGTCGCTTTATGTCATAATCATCACAATTACTTCATAAAGTCCTCATTAGTTTATCACCAAAGTTTAATTGCACAAAGATATCAGAGCGTCAAGACTGCACTGAAATTCGACTAACAAGAATTTCCAAATACTTTTATCATCAAGTATTTTGAGTTACTTGATCAGTGATTACGTATTATGTAGTAAAACTTTAAGTTACTTTATTCCAAGATAATCATCGATCCGTTTGAAATATCATTGGACAGTTAAGCGTTGAAAGCGCGATACATTACTTGCTTGTTTCGTCATGTTATATCGTACATTTTTAAATTCATTTTACTTCTTGTTTGCTAAATGTCGCGGTTCCATCCCCGAAAGATGTTTATCGAATCATGGCAACATTTCGAATTGTTGTGTATGCGCAGCAAAAATCGTATCACGCGCAACATATTTGTACATTGCATAGCGATTCGTTTCCATATCCAGGTCGTTCGATGTTTCTTGATCGTTTACCATTATTTTTAACCATGTAGGTGGCACCAGAATAGAACTATTAGGATTTAGTTTAAGCGATCTTCAACATGGCGGAGAATCTCTTCCACGAAGTCGTTGTCGACTATATAATTGTAAACAGTTGCGTTTCCTAGAATTCCGTTTAGATATTCTAACGTGATTACTTCAAAGTGATAAGAAAATATGAATTATGTGTGTTAAACCGTTCGCCCCTAATTTTACATATCGTTCATTAGTCTATCGTAATTTTTATACGGTTGTGTTCTGACAGCTTCTTATTTGACTTCCTTTAATGCAATTGAGATGCTAGTAAGAGCATCGAATTTTTGCCCATGCTCGTTGCTTTATCACCTCTTCTCAATCCCCCCCTTCCAATCTTCAAGAAAAAAAGACCTAAATCTAAATCAGAGCTCTTACCACATTTACGTCTTCGCGTCACAAATATTCAGTTTGCTCTTTCCACTGACTTTGTACGAGAGTTAAACCGCCAGAACAATGAAAGTAATTAAGGAACTTGACTATTTGTTGCCACGTGAATATTATAGGTAATCTTCAACAAGTATATGCTAAGCATAATATAATAATGTTAGAGTATATATAAACTTACGTATTATGTTGTCGACGACAGCGGCAACGGTGATGACTACGACGACGGCATTATGATTGTAATAATTATTATTATTAACACCCGCGTCCTTTTCCATTACTGTTACGGTAAATGTTACATTGTAAAGTGTTCTTGGCCTTACCTTTCACATTCTGAATCATTTCAAAAGCAGTTTAGCGTAGTTCGTATTTAATGAATTCGCGGCACTTTGAACAGTGTTTCAATAACAGTTACTCAGCTTTATGATAATCGGAGTAACCCGTTCTAACTAAGAATAATAATGCTAATACGCAGTTGATCGATATTATTAAACGGCTAGTTTTACTTATACTTATTACTGTTGAATTAGTCATATGCGTAATCTTTATAGTAAGTACTTTTTATGAGTTCATTGCATCAGTATGTCGGTGAATTTATGTGTAATATATTTTCTGAAGCAAATGATATCGAAGTATCGTGTTGATTTGGAACGTTGTTCTAATGGCCGCTTATATTGTCGAGAATGAAACTAAACTTGTGTATTGATTTGATGTAACGGATAGTTAGAAATTATTCAAGTATCCGACATTATTACCGTTGTTACCGTCATCAGCGATCAGTCAATGCGGAAGAAGATTACGAGGAGAAAAGAACATTGATAATTTTATTGCAATTATTGCGAGCCACGAAACTTTTTCCCCGAACATTTGAAGTTGTATCGATGTTGTGCAATATTAAAGTTTAATATCGTGGTGTTTAGTCGATTGCTGCGATCGCTGGATCAGTGTTTCTCAAAGGCAATTATGGAAGAAGCGTATTAAAAAGAAACTAATGAATTAATACGCCGAACAATTCTCCGTCAGGTCCAATGATATAAAAGGCATTTTCAAATGGCCTGACCAAACGAATCATCTTGTTACTTCTTGTTACAAACGGTAGAGAGGACTCTCGTTCTTACGATTATGTCTTCGGCAGAGCGACACGCTTATGAAAGAATGTAATTCTAGCAAATAAGTCCTATATAAATGTTTTCATAATTTATCGAAAATATAAGAGGAAGGTAAAACATAGCTGATAGCAAAGTAATGTTACTTTAATTGTAGCTGTGTACCACAGATACCAGGGCACATTGTAATCAGTTTGTGTTCCTTTAAACGTGAATAACTGCTAGGAATTTTGTCAATTAATAAGAATATTTGTGCCGCGAGTTTAATCTTCCAAGCACCAAGAAGATTTACCAGGGAGGAACGGAAATGTTAGGTACAAAAGTTGTTGATAGCGACGAGAATGTTTTGTAACCTGCGTTCACGCGCGAACGATAGCAATATAGATATGGAGATATTTTCTTGGAACGAGAGACATATCAATCTATCTGATGGATGTGCACGATTTGAGAAACACTGTGCTGGTACGGCGAATGGACACGATGAGAAAGTATCGAGGGAAATTGATTTGTCACGTGATATTTATTTCCATGTTAAGTCCGCATGTGCTTTCGCTCTTGCGGTACCTGAAACACCTTTCACTGGAATGTCAAAGGTGACCGACGATCGTGAGATAAAATTTAAAAGACGAAAAAAAAAACAGAAAAAGTAAAAAAGAAAAAAAGGCAAAACAAAATGATCTATGAATATTAAATCGGTATCTTACTCTATAAATGTTGGCTATTGTTAAATGTTGAATATTGTTCTGCGGAGGGCTTGCCTTTTTTTCGAACGAACAGACACCGTTTTGAAGCTAACATCATTTAGGTTTTATTGTATCTGTGTTTCGTTATTTTATTGTGATAGCGACGAATGCGCCTTTTTACATGTAGGTTTATTATACAGGATGTTTCAAAACTACGAGTGCCATACATAATTGAGTGATAGTATTCGTAAATCGAAACAATAATGGTTCGTCAATGGTTCGTGGTAAGTTCATAAAGTAATTATTCGTCAATATTAATCGAATGAACAATTTTAAATTAACGTAAGGTACTAAGAAATAATTAAGGAAAATAGCCATAAGGGAAACGATGAGGAGTATCGCGACTACTCGGATCAAACCTCTAAGAAAATGTAAGACAGCCATTCCACTGAAGTTGTCAATCATTTTGTAGGATGATCATGCATTCGTACAAAACCTAATTGGCTCATGCCCTAATGAACTGAATATTTAAAGAAAAACTGAATACGTTATTTATTTTATGTATTGTTTTGGAACACCCTGTTTCTATTTTTTTATGGAAACGTATTATTTCGCGATAGGTAGGCTTAGTTATAAAAGTATTATGCAACTTAGAAGATAGAGGCACCATTTTCGAACGCACGAGTCCCGTTCGAAGCGGCAAGCTCTCCGCATTTTAATTGTAATCTAACTATTTGGGGCTCGAGCAGATATCGAATCTATCGCTCCCCGTAATGTCACTGAGCATCCTTGGTCTGGAAAATCGAATTAACAGATGCTTCTTTTCTTTCTCCCTTGTCTATAGGTTAGCCTGCCATGTGTATTTATCTACTTTGTTGAGGTGTGTCTGCATCAAAAGACGACTAACTCGCTCGCTTTTCTTTGCTTCTCTTGGCTCTGGTTCACTTATATTTTGTAAGCGTCAGAATGTCCAAGATTCACGAGAACCATTGAAGGGAGCGAGGACTCCTTTTACATTAATGTTACGTTCTCTATGTTGTGTCGTCTTTCAGTTCTCTTCTCGAACTCTTTGTAACTGATAAAACGTAAAGAGACAACCAGTGGATGCAACACAGTGATACTTTCAGACAATACATTACAATTAATTACACTTATATTAATAAATTATTCTATTATGAATATTGAACTCCGATTGAAAATGAATATACATGTACTCGATTTCGGTCAGTGCTAAATAATTATTATCACTAATTAAGAAATAAAGTGTGCTCTATGTCATGCTACGTGGCCCGAAAGTGACTATAAATTTACCCTTCCACATGCCCTCCAAAATTCTATAAATTAAAAGCGTTCCTGTCTTTTTTCCTAAATAAAATTTATGAACAAGCCAATATAGACTATTTTCGAGCTCACTATTTTAAATATGTACGTACATAGTTGCGGATAAATGAGTTTGTAATCGTATATTCGACAGTACAAACGATTTGATCTCTGAAGAATGAATTCAATATTCTATTTTGAAGAATGAAGTGTCTAAAACGAGAAATTAATGTATGTTTAATATTTTTAAGTATTTGCTAAATATTTGATCTGTACAGCATGACTTTTTGTACAGAATAACTTTAGAAAAATTAGTTATCCCATACGAATAGATGATCCAATTATTTCAAGTAGTGCATTTTAATACAGTTCGAATGACTTAAATATTTTTGTCATATTTATTTCGAAAGCTTATTATACATATGTATTTTTGCAAGCACCGTGTACATATAACTTCATAGCCCTACTGGTGCTCGCATCCCAAGTTAGAAGACGGTCGGTAAAGACCGAAATTGTTATTGATTAACCGCCAGTATTGGACTGATGGGACTCACGAACAGAGTTATCAAACCAAGCTCTGAAGTATTTGTGATAGTGAATAAATAATTGTATTGTGTTGCATCAATTGTGTTATACCGAGAATAAATAAACATGGCTAACGAGACGACCCCTGCCCGCCGCAACATTGGTGTCAGAAGTGGGATTCGTGCGAGTTCCTCAGCAGCAGGTGACTTCTATTTGCAAGAAATGTTCGAAAACCTCGGTAGGACCATTAATTATCGGACAACTGGGAGAGCAAAAGAGTCTTCTGACACAGGGAAAAGGTGGCTCGGGGGGCCCGAAACGATTCTTGGTCCCTGATTAAGATAGTGATATGTATACTGACATTTGGAATTCAATTCCTTGTGACCAAGCATTTTCATTTATTAAAGAAATTATAAAAAATAAAATAAAAAATGTAAGTACTTAGCCAATGACACTGCGTTTCTATTATTCCTGAATCGATATTTTATTAAACAATTATCCAGTAATTGGAACCAGGGGCGTCCGCAGACTTTTTTCAGGGGGGGGGGGGACTTTGGAATAATGGTAAAGAAAAATATACCTCTCTTGAATTTTTAACCCATCTTATAGTGCCAATTTAATTAAAAATTTAAAACAGAAATTTAAAAATATTCCGTTTTTAGTATAAACTTAATAAAGATCAGTTTTGAAAAATAAGCGATTTTTTCTCAAAAGCCGGGGAAGGAACTGCCTCTTTTGCACCCCCCTCCGGACGCCCATGCTTAAAGTGTTAATTCGCGTAGCACTCACTTTCCAACTCTATACATTATTCCCAATATCGTGTAAATGATTATGAATTGTGATCTCCGAGACGCGAAATTTTGTATCAAGAGTTTTGCATGGTGTCCTCGGACCATTCACGCTATCATCCCGCAACTCATCCCCATTGGTGATCTTGGGGCGCCCTTCTCGCAGTTCATCCTCAAGTGATTCATCCCCTGTTTCGTAACTCTTGAACCACTTTTTAGCTGTATGTTCACTTATAGTATCATTCCCAACTGCTATATAAAGTTGTCATTTCTGATCTGCTTCGGTAAGTTTAAACTAGTAGAGTAAACATTCGCGAAAAACCCTCGCAACGAGGTATTTTACAAAAAACAATACTCACGTTGAAGACCAGTTTATCCTATTAACTGATGCATTTCCAGTTTCTCCATCCCTACAATGTGTAGGTAGAAAAAAGTCGTATAACATTTGAACACCAAGTGCAAAGTAATGTAAAAGGTAAAGCAAAAAGTAAAGCAAAAGATAAAGCAAAAAATGGGCTCAGCTCGAATTTGAGATTCAGACATTTGAATGGGGTATGCATGTTCGAAATAAAAGTCATTTTTCTCAAGTATTATTGACGTGAGATTTACTAAAAAAAGTTACTATTGTACAAGTATATTTGTGTGCTATTTCAACGTACACAGCATTGGGCATAACTGTCTATTTCGGTCTTTAAAGGTATCCTATGTATTTAGAAGAGTGGGTGTCGATTATAAAAAGGAATTTGCTTATCCGGAGAATGGTGGCAAGGCATGATTCAGCAGATCATTTGCAGAGTTAACCAACCCTGCGACATGATTTACCAGGTGCGGGGCCAGCATCCATAATGCATATCTTCCCTTCTGTGGACATAATTGTATACGATATTACCCGAGGGAACACGGTTCTTCCCGGTAACAAGGCATACCATCAACTCGTAGAAACTTTCATAAAGCATTCTCCGCTTGACGTCGGTTCTATGTTATTTTCTTGTACCGTGGGATCAAGCCTCTAATCTTGTTTTTTTTTCGCATTGGATTACTTCGCGTTCTGTAAAATAATTATTTCAGCAGTCAATTATAAAAAATATTGGTTTTCCATGCCTAATTACAAAGCACAGCTTCCCTATATACACTTTCCCAGTACATGAAACGTTTCTTCGTCAACGTTTCTCAAATAAAAACGTGTTAAAGAAAAGCAATGGGCGAGTAATTTTAAAATACATTACAATTTGCGCTGCAGCAATATTTTTACACGAATAAAATTTTGCGATAATTCGTAATCATGCTTAGAAATCACAACATAAGTGAATCTACAGTGTAAAATCGTGGTAGAATTGATAAATGGAAAATAATACTATGTATAAGTGTAGAAATATGAGTAAAAAAGTAGAATATTATTTCTTGCAATTAAGATCGTACAAAGTTATCGCTACAAACTTGAAATCAAGAAACGAAGGAATGATAACTTTAGGGGTTGGTTTCGTCTTTCGTGTTTTTAGAGTGAATTTCAGTTGCAAAAAATAGATTTTTGCATAATTCGCCACGCTCTATATTCACACAAAGTATCATTACTAACATCTAAATTTCGGGATTGGAGGCCTTCCCAAGTGAGTCAGTATAGAATTATTAGAATTATTATTAGAATTATTAAGTTGGAATGTCACCTCGCGCACCATATGAGCGATTCTATCGAATCGTGTTTGTATGAAATGAAGTGAGTGATGGACAAAGAGGGCAATGCATTAGTCTTGGATTTGGTCGGATGTATCAGCAAAATATGCTAACTAAAAAAACATGTTTATAATAGGGATAAATATTTGTCTAACAATAAGTCTTATTTCTCTGTTTCTTCTGTATGAAAATACGCGTCTGCATAAACAGTCGCAGTTGAGTAATAACAAATTAATAAGACAGCGGGAATTATTTAACAAGGGAACATTCCTAACCCGAAAATTCTAATTTTAATGAAACTTCGCGCGAATGTAGAGTATTGGAGTACGCAAGCAGTTTTTCTTATATATTAAAAAACTGGATAACTTTAAGGGCTGATTTCACCCTTTCCGAGTGAATTTCCGCAGAAAAATTGCTCCTTGAATACTCCAATATGCTCTAGATTCACAACAAGTGTCATTAAAATCCCAATTTTTTAATAACCTTCCATGAATTAAAATGGACAACGTTAGAAAATTTTGCAACTTATTTATTCACGTTTCATTAACTGAATCGTATAAAAATGATGAATTAATAGCGACTTGAGGATTTCCAAAAGAGGTGACTACGGTTGGGCAACAATTTTGACGTAATCTGCTTTTCAATCACGTGGAAATCCCTGCAACGGTGTTCCTTTCTGCCATTATCATTGCTTTTGAATTTAAGAGAACTTGTTGGTGGGCTTTTTTTTTGTCGAACGAAAAGTCGAATTACTTTCTCGCAGATACAATACCCACTGCTCGTTTGCGTCCCATAACAGGAGGGTCGTTTTTATTAATGCACGAGAAAGGGGCACGTAAGCGGCTTACCTCCTGCAATTAAAATGTTCCTTTAAATACTCAGCTTGACGGCGTTATTGTAGATGACTAAAAGTTGTATTTAAGTCCCTGCTCGTTATACTAGTTGTCGATACGATCTCCGCTGTTAGACGATAATACAGTTAAGGATATAATTTCTTTTTTATATGCACTTTACCATTATGGCTCAGCTGTAGATTATCCGAACAATTTTTATATTTATCATAAATTCTAAGTAGGTATCGCA
Source organism: Andrena marginata (assembly GCA_963932335.1). Taxonomy (NCBI): domain Eukaryota; kingdom Metazoa; phylum Arthropoda; class Insecta; order Hymenoptera; family Andrenidae; genus Andrena; species Andrena marginata. Next base: position 1,663,683 of record OZ010664.1, on the reverse strand, counting down.
TAAATAGATAGAAAAGAATTATTATATAGAATGCTTGATATAAAGTTACTAATCATTTGACACTGCACTTGTTCGTGCATTTCAGGTAGTTTAGTATCAATTGTACTGCATAATTTTACTAATTTTATTGTTTAATCAAACATTTCTTAAAAGTTCGCGAATTGAAATCGTCTTTCGGCTAATTAATCCCAAATAATTTGTCGAATTATGACACGGTTTAGTCAGAAGTTACTCAGTTTTAATGGGAATGAAACATATTTATTTTCAATCATTGCCAGACTTCTCTACTTTTCTTCTGTTATACGGAAATTGAAGAAACTGTATTGGGCTTGAATTATTCTGCTTTATATCTTGGCAATTTATTAAAGCGTTAAAACATTTTTCAGTTTCACAACAAATTTTAAAATATTTATCGCAGTGTTACGTTGCATCAAATGAAACTTACTTGCACCTCTGGTTTAGGGGTAGGCACTGTGCCAGGCCCTACCATGTGTAGATACCACGAAACCTAGTAACTAGATACTACCAAGCGGCAGAGTAATGAAATCTTCAATATTTTTTTCTAACTAAATGGTTCGTTCGCGACGTATGGTTTCTTTTAAACTTTTTCTCTTCTCAACGCGCAGAATACGCTGCTGTAAAAGAAATGTAACGTCAATTGTCAATATTATGAACAATTTTGTCAATCGATCCAAAGGTGTAAATTCACCCCTTCAAAGCCACGACCAATAATTTATTTACACCCCTGTACATTACTCTAACGATTGCGTGATGAAAACATTATAGTAGATAATGTACAATTGGTGTACACACTTTTTGACCAGGCTCTATCAAGGCAACATGCCTAATTTACTTAAATTATCTTCCTCTTTCTGCCCTCCGCAAACTCTGGACTTTGGAAGGCGAATATTCTGCATTCCCTTGTTACCGGACACCCCGCGTTTTCGCGAATGAAATAAATCTTGCGCTCTTACAAATACTTCTAGTTTCGGGGACGACGCTGCCCGTTATGGCTGTACGTGAACGTGTATCGCAAGGACGTGAGGTAGTTACGGGAAAAATCGGCACGAGGAATCCCACTCGTATTTGTAGATTCCTCCCGAGAGGCAGTGGAGTGTCTACGTTCCACGTAGCCAATTTGCCGGAACATTAGCCGCGGACGATGTTTCTTCTAGGGTACCCATTATTGACACGCTCTGCTCACAATTGGTTGTAATCGATTGTATTAGTGTTTCGCGGAATTCGACAGGACTCGACTTTCTCTTTCTGCGCGAATAAAATATGCAAATATTTGATGGACATTGATCCCTGGATAGCGGAACGCGGAAAATGTTCCGATACTAGTAGGTATAGGTATAATAATAAAGGAAGGATTCGATTTTAGAAACTGATGAAATTGGAAAACTCATTTAGGCTTTTTGTTACAATCTAAATTTAGTTTTAGGCATTGTACTGCGATCTGATATCCAAAGAAAATTTCACCGTACGAACTGTACGGGTTGCGTAATAATTGTGACTTGACCTGCAATATTTTCTCGCTACTTTCACCTCTTTATTATTTCTTACCGAGGTCTTATCCAATTTCGTGAAAAAAGTACACGTTGCATTTCTGAGAATTAAAGGCGTCTTTCTTGTACAGTCTTGTATATGTTACACTGTTTGGAAACACTTGACGGGAATTAGTTATACGAAGAACGAATATAAAGGGCCGTCCTTAAATTACGTAAGGGTGATTTTGGCGAATTATTACCCCTCCCTATCCCAGTATAAGAATTCGTAAGATTTTATATTCCAACCCCCTCCTTACGTAATATTTTTACATTTAATTTTTTCAGTTATTAAAATTCTTTTAAAGGTTTATATAACTCATTTAACTCGCTTTAGGGAAATTTAAACTAAAGCTACTTTTCTGGAAGATTAATGATAAAATTTGTGTATTGATAATTCGGTTAAAAATATTACGTAAGACGCTACCTGACTTCCCTTCCCCCTTGTAAGAAATTCACGACCCCCTCCTCCCCCCAAAAACCCTTACGTAATTTAAGGACGACCCCTAAGTCGGAAATAAAGCGAATAATGCCATGCAAATTCATCTGTAAAGCGACTCCCGCATATGAGGATACATCGTGCATAATAAATAGACCAAAAAGGCGATCGACTTCTTTCTACTTCTGCTTTTGAGAATGCGACGTACGTAAGTATATACCATATGTGGTCGAAATCTGAAATTTTGCTGACGATCGTCCGGGGACTACAGTGTTGTATCCGTTAAGGGTTTCTGCTCATTGGAGCGTCCTTATGTATTAGGCGGGAGAGTTCCCTGAGGATTTCGCGGGCGGGATATATCCAACGACCAAGATTACACAGTGCATTCTCCTGTATACCAGTTTCTTCAGTAATTGAAAAGGATTTGTCCTTTCTGAACAATCTATCGCAGATTACATTCTACTATACCTTCCCGAGGGTTGCATAATTTACTGTTTCATATTGTATACAGGATGAGGTATTTGAAACAGGCACCCGAAGAACTAGATTATTATTAGTGATAGAAAAAGATACTTACACTTCGACAAATGTTGCTTAGTATCCGCAGGGCCATACACATATTCCGATATCAACAGCTGTTTTGTAGGTGGAGGCACAGAGAAGATATGCAGGCCAACTCCGTTCTTTTTTTTTTTTAAGTGGAATGATACTGTTTACTTACTATGTAACAAAATCAGGTATTTTTTGCGAATTAATTACAAGGAGATGAAAATAATTGCAGACTTTATAACGTTTATTACTATCGCGTAGGGTAAAAAAAATATTTTTATACATATCCCATCAAGGAATGATTGCAAAAACATAAGGTAAAAATTATTATGTATTTCGAAATATTGAATGAGAATTGATATCTGTGGAGAAACGAGATGACACGGGGGTATTATATTGATTAAGACTTTTATTGTTAATCCGATTATACATAGCATTTCCATACGCTGTCGACTGTTACTTTCGGTAACGTAACATGTACAATGTACATACATTCTACGCGGCGTTTCTTACAGCTGTACTGGTGCAACGGCTATGTTAAAAAGCAGAAGAAATGTTTACGGTTTTCATTCAGACTTCGACGTCAGCACTGTGTCGCGAATGACACCAATTCCTGGGATCGATTAAAATTATACGCATCGTCACATAACAGAAATATAGGGCCATTTTACAGAAGACGCTTTCGTGACTCGCCACTGCTGTCTAGGATGTAAGAATTCACACGTCAGATTAGGGATATTCTTGCGGATGGCCCCAGTGGCCGATCGAGATGAGGTTCGGAGGGAGGAGTGGGGGGGGGGGTCCCTAATTCTAAAATTGTAACTTCGAGTATTTGTTAGTTTCCAAAATATTAATAAAAAATTAGTGTTATTTTTTTTTCTTTGAAATTTTTTTGGACGTAGGTGCGGGCACCCCTACCCGGCGACCCTCCCGTCCCCCAAACTGTTTTATTAGCTGAAATTCAAAGTCAATTTTCTCGAAAACGAAGCGCGATATTAAAAAATTGTATTCTATACTTTCGGCTTATTTTGGCCCGTAGCATCATATAGTACGATGGGTCGCATTTGCAAGTTGCTTGTTCAAATTTCCAAACTCATATCGGTTCGCTACTATGCTTTACGCGCCCGCGCTGATTTAGCCCCAACCAATATTAATACGCGAGACAAGGTGGAAAGTGGAATGCGTTGTGTCGGAATAAGTCGACAGAAATATTAAAAGTTTTTTATTAATATCTCGAAAACTAATAAATTCCCGTAGTAATAATTTTTGATTCGGTGTCCACGCACCCTCCCCACCCCTCCCCTCAATCCTCGTGCCGATCGTCCACTGGGGCCATTCGGAAGTACAGCCAAGATTTAATGATCAACAAATTATTCAAAATCTGAATTCATGAACACTGCCTTCATTAGAAATAAAATTATAAGAAATGAAACCACCTGGGAGAATTAATCAATATAACATTATTTGCTTCACCACCAGGATTATAAACGTGTTAAAACAATGTGGGACATTGTTTTAGGATCGATTGTGTATGTAAACATTGTGAAAGAAGTTTATATGCCCATTATATACAGTATGTCCGACAGGTTTGTGCATAAATTTTGCCAGCATGTCCTGCGGTGAAAAATAAGATAACACTTTTGTACAAACATAGGTTCTCAAATGCTTTTTCAGAAATTTATAACAAAAATATGAAATGATCGGCGTAGTTAAAAAACTAATACCGGTAAAAACTGTTTAGTCGACTGATAATTTAGTGGGATAAAAATTTTGTCGACTAAAAATTTAGTCCACTAAAAATTTATTCGTTATTCTCGAATGACTTTATTTTATTCGCGAAACATATAACTGATATATGTGCCCGGAACTTTAGGCTGACTAAGTAGAATTTCAACGACTCCACCGTGAATGCAGAAATGGAGATTCCTAATTTACAGTGCCTTTGTGAATTACTTTCTACCTCATTTCTGTTAGTTTTCTTTTCACTATCTCAGTCTCCTTCTATCACGTTGATTAATTAGTGGGTGCAGACGGACTATGGATCTGTCCGTAATATATGCCTCTTGGATGACAAGCTGAACAATCCGAGCCCGTCCTCTCCGTCGGCTCGTTTCCTGCAATCATCATTGTTGAAAATTATAAAAACTGCCTGGCGCAATGAGAAATTAAAAAACGAATAATCGAAATACCGTTGATTTACCGAGGATGGGATAAATAACAAACCTAGTCAAAGAAACCGAACAGAATTGGAATGTTATTCGTGGATGGTGCTTCTTTACATATAGGGTGTTTATAAAAAATGTGGGACATTTCTTCAGGATCAGTTCTACTTACCAAAATAATAAAAAAAAAGTTGATAATGCTTAGGTTTGGAGGTATAAGCATTGATATATTTCGTAAAATACAGGCACCGTGTTTTTTTAAAGACGAGCAGGAAATAATATGAATGAAAATATATTATACAGTTACGTTATACAGTTGCCATTTAGGTAAGAACCGATCCTGCAAAAATGTCCCACAGTTTTATAAACACCCTGTATACGGAAGATGCGAGTGTCATTCAGTGTCCTCATTCTTTAAATGATTTTTTGATTCTTCCATACAAATTGTTGGACAACTTTTGCGGGCGGGTCTTTATATAGATACAACACGGCTGAGAGTGGCCTCATTTCTCACGGCCGGCTTTTTTCCCTAAGCCAGCGCTGTCCAACTTGCCTCCTGAGAGGCAAAAGCCGCCCCCCACCATCGTCCGCCGTTGCCATGACGCAAAGACGCCGCCGAGTCAAAGTAACAGTGAACGTCGATCTCTTGCGTGGCATCTGAGCTTCCTTGCCTGCGCAAATGTCACGGTCTCCTTTTTAGCGTCGCGAGCTTTCCTTGACAACAAGTCACGCTGCTCGAACGAAAAGTTGGAGGGGGAAGCAGGCGCGTGAGGGGCTCCTACGCTGGACAGCGCTGTCCTAGCGAAATGTTCCCCCCTCCCCCTCCCCGAGAGCGCCGCTGTAGGTCTGGGTTAGGAAAAAAGGCCCCGATTCCTCAGCGTATTCTTCGACAAAAAGACGGTCGTTTTAAGGCGAGGCTTTATACAAAAAGGTTGAGTTTACAATTCTCTTACGATATACATACCTACACAAGTACATATATAAAATGATGTTGGCAGCATAGACTTCCACGTATGGATTGTTTTTTATTACAACTAAAATTGTAACGGAATGTTGCATACAATAGAATAATATCTGCGGAGATTCGATAGTTTATGAATTGAAAAATAATGGCAATGATTATTCGTGATTTATACATTTAGATTAATATCGTGCAACAGACAGATACGATAAAATCGAATTTCTTCCCAAAGCGTTTACGTTAGTCAAAGTGATATCTCCGTTATTGTCCACGTTCGCCGGCAAGGTACCGCAGCCATCTCGTTATTTTCGGCTTACAGCTGTTTTCAATAGCTCAATGGATGCCGTGCTTTCGCGGTGGTAGACATGCATACGTGACATTTAAAACGCACACATATTTTACTGCTTATTCCTAAATTCCTACATAGTCAACGATTTCGCTGTGCTTACACGTTATTATAGACGCTTGGAAAGAGAAATCGATAGAAAATGGAGCGAGGCAGATGTACAGGAAATGGAAAATATTACAACTTGTACAAATTTAATATAACTTACCTATATTTAGTATCTAACATTTGACATTGCGTTGCGTGTAATGTACTAACTTTGTTAAGGGTCGCGGCTAATCCTGTTTTTTTTTCTAATGAAAAAAAAATTAATTACTTTTTGAGCAGAGCTACAACAATTTTTTTTAGTATGACGAGGAAAGAATTCAAATTTTTTTTCCACCCAATCTAGTATACATTCCCCGTCGTGCACCATTGATACTTGGAAAGATGCTTTTCAGCCGGTATCCTACGTTGCGTGACTGCAACTGAGGTCTAGTACTTCAAACGAGTGCCACGCGAGTTACAATCCATATAACGTGCAATCACAAAAATTTTACTGTGCATAATTTTCATTCTATCTTTATCAAGAAAGCACAAATTGATTGGTGATTCTTAGTGTCTGCTGTTTCCTTCTTCGGCTGTCCGTAAACTGATCCAGTCAATAAAGACAGATTTTTGATTATAGGTATTTGTAATTTGTCGTCTCATGAAAGGATTAAAAATATAATCAACATTTTATATTTATTTTTACACCACCAATCACTCCCTTTCTCTTTGCATCGCGATTACTGGGATACTCTGTATTTTTGCAAAGTATTATATTACACCGATTATTCGCAAGTTTTTTTTTAGCAGAAACGCGCAAGCGTTAGAGAAAGCACGCCTCCTCGTAAAGAGGAGTTAATCTGCAACCCCTTTTCCCATCGTTACCAGCTTCAAGCTCCAATCCCATCTCTGTTTGATATTAAGGCAACCCTCCGCCTCCAGTTAACACGCCGGTCGCGACTAATTACTCTAATTAATTGAGACTCTGATCTTCTCCTGCTGCGCTAATTACTAATTACTAATATTAGGGTGGCATAGTTCGAAACATGGTGGGTTAAACACTAAATGAGCGACGTTTGCCATTTCTATTGAGTTCCGAATGGTAATTATTTTCAAGAATTATGTACGCAAATTTGCGTTGGCTATTTATCACTAAAAAGCATTTCATTTCAGTTCTTCGTTTTGAACGACGTCTGGCATTGCGAGGTTCGAACTATTTTAAAAAGATTAAAAAGTTTCTGTCAATGTAATAAAATCGTCTTCTACTGTTAAAACTAATTTTATTGGATAATATGCTGCAATAGTATTTTCTAAGCGTAACAAGATCTTCTGCTGAATATCAACGCAATGTTAGCGGAACGTCAGATATCTTTCCCAAAAATTTATAACCCCGCACGTCAAAGCATCAAATCATACGTATCAACTACTTTCCTCATACTATGAGAAACGTGATTGAAATCTACGATTTTAGGGAAAAGAAATCCAGACGTTTGCATTATATAATTTTACGTATCGTACCTTTTAGCGCATTCGTGTGTCTATAGAAACTGTTTCCTTGCCAGCTGTCAGGACTTCTTGCCGGTTGAAGTTCTAGTTTTATGTCGCGCATAGCCGCTGTCTCCTCTGCTACTTTTTCGGCTTCCCGTTCCTAGAATAAAGTCGTATTGGAAGTTTGAAATATCGATCGTCGAAATCCACTGATGCATAAATACACGACAATGACATGCCATTAGATTGATAACATTCTATTATTTGAATAAAAATTTATCCAATCCCCCGTATAAAATTCGCTCAATTTTCAGGATGCGGTATCTAATCGAACATAAACTTTTTATGAGATTATTATTTGCGGAGTCTTTAATAAACTTTTGCATCTTCAAAGCTTTGAAGAATAATCACAGTAGCTGGCATACTGTATACAAGTTTCTGATTATTGTCATTTAAGAATACAAAACAATATGGCGTGGTTTGCACAACATTATGCGTATTCGTGTATTGTATACGCGCGTTTCGGTTGGCTTGACATCATAAAGTGGTTAAGCGGTATAGTAAAGGTGTGTAATCTAGTCTGGAAGTAGATGAGTGTTATTGCACCACCAGGCGTGTGTTGTGCGCGACCTTTTCACATAATGACAACCGACGCGATGAATAAGGAAAGGAAAATGAACGAATGTCTAATCATCGTGATCATACAGTCAGTCATACAACGATGGATAGAATCGTACTGACGTATTGTGACCAACGGCAGCTTTCTCGACGAGGCAATCTATCTACAGGGTGTTTGAAAAAAAAGTTCAGAATATATAAGGTAGATAGGGCACATTAAGCTGAGTGGAAACTGCTTAATGAATACATTCCACCACACTTTATCTACAAAAATAAAGAATATTATTATATTGTAACAGAAATGAATACATATAACTGACAACTATACAGAGTGTCCTAGTAACAGTAGCACAACTGAAAATGGGCTAATTCTTCATGTAAAAGGAAAATTTAAAAAAGTATTTAACTAATATTGCAATTTAAGCATTACTAGTAGTACTAATTTAAGTATTTTTTTTTTACTTGAGTGGGTACTATTTTCCTTGCTAGTCTCGAACTCTTTTTTAACACCCTGTATAATCTAAACACAGATACCTATGTAAACTCAGCGAGGTGCCTTATTTAATATTTTCACCGATAGCAATCGTCAAATTACTTAGATTAATTTAATCCCTCGGCTCCACGGCGATCGATTCATGTAAATTATTCAGGGCTGCGGGAGTCAACGTTCCTTGTGTACTTGCCAGATGTTTTGATAGTCGAAGAATAAATATTTTCCTATTCGGGAATAATCGCTACTATAAACCACTCCACCAATTAAGTGGTTGCTCTGTGTTGAATTTTCGGAATCGAATTTCAAGTAGTTTCGATGTTTGAAGTCGGAATGTTGATAATTTTTTTGTCTAAGTAGTTTAAACTATTCGAGTGGTGCAAGGTCTTGAAAAATACTCCCCTTCAAGTCGGGCGGGCCTTTCCAAGTGATTACTTTCATCGGGACTGTTTTGAACAGCTCGTCCTACACTTTGAGCACATGTCGGCATTAATCAAAATTTAAACTTGTATTAAATATTTAATTTCTACATTCCTTGGTTCAACAACATGAATATTATTATTTCAATCTAAGACGAGTATATAAATCCCATTTGTGTAGGTACCTGTGCTTTACGATCAACAAGTAGAAATCGATATTTGACGGGATCGGTATTACTGGGGATTAATTTTATCAATGGATTATGTGAATTATATGTAATAGACACTTCTTGTGTCACTAGTTTAACCATTAGAACGTTAAACGAGCAATGCCAAACACCGTTTCGAAAGATCGTCGTACTTAAATTCTGTACTACAGCTTTGTTTGCGTGAGTGCTTTAAGTGTTATCGATCTCTACGATAAGATTAAACAGCCAAACCAATTCCCTGAAAAAGCCGCGTGACGGATGTTATTTAAAAATCAAAGTAATATCGGGATTTCCGCTCGTTTCGTGACAAAGAGTCCACGAAAAGTAGGGTTGCTGGTGGATGGACACGCGAGGATGCATTTTTAAAAGGCTTCAGGCGTATACTTTCCGTACAGCATAGATTCCCGTCTCAATTATTACGCGAAAATTAAATCTACAGTTTTCGAAAGATCGATTTAATACCGTGACGGTCACGATTAGAAAGTATTATTTAAGTCCCACTTTGTTCGACTTTCGGCCAATTGAAACACGAGGACAATAATACAAAATCACCTTTTTGCACTTTATGCACGTGTGCCGGTTACATTTATTAATTACCGCTGTTAATCAATGTGACTGCAACCGACATAATATTGCAAAAATTTAAGGAGCTTCAAAGAGCTTTGTTGGAGATTAAGTTAGTAAACAGTACTCTGATATTGCAGTAGCATAAACAACATCAACAACAATAATGATAATGATACACCTTTATTACTCACATACAGAATAAATAACAATAAGATATACAAAGAATTACAGTTAAAGGTGTTGTAATTTTATTATACACGCTAGAATACTTTTTTCGATCCGCTCACGACATTCCCTCGTTGCACACTATTTTCGTTCTCGCACATCATTCTCCATCTTTCTCCTCCCCTCCCCTGCTAACTGTTTCCCTCGCTCTTTCACCTGCTCTCACTCCTTTCGCCAATTATCCTACTCACGCACTCGGTATTCAGTCACACTGTGCTCAGTGCTAGCACGCGTTATAATTTGTCCCTCATTCTCCTTTTTCCACGCTGCCGCATTCTCCCTTCCTCGCTCGCACAGGCGTCGTCTACAATGTTGAGTACAGATTGAGGAAGAAACAATTTCACCGTTATTAAATCTAATCCCCGTGGAATTTGAATTATTTATAAAAGTTTAGAATAGAGGTCGTTACAGCAATCGTGAAAGTCTAAAAAGTTCAAGAAAATCGAATGGCGGAGAATAAAAAGTTGTAATGATAAGTACTTATATTTACAAGCGCCTTGTAACAATAGGCTGAGCAGTTTCCCTTTGAGTTTTAGTACAATAACTCACGGATATGTATATGTAGCTTGTAGATATATTAGAGGATAGAATCTTGGGAGTGAAACGGTAGAGATCGTATCCAGAATTGCTTCATGTTTAACCATCTACACCAGGCATGCCCAACTGAGTGAGACTTCAGACCCGAGAAGTGGGGACCAGTGATGCCAGAACGAGGACGGGTGCGCTCGAGAATTTCCCCCACCTCGCATGCACACTACGCCGGAGCTGCGTGCGTGCATGCGCCGAGCTCGCGGCACGCAGCTCCGGCGTAGTGTGCATGCGAGGTGGGGGAAATTCTCGAGCGCACCCGTCCTCGATCTGGTAACACCGGTGGGGACTCGGCTCCGCGGGTGCGTCCGTTGAGCACGACTGATCCTAGCCTCTAGATCAGGCATGCTCAGTCGGGAGCCAAAGAGGCCCCTTAGGGCTTGTCGCCCGGGTACCTTCAGAGCGCGGAACTATTAAGCCGGGTCCACATTTGTTACCGCACCTCGTTCTGTTACCTAGCTAACTCTGGTCATGGTAACTCCGTACTCGTTACTTGGTTTGGCTGTTCCGATGAATTTGTCACCATGGTCATGACCAGTTAGCTCAGGTGCGGTAACAAATGCGGACCCGGCTTTACGTTGCTAACCACAGAGCTCGGTTCGGACCAGGGTCCCAGAACCCAAGCGGATCTACGGCTCCCGACTGAGCAACTCTGCGCTAGAGAGATATAAGAATAGCGAGGTGTGTTCATACTTATAGGTATCATGGGAAGAAGGATTACTATTTCGAATACAGCTTTTTCTGTAGTATAATTGGTAATAATTAAATGCTACAACTCGGCCATCAAATTGTGCTTTGATTAGCATTCGTGGGGCATGGGAACTTCGTACTTTACGTCATACCGTCAAAGTTCTAGCTTGAAATATGTAAATCGAGGTAATCGCTGAGACGCACGATTCGAGATAGGGGGCTACAGAATAGGCCGGTAAAACTGATTGCATGCGTGACGCCTCCTTTAGGTCGGAATAAAACATTCATTCTAGCGCGTGCCGCGGTTACGTCGTCACGTAATGCCGTATGAAAGCCACGTCGATTACATTTACTTTGTTACTCGCGACAGATTGGTCACTGCTGCCTAACAGCGGTACCCGGAAATTTGATGCTAATAATTGCGAATAACCGAGAGCATTGTCTTTTCTTTACCTCGTCTACGCTCTAATACCACGTAGGTATGTTGTGGTCATTTGGCCACTGTTATAACACAACAGGGATTTATTAGCTGCGCGCTGAACGGACTCATTAATTGCATGCAAGTGTTCCTCATCAGTTTTGGGAACTGCTTTGAACAAAGCAAGCCTTTAAGCCATCTGCACTCGCTATTAATTTCAGTAAAAATGTGTTACTCTCGTGTGCTCGATCTTAGGTTTATATATTATTATCTAGTATTGTTTGGTCTGTCTGAGTAAATTTGACCATGGCTTTGTTGTAGTATCTGTATTGAAGAATTCTTCCTGTAATTTTCATGCATATAAGGATGTGGAATCTTTCCATCCATTGTCCCACATCTTCCGCAATTTGTTTGCAATATTTTTAAATATCAGTAGATTGTATTTTCAACAATTGGTATATTGGTATTAGAGCAGAAATTTATTATACAGTTCTTTCCGCTATTTCGTTTCCAGTGACACCCACGTTCGATGAAATCCATGTTAGTATTATTGCCTTGCCTTGTTTTGTTGCAATTTGCTTAGTTTCCAGGATACCTAGAATTAAATAATCTTTATACACTTTGTATTGATAGCGTGGACTGCACTTCTGCAATCGATAAGAATTATGCATAATACTTTTCGCCTAGAGCGTTATAGGCAGTTTCAAATGCTTGTTGCATAGCGGTCGTTTTATTTGTTGCAATTTTAGTTCCGTAACGTAATCTGATTCTGGTTATAAAGTCTTCACGAGCATAGCACACACTCTTCGATTGGAACAGATTTACTGGTGTATGCAGGGTAAACTCGGGTAGAGATAAAATCGTAGTACCATCACACAAGAGACGATTTCTTGTGCAAAAGCAAATTCAAGATACACTATACATTTTTTTTCGTCTGAGGCTTTATTTTAGGGAAAATTAAATTTGAAAATCGTGTTATAGAAGAGTAATGAAAGATTGCATAAACCTCTCTATCGTGGTAAAATATCTACCTATACAAAGCATTTTGATTTGCATTTTCAATTAAGGGTTTTCTTCAATTTTATCAATAATAAGAAATATGGGTTTGTCAGGTGTCTGAGAAGATAAGGAGCACCACCAATAAAATTGATCTGAGAGGCGGGCATCCGATAACGCAGAGAATGCAGCAAAGGATCGTAGAAGTGAATAATGTACTCAGTAAGATACTTTTGAAATAGGAGGAGGAACCCTACACGATTCCATCATGGCTGATTAGATGTAAGTAACAAAATATTATAACTATTAATATACAGTGGCGTGCAAAAGTATTCGACCACCCTTTAAAACAGAATAACTTGTTTAAAATTGGTCCAAATGACTTGAGTTTTTTTTGAGAAGTTGGAAGGATCAGTTTGCTAAGTAACGTGATTCGTCGTTTTGAAAAAAAAGCAATTGGTCGGAATAGCGAAAAAAATAGTAAGTTTTTCAACTTTTTTGCCTGTGCTCGTAATGAAAATTTAAAAAATGCCTTTTGTAGATTTAAGTAAGTTATATACGTGTTGAAAATTTCATCAAAATCGCTTAACGCAGCTATGAGCTACAAAGAGTTAAAGTTGGTGAAGATCACAGTTTTCATAAAATCACAAAATCACAGTAAATTCAACAAATGTTTCCCCGCAATTATAAGAATTGCGTCGATTTCTTGGCTTTGTATTGGGTATCGTTTATAAGGTTTTTAAAAACCTATTAATTTTCCTATTTGTTGTGTTTATATATTTTTACAAATATTATAGTTTAATGTCCATAGATTTCTATAAAAAAAAATTTTCAAAAATATGTACAAGTTTTTTTTAAAAAAAAATGATAGATCTTTAGGTGAGCCTTAATTACCTGCACTTATCTTAGTATCACATAGAGATATTAAAATATAAATTACAAGAAAATTTTAAATCTTGTAAAAGAAGCTTAAAAACTGTACTTATGCAGATACTTTTACATATTTCGCTCTCCTCTTCCCCCAAGAAAGGCTGCTGAATACGCCCCTGTTTGCGTTGTCGTTTGTGAGGGGTAGGTATACAATCTACATACATTTCTTTAATTATGCAGGCACCCGTAGTCATTAGAAGTAGGTACAGCGAATTTAGTGCAAGGATAGCACGATAATTACATATGAAATTTAACGTCATCCATCAACATATCTGATGCGTAGCTAGTGGAAAATTTGTATAATATCGTGACGGACGGTAACCCTGATTTGGGAATGCTCTCGTCAGCGAGCAGGTGTTCAAGGGTGATAGTATGTACCCCATCAGTTGATACACATCTTTACAATTGGCACATATGTTACTCATAACATCCATGCAACCTCTGTGCATACAGAACTGAATGCTAGTGAGCTGGTTGGTTGTGACCGATTGATTCGCCATGGGCAACAACGGATTTTAACCCCATATGGTTCAAAACTAATCAAAATCGTCTGTGCAAGTATCATCCATTTTATTAGAAACATGTATTTATTCGAATATTCGAAGCATCTTTCATAAGTTTAATCGATTAAACTCAACATGCGATATACATAATTACTCACAAAAGTATCCCCCTACCCTATATGTGAGACATTTTACATATCATACCTTCGAAGTAAGAATTCTTCATTCTAATTCACATTTATATAAATCTTGATTAATATATGTACTTCTGTTTTGAGAGTGTTCAATTGAAAACTTGTAGTTTATTTAAAAAAAGTATTATCCGTGGAAGTAGCAAAGATTGTGCAAAAAATTATTCGCCCAAGTTCAATATTTATACAAGTGTAATTACAATAAGTTAATAGGTATCCTTCTAATATCCCTGCGATTTTATTATAAGCTCTATTCTATTATGAATAGATTTAACTAATTTTCTGTGAAATTCGGGCTTATCTTGTTCCATTTTTCTAGGAAAATTTCCTAGAGCATTTTTCTGGTAGATCGTACTAACTAAAAATATATTAATCAAGGTTTATACTAATGTAAATTATAATCTAAGCAAGGTTATACGTACGAGGTAGGTGGATACTTTTATAAGTAATTGTAATGTAATGCATACAGTTTTTAATTTAGTATTTAATGTGAAACTTATTATTTGCTGAAATCAAGAAGCTGAAATGTACTTCTTTATATCACTGCACGTGTCACACAATGGGGTTATTATCGCCGGCTCATCGCGTAAAACAAGGCAGTTACATTTTCTTAGAATGCCGGCAACGTACAAACGAAAGATAAATATCTCCGCTTTATCATGTCAAAAGAAGTAGCACTCAAACGTGCGCATCGCAGACGCAACACATCCTAGATGGTATTCCCGATTTTTCTTCTTTTCCCTGGACGTTCTCGTGTATTCCCGTGGGTAAATTGCCTGAAAGATAGATCCTGCGCTAGGAACAGAAGCGAGGACAAAGAGAGAGAGAGAGAGAGGGAGAGAGAGAGTAAAAAAGGATGCGAAGATTCGAGGCGCACAATCCACGTCACGAAGCTCTTATTATATCGCTCGTACGTGATGCGCACAGATGTTGCTGATACCGTTCAAGTGACAATGGAGGAAAAGGGAGAAAGGTCTAACAGAAAACTGAAGATAAGAGAATGAATTGCAAGGACCAAGTGGCATTTAATATAGCGATGGATGTGGTGAACGAAAATCGTGACACTAACAAGCGAAGGCTTCCAACCCGAAAATTCTGATTCCAATGAAACATTAATTTTTCGACGGAAATTCACTTTCAACAGGTGACATCAACCCTTAAAGTTATCGCGTCTTTTTCAAATTTTGGATGTAACTTTATCCGCGACGCCTCGTGTTATCTTTGAATCTGTACACGACGTCTAAATTATGAACGTGGTGTTTGCAGAAAGATAAGTGAGCAGGTAAGTTATGAGGAAGAGAAAGGGAGAATCTCCCATTTCAAACTTCGTTCATCCGGCAAAGTAAGTAGGTAGAAATCCTTTCCCGCCCCTATCGTCGTACCCCGATCTCGCTCATCTATCCCTACCACGTTCCTATTTTGTCCTCACTTCACCCTCGTGCCGCAGCGTGCTTTCCAGATTGCCCGGACAAGTGACGGATGATCAATCCGCTTTCTCGCGAGTGTTCAATTAATTCAGGCATAGTCTTGCTTCGGATCGTATCAGACATTATTCGAATCACACAAGTTCCCTAAAGTCTCGTTGAACTTTAACTGTTTCGATGGGTTTCAGAGGTCGTGATTGAAGATAGCGAAGTCTTCGGTTTCTCCCTCAACATCTTTTTGAACGAGCAGTAAAACATTTTTGAAATCCATCAGGACTTTTAAGACTCGGCAAAGGTTTATGCACGCGTATCAGCTTGGTGACGGTTCAGTGTTAATGTTATCTTTGTTTCTCTGTCAGTAACTCACACGCGTAAGTGTGAACTGCTCCATTCGGAAACAGGGAAACGATGTTTTCTTACCATTGACACTGACGGCACTGAACCGTCACGGAACTGATGTGCATTCGTAGACGATAAGCTTTTTTAAAACATTTTTGATATTCGAAGAAGACTCGAAATGGCTTGAACTTTTTCCCATATGTTCGGAGGGATTCGAAGCATCACGATGCCCATCACTAGCGGAGCCACCCTCCCACACGGGACAGCCGGTAGCATCGGCATCGCCAGACCGAAAATCCGACACGCTCGCCTGCCTCTATACCAGCCCATCCTCGCGTTATGGCTCGCTCAATTGTTTCAGCCCCGTTGATCCAATAAAGGATTACGGAGAAACAATCGTAGCGTGCGCCAACATCCTCCTACTTTTTTGCCACTCACCCCCTTCCCCCCACCCCCTTCTCCCATCTCCTCGTTCTTGTACACGATGGATTTTACGTAAATGGTAAAAGGTTCAACCGATATGGATATGCAGCCGTTTTGTCCACGAGAACACGCTACGGGCGCGTTCTTTTTCTCTGGACTTTCTTTCGCGAAAGCTTGCATTGTCGCCCTCGTGGCAATTTCAGCCTGTGCATACGCACGCATGTACGTTACGTGGGAAATACAAAGCAATTTTCGTTGGACGAACCCATTCGCAGATATAATTCATCACAAAAGTATTCGCCAATCGACCACTTGTATGAAGGAATAATCGCAATATGTTCCATTACAAACCTTTGTTTATATGCTCCTCATTGTTATAGTGGAAAGTACGCGTCGACAATAGTTTAAGATGAAATAGATATAAACGTACAGTGGTCCACATATTTAGCACAACATTTGCTCAGCGATTAAGGAGGATCCCCCTTAATTTAATAAAAGAAAGAGCATTTTGTAACTTTATATGATCGAAGGAATACACAGACCATTTTCTAATATGTAGAAAGTACTGTGTATGTAATTGAATTCTGAACTTATTCAATAGAATAAGTTTCTATAAATTCAGGGTACACGTGGTAGGGGAAATTCTTTTTTATGCTTATTTATACTGTATTTCTTTATTTTATAATAATTTCTTTCGAGGCAGTATTCAATGCGTGTATTCGCAATAAAGGCGCAGGTTTAAAATGAATTTTGAACAGTAATTAAAATGTCACACGAGTAGATGCGAATATCATAAAAGTTAATCTATCGCAACAGTAATGAAATATTATCATTATTTTGCGTTGTAGATTAATAATAAACATCACTGGCGAATGTTCACACTTAGGATCGATATGCTGAATTTTGCCAAAATCACGTTTACCAATCTAATTATGTCACACGAGTAGATGCGAATATCATAAAAGTTAATCTATCGCAACAGTAATGAAATATTATCATTATTTTGCGTTGTAGATTAATAATAAACATCACTGACGAATGTTCACACTTAGGATCGATATGCTGAATTTTGCCAGAATCACGTTTACCAATCTAATTATATTTACGCAAATCCGTGTGTGAAAATCAGTAAGCATAACCCCTTACGGTCTGATAGAGCTGAAATAATGGGATATAAGTGCGATTTGTACAAATTCGAATCGGGGCTCCGGGCCACTCGTCGAGTGCAAAATTAGTACGCAATCGTGTTAGTCGAATCGCTTCCAGTCGGCCGATCTCGACCAAATTCATGGCGTGTTGCGGAATTATGCCGGGAAATCAATTATGCTGTCCATAATGCTTTATTCAAGAGTGTTGCTTGTTTGATTCTACAACCTGGATGTACGTGCCTGCGTTCTCTCTGTTTCATTCAAATGTTTTTTAAGTAAAGTAATCGCTTTTCATAATGATTCTTCTTTTATACGAATTAAATTTATTGTTCAATGTCAATTAAAACGTATCGAGGATATATTCTTTCCGTTAATTATAAAATAAATGCAACTTGTGTCTTACCAGTCGGAAGTACACATTTATTATTCTTTGTTTAACAAGATGCAGTGGAAATTTAATAGCGTTTTACACCGAGTGATTATATAAAAATATTCATATGCTGATCCAAGTTTATAAAATCTCTACAAGGTCCATCAGTTATTCAATCGTGAAAGACTTTCACAGTGCGAAATTTATTGCGACAGCAACGGTTTGAATCGTGGTTTAACAAGCTCTTTAGTATCAAACTACATATTACTATTGCCATTAGAAAATCAGGATCTCTCACGAACTCTTGTTTCGCACCACTTTTAATTCCATCAATAACTTCACTGTTGACCACACATTTGCTACTTCAAATTACAACGTACATTTGTTACTTTAAGGGAGAATTGCGCCTTGTTGGACAGAAAAATAGGCAATTCTTTGTGATTTTTTTGCACAAACACGGTTCGACAAATTAATTTGAGGTTTGTCAGGCTGTTTTATTGTATCTTGAGCTATTGTTCTGAATTTTTGTATGACAGTGTAAAAAGAACTTGGCAGAAAGTGGCTCTAATCCTTCGCAATAGTTCTTTTCATAACATTAAAATTGTTTAAGTGTATTTAAAAAGCAATTTCAAATAAGTTGTTCGCCTTAAAAAGAAGTTGTCCACGGTTTTATAAACCGTCATTGAATACGGAATATTATGTAATTCACCTATTGTCATATATTAAGCAAGCAATGTTGAACACTTGAAGTTTAAAATATTAATGGGCTGTTCACAAATACGCGTAACGCGAATACAACGAATCGTTTATCGTAGTGGAACATTATTTGAAAATTCTTAATTGCACGTGCGTGTTATGAAATCATTTTTACCTAAACCCTCTTATTCAGATATCTGTACTGTGAACACAGTAGCGGAGTTAACGAGTTTCATCCCCGACGCACCAAAGTTTCGACGCCATTCATGGACGATCCAAACATGCCTCCATTTACATTTCGAGGGCGATCAATCTAGCGATTTCCGTTTTTTTTCCTACTGGCCACCAATTTCGAATTGAGTGGAGCCTAGTGGAATGTAAAATTACGGAAAATCGTTGGGATTGAGTAAGACAACATTTTGGAAACTCCATTCTAAATTAACCGTTGAAAAGTGATGCGATATTTAACATATATAATATCGTATTTACGGAGCACAACACTATGCGTTTATTACTCTGTAGCAATTTTTAACGTAATAGTGACTGTAGTTACGAGACGTTAATCGTGGCTCTTTCAAAGTTAATGTAAATCGTGCTCGAATGCAAATGGACGGAAATTCGGTGGAAATATTTTCATAGAGACGGAAGAGAATATAAATGGCGGAAGTCTGCGCGTTGGTGAAAATAAAGGACAGAAGTTGGATTGAATTCGAGGAGGGTGTTGGGCGGAGCAGGTCTGGGCTAACGATTATAATTAAATCAACAGTCGCCGCCCACGACTCCATAACGGATCTCTGTTTCGTGCCACGGTAATATTTCCTTTCAGATAGTTTCTACAGACCGAGTTATTAATAGAGATAAGCAAACCTTAAATAAATTCTCCTGTTTAGTTTTCACCCCTTTGTTTCAGAAGTCCTTATCCTTTTTACACATTTCAGTGCAATGCGATTAAAAAAATTCGAAGCATTCAACAAAGTATAAAGAAAATAGTAAACGCAACAATTATAGTATGTACAAATCCAAATTGTTCTTGGAAGTTTAACAGACGTTAAACCTACCCACTTAAAAGTCTCGGGACACCAGCTGTTTTTAATTAAACTCTAGTATCTATTTGGTGTAAATTATGAACTTTGAACTTCATTTACTATACCATCACCACACCTCAGTCCTATCAAATAAGTAATCCAGGATGAACTAGAATAGACAGGTTAAAAAAGTTCCAGAACAATTAATTTTAGGTGAAACAGATTTTATTAGCACAAGTCAGAGTTTTTTTTTATTTAAGATTTTAAGTCGCATAACAACTAAGGTCATGAGCGACTTTAAAAATTAACAATTTTTGCATTGTGCAATGAGGTTTAGGCACGCAAACAAACTTAAGTGATTTTCACCTCTTTTAATAACGTAATTATGTTTCTAATATTTTCACCCGAGTTCACTATTTCATAAACGTTATTTTTTAACTCGGTATTATTTGATGCTTTCAACGAGATGATTGCAGTCAAAAGGAATGCGTAATAATTCGCATTTAGGTGTTCCTGAAATCCTCCAAGGGTAATGAAATCAATTTGAAAACATAGAGCAAACAAAACGAATTTCTCTAAACAGAAATATAGTCAGGGTTGAGGACCACGTTTACCCGCATTTCGATCTTATTTCTGTGAATGCGAGACAAGCATGATCTTTGCATTTCACATTTTGTTCCTTACGGTCGTTAATTAAGGAGATCCAGTTGGCATTTTTAAGAACCATTGTGTACCATTTAAAGCTTCTCCCTGCACCGAACGAAATGTCAATGTTTGACCTTATATATCCGTGGTACGCTTCGGAACCCTCTGTGATTAAATTCACTAGTAATGTCGCACGAGTGTACGTTACAACGTTCATCCAAGGGCGTAGTTTGAAAAAAGTTGACCTGCTAACATTTTCGAAACGAACGTCTTCTCCCCGAACAGTAGGTAGCACTCTTTCGCGCGGTTTAAAATACCATTACTCTTGCGCAGTTCCGAATGGCTCCAATATTGCTTGAGGATTATACGACTATTGTTTATGTTGACCGTCGGTTGCCCAAGTATTTGCACCTTGAATTAGCAAGTCTTGTTGAAATGAGTTTTATGCCAGTTCGGTAAAACACTAGTGTGGTCTGGTTTATTAGGCCATGTGCAAATAGGTGTTATCGAACTTGCATTATGTACAAAATATAATGCGATACGAACTGGTAGATAGGGTAAAATCGGGTACTTGTATAGAAATTCCGAGAAATCTTATTTTCCTGTGAGCCAAACAGTTTTTTCAAAGAAGGTCTCACATTTTCTGAGTGTCTAAGGTTCAATTAAGATTTCTAGCGGTGTCCAAAGTTTATTTTGTTAGCAGGAAAAATACATTAGGTTTTGCCTCACTTTTCCCGTACACCAGAATTTCACACACAATTGCTTTTCAATTTCCCTCGGTGTGCAACGCAGATGACTTTTTTTTGGGGAAACTATTACAGAGAATGAGAATACTATTTCCGGTATCTTATTGTTAGAATTAAAATGTTCGAATGAAAAGTAAGAATTGTGCAATATTTACTGGATAAAAACTTTTTTTTTTTATTTCCTAAATTCAATTCTGCTATCCCGTGATCGTATTTTCATTAAAGGTGCGAATTAGCAATGAAGCAAGAAAATGTTTAGAAAATAAGAAACTTTCCAGGGTGCTTAAAATTACGTTTAAAGGCGATTCAACGGCCCATTTAAAACTTTTTCCACGGGACGCGACAGGGTGGAATTACGTAACGGAGAGAACGATAAAAGAAGCAACGTGCACCTTCGAAAATCTAATGGCTCTTCAGACGGTCCAAGCGCAATTAAAAGTTGCGGTCCAAACTAACTAAACCAGTCGGAGTTTGATTTAAACGTTTCCGATTCCCCCTTCCTCTTCTACGTGACGGCGTTTAATTGCATTTAAATGGGTGGCGGAAGAGCCCCGCGAGTGTCTTCATGCTAAATCTAACGGAAACCCGATGCGAAGAGAGCAGACACAAACGGAATATTCGTTAATCGTGATCGAGTTAAAGATCTTAATTGACCGGAGAAGAATTACGAAACGATAATCGCCTCGTCCTTTTTATGGTGTCCAAATACATCAAACGTTTCTACATTATTCTGTTTCCTCTTCGGCACGTTGCGAGAGCTGCATGGATTTAAAATTACATCATTGAAGACTAGAACATATCCAAGTTGCACGAAAATCCGAAATTTCACTCCAAAAAGTGTCCTATTTCGCGTGGAATGACCTTCTTTTATTCTAAAATCTTTTAAAAACCCTCGTCTCAGTTACTCTCTCTTACAGTTCCAAATCAGAATCGTAACAATACCTACATAAATGGGATCCGTCACGAACATAAGAGTCTTATTAAAGTATCTCTGGTAGTAATACTTTGCGTGTACTTATCCATTATATTATTATAAATCGGGGAGCAATAGGTGAACTTACAATTTGACCACACTATCGTCACAACGTAAAGAAACTATTGCGTTATAAACAAATTTTTCCTCCATTGAAATATTTTTTGTCGGTAGTAGACGCACAAGTTTTGCAGAGATTCTTCGAAATACAATATAGAGTGTGTTTCAGAAGTATAGACACAAATTTATCTCATTTAATAGAACTCCTGAAAATAAATTACAAACTTACGAAAATTCACCGTCGATCATAAATTCTAGAGGCATAAATGTGGAGAGCTTGCATTGTTAACAATTAATTGGTGCGCTCAGACTGAATATCTAATAAATATAAAATAATAAATAGTTATCGATCAGTTTTTGTATTCAGTTTCAATAACACAGTAATTTGCATCGAGTATTTGCAGTTTTCCGAGCGATTGCGCATGCATCTTTCTCATTATTTCATTTATTTACAACGATATACCTTGTGTTTTCGCAGTATCTGCGTTAATTCCAAATGTAAATACAGATATAACGAATACACGTGTCGTACATGAACGTGGAATTTTGGAACTTCGTTCCATAAAATTAAATACCGCAAGAACGAGTAGTTCGCTGATTTTTGTTCATAGAAACTTTTTGTCAAGCTTGTGCTTATAGTTGTGAAACATTTTCCATACGTCCTGTATGTATTCCGCAACGACACTGCTCATTCTCATTCGCTAACGATATCTCTTATGAATGCTTCGGATTTTAAAAGATCTGTCACTTCTCCACCTACATAATGTATCGCTGGCAAGCGGCTTTGGCTTTGAAGCGAAAAGAAGGCAACATGTGAACAGGGCGTACAGATGTGAAAATGAAAATACCGGTCCCTCGTCTCCTTTCCTTACTCGATTCGACGAAGCGAGAAATAACTGCAAATACCGTTCGGGGATTACGTAATTACCGCGACACACTTATACCACGCACAACTCTCTATTCGCAGGGTGTAGTAGCCGTGTCTCTTCTTGTCTACACATGCTACTTGCTTTTGTAACGGATAGCTCTGTAACGTGTACGCACACACTCGATAACGTTAAGACGAGGGCGGGAAGGAGAGACTTTGGCCGGTCCCTTCGCAAAGCATGGACCCGCTCCACTCGACACGTTCACCAACAGGGGGAATTGAAAATCTGTCTGGCAATCCGGATGGCTTATCCTGGCCTAACCCCCTCTTTTCTGTATCCTTCTCTGCCTACCATGCTACCCTGTCTTCCCTTTTAAATCCCTCGTTTACCTCTTGCAGATAATTATTGCTAATTGTACTTCACTCGCGAGTTAGAAGAAAGGGACGAATTACTGCCATGAATTCGCATCGCGAATGCGAAACCTTTCATCGATTGCGCTAAAGACAGTTTTGCGAAGCAAGCTACTTTTTATTTCTGAATATGTGCCTAGTGATTGTATCGGGAAAGCAACAGGGGCGAACGTAGCCGGCGCTCTAACGTTTCTTCTCCCTTTAAAGTCTCCCCGCTTAAAAGTATTTTAAATCGTTCCAAGTGCATCTAACTTAATTTCGACAGAGAACATCAAACGTTCATAACCCGAGTTATGTAGCATCAGAAAGAAGAGCTCTGGATATTTTATT
Source organism: Andrena marginata (assembly GCA_963932335.1). Lineage (NCBI taxonomy): Eukaryota > Metazoa > Arthropoda > Insecta > Hymenoptera > Andrenidae > Andrena > Andrena marginata. The sequence goes on along the minus strand of OZ010664.1, from coordinate 1,639,862 downwards.
TTCATTCGAATGCAGCTTCGCAGTCAACCGAGAGACTAATAATCGTCGCGTAAATAAATATAACTGCATAATTCAACGTCGCGAATTACCCGGGCGAAATTGACGTTTAGAATGCAATTTAACAAAAGAAACATCGCGATTAATTTCTTATGTGTTTAATGCGTTTATCGTGCCACGTTGCGATGCTGTACACGTCAACTGTGTGCATAGAAGGTTGCCTGTGATCGAAACAACACGGTGGTCGTTCATTTAATTATATCGCTGGCGTAAGTGTATCCGCGCTGTGAGTATATTACATTCAGTCGATCGCGCGTGCCCATTAGTTTGTGTGGTCACGGAGTATTTACTGACACAATAATTATCGCGATTGACGAGGCAAGCCGCACGAGCAGTCAGACCGCAGAGCAAATTCTAGGGACGTTGAGTAGTGTTACGTGGCAGCAACTCTCACCCCCTTCGCCATCTCCCCTCCTATCAGCTATTTCTTGCCCCTAGGTTTCCGTGACGATTTAAATACCATTTATATGTACCTACGCGGGGCTTGCCGAGACCGTACCGAATACGCAACGACGACGTGTTTCGATTTATGCGTGCAACGTGCATTCGACGAGTGAAGCCCCAGTCGACAGAGTCTCTCTTACTATTTATAACGATTTTCCACCGTCGTTACTAAATTTAATGGTATTATTAGCCGCGCAATGATTTTCTACGTAGAATATAGATTATAAAATTGAGGGGCCCAGTGGAAGACAGGCACACGCCACTGTTTTATGATTTTAGGGGAAAGCAAGTTGGAGGATAAATTCTTTTTATGGGAAATGTGGCACGGAATTGTAATTATTTGTAACGATACTTGAATTAGCTGGTGCATGACAACTATTATCAAACTATTATCAACAACGAGTCGAGTGGCGTTGGCCCATTTTCTACTACGCATTTGTTTTTACTCAGTGCGAGAGAAATTTAATATGATTCTGCTCGGTGGAACGTACGTGCCATTATATTAGGAGCCGATGGAATTATAATACACCACGTTACAGGAAGGAATTAATGGTACAAAGAAACGAGAACGTTATGTGATAGATACGCTGTATGTATACTATACATCTACAAGAAGAAATGTTCAACTAAGGTGTATCGATGGGCAGAACTCAGTTAATTCGATTAACCTGAAGTAAAACTGTTTGATCGGTATTATGTAACCGGATGGTATCTCGCGGGCTGTTTGCATAAGGGAAGCGCGTTGACGGGTGGAGCTACTTTTTTTCCAAGATAAATACATTCAGTTATTAAACGATCAGAATATACATATACTTTTCTTCGCTACTCAATGATTAAGAATCGTGGTTGACGTTGTGTCTCGCTGCGTTAATTTTTCGAACGCACAGTAGGATATCTACTGGAAAAATATAATGCATTCTACGCAACATTTACGTACTTGCGTGGCAAATTTCATTCTACATTTCTTACGTATTTTTGTACAAGGAATCGACCGGTTTGCGATTATGCCTTCTTTTTGGCACGCCCAATGCCCTGTATGAATTAGGAAGCAGTGGAACCGATGAACATACTCGTGCATTCGACGTATCTGTGCGCCCAGCACTCTCTTTTATTCGACGTCGCTAGCAATCTGATCGCATATTGGAATACGTATTTTAATTGAAACACGATTGCCGATAATTACCAGCCTTCTGTTTACGCATACGATACGGACAGGCGACTGATTCTGAAGAAAGTTCCCATATAAAGTGTCAAGTGTTTGGGGACCTATCGGCCCTGATAATGGGTAGCGATGAAGGATTTTGTAAGATTCATTAGGACCGAGGGCGGGACAATGGTCACGTGTCGTCGGGAAACACTGAGCTGTTACGCTTCTAACTCTCGTTTCGGCGATGAGAAGCAACGAGCTATTGGAGTCTCGATTAAGTAATGGAATACTTGAAGATGTAAGAGGTTCTCTAATTTAGTTCCTTTTATAAACAAGGCACACCCGCCAGACACGTATACGCTTATAAAAGAAAAAAGTAATTGCAAAAAGTTCGGTAGTGACCATGATTGAAGGGCTACGTACACGTTGAGATCTGTATCGATATATGCATTCGTACGGATCGCGATATATGTCTGAGATTTGTGTCAAGTGTCAAACAACGCATATCGAGATGGAATGATGAGACACCAGTGCAGTTTAAATAAATAAATATTAATAAATAGTATATTTATTAATATTGTTATTAGGGAGGTGCGGGTGGGCTGATATTAGGTACCTGATGTTTAGGGTCGGTCGCCAAAAAATTCGGGCGGGATCGATTTCGAAGCCTGTGGGTATCGTGCCACAAGTAAATGATCGAGATTTTGAAAGTTTCGAATAGGTATTCGTGACTCGATTCGGGATCCCGTTTGGAATGGATCGTTTCACGTGCATAACAGAATCCTTGGCGAATTCGGTTTCCTTAGGTAGCTGACTTCTCAGCAGTGATGTGCAAAATTTTTATTTACACAAGTACTTAAAATGGATGAAAAAAGATGAAACAGGTTTTATCCCAAGAAAAGTGAATTTTTAACGAATTGATTACATTTTATTCAACAGAGAAAATATTTATATGCGAGAAACTATCCGGCTTTACTTTTGCATAAGGTTCCTAGTTTTATCTGTATCTTTATGTACACTTAATAGGTTCATTGTATATAATAATACTGTAGACGTTTCGTAATAATGAAAGTATACAACAGACAGAATAATAGAAGCATTAATTGCAATAAACTATTAGTTCCAGTCATTGTCATAGCAATATGTTTACAAATATAACAATGGAAGCAATACAAAAATATAATATATAATATGATGTACCCGTGACTTCTGGTACTCAAGTCTTGAATCGGGATGAGTTACTTTCGGGACGAATCAGCTTATCAGCTTTTTGGCAGGCTGCAGCAGAAAGCAGAAGGTATACAATATTTTAAACACTCTCCAGTATTGATAATATTTATTCCTATTTTATTTAGCTATATATTATACTTTTACTTTCTTTGCATTGTTATATTTTTACATATAATACTGTGATAACAAATGAAACTAATAGTTCATCATAATCGACTTCTTCTTATCCATTTGCTAGGAAAGCTAGGAAAACGGAGGGAATTGCTCTATTAATAATATTTTCAAATACTGCTAAATTAAAAATATGACTCGTATTTTCTACTTAGATAAAGGCAGGAACCTTATTCGAAAGTAAAGATAAAATAATTTATATTTAATATGAATCTAAAATTAACTAAAAATTTTGTTTCTTTGTACGAAGATTGTGTTACTCAAAATTTTTATATAGATAAAGAATTTGCATATTTCTGTCGTGTACTTGATTGTCTGAAAAAATCTGGGTCAGTCAAGAGGAACAAGAATCCGACTACTAATGGGAAACCACTTCAAACCAGATGCCACATCAAGTCTCGCTTTTCGGTATCCGAAACTTTCAGGATCCTGAGCATTCAATTTCGGGATTTGTCGCGGCTCGACCTAAACTTGTGATCTCAGGTACCAGCACGCCTCTAATGATAGAAGAATGCAAGAAAAAATATTCTCGCAGCATATTGATCCCTTCATACCGTTCAAATTACATATAAAATATTTTTTCTTCCACCATAATTGAAAGAGATATTTAGGTGGACTTATTTAAATGAACCAACCCTGTATAATTATTAGTGGGTATCTATAGCAATAATGGTTAAATCTAATCAATCGACTAATACACAGTGGCGCACTCAGGATTTAATCTTGGGGGAGGCGAGCTGAACGGATAAAAATACTTTCAATGCAAATTCAATAAAATGCATTAGGTGATTATGAACATTTATTTGAAGAATAAAATCCAGTTTCCTTTTCTGTTTAGAAAGCTCTTGAATTACTTCAGACGTGGTTACATTAATCTCGTTTTTCCTTTTTCTTTGGGGGTGCCAGGGGGTGCACCTTGCCCCCTCCCCCTCTGGCTGCGCCACTGCTAATACAGTAAATTCGCATACGCAAAGGGTCACATAGGAACAGAAAGTAAATTTTTATTAAAAAGTATAATCTATCTCACGACTTTGTCTTTGCTTCCGACGAGACACGCGATGGCAAATCTGATTTGCGTCTTTACAGCGCCCCCCTCCCCCCGATCTCCCACTGTAAAAGTAGAGCATTTTGGAAAGTCTGACGAGTACCAACTTTTGAACCAAAAATGGCTGTGCGCGTTCAAAAACATGCATGCGGCGCACGTTTACATAAGGTGGAATCCATCGTTATACAATTTTTAAACATCAGCCTTAATTTTTTCGTATTCTGTAGCGAAGGCTTCTAAGGGGAATTTCTATGCACGAGAGGCTGTGTAAAATTTGAAGAAAAAAAAATGGAATATCTAATTTAGAGTAAGCTTAGTACAATGTTTACAAAGTACTCTTTATACTCGCGTGAAGATAATTTAGCATTAACGTGACTGCCCCTCCGTTTATTTAATTAGTTAAACCGTATTTTTGAGTGACTCGATTGATGACTTTGCCCTATCAAATTTGCAACGATTGTTTCATCGCGCCAGTGGAAGTTTACACGCAAAAAGTAACGTGCTTAATTACAAACTACTACTTACCGTTTCTCGAGGCGGGCTCCAGCATTGGGGGGAATTGCGACCACTGTGACTGCTGGTGGTCGATTTCGACACTGAATGTAGATTGTGAGTGGTGATATTGAGAGATGTCACCGGATCGTCTTCCGTCGTCTCGATATCTACCTCGTCGTCAGAGTTGTCCTCATTGTTCGTTGGAGAGGTGAACGGCGGTTCTTGTGTCACTGGTTCGACCACTGGTGGTCCACGAATCACAGGGCGAAAGGCAGATTGATGTAAGGATGGACTGACTGTTGGTATCAGTGGTTCCGTGGGACTGGAACCGCTTATGGGTGGTGGTAGAGGTCCTAGACAATCAATTGACCATTTGTTGTAACCTTCTTCCGCAAATGTCTGTAAGTTCTAGCGCAGTGTTAAATACATAGAACTGTATAGGATAAAATGCAAGTAGGTATAATTGTTGACATGGACAATATGTTCACGTTATTATTCAAAGGTTTTCACTTTGTCTGATTAAATGTCATAAAAAAGTTCGTTAAGATAGTTGCGTTGGTTTTGCCTTTTTCAGTAGTTTCTTTACAGTATTTTTTCATTTCACTTGTTATTCAATTTTATTTGTTAAATGGTATAGAATGCAAATATTAAGGAAAGTAATTTTACGATTGTTTAGATCATAAATATGAAAAATAATTACAGGCTACAATTGTTGGAAAATGTTATTTTCGAAAACACTGCACGATATATTTGTGAATGAAATTTCGTTTAAAATTGATGTTACTATATGAAGCACTGAGAAACGCGGATTAGATATTGTACATACCTAAACTGTTATAGTAATCTAGGTTGTAATGAACATGAAACATTAACTAACGATATTTGTTGCGAGCAACGGTTAAGCTAATCCTCTGAATAGCTTGTCCATTTATGGCTTTAATTTGTTACCAGTATTGATGCTGTAACTTTTGCACACCACTTGGATTAATAACCACCTGCAGCGCAGAGAGATTTCGTCTACTATTAGTTAAATAATCATTTCTGCTGATTAACGTCAGCCGCAAACATAATTTAAAATCGCGATATCAATCAGTAATGGACGGAAATTATGCTGTATTTTGGGGAATAGATTGGATATCAGCGCATCAGTGGCTGAAAATGTAAATACTTTCCATCAGCTGAGAAGTCGTTAACCTTTGTGATCGCAGGTGATTATAGAAAAAATAAGTGCTAAAGCAAGGTGCGAAGATATGGGAAAATAAATCGAGGAACTAGTGAATATAAAGTGTGAAAGATTTAAGAGATGAGTAAAAGTGTGTGAGCGCAAATTAAAGTGGAAATGGACAGAATCTGTCATCAACTAAAGGGGCGGTTATTTTTTCCGTTCACCAAAATTCCTACAATATTAATTTCTTGGTTAACAACCCGAAATAAAGCTATACCGCATACGTCATTTTTCGTTCATTGTCAGAATGGCTTGCTGAACAGGTAGGAAAAGTCTGTTGAATACATCGCGGAATATCCTGTATATTTCACGCTATAAAATATTGATTATACGAATATTAGCAGTTTTTAAAATACAGTATTCTCCGGATTAGTGTCCCCGAGCCACCACTTATTTTGTGAACGCAGCGCGAGTGAGTTCGGTACACCACTAAATGACAGCCAACTCGAGCGAACTTCGCCTGACACGCTAATGACAAATGCGCTGCCAAATGTCATAATAGTATCTATACCTAAGTAGCTTATGATTTAATGTCACTTTACTATATATTCTCTCTACAGCTGCACCCAAAGTAATTACGAAACAATTTTCAAAGTCTTCACACGGACATGTGAATGTTATGGCATTATAATATATCTGCGCTAATGACAAATGCGCTGCCAAATGTCATAATAGTATCTATACCTAAGTAGCTTATGATTTAATGTCACTTTACTTATGTATTCTCTGTACAGCTGCACCCAAAGTAATTACGAAACAGTTTTCAAAGTCTTCACACGGACATGTGAATGTTATAGCATTATAATATATCGGCGCTAATGACAAATGCGCTGCCAAATGTCAAAATAGTATCTATACCTAAGTAGCTTATGATTTAATGTCACTTTACTGATGTATTCTCTGTACAGCTGCACCCAAAGTAATTACGAAACAATTTTCAAAGTCTTCACACGGACATGTTAATGTTATAACACTATAATATATCTGCTTCTAATGCTATAATTTAAATCCTGTCACTTTCAGTTGAGCCATCGAGCTGCCTTCCGAATCGATCGTCCTAGTTTCGCGCCTCACACAATTCGAAGCAACGAATCACGCGGGGAAGTAGAATATCTGTCGCAGTTATTGTTGAATTAAACTCACCAGGAAACAGAACTGGTCCTCTCTTGGCTAGCCAGGGCAGGGCATACGGCGGGAAAGGGAAGCCAGGTGTTTTGGCTGCGGCGGCGGCAGCGGCTTGTTGATGCTGGTGCCAGACATAGTCCATGACGAGGCTCCTTGACAAAGGCAGCGGCAGCTCTGGGAACGGAGGTACCCGCGGGTGGGTGGTCGACGAGACTAGGGCGGGTATTTGGGCCGTCGGGGACGATCTCGGCTGTTTCGCAGGACTAGGCGATTCTCTCGATGTCGAATTGTTAAGTAATCGCTTCCTAGTGCCGCCATTGAACATCGCCTTCACATCCTCCCAGGCGTGGACCACTTCGTCCGGCAGGCTGCCAGACAGCTTCATGTGACGCCGCCAGGAATTAAAGTTCGCCGCGTCCGGTTGAACGTATTTATCCGACGGGCCGATTCTGTGCGAGTGGAAGATAAACTTGTTCGGGGAGAAAAACAGGCCGCAGTACGTGCACTTTATGCACTTGGCGCGCGAACTGTTGTAGCGTGCTGGGAGGAAGGCGCCTCGGCATCCCCAGGCGCATTCGTGGTGGACAGAAAATGCGAAATCTTCCGGTAATCTTTAAAGAAACGATAGCTCGATCAATATCATTGTGTCTTCGTTACTATTCAAGGTTAACGACGTACACTCGGCCGCAATTAACGCTCGCCCGGTGGTCCGATTTCACCCGTTCCACATATCAAATTACGTACGTCATGTGCCTATGCGATTAGTATAATTTTTTCAAACCCACTAGAATTTCTATGTACGAATGGAAATATAACTATAACAGTATAGTTTCGAGATAACGTAATAGTAAAAACAGGTTGGTACCTACTGCCTATAAAGATAAGTTTGGGGAAGTATTCGATGGAAGCTGACCAACCTGGGCGGTGCATTGTCGCCGAGGAACGATTTGCAGAGACGCTCGGCTTCCCTTCGCGTAATCATGCCGCATCTCCTGGAGGAAACAGGCATAGCGCCGGCGCGACGGAGGATCTCTAATTGGACGGGGGTGCATTGTACGCAGGTGATGCCCAATGCTACTCTGCGATTGTGGATCTCGTTGTAACTGAACTGTTTCAGCAACGTGTTGCTGATTTGCGCCAAACAGAGCCTCTCCTGTCCTTCGATCACGAGAGACACGATGTGAATCCCGTAGAGAGAAACGGTGCTCACCTGCAACTCCTACGGGTTTAGATTCGCAATGCAGTTCTTGAACCGTGAGTTTTATATTAGGCTTAACTCTTCGATCTATTATATTTCAGATTCAAAACTGAAATGTGAAATTTAAAACTTATTCCCTTCCTTATGAACTTCTAATTGGTAGAACAGATGCGCAGGATGTTTTATAATATAGAGGTGTAAGTACCTAATGAAGAAAGTTTGTATAAACCTGTGTCCTATCTGTCTTTCTGCTTCGCGTTATATAGATGCTTCTGTGTTTCGATAATTCTTGTTATACCCTGAGTTAAGGGGGTGGAAGGGTATTTCGGGGTGAAAAATTTGAATTTCTTTCGATTGGATATGATAGCCACAAGTCTTAGAAGTATTTTAATACAGATTTCATTGCAGAATTCGAAAAATTGCGAGATTTATAGCGTAAAAAGTAACGGGCGGGCTAATGCAGGTAAACGCGCCGCGGCAGCCTTTAAAGCCGTTTTTCTTAAAACTATGTTTCTCAAGGCGGTGAACATCGTAAGTCGAGAACGGATGGATGTTTTTTGTTGAAATTTGAACTGAACCTACGAAACACTTTTCTTCACAATGTGGCACTCGCTCAATAAGATCACGTAACTTTAACAACATTTATCACTGGATTACTTCAGTGATGCTTCCTTCAAAGTTGATATTTGTTGTATAACTCCGTGAAATTTTATTACAATTGTTCGACCGAGTTCCACATTGTGGAGAAGAGTGTTTTGTAGGTTGAGTTAAAATTTAAATTAAAAATATTAATTCGTTCTCGACTTATGATGTTCACCTTTTTACACGTGTATTACGCAGCGCCCACTTTGACGCTTTGTAAATCCTTTGATTTTTAATATTCTTCAGGTTTCCTGGTCTTAAAATGCGCATTATATCCACAATAAAGTATTCGGTATAAATGAGATTTTATTTGTCATTTTTGGCATTGTTACTTGGGTTATTCTTTCTGACAAAGGAAGATCCCGAAGCCGGAAATTCAAAAAATTCTGAAACCTTGTGGATATGTAGGGGATTTTTGTTTGCTGCCCAAAGTCACACTAAAGGGGTGAAATTAACCCCTGAAGATTCGGTTATTCTTCGATTTTATTTTGTAAGTCGTAATTTGCGATAGATAGAGAAAAAGTTTCGAGACAAAAGTTACTTCTCTTAATTAGATCTATCCAATTTTTTCTAATTATTTAAACAACTGATACAACTTTTACCATTTGATAAATATGATTAAAAGAAGTAAATTTGTCTTGAAACGTTTTCTCTATCTCTCACAGATTGCAAGTTACAAAATAAAATCGAAAAATAGTCGATTCTTCAGGGATTAATTTCACCCCCTTAGAGTGAATTTGGGCAGCAAATAAAAATCGCGTTGTAATCAGGAGGATATCCCCTACATATCCACAATGTTTCAGAACTTTTTGAATTTCCGGGTTCGGGATCTTCCTTTGTCAAATATATATATAATAATCACCACGAGGAAATCCAGTATTCCTCTATCCGAAATTTCAAATGCTGGAGGTTGTACTGTAAAGTGGAAATGCAATTCTTCCTTAGTTACATGCAATGTCCTGTGTGCATTTCTTTTTACTAACACTATCCGCGATGTCTGATAGCGTTATTATTATAAACGTGTTTATTGTAAATTAATCGGTGGTATTCGATCCATTATAATAATAGTAGTAATATGATACCTGATTGGATTTCGAATGCGACTGTGGCTGTGGCGACTGTGCCGATTTTTGGGGCGTGGTTATCGACGGCATCGATAATACCGCCGGCCCCTCCATCCTAGAAAAAAGATAAAAAAAAGAAGAAAGAATAAATTGTTATATGTTCTACCAATTTGTAAAATGTTTAATAAAGCATCACTTTCGTCGGCATTTACAAGCGCTACTGAAACGATGACTATGTATAAATTTTACTTTTCTCGTAACAGCGTAAAACGCGATGAAACATGCGTTATTGAGCGATATGCTCCGTCCTCCCCGATCTACACTCCTCCCACCCTCGTTGTAATTATATTTATTACACTTTATCGATCACTTGATATTGCGAACGAATCAGCTATCAGGTGTCATTAAACGTTCGCTCGCATTTAGTTCAATTAAATCGCATCATCCGATTTTTATAGACATTTGCCAGTTTGTGGTCAATTAAGGATGATCACTGCCGACTGACCTCATTGATCCATGCCATATCGATCAGCTTTCGGCAATGCGGTGCTGTAGCAGCGCGAAGATTTCAAGTGTGATTAAAGGAAGATTCTCGTCTAACAACCCCGAAAGTAACTAGTGCTTAAGAATTTTTTTTTTAAATAACTGTTGGCCATATTGGATTAAACGCCTTTGGGATATAAGGAGGCATCTTTAAACTTGCAGAAAATATTTTTTTTATGTCGATCCTTCTTATTATTTAGTAATTATTGTGGAATCTTTTCCACCTCTTCGACGTTGTAACTCCTGTTGGCAAGATGTGTAGCATCTATCACAGTCATCTGATTACAAAAAAATAGAAGTTTCCTAAAGTTAGATAGTCTACGCTGGGATTGGTCCACTTTAAACAAAAAAAAATAAAAAAATTGAAAGAGTTATAGCGTTTGAAAGAAGAAGTAAGTCTTTTCCTTAGACAAATTTTTCATATTATTCTTTGCATCGACGAAAAAAGCATTATAATTTGAAAGTAAAATTATAATTTTACGTCCAGTCCCAGCGTAAATTATTTAACTTTAATTTTATTCTTTTGCAATCAGATGACTGACAGGTGCTACACCTGACTTCAACAGCGTCGAAGAGGTTAACATGATTACACAATAAGAAGGATCGACATAAAAATAATAAATTCTACAAGTTTAAAGATGCCTCCTTATATCCCAAAAGAGTTTAATGCAATATTAACAATAGTTTTTTAAACAAAAAATCATAAACACGAATGTATTGTTCAAAGCCTGGCAAAGCCTGACTTACTCAATCAGTAACAAAGAGCTAAAGTCATCAACTTTCACCGAACACTTACGTATATACAGATGCAAACGCCTTTCACAAAATATAGGGCATTAGCGCCTCTGTCACCCTGATTAGCCTAATTTTATTTCTCTAATATTTAATTCATCTACTTAGTCAGCGAGGGACTGTTACAACCAGCGAATGTATTTTTGAAGGATTGCAAACGCATAAGGGATTATACATACATACTATTTAGTTTGGATCGTCCACGTGGCGAGGATTAACCGTCGGGTAGTAAACGAGAGTGAGCAAGCGAGTTTGTTTTCAAGTTTTATCACAGAGTTGCTTCGTTAGCAAGGTAACTTACAGATAGAATTAAAGAGTATTTTTTAAAGCACTTTAACCTTCTTCTACTCGGGGTAAATAGGAAATAGAGGACTAAACTTTCGGAGTATATTCTACTCGTGGAAACTTCAACGCCTGGAAACACTTATTTTTCAGATCGATTTTGGGATTAGAATCGATCACTTTGTGCAACAGCGTCTGGCAAAAATACCTAACAAGTTTGGAGTTATTTCTATTACATAATTCTTTAGTAGTTATACTTTTATTTTTCATAATCTAATTAATTATACTTGATGAGACGACTCAGGAAATATAAACTAAACGGCTTCGCATGATCGATGCAAACGACACTCGTACCATGCGATTGGCCCTCGCATGCAAGGTCAGGCGGAAATCATTATGTGTGCTAAAAATGAAAGAAACAAATTTTATTGGAAAATTTTCTACCTGCCAATGTTTTAAGTATTTTAATGCAATTTCCTTTGTTAACTGTTTCCTACGATAAATATCTTTTTCACACAACAATTTCCGACATAAACAGGGCGCGCAGTTTACGTTACGTTACGAAAATCACTTTCGTTACCTGAACAAATATTAGATCGTTAAAATATAATTGGCCGATATGTTTTCCGCGTTGGTTCCTACAGAAATTTTCAAAATACCTGCCAAATTCTTGAAAAGCGCAAAGTTGACCGTCGTCGCATTGCTGAGTGTTTTCACCGTTAAAAGGCGGTGTACGTAATTGAAGGAGTGAAAATCGATTGATGCCATGACCTGGCAAATGTGATGGATATGGAAATAGATATGTATATATTTCGTATTCTACTGGTGTAGTTTCTGGTGCGAATATCTCTATTATGCTCTTCAGATCGCTACTACACCCGCCTTCTGATTAGGAAGAAGCAACATTTTTCCGCCTAAAGCATCCAGAGCTACGAATTCTATCAACCGTTTCCCAGTCTCGCAGAGGTGCAGAGGGCGAATGGGGAACCAGGAAGAAGCGAGAAAAAAGATCGAGCAGGAAAGAAGTGAGCAGAACGTCGACGAGCGTCGGCTCCCTCATCGTCTTACATTAGTCGAAGCGGTGAAGATTCTCGCTGGGAAACGGGGGATGGAGTACTAATAAGTGTACCGAGCGAACTGGCTACAAACTCCTTCCATTAGTTTAACGCGGCCCGAAGATTTCATTGAGATTGTGAATTTTTCATGGAAGAACGTCGGGGATACGAGGAAGGAGGAGAACAGCGAAATAAAAACTAGCGGGCGGGAAAGAGAGGGAGGCGAAGCCGAAGGCAAGGGACGGCGGAAAAAAAAAGACGATAAAAGGAGACAGACGGATTTGATTTTGTGCAGGTACGCGAGAAGGAGGGAGGGAGGTCGATAGATAGACTAACAAAGAGAGAGAGAGAAAATGCAAAAGGGATGGAAGGAGAGACCGAAGCAACCCTCGGTGTTGATTTTAATTGAAAACGCCTCCATGAAGGTATACTCTGTATACCGTTCGCCCGGGTATGGGTGTACGTACAGCGGTGTACGTAGATAAAACTCATCTACAAGCGAGTATAGCTCTGACGTAAAGCACAGAGAGCGCTAGCGTTCCAGCAAACGTCCCCGGGGACCGTGGAACCAGGGGGTAATTCAATTTGACACCCCCCACCCACGCTTAAACAAGGCAGCACCCATCCGACCCTCCACTTTCACCCTTCCCAGCCCTCTCCTCCCTTGCCGTCTCTTTCTCTCCTTTCCCGGCCGTCTCTCTCTCTCTCTCTCTCTCTCTCTCTCTCTCTCTCTCTCTCCCCCCGCCCTCTGTCGTCCATGTTCCCATCCTCGTGCTCGCTTCGTCGCGCAAATTAAATTCTCATCCACCGTGAAACAATGCCGGTGCCCGAGCCGGAACAATCCCCTCCTCCGTACCATCCCATCCACGATCCCACCTGCAGCATCCGTCGACCATTTCCTCGAGTCACCCCCTTCCGCCTGTTACTGGATTCCGGTGGTCAGTGGTTCGACAGATCGGACTCGAATCGACCGCATTAATTACTTGCTACTTACAATTAGTGCAAACTAGAAACGGCCGCGTACGTTCCACTAATGATCGCGGTGTTTGTTCGTCTACTTACGCGGGCTTCATTAGCTAATTGAGCTCTGATAATGAAACACGGCTCACCGTTCATTGTACGGACGGGGACACGAGCGAAAAAGATCTCGGGAGCACGGGCGAGCTTCCGTGTCCCTTGAGTCCTTCAAATTCGCCCGAAGAAGCCGCTTAAACGTGTCACTTAAACAGTCCTAAATGTGGAGTTTGACGGAGAAGATGAGGCAAGACAGCAGAAATGTGGAAAGTAATAATTGAAAGGAGGAAACGCTCTTTCGTTTCTACGTAAACGGCACAGAATAAGGGCTCGTTATCCGAAACTTGGTACGGGGTGCTCCAAAAGTGGAGGTACGATCTTAATCGGTAAATATAATAGAATTCACGGAGACGGGCAATAAGGTTTTCATAAATATTAACCCTTAAGGGCTTCCTTGAGGATTGCGCCTTGTTGGGCTGAAAAGTAGGCAATTCTTCGTGAATTTTTGGAACAAAAACGGTTCGACAAATTAATTTGAGGTTTGGCAGGCTGTTTTATTGTATCTTGAACTATTGTTCTGAATTTTTGTGACAGTTATAACAAAAATTGCAGACACAGAGAGAGCGTTGAAAAATAATTGCGTGGCCCTTGCGTTTACGATAAGTACGGTAAGGGTTATCCGAAACAGAAAAGGGACAAGAGATTGTGAAGAGAATGTGGCTATGAGTGGTAGTAGATGTATTGAGAAAAATAAAAAAATTTTAAAATGGCTGCCTTTTGCAGAAGATGGAGCGCCCTGATTTGAATCTTAGAATGGTTTGCTATCTGCTTCGAATGGGATAGTATTTGGAGTAACATCCATTCTGATTCACGTCAGATCATTTTTCCTCAAGTAAGATTTCCATAGTTAAAGGTAGTTATGAGGTTTTGCTTAATTTTATGAAGCAAGCCTGTATGCCAGACGCGGTCAAAATCTTGACTAATGTCTATAAAAGCGGCGGAACGTACCTTCGCTCTCCTCAAACCTCTTCTCTAATTTATTAACTATTCGACGAATTTGTTTAATTGTAGAACGCTATTCCCGAAATTTGAATTAATATGGCTATATTAAGTTACTCTCCTGCATAATGTGCTCGAGCGATTTCAGAAGTAGTTTCACAAAAAGTTGTGATATTACCGTCACGAAAAAATACGTGAAAAGTGCAGTACAAAAAATGCAAATGAGCCTTTGTTCTCGAAGACAGCAAATGTGCGTTGGTATGAATATATTCGACTATCATACGTAGGTATTTTATACTTCTTTTATAGTATTTGTTATTTTTTTCTGAATTTTTCTATTATTATTATTATTACTACTACTACCATTAAAAAGACTATATTCTTCATTACAAGGTATGTAATGACGTACGAAAACTTCGCCGTCTATTTACTTCGTCCAGTTATCGAATAATGCACCCCGCTTCTATGAGAAACAACCATGAAACAGGGATATGGCGCAAGCAGAGTGAAACAGACAAGATACAACTTGTATGCAGCAGTGGGTAGGCGGGGACGAAGTCGCGAGGATAAGCGTACCCACGGGCTAACGGATTATTTAAATGCAAACACAATGTTGTACCGAGGCACATTGTTCCCCTCTCGGTTATTTTACAATTCAATCTGCGATCCTGGGTTGCTGGCGGCACCAGCAGGGATGGGGGCCCAGGTACGGGGTCAGGAAACACTTGTTCGTTCATTGTAACGTTGTTAAATCTCTGCGCTTCCATTATGACTACATTGTGCTCTTATTTCACGCTCTCTCTCTTTCTCCCCCCTCTCTCTCTCTCTCTCTCTCTGTCTCTACCCCTGTTTCACCACTCCCACGAACCCCACCTACGGTGCTTTTACATCCTCTATTTTTGCTGTCCTCCCCCTTTTGCTCAGTCCTTATCTTTATCCAGATTTTGCTTCTTCTCCGCGTCATTTTTCCCCGTCGACCCATCACTCTTGAAATGGCGTCCTCTTTTGTAGTGACTGTTTATTGTAATTTCGGCACGACTTGGTTCGATAAGAAAGAATGTAAATGAATTGAATTTTTCTATTAATATTCAGTGCATACGGTCTGAAAAGACCAGAGCATCTAAATATGTTACAACTGTATTTTATTCGTAATCATATTTTAATAATTACTGTTGTGCTATAATTTTGAAATATCGTAAGCCACTGTTGCAAGAGTGCCTTTCGTAAGTAGAAAATGCCTGTCTTGGGCAGACCGAGAATTTTTAAAAGGACACTAGATAGTTTGAAGTACATACGTAGGTACGAAATATGTATAGAAAGGGAAGTACGACGTATAGAACAGTAGTGTTTATCTTCGAGAAACCAATCTTTTTTGTTTTAGGTAGGGAGCAATCTTTGATAACCGTTCATAGCATCTTGACGGTTCACTTACGAGTTGCCGATAACGAGCGAATAAAAATGAAGACGACTGACAATGAGATACATGTACTTATTGTTCCGAATGACCACATACATATCCATGGATGAGTTCGAGAAAGGTAAATGTCAAAATGAAAATTTTCGAATAATTAGCATTAGTAATTTTGCAAAAACCGGATATATACTTGTGTTCTTAATTAGGCAATTTTGCAAAATTAGTTTGTTTCATTGAAATCTATGGGACTATACGTAATTGGTGCTTTGCGTATAGTTAATTGTTTTAATGTCAATAATAAATGTTGCCAGGGCACCCACAGATCTATTGGATATATATCTAGGCGTCTTAGAAATTCATGCGACGGGTGATGCGCCCCTCTCTTATGGCGAACAGGCACAGATTTTTCGCCGTACGTGTGTAATTATTCGAAACGATTCATCGACAGACACTGCATCCAGATGAATTATTCTGACCAAGCACATAGATACGACGAAGAAGGTGCCCCCTTCCTAATTAAAGAGAAAGAGTGTGTACATAGACTGTAAGAGTAATATATGTATAGCGTGAAATTGGAGGCTGCCTAGCAAGAAGCAGGTACACATTCAGAATTCGAAACTTCGACGATACCTATGATACAAAAATTAATTAAAAATTCGAAGTAGCAAATTCTTTAAGAGAAACCGTATTCTTCTGTTCACGACTTCGACAGTTGGTACAATATCACTATAGTATTGCAATTACAAACCGACTGTCAACATTTTAAATGGTAATGAACTGGTGATGGGAATGACATTGAACTGGTAATATTACAACGAAGCCATCCAAATAATTAGAATCGACACAAAAGGACTACTTTTTAAATGTTTATTGCTAGCTTGTAAAAGAACAGAGAAGTAGCAATGACATTGTTTCGCGGTTTTCGAGACGGATTAGAATCTAGGGCATTGCTTCGGTGGCACTTACGTGACACCATGGATACAGTGGACCTAGCTACAGCATTATTAAACCGCGAACAAAACCATTGCGAACATCGCGCCGCCGAGCCCAAATCAATACCTTGCTGGAGTCAAATGATAAATCCGCTTAAAAGAGAACGTGCGGCTCGCATAAGTGGAACTCATATTTTCGACACTGTAGTAGTCTAGTCAGTCCAGTGGACCCACGTCACCATTTATGTAACTCTTCTTCGCGACTCCACTTGAGGGTTAAGCCTCTTGGGGTCACTTCTCCGACTCGCTACTCACAACAGACGCGACCCCCACTTTTTTAGGCTTACACACGCATCGGCGTTTCAACTATAGACTTCACAGATTTGTGGGTGGGTGCTCTCAGATTTCCAGGCGTATAGGTGCACGATCTTCAACCCAATTTCATTAGGGTTGGTTAGAGAAAAATCCTGAAATTGGGTTTTAGACATTTGTGTGGATAATCTTTGTGAGTAAGAACCAAGTTGATATCTAATCGGGTCTAAGAGATATTAGGGAGCTGGGGGAAATATATTTTACCCATTTTCACCCCCTTGGGGATGGAATTTCCAGAAATCCGCCCTTAATGGGCGCCTACGTCATAAGAAAACGTTCCTAATTTTACGTTCCTAGGTTAAACGGTTTGAGCTGGGCGTTGATGAGTCAGTCAGTCACTCAGGACTTCTTCTTTTATACATATAAATAATTGCAGATTTTAAGCTTTTAAGGATTAAGTATAGAATTTTAATTTTGTAACGGGGATGTAGCAGACAAGTTGGGTTGATATTATTTATTATTGGAACAGTGTGTACACAAAATTTGAATTATTCTAGTCGAAAATGAAATATTGTATTCTACCTGTATTATTATAATATAGAAAGGTACTCAATTTTTAATGCCTTCAATAACATTAGTTGACAGACTACGCCCCTGAAAACGCCTCTATAACGGTGTAATTGTTGCCATTATTATACATAATATTTGTTAAATTGCAACATGGAGGAACTATTAATTATATAACAGACATTAGAAACACTAAATATTCAGCTCTTTTCACATTCACTTCCCATTCATTATTAAAGTCCACTAGTGTATAAAACTTTGCTAAACAAACTTCAACCTTGCAATGATTAAACAGCATCACTGGCAGAAGCAAATATTATTTTCACCAAAACAAGAGTTATTGCTGATAACAATTGCTTAAGTTGCGTCAGAACTTGCACCGAAGTAGATCGTGAACAAAGGTAGTCAAGTCCAGTTTCATTTTCGTTTCCCACTATTTATCAATTCGAACCTTTCCCGCGCTGGAGTTTTAAGAAGGGTAGAGGATTCAAAGGATTTACCACTATATCAGAGAAATGAATTGTCCTCTTTGTATTCATAAAAATTCACATTATCCTAAGTGAGTTGTATTTTAATCCCTCTTTAGGTACATCAAACGATGCTCGCTGCTCTGAAAACCTCCCAAGAGGATTATGTAATTTAAACAGGCCCTATCTATTATATCTCGTACTTTCATACGGCAAAGAAAATTTCTGTAGTTCTGCGCAACTTGGTATTTGCCAACTCGAAGCAGCGGGGAAACAAATGTTATGAACTTTCGCGTACACGTGAAATACGATATTATTTACACGTAAAGGGAGGGCTGATATATTTTCCGAGAGTTCAACTTTTCTTTCTGGGAAAAAGACGGCGATCGTTCGTGAGTAGCCAACCGAAAAATTACACGAACTGCCGAACTTCGGTAATTCGTGAAATTGCCCCCAGATGCTCGAAATACGGTGAAACTTTTCCAGGGGTCACCTGAGCCCCGGGGCATCGGACTTATTAATTCCCCTAAACAAAACAGGTTGTTGTTTTCAAGGTCTTTCTCGAGTTAAATCTAAAGTGATGCACGGCTAATCTCTGGACAAACAGTTTACGGTGTTTGCCTATTCGTGTACAGACAGAATCCCCCCCCTCCGTTCGACGTGAACCCTCTTGTCCCCTGGGACCAGTTTGCTTTAAGCTCGTGAAACGACTATGAACTTACTCGGGGGCATCACACGAAGTGCCCAACACCAATTTTTATAAAACTTCACGTACTTGAAGCGCAGGTAGAATTTTAACGGCGTATACGTTAAACAACTCGAATCTGTACCAGCAGAAAAAATAAATACACCCCTTCCATTCAACGTATAAGACAGATTCTCAAAGTTCTAACTATTCGATGTAATTTTGGATACTATTCGAATTGTATCTTGTCAATGAAGTTTCCGAATCCACGAGAATGAATTGGGGGAAGTATTTTGCTACCTGTGTTATCAAACTATTAGATCCTATTTATAATAAACAGTTAGGGACGACCCGAACTTGCAGGTTCAAAAAATTATTAAAGCTTCGCAATACATATCTGGGCACGTAATACTCTGTTAATTTTTGCTGCCCGAATTTACTCTAAGGGTGCAAATTCAACTCCCTTGAGACTGAATTCGAACAGCGAAAATAAATAACGTATTATGTATTTATCGAAATGCCCTCTGCTGATATTCAAAGTTTCATAATTTAGTGTATTTTTTTCAGAATTGAATGTGGCTATCGAGAGTAATACAAATCATAAGCACTAAACGATTGATTAATACTTACTAAGTATGAGATTTATTTTTATTTGTCATTTAGCGGGATAAAGAAATATATTATGATATTCCAATATTGTAAATGTGGCTATTCAAATCAATCATACTGGATCGTTACTCGCCTATTCATGTTAAATATATACATATTGCCATGACTATTATAATATTATACCTAATATTTAATTTGAAAATAGTAATACGTTTAAAAACTTTGCCAAAGATTCTGCAGTGTACACATTCTTTCTCGCATATGTATTCCAAATCTCATTAAGAATTGGCTTCAAATCTATTATCGACTGATTAATATATTCTATCATTCGGTGGTATATAATTTTTTCATTCAGTGTTTTCCTTATTTAACTACATTCCGATAATTTGCAGTTTCCAGTTATAACTAAATACCAGTGAACGATTTCATAGTAACGGTCCATAAAAAATCTTTCTGTTTATAAACTGTTTATAAAGTCCACTTCATATTGGATTCTAATTATTACGATGTAAATTAAGACGGATAAACCTTCGAAGAGCAGTAGAAAATTATGACATTTTTCAATTTCGCTCACTTTGCAGATAAGCATATCTCCATCACAGTTTCTTTATTCTTACTTGCGAGTAACTTTTTCTTGCTATCAGTTGATAGTAATTTCAAGAGACAGATTTTGATGCACACCAAGTTTAGCGCTTAAAGTGATTTCTCTGCTTATATTTACACTATCTGCGATCATTTAAGGTTAGTAGACTGTTTTATGAACATGATACGCGATTATTAAACCACGAAAGAGGAATTGTTATCAACACGTGATTTTCATAAATGTACCTTATGCTTTCATCAAAGATTAGCGTTGGATTCTTAATTTATAATTTATATTTTTAATATAGGTACTATTGTAACATTCCGAGAAAAGACGCGTTAAAATTTATTTTCTTATTACGTTCTAAAGCACCCAAAGGGGGGCGAAGCATTGTGCGACTTTTAACCCACGTAGGTATATGTTTTACAAGTAAATGCCATCATATCTATTAGGCAAATATGAACATGTCTGTGCTACTTTACGGCCAAATACAAATTATCCAATTGGTCCCTACAATGGAAAAGCGAATGCGGGCTCTGTAAATCTAGGAAAGGTTGTAAGTGATTATGAATTACGAGACGATGGTGAAATGATCATCAATTTACAATAATAAAATTTATCCACTGGAAGACTCTTTTGTCCGAATTATTTTAGGTTGTTCCAAATACTCAGTTCATTCGTTAATAAGTAAAGATAATTGCTTTATATTCTTCACAATAATAAACGTTACATTTTTAAGTAGATAATCTAAGGGTTGCCTATTTATCTATTACCGTGCTAAAATTACGCAGCGTTGAAGAAACGCTGATAGCTACGGAGGCTTGCTTGATCGAGCACATCGTTTAGAACCTAACTAAAGCAGGGAGATATTCCCTAAATTCGCTCCCGATTAATCCCGTGCACGCGCAAGTTATCCAAAAGCCTACCAGACAAATTCAAATAAATACCTGGTAGAGCAAAGCCTCCAAGTCGCAGGGAACCTTCTCCGTCAATCACAAGTCGGTCACCAATTCCATCACGCGACAGGGGGTGCAAACCGAGTAGCCTACTCGATGGACGTTTCTTTCTGTGGTTCTGCCTTCACAATGAACGGGGGGAACTTGCCAAACCGTGGAGAAATTGAAGTTTCGTGAAACAGTGGCAACGGGCAACACCGGAAGATCAAGGAACACGTTAAGGATGACTGCGAGCGACTGTCCATATTCGGGTAACGTTTCGGTACACTTTGTGAAACTCTCCCCCTCTATCTCTCTCTCTCTCTGCGTAACGCGATAGTACAGACACGGAAAGAGAGACGGGGAAGCGACAGGGCGGAAGAGAAAGAGAGAGAGGTGAGGATTGCGAAGAACCGCCCCCGAGTATGCCACCCCTGTAACAACCAACCCCATGGCGACGATAACGGGGATGAAGGCGGAGCTTCGTTCTCTTGGTTGTCGGGGGTGGCTCGCCTCAGGGGTAACTACAAACACGTACTTACCGAACATTACGATCATACTCCAACTCGAGCCACGCACACAGGGTTACTTCGGGCCTTGTTCGTGAGCCATGCCAAACATGCATGCAAGAAAATGCCCCTTCCATCGCTCCGGCGAAACGTTTTTCAAGATTAATTTCTAACGGCGATTACGTAGCATGGACTGGAGGCATTTTAATACTACAGTGACGTAGGAACGTTGCGCGCGTATGTGGTACTATACGATATAAGATGTTATACTTTTCTAACAATAACCAATGCACAGATACCTACAGTCATTCGAAACTGTTACCTGCATTCACGCGAATACTGTTATGTTTAGAAAAAAAAATGGATCAAACGAAAGTTTTGACCGATTTTTTTTCCAGATAAAGTATTGATAAATCAAGGAAGCAATTTCAAATAGCGAACTCTGCATATTAAACTACAGTGTAATGTAGCTCTTTACAAAACACTTTATGAACCTATTCAACTTTACTCAACAACACGTCCAAATCTTAACTATCCTCGAATCCTTAGAAAATTTTGAAAAATTATTATTTTCCAGCCGTATGGTTGTTTCATTTTTTTTCTTTTTTGTTAAAATAATCTCTCCCTTAAGGTACAACTTGTTTGACTAATTGTAAATAAAAGAAGAAATTTCATAATGTATATTTTGTATTATATGTGTACGATATTCTGTAAGCATACTGAATCTGTAAAAAGAGGAACTTATTCTTATGTTCTTTAGAACATCGGGAAAACGAATTTTAGTAGCGTAAGGCACTGAAAGCAATGCTTGAAGTCTTACGTTGCTTGGCCACCAATCAAATGAAGTTTTAATTTTCCTGGCCAAGGAAGAAGTGTGAAGTACTCGGGAAATGTTGGTAGAAGTGACGTGCATCTTTTATTTCACAATGGCCACGATTCCCCTAACGAAATATCGTTTAACGAACCGCAAAGAGGCTGGTGCAGTTTATACCCCAGTTGGCCATTATGATTTCTGCCACCCCTACACGTGTAATAAATATTGTTGCGGACCCCTGCCAATTATACAGACGATATCTCGCTCTCTCTAGCCTTGTCCTCCCCTTCACACTGAAATATCCGAAAGAGAGAGAGAGAGAGAGACGAGAGCGACGATGTGCGGAACATAAGGTCGCGTCTCCGTTACAACCCCCGTTCCCTTCGTGTATTCAAGTGTTCCGAAATCCGTGACTGCATTATTTTATTCACGCGAACGATCGTCGATAATGTTGCTGTGAACACACTCGCAGATACCGATGTTTAAAATACGATATTCTCTTCTGGGTGGGTTTGACGGTGCGTGAAAGGCACCTCATGTTCCCCGTACGAAATCGAACGTGAAATTAATTCTTTAATCCTTTCTGGTCTTTCAGAAAATTATACACTGTCCAAGAATACAATGTTTCTTGTAGTGAATAAGTTCAAGTGTTACTGATAAAGTCACAGAACCTAACTGTAAAATAACTTCTTTTGAAAAGCATTAGTCGGTTAATAACGTAAGAATTTTCCTTTATTCGGGCAAACTGCGATTACATATAATTTTCTTGTTTTCTTTCCATCAAAGGATGGCAGCATATTTAGCAGTAAATTATAATATATTGCTATATTGTAACTACGTACAAAAATATGCAAGCCATTAAAAAACATTAAAATATCGGAAAGAATAACTTTGAATAAAAAACGCTGTTTTTATAATGTGACGCAAATATTTCCATGTAAAATTACATGAACAGAATGTGCTTCGTTTTAATAGATACATTGAAAGCATGGGAAAGGAGAGTTTGCGATTTAGGACTTTAAATTCGCTAATAAGAACGTAGCGAAGTTAATTCACTATTTGGTCCACGACATACAATTAAACACACTTACGGGGTGTATTTAAACTACAATAGATCTTAACTTGCCGGTTCTTAGAATACTTGCAATAATTATTATTGTAGTAACTCAACATATTTTCGACAACTCACCAAACACTTTATTTTAATTTATTCTCTTTAGTGAGTTTACTATCAGCGAAGTTATTAAATCGTGCTACCTATGAAATTGTTTGCTCCGGGAGCTCCGCGAAAGTGGATCCAAAATTAACGTTAGTTTACTATTATTATTTAATTGCTAGAATTCCTTCAGACGAATGGAATAAGAAACCAAACATGGGACATGTAAAGAATATATGATAGCAGTAATCCCTACTCCTGCAATTTGCATTGGTTTTAAGTACCCAATTATAGGAAACGTTTGTGGCCAATCTGGAATGGAAAAACTAAACTGACTTTATCCCCGGCTTTGTAGAAAGTATTGGTAAACGAACAGTAACGAGTCGCAGGCCACTGCAAACTAGATCCCGAACAAAAGAAGATGGAGCAGTTAAGTGTGGTTCTCAATGGACTCTCGATACTGAAAGGATCGCTTTGATGAGGACGCGTGTCGGGTATTAAAGCTGGCTGCCTGAACCAGCTAGACCTGTGGCCGATTTACACGAAACTCGGGGTTCGGTGGTTCGTGATACTGATTAAATCTGCTAGGGTAGTCAATGCTAATCAGTGATTAGTAATCGCGATGCTAAGGATAAGTTGTGGCGGAGCGCTGTAGTCTGACCACCTTTTTATACACATTTTCAATGGTATTTTTGTATTTTACAAGCGTATACAGGGTAAACCGCGTAACGACATTTTTATTGTTAGTGAACCGATCAAAATTTGTTGTCACAAATGACACAGTTTTGAGGGATCTTCAAGGTGATGACATTATATTTCTTCTACGTCGCTTTTTAAATGAATTTTAAACTTTTTAAATTAATTTTCAAGCCCACCTTCAACTTTTTTATGCATCACCTATAGTTTTTCTTTTGCATGTCGGCGAGCAGGCATTGAAACAAATTCAACCAGTTTAAGGGGTCATTCTACTTTGGTCGGCCGAAAAATTAAACTATTTGTAAAGATTTGTTCTCAGTAAATACAATATATAATGAAAGAATTGTTTTTGGTATTTATTAAGCTACTCTTATATTACAGAAAAAAAATTAAAAGGAATTTTTTCCAATTCGTTTTAATTGTTATTTTATTGTGTCAGTATGGCACCTATAAAAAGAGGTATGTTCAAGGCGTAGGTGATTTCCCGGCTCAGGCATACCCAAAACCAAAAATTCCAAAAGATTCTCAATCTGTATGAGTGTCGCTGTAGCCCCTAGCTCAATTAACAATTTTTGTTGAAAACTAACAAAATGGCGCCAGTTTAGAAAAAAAGTTTGACAAAAAACCCAAAAGAATGTATTCTAGGGTGTTCCATGAGAAAAATCTCGGATATTTCTCGACAAAACCCTCTTTTTTTTTAGTTATCATATTGACGCTGTAAAGAAAACATTAAAACAAATTAAAAAAATTATTTTTAATCTTTTTTTCTATAATATAAAAGTAGCTTAGTAAATTCAAAGAAGATCTATTTTATTATATGTTGTATTTACTGAGAAAAAAATCATTACATATAGCTTAATTTTTGACCGATCAAAGTAAAATGACCCGTTAATAAAAAAATATTTCCTTTAATCTAAGGGAATGGTGCGGCGATAAAAACGTTCAGGCGAAATGTGATTTTATACAAGCTAAATGACATGCGATGTCTCTTTAATGTTACATCTCCGAGAAATTTCTCGTGTTATTGCACGGTTAGTATTGGTCGTTATGCACTTACCTCACCACGTGTTTTGCGAGGTACATTAAAAGCCAAATTGTTCCACGATGCTCCAATAACGACGGAAAATATGTGGCAATGGATCATAGATGCATGTTCAGAATTGAATCGGGACAATTATGAGATTTACAAATTTATTCATTTGTTTCTTCGTCCTCTATACAAGTGAATAGAAACTGGAGGTCCGCATTATGAATTTAAGTAAGTTCGAAGCTTAAGATTAGAGACATCGCATGCCATTCAGCTTGGGCAAAATCACTTTTCCCCTGAACGTGTTTATCGCCGTATCATTCCTTTAAATGAAATACAATTTTTTTTTATTAAACTCTTGGGATCTATCACAATGCCTGCCAGCTGACAGGTAAACGAAGCTATAGGATTATACATTAAAATGTTGAAGGTGAAAATTGATTTAAAAACAGGCAGAAAAAAAATATAATTTCATCGCCTTGAAGGTCCTTCAAAACCGTGTCAGCTATGGTAAAAAAACTTTTGGTCGGCCCGCTAACGACAAAAATAATAGAGGTGGCAATTGTGTTGGAGAAAATTGACTTTGAATTTTAGCCAAATACGTGTAACACTGAAGCACACTTTCGGGCGTCTGAGGCACACGCGGAGGTAAGTGGAACGGCCTACGGAAAGCGCGACGCGTTCCCCTGTATTTTGTACCTGGAAACTGTACTTCGGTGGACGCATACTCGGCTAAAATTCCAAATGAATTCTCTCGAAAGAGAAGCACGATATTAAAAAATTTTATTCTATATTTTCGTCTCATTTCGGCCCACAAAATCATCCACTAAAGAATTGCTACCTGTAATGAAACGCCCTGTATAGTGAATAATTCTCTTTTTCTTTTTGCGGCAGATCGCATGGGTCAGCCATGCAAAAATTCTATTTTACTGCCTATACAACTGTTTTGCCTGAAAGACACTTTTAAATATCACTGCCATTTTTGTCTGTTGCAGTCGTCTCGTTCTTCTAAAAGCAATTCATTCATAATCGGAATGCGGAATTGGGATTTCAATATTAGGCATTTTACTCGTTTCCTAAATACTTCCTGTAAATCTGAACATTATTCCTGCCAGCGATAGGAAACTTTTCGCAGTCAGAACCATTTTTCTCGTCACCCGGATTGTCGCAACATACGCCGCACACGCGCCTGTTTACAGAAAGTTCGGTCAGCAATTTTAAACACCCTTAAAGAACGGCCGCAATCTGGAGGGTTGGTCTGCAACATTAGCGAGACGGGTTTCGATTTCGGAGAGTCAGGTCGTTTGTTTGGAAGCGACGATGCGTAGGTAATTTCGACAGAGGGGTCGAGATCGAGTCGCCGAAGTTTCTCTGACGACACACGCGTTACATATGGGAAACGTCCGTAAGTGTGGACAGGACGTTGGCGTGTAACCGTACTGGCATACTGCGCAGTCAATTAGTTTAATAGGCTAACAGTTGTTGTCCGCCGGTGACAGGAAGGAAGGGTGGCGTCCCTGCGCGAACTGTCACGCCCATGAAAGGCATTATTACCGCCGATTTATCGATTCACAAGCGAAATCCGTAGTATCTACCCTGATTCTTTAACCTCGATCTTCAGTGATTTGCATTATATCTTTGGTAAACCGAAACACCCAGCTTTCAAAGCGCATTTGTCTTTTCTAATGTTTAACACGCCCTGGTTTACCTGCCACCTATAAATTATACAAACTGTGTAGAAGGTGTGACTCTGGCCAACATTTATTAAAGTCAGCAGAAAAATTTCTGAAATTTTGCCGATCCTTGATCTTGTAGTTTACAAAATTACTCCGCGTACCTTTCGGTCCTGTTACTTTTCCTAACAGTGAAAGAAAAGAAGTCGACTGAAGTGACGTGAAAAGTCTCGAAAAACTATATTATGTCTTAACCGAAGCAGGATTTTAATTAAAGAGGAGACGACGATGCTCGTCGGCGGTGTGAGCAAAGCGTTACGCATAATGTTACTCGACGTATCTACCGTAATAAGTGTAATCCGCGCGCCCCCGATCCTCTCGACACTAATAGTCGAGGGATAATACAGATTATAGCCCCCTCCGTTTCGTTCCTTGCCAATGAAGCTACCCTTCGAGCTGAAAGCCAGACCTGCTTGTCTGAACTGAACGTGTTTGCCACTCGAATAGCAATCTGAAACAATTCCAAAGCAATCGCAGGAGGTATTGTCGTGGTCAGCACTCTTCATCAAATCGATTTTCAATTATCCGTCTGTTTCGACGATCCCTGCCGGAAGATATCCCTCCTCAGGAATTCCACCGAGAAACTGAAAGATTGTGAAAAGTGATCGGGATTCAGAAGATATCGGAAGACTGACGCCACGTTATATACCAGTGGTGGCCGAACCTTCTCATGATAGTGGACATATACCGCTTATCAGAAACACTGCACAGAGCCGCATCCTCTATTATCGGAAAGATATTTTATATATGTATTATATACATACAGGATGCTCGACTACTGATGATCTTCCTTTTAGGGGATCATTTCACGGGTCAAAGTAAGCCGAAAATATAGAATAAGCATCATTTTCTTTTTATTCTGGCACAAACTGTTATGTTAGGTTAAAGGGAGGTTCCGGTCTAAAAATCGATTTTTTTCATTTCGTTTTTCGAATGTTCAACCTTTTAGGAATACGTGTTTAAAAGGATTTGTTGAGATTCGTAAAATTCCCGAAGTTATAGGCATTTGAGTAAAAATGCATAGGTGACACTCGGCACACACGTAAAACTTTAAACGCGATTTTCTCGGAACAGTGTTCTCAAAATCGGTGGGACCTGTATCTCCAAAAGTTATTATCCAATCCGACTGAAAGCTTTTTATTTTGAAGAATATATTTCTGAAGAATATACTAGGGGGAAACAAGAAAATGTCACAAAGGAATTGAAAATTTATAGTTTCTAAAGCCGTAGGAAGTGGAAAAGTTATTTCAACCTTCAAATGTCGTTATTTTCTAAAAAAAAAATGACATTTTTTCTGGTTTCCCCCTAGCCAGAATTATATTCTCCAAAATGAAAAAAGTTTCAGTCGAATCGGATAATAACTTTTGGAGATACAGGTCCCACCGATTTCGATGAATTTTTTGACGCCTCGACTTTAACGACTCCCCAGTGCCGTCTGCAATGATTAATTATAAAACAAAAAATATATTTCTATAATTTAAGACATCCTTAATACAATGCAAAAAGTCCCATTAAATTATACATAGTAGATTTCCTTTATTTAATTCCTAAAGTTCACCTATTTTTATGGGCTCTAGACCGGAACAGCCCCTTAATTAATAAATCCAATTAATAAACCCAATTTGGACAGTTTACAACTTTAAAAATTGTCCGTGATTTTACGTGGGTATAAATTTAAATATTTCAATAGTATTAAACATCGGCGAACGAAATACATATTATGTTGTTTCTTTCTACTTAACTGTCTCAATATTTTTTCATATCTTTTCATGTAATGAAACGTAGCGTTTTCATTAGTTGCACGCGAAAGGCAAACTGTTTGTGTGGATCGATAATCGACGCTTCAGTGGCACACGTAGGGAACGTTTAAAACGAGATCAGGAGTTTGTTTACGATCCTTTGAATGCCAGGCTCTCTTGAGGTTCGAGTGTTCATAGGGTGGAAAGGGTCATCGTGTACTTTGCCACGCTATAAGGGGTTGCGAAAGGAGCAGGGTTTGTTGGCCCAGTTAACACGTAACGGAGGGTTTCTTCCCCGTTCTCTTACTACTCGCCTTTGAAAAGGTACAAAACGATACTCTCGAATTACGCAATTAAGTGTGTTTAAACGTAATTAATAGTAAAATCAATTTAGAACTTAATCGGGAATCATATTTCTTTCTGTATTTAATCCCTGTTTCGTAGGATGAACGTAAGAGTTAGAACACAGTAGTGAATTCTATTACGAATGTTTCAAAATATGGTAATATTAAATATTATATTACGTTATACGTAGAATTATTTACATAAGCCATGCGTAGGTATGCATTATAGAAATTATTTAGTCACTATTTTCATACGTAAGCAATAAATTGCGGCACTTATATACACCACGGAATTACGAAAAACGCAAAACAGTTAGCACAACTCCGTTTCCTCTAACGTTCTATGATAACTAAACAATAATACACGGAGGCTTTGGGAAAATAGTTAGCCGCAATCAGGGTGGGTACTTACCATTTCAAGGTTTTGTTCGTAGTCGCTCGTAAAGGCCATAATAGGCACGGGCTACAATGGAATATAACCATCGGTGGTAAATTATGTGGGGCACGTGCCCCGGCATAACTATAAAGAGGTCGAGCGAAGCTTTTGTTCGGTCTGCCTTCGAGCACGTCTCGAAACGTGTCGAAACGAGAGGTGGACATAAACGTCTCAATAATGGCTATATTATGCGCTCGTTTCTGGACGTTTTTAGGGAAATTTGAAGCACACAGCAGGGTGGTGTGTCAGTTTATTCCATGGTAATATCTTGCCTTTCTTTCTCATACGTTATACTATCTAAATCACACGCGGCGACGGATCAGCCTCTTAAACGCTTATACCAGATATAATCGTTATACGCACATTTATTACATAGCACGTAAAATGTACGTCAAATATTAGCGGTAAATAGATTTGTTGTGGAGGTCAATTTTAATAGGGAATATAAGTTTTATTAAAAATTGATTGTTTTGCGAGAGACATCGTACGCAGAAAATAAGTTTCATTTCACGCGAAGTTACCAAGGGGAATTTAAGGGCTGTGTACCACATTCAATCGCTTAAAGTCAGATACTGTCTGATGGTAGCCGGAAATGATCGAAAGACGATCAGTTTCGAATCGAAATTCTCAACTATCTCATTTACTCATGTATCTAAGGGGTGAAAAAGTGGAAACGGTTTCGTATATATGTATCGAAGCAAATATTTTTAAACTTAGCATAGAATAGCAAAGCATAGCTTAGCTCAGCTTTCCGGTGGATCCCCGGCTTTGTCGGCAAGTATCGAGATCACAGAATTGTTCATTTTTTAAGGTGCTTCCAATCAAGTTTCAGAACAAAATTGGAACCACCCGACTTTTCCTGAAGAGAGATTTTCAAAGGTGTGTAAAATTGCAAGATATCATTGCTGTTATGCTATTATGCCAAATACGACCTGTGAATTTACTAACAGCAAGAAAAAGGGGTCGTGATAGTATCGACGGAACGTAAGTCTCGTAATTCATCCCGCAAGTTTATCAATTGATAAAAGTCGTAAATTAATTTTCCTATTTTCACAGACCCATCACGCAATGTAATTTTGTGTCACGCTCGGGGGGCTCGCGAGCTCCCTTTCCATTTTCATGTCACACCCAACGTTATCGATTCAGTCCAAAATAAGATTGTAACGCTACGCGTGGTAGGAATTAGAATTCAATACGGGTAAAACTTAGATCATTTGAAACCCGGCATTTACAAATAATTCTGTCACGGTAACAATTTAAAGATCGTTTTACAAACGTATTCCGTTCAACGACAGATAAAGAAAGATCGCAACGAAACAAGAACGCACACGCCTTTTAACCTTGCTGTCCTCTTCGGGTTTATTTAACGCAAAACATATTTATTTAACAGGAAAATTTACATAAACAATAACATTGTTTGTGGAAAACATGATTGCATGGTGTAATTTGGCATACCTCGCCAAGGAATTGTAACTTGATATATTTCAATAAGCTACTGAAGTAGAAAGGTCATTAAAAATTGACAAACACCCATCAGTTCCAGTACCTTGCTGAAATATTCCAAGTTCATTCTTCTATCTTAATACTGTACTCGTATTCTGGAAACGGATAGGGATAATCGAAGAACGCTTAATAATTTCACGTAAGTATTTTTATTTCATATAGAAGTTACAAACATTTCAAGTTATATCTATTAAGTTAAAGAAATTCTTATATCCGACTAGAATATTTGACAATCGCAGCCATTGGCTCGGTTCTCACCGATTACCAGGTCTCACCGCGAGGAGGTTGCTGCGCTTGGAGACCCGTAGAGAGATAGATGGAATCAATGTTCCGTCGATCTCCCTGTACATGAAAACCTTAGCCTACTAAACCAAAGAGATGGATGGAAACAAAGTTCCATCGATCCCTTCGGTTTAGATATCGAATCTAGGGAACTGCCAAGCAATCACTCGATTAAAATAAACGCAGCGAAGAAGGAAAGACTACGGGTGAGCATGAAAGGAGTATCGAATGGCGCAGTTCCTACCACCCTAATGTCCGAGTCGAAAGGTAAAAGCGCTCGGCGTCTCCCAGGCGATTCCTGTTGCACCGATGCGACTCGTCAGGAGCGACACTAGGTGTGACCTGACTCAAGCCGTCTAACACGGAGATTGGGTAACCGGACCAGGAGACTTACGCAGGCAGTGTACCAAGAGGTACACCCCCTACGCCCGAAACTTTTCCCTTTCGACAAGAACACCAGGGGATGAAACTGATCCACCCATACCGATTCCATGCTCAGTCGCTTGCTTCCGGAAACGGAAGCAGCGGCGACCTCCTCATCGGAGATGAGGAGCCAGTAAACGAGCAACAAAGCTAATCAAATTCTGTGACTACTTGGCAATTTTACATTGGGCCTTAAATACTTCATGCTATAATAAATTAACCTAGGCTTCATTAGATGTCTTCATTCACTACCACTGTTCACTAACACTTTTCACTATTTTCTTTTAAATATATTATTTTATTAACTTCCTTCCCCGCGAGAGCATGGACCTGAAATGCTGAAACAATGAACTACGTTATGTTAGTAATGGTGTGGTGGGCTTCAGAGGAAATTAAGAAAATACTTATTCGGTTGGTGCCGTTCGAGATGATTTGGAATGTTAGAAGAGCACGCACGAGCATGCAGAACCATCGTAGAGATACCTACATGAAGAAAAACAGGAAATATAAATCCATGGATGAGTTTCATGAGAGGGAACAAATCGTGCACAACCATCAAAGGAATGCATCAAATAAAATAAATTATGTAAACCCATCGAAGAAATGCATAAAATAAATCATGTAATCATATCGCAGAAATACATTGAATAAATTAAATCATTTAAACCCATCGAAGAAATACATGAAATAGGACAGACCATGCAAACCCGTCGAAAAAATACACAAAATAGAACGACTCATGCAAAAATCGACGAAGGATTGTATGAAATAGGACAGATAATGAAAAACAATCGAGGAAATCAGTTAAAAAGTAAGAGAAATCGGTTTTGGCCTTGGCAGAATAATAACATTTTAAATGACTTTTAACGAACCAGAAAATTTCATCGGCACCAACCGAATAAGCGAACCTAGGGGAGGGGGCGAACGAAGGACCAAGGGTTGGAACCCTGACCAAGTCCCCAGGAAGTCCAGGTTGTCCAGTAGGTTCGAATGGTTCAGCGGGCTGAAGGGGTGCAGGAAGGACCAGGGCTGAAACCCTGAACAGGTCCCCAGGAAGTCCAGTAAGTCCAGTAGCTCTAGTAGGTCCAGGTGGCTCGGCAGCTCCAGGGTCCCCGGAGGTCCTCCAGGCCCGGAGGACCGACGACGACTGAGTACATGGAGCTCCGTGAGCTCCCTATATGTATACGCTTCGGGGAACCATGTCCCCCGATCAAAACAAGGTCGACGGTTGATTACAATTTCCGAAATCCAACGAATTCTTCGGCAAAAATGGATTTTCCGCTAAAACATCCATTCCAGCGGCTATTGCTATGACAAATAATGTTAACAACATTTGCACTAACCGGCCAGTATAAATTATTATTAACTACGATCGATACAACTCGAGATATCAAGCAATTAATAACATTTGGCCTTGAATTTGCAAATGATTTTCTACGCCGAATGAATTCTCTTTTATTCTCAATGTTTAATCGTTCGATAAATTAATGTTAATGCTTATGCATATCACATAGTATTATTTCTAATGTACAAATACATTTTAGTTATACTTGGTGTAAATGAATAGTTGGAGGAATATTTGGAGAAATATCAGTGACATACTTGTTTCTCCCCCTTAATTACTAACATCGACGAAGTATTCAGTTTCTGAAAAAGTCTTCTAGGTAACGGGTATATCTCAGCGGAATCCTGTTAAAAGACCTCCCACATGGTCCAGTAATCGATGAAATTGATGCTCGAATTGAGACATCACGAAATAATATGCACTATGTCATGCACACACTTCACTGAACACTGAACCGATGAATTTCTCAGGGCTAGGCAAAATTTTATTTCGCAATGCGTGTTTGAGAAGTAACTGCAACTTTTGCAACTCAACTCATGCAACTTTTCTGCGAGGCTTTTAAGTATTAGATTTTACTGTAAATTTCAATATCGGCGGTAAACTAATACTCGGGGCAAATAGAATTCAATTATTATTATTCCTTCACTAGAATGATTAAACAGTGCATTAGAAACTTGCAGGAATGTCAGTAACAGCGTGAATTTTTAATACTTTTCGGTGTACGATACGTAAAAGGGCTCTACTAAGTACACACAAAGTACTAATAACCAATGTCATCTTGCAATTTATAGCTTACGCGGTTTTTGAAGAAATACCATTTTTGAGCGCCTTGATCCCCGAAATGGATTTTCTGAAAGAAATCCGCGTGAGTCGTTGACAAGCCGAGCCAAAGCATAGCGTAGCAAAAGCCTGCCTTCAAATAAGTCACACGTATACAAGCACGCACACACCTTTCAGCATTTCAACACATTTCAGAGTAGTTGCTGAGTTGGACACTGTTCATGAGCAGACGCCACCACATTCAGTCCTCAAATTATGGGTCGGTAACACAGTTTGGGTGGCGACAAGAAAATCCATAAAGCGATAGGTCTATTCTCTATCTCGCCTGTGGCGACACGAATTTCCAGAAGGTGATAGCACAGACGAGGCAGGTCTTTGGTGATAGGTCTTTCCTATACCTCGTCTGTGCTCCCATCTGTTCTGTCGGTAATTCTTCTAACAGGTAGTTTACCAGGAATAACTAAATATATATTTTTTCTTGAAGCGAGATTTAATGACAACACTTCAATCGCATTCAGCACATATTTCTTAATTATGGAGAAATCTATAATTATTTATAGTGTAATGGCGAAGTTTGGAAACTAATATGAAATCCAACTTTCAGGTTCATACCGAACTAATAGTCGATAAATTCGCATTACCTCTTTACTCTATTGGTAATACCTCATCTGTGGTAACAGTTTGTTAACAATTGGTTTTCGTAGTTCAATGCACTTGACTGGAAGTGTTAAATGGTGAAAAGTGCGCAAAGTAGATACACTGTTAGAATCCATTCCACACTTTTTAACCATGTACACGTCTGTACAACCGATCAAGATGAAGATTTTCTATTTTTTCTGTCAGGAATAATTTTTTAGATGCTTCAAGTTATTAAATATTTCTGGGACACACCGTGTGACGCATTAAAACTTTTAAATTATCGAATATGGTACTAAGCGATAAAACTGGTAAAATGATCTCCAGACATAATATTTAATCATTAACCCTTTATTGCACAACTACTCCGATTTTGGGAAAAGTACATTTTTGGACTCGTACAAGTGAAAAGTATCCTGAATCTAATTGTTAATGTACACGTTCATTTAACAATCAGCAATACCTACATATTCTCCATGTTGAAAATTAACGAGTCTTCCGCTTCAAAAACAGAAAGCTAAATAGAATTCAGCAGTCTGATATTTTGCTGGAAAAGGGTAGCTCGAAATTCTCAGACCAGCCATGATGATCCAATTTCAAATTATTCACGCTAACGGCGGATCTTCCCGGGAAGCTTTTGACGAGTGCCAAGCGTCCTTACTCGTCACCAACGAGATACAATGATGAATTGAGTTTTCATTGTCGTCGTTTAATGCCCACCCCAACTAAATACCTATCGAGTGCATTCATGCCCCTGATTTGGCTTCAGCCCCCTGTATCCCTGTGGAATGGCCTGAAACGCGTGAAAAATCGCTGAAGGAGCTTACCTACGGAACAACGACGCGAGACTTAAAAGGGGAGGCTACAATCGGGTCTATTTTGAATAGGACCGGGTCGAAAATATAGGGGAGGGGGGATGATTATAAGGGGATCCTAAAACAGTGGCTGCTAACGGCCTTCAATTTTTATAAAAAACGGTTTTAAACATTTATATAAAATTAGGCATATGATACGTAAAAATTCAACATTTTCGAAAATATTAATGACATAAAAAAATGTTACTTGGCAACAATGAAATGTTGTAGGGGGCACGCGTTTTAGGTTCATTTCCTTTTTTGGTCAAAATTTCGGTTAGAATTTCAAAGTGATTGAAGTTTTCTTGGACGGAACAATATATTTTGCTTGCTACGAGTAAATTTTTATAGTGCAGAAAACGACGAATTAACCATATGTGCAACGTAAAATTTCCCTAATATTTTAACTAGTGTACTATTCTACTCCATTTAAAAAATTATTTATTTGACAAATAAGAGGTAACATCCACGTCTCCCAAAAAATGCAGATAAAGGAATTCTGATCAGCGGAAGTTATGCACGTTTAAATATACTTAACTTTTGTTTAAAATAATTTTTGTACAGTTCAAGGAAAGTCCTGAACATCTGGTTTGAGCTTAAGATATCCTACCGATTTAGAACACAGGCAATTTCTAAATCCAATATGTTCCTTTGCATCGAAATGTGCAATCCAAAATTGTAAAATCAGATTGCGCACGATACAAATAGTCACAGGAACTGAATATAAATGAGAATGAACCCGGAATGAACCTCGAGTATACCTCTAGTGAACCCGTTGGACTTTCTCGCCTGTCTCTTTACACATGTGAACAAGTAGTTTCGTGAGATAATCTATTTTTTTGAAAACGTGGACGTCCCAACTCCGAGAAAGAATTGCGCGGTTTAAAGAACTCTTTGAACAGAATATTGCAAAAAATTGCAATTCAAACGTTTCAATTCTGCTCTGATAGGATGCTTCCAATAATGTTACAACAGCAGTCGAAAATCATTTGAATTCTAACATTGTTTTTCTTATTTTTCACGGGAACGTGGCTCGCTTTTATCGGCTAATATTCCAGCTCCTAACTATCGTTCCCTATATTTCCAGGCCGTTTTCATTTAAAGAGCCGTCCTTCTGATGGTACCACTCCCTTGTTACTACTTCTAGTACCTCTGAAAGGGCCTAACTATGGCCGATTATCGTGGCCGGCGGGACCCTTTCAACGAAATTTTTCGGATGGCCACTGACTGCTGACTGAATCGGGAAAGGGTTGGAAGGATCGGTAATCCGCAGCTTACACGGGCTTGAGTGTAAATATTGATTCCAATATGGTGTGGACAACAATGGAAGTTGGGGCTGGAGGTAGTGCCGGAATTGTCCACGATGGTTGAACACGAGCCGCTGTCAAAACAGTCATTACCACCTTGCAATAAAAGATTTCGATGCCGTCGAGTGCCTCCACCGTTATCTTTGGAATCTGTGCCCGCCTCTACGGCAAGAAGAGAACGGAGCGAAGCCAGCGGGACGAGAACTGGTCTGTCGCGCGCGGCTACAACACCTTTTCCTAGCGGTCTTTCCTTTCTTGCGGTTAGGCACGCGATATCGAGTAAATCACCCCTTTCGAGTTGCAACAATTGATCGCGATTGCCTCGACGATAATAGATATATTCGTATCTGCAGAATCTTAACATCGTGCACGAAGTGCAATTGTTTATGTAAATTTATATTATGCTGGTATGAAGATAGAAAAGTGGGATTTAAGCACAAACTTGTTGATTCGAATTTTATAAGAATTTTGAATTCCAGCTTTTTAAATAATGTTTTATTAAAACGTTAAAGTGTGGTTTACACCTTTCACAAAGAAGAATAATAATGCCAAGGTATAAACCTGTGCCATAACGTCGTTACGATAGTATAAGTGTTTCAGTCACGAATATTATTTTAAGTTACTTCTAGGAGCTTCATCTTTGTTCATTGGTTTGTTTTTTGTAAATGATCTATTATAAAAAATACCTCGCTGCCAAGTATTCCTAATATTAAACGAAATTTTTACACACGCCGACGAATGGGAGCGGTGATCGCACATTGGTCGAATTTTAAGAACAACGGAAAGTTACAAAGATCATTTCCTTTGCAAGATAAAGCTGATAAAAAGATACACGCGTTTAAAATAGAGAAAATACGGATCGTACATTGTGAAATTCCCTAAGTCGCTCATCTACCTTTGCCGATTCTGTCAACCTCCACGCCATTAGAACTGTTGATTTGTCTGGGAACGTCTCCGTTTACCGGCGCGCCGCTGAACCCTACCCTCGTCCTAGGCGAGAGCCCATGGAATTCCGGCAAGTTCTCCATCTCATACATCTGCATGTGTTGGGCAAATGAATCGGCGTGAAGCCGCGTGGCCATTATACCGAATCCTTCGACGAGGGCCAAGAAGACACCGCCGACCGTGGCGCTTCCTATCATCGACGGAATCCCAGTTCTGGCAGCCAGGACGCCACCTGTCAGAGCACCGCTCAATATGGAATTCCACGGATCGTCTTTCGCGCGGCAGCGTATCAGGGCGCATTCAATCGCGGAGAAAAGACCACCCCAAACGGCGAAGTTCCCGGCTATCTGGGGCACTCGATTCTTCACCGCCATTACTCCGCCAAACAGCCTCCTGTGAACTCCCGATGGCGCATTTCTGAATCCGGTAACGCTCTGGATAAACGAACACAATATTTTAATGTTTGCGGGATGAACCGAAGACCTCTTTAAATCCCGAATTTCAAAAGGTTCTGATATAGGTACATAGTTACTCAACGCAGGTTTCGTGGATTGAAGAGTACCGTTGTAGAAAACACTGTAAGTGCCAAAAATCAAATTCTATATTTTAGTATTACCAGTGGCATGTAGATCATTTCACGATAATTTTTTTTTAATTCTGGCAATTACGGTGTTTTTTATGAGGACTGTTCGATTAGATATACATGTAGGGGCTTGAAAAACTGGGACTTAAAGGGGGAGACTCGTGAGCTAAACATCACTCAAATCAATTTCTGAAAATAGTTTCAGATTCAGGATTAAAACCACCACTACTTTGTCACCAGTCATTTTAAAATTTTCAAAAATTTTAAATTTACCCACAAAATTGGCACACCCTATTGAATATGAAATGCAAAAAAAAAAAATTAAAAACTGAAAAATATTACAACTAACTCCGGTCTTCCCTATAGTTTTTTATAGGTATATCTACGTCCTCTGATAGATTTGTTATATTATATGATTATGAAATAGAAGGCCACGTAAAACACTAAATATCCCGTAAACTATTAACCGCCTGCACCCAAAGCCATACGTCAATAATTTCAGTGCTTCAAACTCTATCGTTGTGCAAAAGCTCGTTTAAATCTCGGTGGACCACTTGAGGGACTTTCGTTGTAAAGGTCTAAACACAATTATCAGTTCCGTGACAGATCAGTGCCGGCGTGCCAGTGGTAAGGAGAAGAGGGGCGTAGGGGGTGTGTTTAGACTTTAAGGCAGCTAACGATGAGTACAAAGTGATCTTCGTGCTCAGTTCGTTTCTAAAATAAACGTTTGGGAACTCCTGAGGAATACTTTCAATATTTTGCAGAAAATACCAATTTGAAAATATGCCAAAGTTAAGTACAGGGTGGATGTCCCTGAGCATGGAAACATGTCGACACTACTTAAAGTGTTACTGATAATAAGTGCAAGAATTTTCACATGAACTATTTCGCAAATAAATTTCCATCTAATGAAAATCAGGACGTAATTTAACAATTTGATCTACATACATGGATACATTCATATTCAACATTCCTGTATTTGGACTTATTTTTTATAACTTTTGCACCGAGTCAACTAAATAACTAACTAGTTTTATTGTCTAATTATGTAGGATATGCGTATACAAGATGCTTCAAAATTATACATAAGACTTTATAATTCATAAATAGGACTCATGAAGAAAAAGCAAGAAAGTTTGGATAAACGTAAATCCTCAATATAATCGGTTTTAAGATGTTGATTTTTTTATGTCATTAGTCAATAATTATTTTATAATTGCATACACTATAATGATTGATTTTTCTAGATATGTGAGATGTCAAGAACTTATATATCTCA
Source organism: Andrena marginata (assembly GCA_963932335.1). Lineage (NCBI taxonomy): Eukaryota > Metazoa > Arthropoda > Insecta > Hymenoptera > Andrenidae > Andrena > Andrena marginata. Next base: position 1,600,439 of record OZ010664.1, on the reverse strand, counting down.
GTATTTGATACAAGTATATCTCAAAAGAAATATGTCTTAGATTTTTTAGAAATTCAAACTGTGTAGTCATAATTTTCCTAAAGAATTACGAATCAATATTTGTTATCGTTTCTCCTGCTTGCAGACATTTTCCTTAGCTTTCCCGTAATCTCTATGCTAATTTAAGATTATTATTTTTGAAACGGCAACATGATATTGGCATATAAGAAACTGAATATTTCCAGAATAATTAGCTTACAAATTCATATTCACTGCGACTCTTTTGTTCCGTGTTATGAATTCAGTTACCCACAGTTCGGAAACACTCTGTATACGCTGTGGGAATATTGCATTCCCAGCGAGCTACTAAATTAGCCATTTTCCACTAATGTACTTCGCAGATATATCGATGACATACTTGAAACAGCGACCCGCAAATGGTGCCCATAGTGAAAGCACCCCCACAATCGTCTACTATCCTCCAGGGACACGGCTCACGATTATATTCCATTTCATGAAATTTTGTCAATCGCAAGTTTCCTTCGAGGTGATAATTGACATAATCGACGAATTATATGAGATTATTTCGATCGTGTCTCTACACAAATGTCTTACTCATGATTTGATATTAAGTATTTACGAATAAGCAATGATGTATTGCATTAAGCGTGATAGTTCTTTTAACGATTATTAAAAAAATAGTGACGTGATATATTTTTATACAAATGGTGTGAATGTAGTTATTGTATCAAATCACACGAAGTTTCTAGCGAATCATTCATTGCATTTTATCGACTCAATCGTTACATATTTATGATAATCTCGATTACAACTTATACACAGGTTTACAGTTATGTAAATTTATTCACAAAATGGGACCTCGTGTCCTTCGATGTTACTTTATTCATTATTCATAATGTTCGATTGCAAAAGGATGACAAAGGGAATAATTTACAAAATTTGCATTCTGTACAAATATGAGAAGGTTGAGCACTCTCGTCGTCAATGTTTTTATTTTATTAGAGAAAATTCCACTGAAGTAAATCCTATATATAAAAAGAACCAAATTATTAAAATTGCCAGTAAAATAATTAACAATAAATAGTAAATATTATACGTAGGGTACACGCGGCTAAAAAATATCGCGTGAAGTAGGTGCCACAAATTCATAGGGAGAAAGTTCTTCACTTGACTGTCACGTTACGGTACCGCGTGGTAACACGCGAACAAAGTTTAATGTTAAATGTCTCTGCATTAGGACCTTACTTTTCGACTTTCGAATTGTTTCCCGAGACACCCCCAGGATTGTGTCATCGACTATAGATGAATAGGTATCGCGGATGCATAATAAGGGCTGACTGTATGCATAATATTATCCAGATGATACAGGATATTTTTGAGCAACACTTGTTCGTTGATACGTAGTAGCCCTTCCGAAGGGGTAAGTCGATTTTCGAAACAAGCTCAGCGGGAAGCAAATAGAACATGAGCATCCTAAGTGAATAATAAATATAGCAGTAGGGTTAGAAGGTTCGGCTGGTGTGGATGGGGGTGCAGTTTCGCGTTTAAGGTGACCATATTGGTCCCCTAACCCGTGGGGCTCCTTTCTTATTTATCCGACTACTGTCGCGGCAACCCTCCTCTCGGCAGAAATTATTACTCGACTATTATACGGTGATTACCCAATAGTACGTGGGTGTAACAGGAGAAATAAGTGTGCAGTTTCATGGTAGACCGGATCCGGTGACAGAGCGAATAAACCCATCGAGTGTTACCACGTATTTAACGCCGCGCCGAAACACATGTTCGTACATCTGTCCCGATATTCGTCTCCTTATCAGCTGATGTCCCCCGGGGCGGTGGCTACGTTTGACAAATAATTGCCGTGTTCGTCTTGGGTCTGTAAAGTATAAAGTTACGGAAATCGTGCGATCGCGCGATTCATAATGCTACTTTGCAGCAATGACAAAAGGGATTGGAATAATTTTTAATTTCTTAAGCTTATCTCCCTTTACTAGATGCGAAAGTTTGATAGGATTTTCATCAGTCGAGATATTAATATCAGTGGATAAACATACCACTAAAATTCATCAATGCCTAAGTAGTTAGTGCTAGAAATACATACACACCTATGTGTATAATAATGAAATCATAAACTTGGCAATTAATTGGCGGTAAAAATTGAAGCAACGAGACTCAAGGTCACGTGCCGATTCCTATTTTAAGTTTCCATGCGTCCTGTAGTAGGATTAATGACAACTTATGTGACAGTTTGCCCAAAACATGTTTGCTGTAACGCCTTATTACTTAGATCTCTTCCAATAACTGATAATACCTCTTCAGCAAAAGTTTCTATGTCAGCTCAAGGCTTAGCAATTGCGAGGCCGAGAATTGGCCGTTGGTATTTTGTTAGTTATGACGGACCTGGTACTTGCTCAATACCAGTTGTCACAGGAAGCTAAAGTCAGTGGACAACCTGGTGCTTCGTTGAGTTGTTACAGGATACTTGAGTCTCGCGGACGATTCTACGAGAGTGCTGTAGCTAGTCACTAGGTGATTAGAAGTCCTGCATGACGAAAAGGGTTATGCAATTTCTGAAAAACACATGTGATATTTTTAATAGAGGTAAATGATTTGAAAAAATTGAAAAATCTATTACGATTACATGTATAATGTAACCAGAGAAGTCTGAGGAAGTAAAGGTTCTATGCCCGAGCACAACAGGCTTCTCGTTACTCCTTTAAAATTGAATCTTACGAGCCGACGTGGTTTATGCCATGCAAATTGGGTTCGACCCTACCGCCCTTTCTCCAAAATCCTAATCCAATCCGTTTCCGCGTAAAGTGTACCTGCCCTACATTTTTATACCACGTACCGACTCGAAGTGCGTACATATTTTACGACAAACGTTCACATAACAGCTGTTTTCTAAAATTCTTTGTGGCACGCGTTAATTTATGACGTAATCATACAATCTTTATCGCGCGAACGACGTTGAATCGTTTTCATTCGACAAAACGAGCTTATTCTTAGGATTTCTTTTTATAAAAACTGTATTGTATACTTCAACCACGAGTAAACCCTCATTTGTATACAAAAATTTTGAACCCTTTAGCGCTCAGATACTCCCTACCCGCCGCCCTCAAAGTTTCTGGGAATGTTTCCCAAAATTATTTACTATCAATTTTTTTATAAGCCCGAAAATGATACGACTATACGTTACACTGGACGCTAAAGGGTTAACGACTAAAATAGTTAATAAGGCGGAACCATGCATTCGGCATTCGGCGAACGACTGAACACATGTGTGGATCTAGCGACGTAGGCAAATGTTCGCTATCCGCCGATTATTAGCAAATGTTTAGCGCGAACTTCTGCGCGAATGTTCGCAACTCCTGATCACGACGAGCACGAGTCGAAATGCTCGTCATTTGTGCTGAATAAGCGCATAATATGTAGAGATGTATGAATACTTTGGCGAACAGTTTGTCGAATGACTGATCATTTTATTGAAATTCTATTATATATTATTTTATACACTATTATTATAAGTTGAATTTCAGATAATCTTGTAGATAGATTTTTGTGTTTTGCCAATCGTTTGTTTAAACGTTATCACAAATTTTCAAATACTTCTATTTTGACAAAAACCTTCTACTTTGAACTGATTACATATCGTATCGCAAAAAACTGTCCGATGACAGGCCAATTTCTTTACTAATTTCGAAATATGTTTGAAGACTTCGTCTTTCCGAAATATGATTGGATATTGACGGAAAATGAATGTATACAGGGTGTCTCACGAACTCTGTCCACCTGGAATATCTGCCTTATTTTTAAACATATGAAAAACTTTATTTATATAACCACATTTATTTTAAAAAAATGTGTATGCCTACAAAAGAGCTGCTCGTAAAAAATGAACTGTTAGTTGGAAATGGAAGATGCCAAAAATAAGCGACTCGAAATAGTGAGAATAAGGATGTTTCAAATTCAATTCTCTTATATGGGGTCTACAACTCACCTCCCGGAAATACTTTAAAATGCGAGAATACATGAAGTTTAAATTAACCAGTGCTGACAAATCACTGAACCAATATTGATGCAATGTAGAATGGTACCACCGGGGCATTGTCGTCTTTCGAATAAAAAAAGGATCATCAAAATCGGTCCATATGCCGAGGAGTTATGCGGGGCAGTTCCTAGAAGTGATGGGGATATCTTACGCGCAAGTAACGGGCCCGTTTAACCCCCAAGTAACGACTCCCTACGGTAACAACAAGACATTTACAAAAATCATTTCAATAGGATGAAAGTCGAAAAGAAGAGAAGACAGTATATAAAAGCCGAATAAATGGATGAATTTGTCTTGCCATTAGCTGCAGGAACTTGAATGCTTGAAACCTACAGCTGTTTTAATAAAAAGTTATGCATAGCTGGCAGATTTGTAATTTTACAGTTTACAACATTGTACAAATATATGGACCAGTCGAGATTCAGTTTCTGAAAACTCTGAGATACATTTGGAACGTGCAGTTTATGAGCATAAGGAGCAGTGCCGATAATACAAATACGCATGCTTGAGCAGAGAAGTGGGAAAGTGGGCGGGGACGAGCGAATCTCAACGTTCGCCTGATCCCCTCTCCTTTTTATTCAAACTTTTATCCCCGCTATGCAAGCAATGTGTATAAACGAATACAGCCTGGAAACACACTGCCCGCACAGTGCGCATGAGCGAAAGGTCGCCCCCCCCCCCTCTAAAGACTTCCCGGGGATGAAAGGAGGAGGGGAGATATCATCCGAATAGTATTGGATGTCTAGCAGCCAACATATTCTAAACAGGGTTCCTTTCTTTCCGAACCCTCTTCTTGACTCCTCCTAAATGGTATCGCGAATAGTCTATCCCCACAAAATTACCTTTTTTAAAAAAAGGTACAAAAAAGAGCGCCAAGTATGTAATCTCATCAAAAAGAATCCCATTTAAAAACATTGTCGTAAATTAATATAAATTTATTAATGGGCTAGATTTAACTTTACAAAAGTAATGATATACAACAATTGCGCCAGTTATATCACAATGGCTATTTATACAAAGAAAAATGTGTATGAAATAATATTAAGCAGATATATTTTTATACAGTTCAAAATACTTGGCGCTGCTCTCCGAATTGCTGTTGCTAAACTGAATAAATATATATAAATTGCATTAAAATCTTTTTCTGTCTTTCTTGTCTCAGTGATGCCTTGTCTTGTTATATTTTATTTATTAACCAAGGCAATTAACATTTTTTTCGGTTTCGCAGCGCCAAGTATTTTGAATTGTATAAAAATATATCTGCTTAATATTATTTAATACATTTTTACCCTGGTTACCCTGGTACAATTCTTTTGTGAATAGAACAAGCCGGCCATGTTACATGCAACTGCGCCTAGCGTTTTCCAAGTGATATTCCTCTATTCAATAAAATTCACTGCTCGCTTAATCACCGCTATTCGATATACGCTTAATCTCATAAACCATGGTCGATGTTCTATTACAAAGGGTAGTGTGTGGTTTGCCCGCTTACATGTACATATTTAATGTTCCACCACGATTCGTGCTCGAGAACCCCTTTCAGTTTCCATTACAGAGAACGATTAACAAAACGGGGTGTCCCCTTTGTTGGCGACTTAAACCACGAGACGATCGGCACTATTGAAGAACGCCGCAGCCCGCGACAGCTGCCAGATAATATCGATGTCCTTCGATTGCGATATCGGCCAGCCTGCTATACCCTATCCGCCCTTTCTTGCCCAACCTTCATTGCCTCTTAATTCACTTTCTTCTCTCTTATATTCGACCTTACCACGAGCCCTATTTTCGTCGATTACTCCAACTTCTCATAATCATATTCCGCTAAGTACATTTCAACTTTGCTACCCACTACCGATTCAGCGATGTCGTCCGTGCTGTGCTCGAATGTCGACACTTTAACTGCTAACGTACTGGCGATTCAGCGGAGTGAGTGAACAGTCAGTCAGCAGTTCGGTCCAAGCTCGTGAATATATATTGAAGAAGATAAAAATCGTGGACAAGGGCCGAGGAGTGTAGTTGCTAGTTCAGAGTTCAATCTGTGGATCGGCTAGTTCGTCGGCAACAGATCCCCTGCTGTACTCTCTCAAAAGCAGGAGTTCTACGTTTATTTCGTTTTATTTCCCAGCACTTCGCGAGCTGAAGCACCATCCGAAAAAATCACGACGCTCTCGAACTAAATACGCGCTACTATCGATGGTCTACCACCAGAATACAATGGCTTTGGAATAATCTGAAACACAGGCCACGGTTATAGCCGGCTGTAGCAACAACCCGAGTGTTTTCGTTGGTTCTCTAAATACGGCCTACAGGGGAATTTGTGTTGCTGAGTGGTATCACTGCAAGCATCATTGTAACGCCTGGAGAATCACAATTTTGTGAGCCTGAACATTATCTATTTGATCAGTTGACATGGGAATCGCATCGTCATGTTCCATATGGGAACCATATGAAACGAATGATTAAATTTCGATTCCAATTATGCAATTACAGTTAAGCAAGTCATTATTTTCATGTAAACTTAAACCCTCCACCTATTTGTTAATAAATGCATTCGTGACGCCGGGGTGTGGAAATTGTGTTTAACGCGAGGTAAATACTGTTATGTGCATACATATTTTTATAGAATAAAAGTATTTTTTATGTACTTTCCCCGTGTATTTTTGATTTTGTATATTTTCTATATTCTTTTATATTTTACTTCAATAACACGTATATACAAATGTATTGTATGATATGACGTCGACGTTATTGTTAATTCCTTTGGAAATCCAGTTGTATTATCCAAAATACTTTCCTCATAAGAGAATTAGGAGCAATACTTAACCAACCGCTTAAGCACCTCGCGCGAGCGACAAAAGGGTTTCATCCCCGAAAGTCCTGTACGCGCTGATAGATTACACAAATGCTCTTTGCGGGAATAACATGGGAGGGATGCGGCGAGAGGGGGTTGCAGCATCAACGGGATCCCATCGATGGCGGTTACCCTGAAATATTCATCCGAAACTTTACTGTCGTCGGCGACATTTGGACGTTAACCATGACAATACCGCGGCTTTGATCTCGTATTCCTAATCGCCGAACGCCATAGACGTACAAAAAAAAACTGACCATCGATTCTAGGACCCCCTCTGCGATTTTCCCGATCGTTAATCGCTATGAAAATAATATAGCCCGATTAGCTTTTCGTATCGAAGCCTTAATCTTTTAATGTTTCTGTTCCTTACAGGATAAATTCCATGTACAGGATCTGACATTAAAAAAGGGTGAAATGGAACAGAATAGTTTAACTTTACATAGTGGACCATTTAAACGTTTCTGAAGTGCTTTCACATTGCATTTGTGTAACTCGAGTAGTCGATGAAAATAATGTGCCAAGGTGACAAGCGCAGAAGATAGAAATCAAAGACACGCAATTAAGAGAAAAAAATTATTTTTTTTTTGGCCCTTGCATCGTTTACCATTTCAACTCCTCCATTCATAATACCTACCCATTCTTCGTCGAAACTACCATTCAAAGAACGTCTAGGGCACAATTAAACAACGGCTGCGTACTCGAGGAAATAAAATGACAGAAATGTGACAAACTGCGGAATCACTCGAATGCTTGTAGAAAATTAAGTAGGTGCTGGACCGCCGGCCTTTTGCCGACGAAAAGAGGCACAGAGATGACGGAGAGGGTGCAAGAAGCTGACCAGTTCCCTTTCACGGCACGACCCCACGCCCATCGTTTCACGCGACAATAGCCACTGTTCAGTGACAAAGGCTAAACACCCAAAATATTGGCGAAAATCCTACTGTTCCGTTGCGGTCGTGAAGGCTGCGAGAGATGGGGCGGGGAGAGGGGTAGAAATGGTCGAGCTAAATATTTCGAATTTAATCTATCCCCTTCTAATCCTGTTACACGGCCAAACGGTCACGTTTCAGCCGCAGCGTCGGCCGCAGACCGGAATCAAGAAGGTGCACTTCGAGATGCCGAGGACTTCCGCTTCGCTTCTGGCGCGCCCACGCGGCATCGCGAGCCTCTCGACAATGCTAAATCTCGTTTCGACCGGCCTGCTGCCCGTTGGCCCGCTTCTTACGGCATTATAAAGAACCACAGTGGGATACGATAATTCGTTTGACACCTCGTGGAACACTTTCCCTCGCGGCGTTTACCCCCGAAGAGTCTATCGTGCTTCGTTAAACTCAAAGGACCGTCGGTGTAAACACAAATGGCGTCCCGCAGAGGGCTTTTGCTTCCGCAACCCAGTGACGGTTCGTTATTTTGACGTTACGCGCGTCATCGCCTTTTCGAGAGCACTCGTCTTCAAGTACCGGCACCTTGCCACCTTGAAAATCAACCACTAATCAATGGTGCGCGTAGGCACGCGTGATTCTCAGACTTTTCATGTTACGGTAACCAAGTAGGCACCTATAAATATTTAAAAATCTTTGGTGTTTCTTGCCATTTATGACGGTACATATTAAACGGGTTCTTTCTGTTCCCAGTGTCAGGCACAACACTTTTACAATATCTGTGGTTATCTCGTCGGCAACAACTGACTATCTATATTTATAGTACTTCATATTAAAGTGATATAAAGTTTATAATATTCCACCATGAACCCGCGATATTTAGCCTGAAATGCTGAAGGAGCACCGCGAAAAGAACAATATCCTTCCGGATGCCGGACCTGATATCAGCAATTGTAGTTATCTCAAACACAAAATTAAAAAAGAACGGTAATCCGCAGTCTGAACGAGCATAATGAAGAAGTATGAAGAGATAAAGAAATGGCAACATTTTAAACAAATTACATCAATTTTGTCAGAAAACAATTATGGTTTTGTTGACTGTAGTAATTCAATTTAGCAAATATTTGCAAATATTTTTTAGTGCCAGTTTTCTAAAGATGAGTCCAGCCCCATGTTCAATTTTTAGAAAACATGTTTCCCCTTCGACGGTTTTACTTACCTGTATTAGTCTGTAGATTTACCCCCTGAAATATTGACCTGCATTTATGAATCACCCTGTACATACGCGCGTATATTCCTGAGTTATAAGGTAAGAGACAGACAGGCAGAGGCTCTATTTTATATGTACGCATACGTAAATGTATGTAGAGAAGAGTTCATCATTTTGCCGGGCAGAGAGAGAAAGGCAAGAGCCATTTGAAATCTCAAGTCCGGGAAACAAGGAAGCCCAACGGGATCAGCGCGCTAAAGTTTATAAATTATGAATATTTAAGTAGAGGTTGCCGCGGAGCTTCGCGAAAATGATATTTTCCTATCACGGTGCGATAACGTCGCGCAGCGTAAAAGGGATGCTTAGGAAACAGGATGGTATACGTCACTAAAACGGGAGCATCCCTTTGCGAGGAGCGTCAAAGCTAATGGACCTCCTCTCTTCGCCGGTGCCTTTACGTTCTATCGTGTTTCTCTGGGCCTTGCGCCGCTTTCTCTCTTCCTTTTCGCCCCTATGCACCGCCATTCGTTATTGCTGTCTCCCTCTGCCGCGTCTACCGCGCCTCGTTACAAAGCGGGTCGCATGGGGAGAGTCTCAGAAGCCCCGCTAATGTTTAGTACTAGTTGATTGCAAGCTTATTAGAATATGCATAAAGCATCATTGTTAAATGCTCTTTCTCTGGGCACACAAACCCGGGGAGACTTTAATGGACGCGCGTGTTACATCTGCTCGCGATCACTCGCGCAGCCGCAGAATTGTTGGCGTCGTTGCTTAGTCCTGTTTCGTGGAAACGTCCCTGCAGAACAAAGATGCAGGGATCGACGTTAATTATTGATTGCTGGTAGATTCAAATCGGAGTAAATATAGCAATAATAAGATTTGTAGGAGGAGCTAGAGGAAGTGAGTCCGGTAGAGAGGAGTCAATGCGAGGTATTAAATTGTCAAACACCCAATCGCAATGCCCAGATAGTAGATTGCATGCCAAATCTCCAATATATGTACTCATCGCTTTCCCCATAGAATTCGCGCTGTAAAGTGGAGGGAACAACACCTCCACCCAGTTTTTCATCTCCCGTTTTGGCATGCGCAGTAGAAACCTCGCTCGTTATTCGGTATTTCGTGATCTAAAAAAATTTGACGCACAATTGCAAAAGATACGAGTGGAAGCAGTAGTAAAGTATATCCTTGAAAGATACAGGATTGAAAAATATATTTGAAACAAAATGAAGTGAAGCGTGAATAGCATTTTAAACAATTATAAAACAAATATACACGTATACATATAAGATCAATCGAAAATAAACTTGGAAAAGTAAAAAGTAGCACAAAGAATCTTACAAAATATTAACTTCACCTACATATTTTTCCAGATAGTGTTCAAGTCTCTGAACGGAATACATAAATTCATTTAAATCTTGCGCCCAACCGTATTTAATCGACAGCAATAACTTACGATCAATAGAATATTTCAATACTCTGGAAATAACAAAATGCCTGATTTCTATCGTTAGTTGAATATCCTGGTGCTTCGCAATCTCGCCGGCGTCACGTGAATGCGAAATCTTGAACTTTAGTCTATCGGATCCTACGTTTCTGTGCATATAGAGGAAAGTTTGAAAACCGATTAACAGTGTATTTGAAAGCATCAAAACTAACAGATACCTTGTGCAGTCCGCTTGCAGGAAACTCGGCCGTCCAAGCTCCAAAGTTACTGGTCGTCCCACCACGACATTTATTAACCTTGCCATCAGAGTTACGAGTATCCGTTTTGGTCGTGTATTACTCAGAGTATCGGAAAAGCAGAGATTAATCCTGCTCAATTTAGTGGAATTACGACTAATAACATTTACACCACTTCTTCTACCGAATAGAATGATTTTCTGGTACTTAAGTCCCAGAATTCTTCAGTTTCGGAGACACTGACAATTTCTTTGCATCTAACACCTACCACAATTGCTTCTTTCTAAAGAAATATATTCATATTTTTATCACACAACTCGGTGCCAGTTTCAATTGCAGGTTGTCCATCTCTCCCTTCAATTTCCTCCAAAGGTTCAAGTACATAAGTCCGATGGAAAATTCTGATAGGCGTCTGGTAAACCAACGCCCATTTACCTTGCCCGACGGACTAGTAACTCTATATTCAGTCCGATCAGATACGATTACAAGGCTCGGAAGAATATTACAAGAAACGTAAGGTGTTGAATGGCTTCGCGCGGGAACTCGTTCGCGGATAGGATCAGCCTCTTCGGAGGCCAGTGGCTAGGAAAAAAGCTATCGTGTATCCTAGGAGAAGAGCAACGATGGCTACTCGAAACCGAGCTCAAGCCTGTCAAAACACAATAAAACGTGGTCGAAGGAAGAATCGCTGATCGATTTTGGTGGTCGGGGTCGACGTAACCTCTGGACCTGTTCGCTTGTGTGTGGATATACGTGGATGTGTGCTTGTATACCTAAGTGTGCATATACGTAGAGGCTGCGTGTATATAGATATCGGTCCATTGTGCGGCATCGCTAAAATGCTCTTCTCGCGCCGAATAATGGCGATAATTGTGACGAAATGGAGCGTCATTGTGGGAAAAAAGGTACCCGTAACGATCGAGGATGACGCGCCGAGTAAGTGGCAGATGCATGGCGCTCGATTGACAGCTTCTCCGATTTCTTCCTTCGCGTGCTCTGCCGGGGCTGCGTCTTTCGTCAGGTCCTTTATTTTCTGCGACTCGAACGTACATTTTCATCGCATTTTTCACGATGTCGGATGATTAATTTTCTGTTTGTCAAGGATGTCTGTTCGTAAGTCTAAAATTGTTTATTGAGTGTGCGAAGGCTAGGTTGCGTGATCGCCAGGATTTTATGCGACGGCGATTGTAATAAGAAACAGAGCAAAGTTGATCGAGTAAGTTTGAAGGCGAAGTTTAATTCGGTATTACTTAATTTAATTGTCCTCTGTTCATACTTAATAAATGTTCATACTTTTTCCAATTAGAAACAGTAATGATACGATATTTTATTTCAAATGAAGGGGGAAGTGTATGTGTGCTTCGAGCACATTAGTAGGCATTTAATAGCAACACTACTGTATAAAGACGTTTAAAGTGAAAGGAAAAGCAAAGTTTTGTTTTTCATACAAGGAATTACAAGAATGTGATCACGGATAACTAATGTTTCCATTCAGCATTACGTGTATTGTGTATAAACTTATCGTGGCGATAGTCTAGGCCAGTTCTTTTTACAACGATGCAGAACGCAATGCATACCAGAGACAGGGGTGGGCAAAACTGAAATAAACAAATTGTTTTATACTCTAGATTTGTAGCAGAATAAAGTGCAAAAAGTTTTAGACCCATACATTGCATACTTTCTTCTAGAAAAAATCATAAATGTCACGTATGTTTTCGCGGGATTTGGACAGGGAGCGCCCTTAAAAGTACGCAACTTTCATCTATCCCATCAATTGCAGAAATAATAACACTGTCGCAAGTTAAAGTGGCAGTTTTAAGCATGGCACCCTCGCCGTACTTGTCAGGCTAAATAATACTTTGAGCACAAGCGAACCTATTTAACAACCAAATAAATAAGCTGGTTACGGTAATTTCAAATAGATTTGCAACAGATGTTAAAGCGACGCACCTTGGCTTTCTTACCATTCATCTAAATATCACGGCACATTCTCCTACCGCTACGTTAATTATCGTGACTCCCTCCCACTATGATTCGTGCCGCAATATCGTTCTCCTCCTTCAGGTACCTACACAGTATCTCTATACATCTGCAAACATGACGATAACTCTCCATTTATTTCTGAACTTCGTGCTTTCTAGCTACATACTCCTTATTTTAATTGCCACACAAAATCTTCATTTCTTTTCTCCTACGATATAATTACCCTGCTCGCATCACATAAATATTTCTTATTGTATATTATGTTATTTTAATATCAACGAAAGCTCCACACTCGCCATTGTACTGTAGTGTATTTTGCTTAGCAAAAACATTTTTACGTCTACCTACCATATCGTACGTAATCTCTCAAAGACACTTTGCACGCACTTGTGGCGTAATAGAAACACATTCTTATTGTTATTCGCTAAATTTGCGCAGAATTTCAGCTGCTCTTGATCAGTGTCACGCGAACAGCGATTTTATTCAGACGCCCGATAATTCCGCGACTTTCCGCATTGTCATTATTGTCAGTAATGATTTAAGTTGACCGAATCGCACGAAACGATATCCAGCCATGGGAATATCGTGATTGCATTCAACGCACACGCCGGCGCCGATTGATACGAGGTACCGTTGTATTTCCGTGAACGGTGTACAGAAGCGGAAGAACGCAGGAGCACGGGGCGACCGAAGGGTAGAACTGATGGGCGAGGGTCGTGGGCTCGGGAGGGAGGGAGGGGGGTGGAGGGAGCGCGGAGCAGTTATTTGCAATGAAACGCAACAATTGCAATCGGAGTCGATGCACGCCAGCGGCGTCTGTAAACGCCATACTGCCAGCTGGGTCGGTCTGGAAAATAGTGTTTTTGTGCAAGCCGAAACGGCAGATATGAAACCAGCATGGCGGATGCTTACAAATAGTTGCAGGGCGGCGCCTCCATATAAATGCGCCGGCCGGTCTCCTTTCTTTTGTTCGTCGACTGAGCAAGGACGAAAAGGATTCTGTGAAAGAGGTTCGTCGTTACACGCGACCGAAGGGAAGCACCACTGAAATTCACAGTTCCTCCCCTTGGAAGCTAACCCGCTGGCTGTCGATTGGGAGGCTCGCTTTATCGTTATTAGAACATGGTCGACTAATGGATCGCTTTGCCGTTAAGTACGATGATCGAGAGATTCTTATGTGCGATCGCGTCTAGTCGGCTCCGCTTTCAGTACCCATAGCTTAGATTTTTCACTGCTGGATGATATAAATCCCAGAGATTTGTACGCAGTATTTAGTAAGTTATTGTACTTGGAAAGAAATAAACTGAAAGGTTGACGATCCTGTTACCAGTTTCGAATAATCGAGCAGGATGTTGGCAGTAACAAGTTGGCAGTTCAAGTCCTTGAAGAAATGCAGTCTAACAATCTTAACAGAGCCAAAGATACATGCAGCATGAAACAAAAGAATTGTCTGACCTCTCGATTAGACGATGTTTAATTATACCGCGACTGAAACTAGATTTTAAGTGAAGAGGTACCTGCTTTGAATGAATTATTTAGTATTACAATTTTGTAAATACAGTAACCTTTTTCAATAGAATTCAACGTGTCTTAAAATTTCTAATTTTCTACTAAATTATTCAGTGATTATTATTCCTTAAGAGAAAGGTGTGGAAAAGTTCGGCTATCCGCGCAGATGGAAAAATCAAGTCTGCATGAACCTAAAGCTGTTGCGTTATTCGAACACTATTATTAATTCGACGAGACTTCAATATATTTCAAAATTAGTTTACCGTAAGGGTATAGAAAAATCCAACATCAGCCATAGCCCTCAGCATTATCTAGAACATAAAGAACCAAAATTCTACTGTAGGTGCATCAAAAAGAGGAACAAAATGATCAAGTAATTCCTCAGCGCAAGGAAACATATTTTCCAGATACTGATATAGAAATCCACACCAGCTTCGGTGCGAAAAAAAGTTGCAAACGCCATTTGCCGTTCCTCAGCGGAAAATACCAACAAGAACAATGTGTGATGTGCGTGGATGCGAGAGAACTATAATATAGGATGTCTTGGATATGAATGACAAGTGTTTAAGGAAAGAAATTAAGAGGATGTTTAAGTTACGAATGGGTTGCGAGCAAAGTGTACCTGAATGGTTTCTAAGCTCGCACATAGAGAGTTTAACTGTGCAATGCGTGGCACGAATGCACATAAGATAGTTTCAGTACATCAGAGAAAATCATCCTCATTATCAGTTAAGCCGTTGACAAATTTTCATACAAAATACATTTAGTGTTTAATTAAAAATTGTACAAGTAACGTGGCTCGTCATGTCGCGACCCGTGTAAATATACCTGATGATCAGCGAGTCTGGATGTTCGACGAGGTTACTATCACCGCAACAGCCATGGACGGAATTATAGCTGCCGGGAAAAGCAACGGAGTCTTGCCACAGATTCTATATAGGCGAAATGCATCGGTGGTCCTCCCGCCGGTCTACGATCGGCTATGATGTGAAGCTTTGTAGTCAGCTGGCTAGATAAAAGACAACGACGGCAACAGCTAGCACCATCACCAGGCGACGTCGTCACCACCACCGCCCCCGGTGGTAGATTACGGTATTCAGGATCAATATCCATAGTGGTAGGTGTGGCGGATGGCAGAGGGTTCCATCTTCGGCCGCCCTCTCTCTGCTTATTGGTCGGAGAATCGGTACACGGGTTCCGGCTTCCAGGCTGTAACCCATCCACCGTTCTGGGTAAACGGGCGGAGCTTGCCGTTTCTCCCCGAGGATCTAGTGGGGAGAAGCCATCGGGGTTCCTGGCAGACGGCCGAATCGTAAATCATGACCAGTCGGTCGCTCGGAGCGCATCTGTGACAAACAGGTTGAAAATCGTTGGAAAACATTCGGGCTCGCGATCGATCGTGTCTACGTGGCAATCTGTAATCTAGTTTGACTAGCCGGATTCGTTGACCGGCCAATAGACATCCACGTGCTTCACGTTCGCATAGTGACAGCGGGCTACCCGTTTTTTTCTCCAGTCATCGATGATGAATTGACGAAGACAGAAGCAATCGTGAAGTTTCCGGTGTGAGACGTACCGTAGTAACGTGGAGTGAACGATTTCTTCGACTCGTCGGAAAATCGCGAGGAAAGGGGAGGATTAAGCAAAGGGTGGTTAGTGAGAGGGGAGCATCATGTGCAGCAACGAAAGCCCACCGCCGGCAAAAGAACCGCTGGCCGTCGGCTTGAGTAATCCAATGACCGGGTTTTTGCCGGGTCTGGAACACTATCGCCTGCAGCTGTATCATTACGCGATGGCGGAGAGACTGAGGCTGGCTCAACAATTGCATCCTCAGCACTCCGGTGTCGGTCACCCGCCTTCCAGCGCCCCAACTCATCTGGGAATTAGTCCTGGATTCCCGGCTCCGTTGCCCCTGTATCCGGCGGCAGCGGCCGCGGCCGGATATCCGAGCAGATTGGCCCTGTCTATGGCTTTGCTGCATCCTCACCACCAACGAATACCGGAGGAGCCGAAGCCCCAGCACAGCTACATCGGCCTTATCGCCATGGCTATCCTATCGTCGCCGGAAAAGAAGCTGGTGCTCTCCGACATCTACCAACACATCCTGGAGCATTACCCTTACTTCCGTACCCGTGGCCCAGGTTGGCGGAACTCCATCAGGCACAATTTGTCGCTGAACGACTGCTTCGTCAAGTCTGGCAGGAGCGCCAACGGCAAGGGCCACTATTGGGCTATTCATCCGGCCAATTTGGAAGACTTCCGACGCGGGGACTTTCGAAGGCGCAAAGCTCAGAGAAAAGTTCGTAGACACATGGGATTGGCGGTCGACGAGGAGCCGGATAGTCCAAGTCCGCCACCCCTACCGGCCACTCCGCCTCCTCCCGCGACGCTTGGCCCGCCAATGGCGTCACAGTCTATACCTGGCATCTGGACTCCTCATCACAATCCTCATCATCAGCAACACCAGCAACAGCAGCAGCAGCAGCAACAGCAGCAGAATCAACAGCAAGCATTTCAAAGCCAGTCTCTGCGGCAGTCGTCGCTGTTCCAGCCCTCTAGGAAGAGACAGTTCGATGTGGCGTCCCTTCTCGCGCCCGACGATCAGCATCAGATCGAGTCGGACCTCAGGCCAGCCAAGTTGAGGAGATTCAGCTGCAGCGAAGACGAGCTGCACGATCTTCAGGAGCCAGATCAGGACGAAGAGGACGTGGACGTGGATGTCGTTGCTGAAACGAACGTTCTACCATCGCCCAACACACCGTCGGCCAGTCCAGACTCCAAGGTCATCTCTCCCGGCGAGCATTGGACCACTCAGGGTATACAGAACACCAATCAACAGTTGTCCGGTTTACACCTACACAATCATTTGCAAGCTAGAAGTTACTATGTATCGGCCACGTCGAGTACTGGTTCTAGCATCTAATGGATTAGGGAATCGCCCGGTCATGCGAAGTGTCCGAAATCTACGATTCTCGTAGATTTCTCGCTCGTGAGCCGTCACTCCGTGTGATCGAACCTATTCAACCGTGGGTACCGATACGTGACCGGTGGAAATTCGCGTGGCGACCATTCAAAGACATGTGACGAATGTGACGGATGACGAATTTCGGAAGTTCCTTTCCTTTCGCATCGAGCGATTGAGTTTCCTGCGACTTTTATTTCAAGAAAAAAAAAATGTAGAGAAGTCTCTCGTAGCCCCGCCTACACGGAGAGCATCGTTTATCGCTAGCTGGTGCTAACTAGTCGTGCCAAATTATGAAACCTTTCAGTTCCTCCGACATGCCAATCGAATATTAACTTCGGACTTAAATATTAGTACAATCACTATGTATATACTACTGATTCAGCTGTTACATTCAATTCTGTCGCGAGTCAACGCGGCGCAATGTACGTTTGCGCCTCGGCCCGGCCTCCGCAAACTTCCCTGTCTAAATCTCCTCGGTTCGGTATTCCGTCGCTTCTGAAAGTTTTACTATTTAGTTCGAGTCCGGTACTTGAATCCATGTATCGTGCAAGATGTTTTAGAGAAAGAATATATGTGTATTATATAAATAAATGTCTAAAGGAAGTATGTATATTTGAGAATCTTGGGGTAGAATTCCGTAGCGTGCTCGCGGATACCTTGGCGTCGACGTATCAACGATTATAAGGTATATTAGATTCTCTATACACTCTAATCGTTAAACTTTTACAGACTACTTTGCAACAATTTCGAAGCGAATGATTGTTGCGCAGTACGCCCGAAAGAAGAAGAGGGGTATACGATCGAACGTTGAAAATTTTATACAGATCGATTCGACAGAATTTGAACGAAATTTCGGAAGCGCATTTCTCTGTGAGAGGTTAACGTACGATGCCCGTTCGACGGTGTACCAGCACGCGATGCCGATGAGGAATCGATACCATCGCTGGCAATCGTTAAATTCTACCCGCAAGTGAAAAGATTCGTTGTAAATAGGAGAGAAACCACGAGATGATGTCTCGCTCGATAAGTAATTTCATACAGTGTCCATATGAAATTCCAATGTGGGGCATTACATCAGACTGACGCGAAGCGCTCGCCTGTTCAAAGTGTAATATAAATCGTTTAAAGTTTAATATAGCCCATCTTTATTATCATCCGTATATCGTTAAGATATATTCTGTGCGAGCCCGTGACCCCTCTGTATGTATGTACATGTACCTATGTATACGTGCTTACGTGTAATTCGGATGTATCACAATGCACACACACACGCGCATATACGAAGCAGATACGGTTTTTTAAAGATTACCTCGTATAATACAGATGTCATCGACCTGTCTCTCTTGACTCCTAGCACCGAGCTACCGCGCTCAGTACAACTGAAGTTGAATAAAGTTTCTGTTCCCATGAGCTCGTTCTTCGTGTTTCTTTAATTGCCCCGTCTCACGCGCAGATAAAAGTTTGCGAGTCTCGCGGAGTCTCACAGGTTTTAATAGGAATTTCGCAGCTATATATGCAGCTGTTAAAATCGAAAATGTTTATACGTTTAGCAATAATGTCTCTCTTATTTCGTTGATGTTGGCGTGTCGAGTAACAACGCCCTGAAATGCAACTGCACAGTGGTAATCTTGACACGAATACCTTTGCTATTTTTCTAAATTCTTCGACGATTTGCATGACGTGCAGAAGAATGCACAAGCTGAACTAAACATTCTACGTGCGTTCAAGGACCGCCGCAATACTCGACAAGCCCGCGAATATTATTTCTTGTCATAGCAAACGTTCTGTTATGCTTAATAATTAATGCGCACAAGAAACGGTTAATGTTTGTCTTAATACTTGCAAAAGGATGCAGAAAGCTTTACACTTTACGGTTGGGAGAGATGGATTCGTATAAGTAATTCCACTAATATCTTTAAAGTGCAAAGCGACTAAAAAATACTCTTTCAGGGATCGCAAATAAAACAGAAGGTAGCTATGTATTTATTAGTTTTATAATTATATTCCTAGCATTTCAAAGGATTGATTTATTAAATTGGCATGCTGAAAGTCGCAGGTCTTTTGACGTAACTTCGGGTATAAATGTTCTTAAGCAAAATAGGCTACAAAAGATTCAATACATTTTGTCCGCGAGATGCAAATGCACTTGTTCTATTTTCGTAAAAAATTATTTTTTTTACTAAGCACCTCACCGCTGCCTCAATTCTGAATGCTTTTCGGGTTGAAAGTCACTTAACTGTTCGAACAGTCGGTTGATGTCGGTGTATACAATAAATGAGGAAGCATTTTTTACTCACAATCAGCACTGTAACTGTATGGGTTAGATTTAACTAGTCTCGTTTCTGGATTGTCATGGGCGATATGAATGTAGCCGAGCACTATCACGCACCAGCAAAACGCCATGCTTGTTTACTAATGCAGCTTAATTTTGCATAGTTATTCGCGCATTTGTTGGAGTTCCGCACAATATTCCTCTGGGTTCATAGTTTAGCCTGGCTTTAAAAAAAATCTGTCACTCACTGCAGACAACCAAACTACCACGACAACGTTTATTAAATGGCAGTTTGGTTTTGGTATGTGTTCTGGTAATCCATCGGTAACAAAGCCATTGATCAGATCATCGATGAGTGCAAAGTATCCACATATTGTCACATGTTATTCTGTTCAACAAAGGACTTTTCTGTAATATTCGAAGAGAGAAGTGGATGCTTCTAAATGAATATAGAAAATGTGAATACATAAGTAGATAGAAAAACAAATGAATATAAAGTATTCTACACTTTAATATAGTTTATATTCTATACTTATTATTCAGTATAGTTGATTAGATTCGTAAGTCATTGTCGATATGTTATTCAGACGGCGAACACCGCGAATACAACGCATATAATAAATATTATTCTGTCGTAATCGCGATTCACACTTATCTAAAATTATGAATCTTCTTTTAGCAGTCTGCCTTCGCTCGCGCAAAGTCATCGTCAATTATTAATTCAATCGCGGTAAATTGCTCGCCTTTGATAATGCTGTCAGGTTTCAAGCTCGATAACAGGACGAGAAATAGTATGCCAAAATATGTTAGCATACAAATGGGACAGATAGCACGAAATCACGTTTCAAATAAGTGCTGTTGTAACAGCGACGCGTTTATCTCATGCCATCACGAACCCTTTAATCCGATACGTTCTTTCTTTTTAACTCTTAGTCACATTTATAAATCGAAACACAAGCAGAAAATGAAATACAAAAGATTTAACCAAAACTTAAATGAAAGTTTTTCATAGAAAGTTTTAAAATTACTCCTATTTGTAAATGTTTCACACTTTTCGGACCTCCATCATTGGAGAATCGTTTTAGCTTATGCTTAAAATATGCTTTGGGTAATAATAATATTTCTTGTCGACCATTAGGCGAATAAATTATTTTAATTATTTGTTATTAATTGTTTTCGAAGGAATTGAGTTGTCGAAATTACGCTTCAAATGTAAAGTGATGAGATTCACAAGTAATCTGGCCGTTGCATATTCTACTTATGTTCTATTTAAATGTGGGATTAATATTATGGGAATTAAAATGCTCAAACATTTTTACAGGATTATAAACATTTAACACGAATGCCTGAAGTTGCTTGCGGTTTTCGGAGCCGTGTCACGATAACGCAATTTCAATTCTGATTTCTCGATCGAACCGTGTGATTTCCATCGACGGATACTTGTCTCCCCAGAAAAGTCAGGTTTCCGTCGCTTATTCGAGGCTTTGACACCTGGCTTGAGATTAACGCCGTTCGATGCGTTTATCGCAATTAATTGTAAGGGGAAACCTCTTCTAATGGGAAGCACAGTTGTTCCAAACTGCTGCTGGGAAATCCATAAGTCGAATCCGACGGCCCAATAATCGGATGATTCGCTTTCCTCGAACGTCTGTATTCCTTGTTTCGGTCTTCATTTGCATCGTTGGGAACAATGACAGTTAATCAAATCTTAACGTTTTCAAATAGAATGAATCGATCGTGTTACGTTTTCTTCGTTCGTCTATTCCAAGAACATCTCAACGATTTAGGATTGATACTTACGTACGTGGTTGGAGGAAGACTAAGAAAAGACTCAAATGGGAAAGATATCTACCAAAATTGTTAGTTAAAATTACCCCCCCAAATAATGACATGTTTATATATTTATTATTTCATAAATGTAGCCACGAAAAGTAAAAAGAGAAATATATATTTAATATATGCGTTATAGTAACTAAAAGCAGTAAAAGAATTAGCCAAGTATCGAGTTACATGTACGGAAGAATTACACCGTATGCCTGGGTAGCTGGGTACAGCCTCCCGTATTGCCATGTTCTTTGTCAGCAACAACGCAAGATTTACTAGATCCTATCACAAAGTGCCCCATTGTCTCTCAGTTCATCAAATGAAGCCTTAAGCGATCGCATTGCGAGCGTCAACTTAATCCTCAATGGAATAGTGCCACAGAGGAGGGAAGCCTGACAATAGGAACGAAAGCAATTTGTTAAATATTGCTTCCGATGATACAAACGACACGGATACAGAAGCTACCTTAGTTCCTGTTTTAAGAACTGTAGTTAAACAAAGGCGAAACTTTACAACGAATGTTACTGAATAAATATCCATCTAATATGCTTGAACATTCTTGTTGAATAATCTTCGTTTAAGAGCCGCTGAGACTACGTATTCATTGCCACTAAATCCAGTAAAACAGAGTAGCTGCTAAAAGTGT
Organism: Andrena marginata; assembly: GCA_963932335.1. NCBI lineage: Eukaryota > Metazoa > Arthropoda > Insecta > Hymenoptera > Andrenidae > Andrena > Andrena marginata. The sequence goes on along the minus strand of OZ010664.1, from coordinate 1,578,561 downwards.
GCTACATCAGACGATAATTAATGTTTCTAAATTAATATACACGTGAAAATATAAGCGACTGATATATTTTTAACAAATCTTTTTAATCGGCAAGAAGACGATTCCCGTGAGTCTCGTAAATCATTTAATTTCCTTATTTAGAAGCAATCTTTGCTAAAAGAAACGCGATACGAAGAATAATAATTCAGAGAAATGTCGTATAAAGATATAAGTCTCGTTCAAATTTTAGATATCGTGCTTACAGTTTCGAAGGATTTAAAATAAGGGGAATGTTTGAAAACTTATGTTACACATTTATGTGCTCTTTTTACTTCTAATGTGTTTGTATTACAAAACTGTATAATGGGATTGTAATTGTAATTACCTCGGTACATATATGCTGCACCCTGCTTTAAAGGCTACATACCGTAGAAATTATACTGCCATACTTTCTCCAATTGCAACTTATACTTGGAATAATGGTGAAACCAAACTGCAAATGCATATGATACGCGTAAAGTTGGTCGAGACCCGATATAAGAAGCTGAATGTTTCAGTTGGCGTAGGTATAACATAACCGTAGTGTTATACAAACATTAATCATGCTGATCATGCATCGAACAAAACTCTCAAGTGACAACCAGTCGTTACAGGTGAAAGAGTTTCATTATTTAATGTGTAGAGGAAAGTTTCGCAATACCTTATGCTATATGTAGGACCTCATGGCCTAACATTTATTTGCGTTAAGCTTCAATTCATATTTCAGATTGCCTAGAACACATTGCAATGTAAATTATTACACGAGTTCGTTCTTTGAAAGATTTTCAGGCCATCCTCGAATAGGAAAGATGTACTTTTCTAAAATAGGATTAGACACATCATTAATAAACATAAGAAATAGAAGTTGATTGAGATTACCGAGGAACATTTGGACCACGTTATGCAGACACTTACCAACCCTCAAACTGACAAAAAATTAGTTAAACACAGTTTCCAATATTTTTCTAATCTTTATTTTGCAAGAAATTACCAAACCAGAGAAATAAACTCTTATTTTATACAATTTTGAAAACTACCAAGTCATAGTTCCCTTTCACGTTTAAAAAATAAAAACTACAGAAAATTTGAAATAATATTAATTATACTACTCACTATTAAATAGCCCACTAAAAAAAATTGTAAAACAATAACAAGGAAGAAAATATATCCGATAGAAATACATCTACTTTTCTTTAACAATTAAAATCTTCAAACAAAATTTACTCAATTTCAGGTCATCGTGCGTTGGTAGCTTTCTGCATAACTTGGCCCATTTAAAGGTGCATGAGTCGGCATCGAGAAGTAATTTAGCAGGCACTTTGTACGTAATATATCAAACGCTGTTTCTTCTCGCCGCTTCTCTTGCCCAGAGATGAAAGAATTTTCGTGCTCGCTCGGAGCGCGTGAAAATTTCTTCTTGTATCCTTTTCGAACTATCTATATACATAAGTACATAGTTTCGTACGATCGACGTTCTCAGAAAGCTCGTCCACAACGTCGGTTTCGAGCAGAGTGTTAAGAAAACAGCTAGGGCGGCGTTTGCTTGCTCGATGGCCCATTGCTGCTATCCAAACTTCGCTCTGGTTTGTTATTCCAAACCCACTAAGCGAACTATCCGTCCAAGTTTTCAAATGTTTAACAAATAATGACGCGGCGGCGCTGATCGTTCATCTGTCGAACCAGATCACGAACTCAAAGATGGATCGGACGGCGATGTTGCTCTGGGCAGCATGTTCCTTCGGCGGCTCTTCGTCCAGGACAATAGATTGGCGTTGCCTCTGCGAACAACGTTTCATCTATGTTTCAAATAACTACCAGAGACGCTACAACCGGCGCCGTTTTGCAACTCGGCAAACAACCTATTTCAGATATAGCTCTATTTCCTTTGAATTTACTATAATTTTACTGTTAGAAAATTCTTTTTCACTTGTTACAATGTTAAACAAAGTATCCTTAAAGTTACGAACGGATCAGCGCATTGACACCTTCACAGAAAATTCCTAAAAATTCATACGAAAATAAGCCGTTTATACGGACTTCTGCCCTTAACGGAGAGCTGATGATCTTAGCTCTCGGTGATTACACGAGAAGAATGCCGAATTGCACAGAGTTAAGCTTTGAAACTGAACGCAAGCGCAGTGATGGATAATGCGTTTGGAAAATCAGAGATAAGATAATATTCAGGAGACTGGTCGCACGACAATGAGAAATTCACGAAACTATTATTGCGATCGCTGTTCTCGGGTGAAAACGATGCGGAGAATAGGTGCTCGAAAACTGATGTCTGCGTGTAGCGAAGAAAGCGTGCGGGCATGTAGTTAGATTTGGAGATTTGCAGTCGTTAATATTCGAAGAGGACGAGATTCCTGAGGGAAACGACAAACAGGAAAGAGACTGTCAGTTGCGCTCTATTTTCACGTCCCTCAGACTTCCAAATAATGGTGCGCGGGTCGAATTCCGTGAGATCGCGCGTAAGATAAATGCCGCGGGAAAGTTCTTTAGAATTAACAGCTTTCCGGCTCGGCGGATATCGTCGCCTGACGTATTTAGATCAGATTGTCGGATCGACCGCGCCGACGTTGTTTGCTGCAGGCTTTGCAACGCGTCATGCATATACATCCAGGCACCCGACGATGCAGCGGGGGTGTGCATATGCGAAACTTGCTACGATGCAACGACAGGGGCCGTCATACATGCTGGGGATATGTGGCTGCGTAGGTACTCGGGGCACATAGCGGTTGATCGTAGATGCTATCGAGACAGGATAGCAGAATCGGCCAGTGATCTTATTACCTCGATAGTTGTTACTCTGCAAATGGATTTGCGGCTGCGCAGATTCGGATCGGTTATGGAGCAAGCCCAAGGTCGCCCTCTGCTCTTCCATTAATACAAATTGGACAGCGTTGCGCTGCACTGTCCCTTGCACAGCAATGCGAGGAGGCGTTAATCCGAAAGGACTCTCATTGGCATAGAATAGAAATGTAAAAATTTATTCTGTTTATTTATAGCGAATATTTGTTACTTTATTATTCGTTCATTATTCGTTACCTGATTTTACTTAGTGAAATTGACACTTAGATGAGGAATTTGCTGTTTTTGTACTCACATTTCAACCTGTTGCTTGTACGTGAAAGTTTTATTCACTCTAACGAGCCGGAACTGTTAAAATATCTTATTCAAGTTTTTTCTTACAGAATTAACAGTGCAATGGTAAAGGTAACGACAAACACGACGGATTGGTAGCGAACTGAGTATTTAGTTGAACATATACAGATGCCGTGTTGGATAAAATGTAAAATCACAAGTCATTACGTAAGTGCGAGAGAGGTGACTGCTGGCGAGCTAAAGACTAATATTATAAGAGCTTGAATCTGAGAAGAAAACGGAAGCACCTCATAAGAACTGTTGCAGAAAATAAAAGAGACCTTTACCAATCTCATACGTTGCATTAATAATCCCGTTACACTTGAGAATATATATTCGGCGTGTTTCTAATGCATTTCTTTCGTAATTCTTCAGCATTTTAGACTGCGCTATTTAGAATACTGTGGATTTCAGGTGACCCCGCAATACAAACTGAGCAAATTAATAAGAAACGAATCACATGATATAGGTGGCCTTTTCGAAACTCCCTACCAGTCTATACAAAGCACATTTTCTGAGACTTGTACCAGCAGTATCTCGAAAAATTGATGTTTGCCTATCTATATTTATTAGCACCTACCTCTTATGGTTAAATTCGAGGTTCAGAATACGCCTGTAAAATTTCTGACAATCTGTTAGGGATATATCCTACACGTATCGTATTCGAGCAAGATATTACTTAGGTATATTATGTAGAGTAGGTATTGAAAGATCGATAAATTTGGAAGCACGAGATCTGGTTTGACGTTGAATAGAGTAGGTGAATCCGTTGAACGCGATTCTCGGTTAGATATCCCGGACACGAGGTTCCCCGTGGGACTCAGTAGCTAGGGACTCGGTCAACACTTTTGTCCCGCAGCGCAGGTAAAATATTAGCCGATCTTTCTAGTGGCAGGCGGAACACGTAAAATGGGATCTCCCTCGTTGCCCGTTGCGGACGGAGGCCCTTCGGAATGCTCTGGCGTGAGCGCAAGAGTCTCTGACCTGGCCTCTCCGCTGGCCGTGTCAGGTGTTGCGCGCAATTCTAACGCCTAATAATCCATTTATAGCGGCCGTAGGCCGGCGGTGGATAGCCCGCGTTGTATTTTTAGGATCGGCCCCGTCGAGGATCGGTAAATAAATCCCTGATTCTCACGTGCCTCAAATCGAGAGCAATACGAGACTTTCATCTGCCTATTTACGCATTTCCGGTGCACGAGAACCACCGTCCCCGTCGAGTACACTACAAAGGACGTATATAAGTAGCGATACTCGACGGAACGAAAGCGGGAAGAAAAACTCAAACGGTACGGCGCGAAAGGAAAATAAAGCAGAACTTGAAACAGCGGTCCAGTATGTCGTGCAGGGGAAGGTAAAATTTCTCCTGCGGATTTAGTTAATGGCGTTCAGTTATTGTATCTTTACGTATCGGTGGCACCGCTCGTAATTATTCAAACGATAGGCAGATTCTATCTTGATTCCAGTCGGACGCTTGATCTCTCAGTTTATCAGATTATACTTGAAAGAGAAATTCATCTTCTAGTACCCTTATGTTTAGAATTCCTGTTAAAAAAAAATAATGGAAAAGCCTTACTTTCATCGAAATTATTTTTTGAAAACTCTCTAAGTACACGCAAGTTTTGATAATACCGTCTGCAAAAAGATATTTCAAATATCATTATGTTTATTATACATGTAAACAATTTTGGAAATATCGAACTTAATAGAAGCTTGGCAAATAGTTAGTATTTATGGAAGTTCTTGAAAACAAAATCGTGCACAAAAGCCAATCATTTTTCAGTTTCCATTTATTTTTTTTTATAAGGAATCGTCTTTATCCTGGCTTTATTGCGAAACCATCGCTACGAGATTAAAACTTCTCATTAGAAACATAACGTTGCACATCTAACGAGCAATTGCTTAAAATGCTTTAATTAATTAAGTTATCTAATCCGTTGATCACTTAGAAAGACGATCACACGGAATAACATTTCCTGACACATTGTCTTAACCTGCTAATTATTGATCGCAATAAAAACGCCGAAACGATGATAGTAGCTATTACGCGGAAAAAAAGAAAAGTGACTCCAAAGAAAAGGAGCTGTTCACGGTACAGCAGCGTTGGGAGAGCATGGGAAGGTGACGGGAATCACAATATTGTTAATTGGACGCGTTGAAGCGCGAAACGTGCATCGTGCTTCACACGTGCCACAGCCACCTTTGTCGCGTCTGTACATTAACGTTTAAATCGCGCGCAATTATTTTTCCTTCAGAGTGATTCCTTCGCCCCGATAGCTCCGAACAATCGATCCATTCCGGACATCCGAAGGAATCGGACGGGGAGACACGGTCGGACCCCGCGGCGACGCCAGCTGCTCGTCGAATATTCCTTCGCGAAATATAAATACGCCAAACGTCCGCACAATGGGCTGAAAAACATTTCCCGTCGCCGAGGCACGGCTGCAACTATTACAAACTACTTTATTATCATTCGCTGGCCTCGAAGTAATTTCTCTCCGCGGGGTGGACGAAGTTCTTTGATCGGAGCCTTCACGCGCAAACGAGGATTTGTGCAAATCCGATTTGAGAATTCAGCGTGAAGGGAAAAGTAAGGAAACAAGAGTTAGAGTTACCAGTTACTCACTTAATACTCAGACCTTGCGGTAAGTATTCCTAAGTTTGTCCGTTTATATATTTACAAACTGTTAATATATTCCTTTAGATGGATTCTCTTAGGTTTTACCTACATAATAAGAAATGGCAGACAAAAAATTGCTTGCAACTGTAATAGTTTAGTGTACTCTTAGGTATATGGCATAATGGGCATTAAAGAAAGTGACGTGTAATTATTGCGTTACTAAATTGTAGAAGTGACGAAAGTATTAAACGGACTAAATAGATGCACGATTAAATTATTTAGCATACCTATATTGTATGTATATATTGACAGTGTGATAAATTGCAGGTATATTGGGCAAACTGTTTTGTTGCTACATATTATTAAATAAATAAATAAATATTATAATTCTTATTTTGATAAATCGTTGCTATCCGGGGACCAGTCATGATTTCATCTACGTTTCCTCTACATTGGAAAAATCTGGTTGGGCATTGACGTTGAGCGAAACTGTACGTAGGTATTATCTTACAGTTGCCATTTTCATCGCCCGCATGAAAGCTGTATCGCTCTGTGCACGTCAAGAAAAGTACGAACAGCTTTTACTCGAAACTAAATTCTACTACAACAATGTATTTATTTATTTATTTACTGGCAAAAAAACTCTTCATATGTTGAAGACTTATGGAAAGCTGTCAACTAAACTAAATTAACTAAAATAAAAAGTTAAATAAAGGTACATAAAGACATAGAAGAAACTAAATATCTGTAGGCTAATTACGTTCGTAACAGAAGATTCAAATAAATATCACGATCATTTGTTTCCATAGAATCGCGGAATACCGGTGAAGCTACGACTTCCCTCGATTACATTGGAAGCGCCAGTCGCTGTTACCAAATATTTTCCTGCGACATACGCATTATGAAACGTCGCTTGCGTTTTGCGAGGATTCGGCTATTTTCTATCGACGAAATTCCAAGCGGGCTGGTATTGACGGCATTATTTATTTGTAGCCAGCATGGGATTGCTCGAATCAATCAATGGCCGCATTCAATTGGAAGCGCGCAGTTGTTGCTGATGCGACAATGCTCTGTTGTCGTGTATCCCGTGTGTTTTAACAGGATGCACGCAATGAAGCGGTTTCGAAATTTCAGAAAACCCTTTGCGCTACCTATTATTGTTGCCGCGTTAACGCGGGCTCGAAACGAGGCTTTTTCGGAATTTCTGGCGAACAACATGCATATAAACAAGGAAAACTAACGAAACTGTTGCTATTTTTTAATATTTGTTTTTTATCTATGTTTGTTACTTGGATATCACTGTTTCATTATTTTTATTATTTGTACGTTATTGGTTTTATCGGTAATTTATAAAATTACTAAGGGATATTGTTTATAACAATACTTTTTTCTTGTATCATTTAATAGTATAATTGAGGCATTAAGGCGGACTAACCCACATTGAAAACATATTTTTTTCCTGTTTTATATTATTAGCAGAGCCTATTAGAATACATTATTGCTACTAACTCGATTTTGAAAAAAGTGTGGGTTAGTCCGTTGTTGCTCTCAATGCCTCAATTTTTCATGTAGGTACCTGTATACATTAGTTACACGTACCTGTATAATATATTGAGGAGGGTAAATTGATTGACAGGCGTTTCCCTTTCAGCTGAAGAAGAAAGATGCAATTCATACACCCATATAAATTACAAATGCATAAAACCTGTATACAGAATGATCCATGTGAAAGAAAAGAATTCATTTCCTTTATTCTTGCAGGTAGGTATTTACGAAAAAGTTATGCAAGCAGAATATAAATTGATATCATATCTACATATAATAACAAATACGACTAAAAATATATCTGTAGAATTTCATGTTTCATCCTGTAGTATACATATACAAAATTACACAAAAATGGATGAACATTTTAATTAAAAAATTAATCAAAGTATGCCAATTTTTAATATATTATTTAAAGATACGAATTCGTCTGGGAGTTGCTGATGTATCTGAATTCACTGTTCAAAAAGCAAATAATTTACACGTTTAATCTTTTATTTATTTCACCTTCTAGATATGAATGTTGGCAGATAAAAAAAGTACGTGTGAAATCTTTTTTTAAGCACTAATTAATGCATGCTCAAATTTCACAGAAATCGGTGACTATCGCCAGTTGTGGACTGGCCAGGGTGCCAGCTTGCACGATGGCAAGTGGTCCCCTGATAAACTGGGCCCCTTTAAACATCGGACAATATGCTAAAAATGTTAATGACATTTTAGTAGCTTGAAATTATAATAGAAGGGAAGCTTGTTTAAATAAAAATGGAACGGTAACAGATACGGAAATAAATCTACGCCAAGGTGCGTGACAATAGCAGCCGATGTCGATAAAATGCTGTTCAGAGAATTAAAAAATCATCCAGCCGCTAGTTGGAGTTTTCCTCCACTAGGGCCGGGAAGTGGGCACTCGTAAGATATTCGAGGACACTCGATTGGGCACCGTACTTAAGGGTGTAACCGAGCGCATGATCGAACCACGATTGTGGTGACTGTTCGTTCATGTGCCATCTCCTCGAGGACTCTTCGCGACCAGGAGAATAAATCGGAAACAAATTCAACGTCGAAGGGCTTCGGGCTACCGAGGGGGCCACTACGGATTGTCTCGTACGACAGACATAATGACATTCGGTCGTGCGTGAAGCCAGCGGATTGGATTCAAAGTGGCCCGTAGAAAGCGTCTCGAGAGGGCCACACGCCGCAAGTCGATCGTCACGGACGCGTCTATGCAGCCTGAATTTCGAATTCTCGTAAACACCCCAGTGTATTAAGATGCCTACGTGTTCTAGCGCTGGCGCGGAAACGGTGCACCGTTGGACATCAACGATGAAGAGGGGAAATACGTGACGATGATGCGTCGCGGCGACCTTTCAGAATTTTCAGGTATCTCTGTCGCACACTTCAAAGGCCAATTAAACCTGTATATTAGTCAGCCATTATAGGATCTTCATGGATACCATTAATCGCCTTGAGTATGCATCCGCATTTCATACATCAAGAAGTGACATTTTTATTGATTCTGTTACTGCCACCTTCGAAATTATGAACAAGAAGTCCATTTAATCCCTCTCCCGAGTCGCAATCCAAAGAGGTTCTCTTCTAACTATTGTAGTTTGTCTTCGTTACTACCTACAGAATATGTGAATAATACTGTATCAGCAAACCTTCTGAATCAACGTGTGTAACTGTTAAATAATAAATAGGTGTCATACCAATTTCTTAAGTCTACTACTGACTAAGCCTGCTAGTTTCTTACCAATTTTCATCCCGCAGGGCAACTTCTACGATCGGATCTCTGCATAACGATAAGGAATGTCTTGAAGAAAATGCGGTAATACAGGTAATTGCTAGGTTAATATCCTACTTAGCCCGCGATAAAACGGTTATGAATTTTTGGGACAGAAGAATTCGTCTTTCTGCCTACTTAGATAACTTAATCGGTTAGAACAGCCGCCTGTCAAGCGAAATTCGGGATCGAGTCCCGGTCAGCCAATCCGATCAGCCTCTTCCTATTCCTCTGTACTATGCAAGGTCCGCACTACGCGGGGAATCGAGTTCCGCGATCGATGACAGAGTTCGATCCCTGCGAGACGTCTAGTGGGCTTTATAATGGCTTCGCGCTACTCGAGACATTTCGAAAAGCGAGCAAAAGACAAGAACACCACTTGTACGATATATATGCAGACAGTCCTCGTATGGCCGAGGTTCTGTCAGTGTTTGCCATGCGGCTCCCAGTAGCCATGCAATCGAGGTGTCTTCCACGGTATTTCTTTACACACGCACGGCTTTCTTTGCCCCTCGAGCGTGTACTTTTCCACACGCGGGCCGGGAGGAGAGGCCGAACGCAACCACGTGCCCGGCTAATGGACGCCACTCGAGACCACTTTGACCGCGGCAAACATCGGCGACGTTTCTCGAAAACCCATCCGCGACTCTTGCCTCTTACCTTTTGCTTCTTGCTTCTTTGCTTCCTGTCTGTTGCACCGAAAACGCTTCACGTTTACGTCGCGACGCAGCCCGCTGTTTCGATCAAGCGTAAAAGCTTGATCCTTGGGCCAGAGACCACAGGTTCGACCTTAAACGCGAACAGTCGTCCTCTTCCGTCTGTCGATAATCATTAAAGAATGCTGTGTTATCGTTAGCAGCGCAAACGAGACTAGCGTTCTTAATCCTTCGATAGTGATCCTACGAACTGAGCTCGGATAGAGTCCGCTATCGTCCCGAGCTCCTTGTCAGACGCAATGTTAGCTTATTCTCGTGACCATGCCTTATCGACAGGGTTGCCAGAAATAGAGTCCTCTATGACGTAGCAGGAAATAGTAGAGGGGGAACAGCTATTGGGAGTTGGAACTCACAATTAGTGACGTGGTGGGGAGTAGTAGAGGGAGAATCCTTGAATGTATAGAGCCGAATATAATATAATACGACTTGCGCACACCGTGCGAGGATTCCCCCTCTACTACTCGCTACTACGTCAGAACCCGTCCCTGTTGTCCCTACTTCTGGCATCCCTGCGCTGAACCTTCCCGGAGCTGACGATTCCCGCCAACGAATCCGCCGCTGCGATCTGCTCCGAAGTTTTCAACAACCTTCAACGCGGATCCGACGAACTTCCTCTTGTGTGCCATTCGGCGGACGTCGATCGTGGACATCTAAACAATCCGTGTGAAAGATCAATCACTTCATAAAACCTTATTCATTCCCACAGTGTGATTGCCATCTGAGTGGTGGACAGTTTATTAACCTCACAACCTCGGCTACGAAGGCGTTTTATTATTCTGTGTCGCGGTAAAAGATGGAACCATTTTTTCGGCTTTCATTATTGACAACCTATTATTATTATTTTTTTAAACGGTATGCCATAAATGGGACTATCTCGATATACATATCCTGAAGCGGAGGAGCAACACATCCTGATTGTGCTGAAAGTACCGAACAACTCACCAGAACTCAAGCAGCCATTTAATTCCCCAGGCCGGAAGTGGTAAGCACAGCTGAAATGGCCAGGTCGAGAGGTTAAATACATAAATAAGGTCTCTTTCGTACGGGCACCCGGTAGTCGAGCACACAAGAGACGCATGCAAGAGCTCCGTCACAAGGGAACGGTAGTTCCGGCACACTATGCCGCGTCACGCGCCTCCTGGTTGTTAGTAATAACTGTAACTTGTTTTCGCATACGAACTTGGCTACGTCAATGCATTAGCACGCCTAAGTGTTCTGCCATTTTTGTCGCTATAAAATAATATATTCGTTTAGTCACTTGCGATTACGTTTAGTCACAAACGTACCCGTAAGCGTGTTTTCTATTTATACAATAAATTAAGTAAATGTAGAATAATTGTACAAAAAATTATAGTAATAGTTTATCTTGAAAATGAGAGGAGACAAAGAGGCAGAAACAGAAAATTGCGGATTTGTGTATAAATATTTTAACATATTTTCTTCTGTAGCAAGCACAATTTGAAGTGACATGCGCGAACGAAATCATCAAGTGCGTAATGGAAAATCATAATGAGATTGGGATAATCGACATAAATGAATTTCACACGAATTCACCTTTAATTCTTGAAAACCGCGGTGAGCTCAGTTTCAAGTAACGGGCCTGTACATTATTGAAATGATATGTCTACAAATGATATCGTCAGATCTCACAGTCTATCCGATGATATCATTTATACAGAGATCGAACGAAACTGTGAACAATTATAAATGATAATTATTTATCGAACTTTTAACTTCTAAATCATTTCTTTTCTGTTTTAAGTTAGCTTTGTACATTAACATTTTAACTCTGTTGCAAGAGTTCATAGTTCATAGTAAGAGTTGTAAGGTACGCAGAAATAGCTTGTTATTTATCAGGAAGATATAAAATTGAGGAACTGTAAAGGGAAACTAATTTTTACTAATATCTCGTAATTATAAGTTCTTGTAAACAGTTTTGGTGCGAAAAGGAAAGAAGTTACTGACACTTCGGCAGAGCGCGTTCAATTCGATCTTAACCAGTATTGTTTTACTGCTAATGCCAGCACTAAATATTTTCTATTTAAATACAAAGAGATTCGTAATAATTATGGTTGCCACATAAAACAAGTGAAGGAATCTTCGCCGATGCTAGTTAACCAACAGACGCGGCACGTGTAACGGCAGGTCTGCTAGTCGCGGAGGGTTGGCGGACGAAACTCGATAGTCCGATTCTGAATCGAGGTGCCGATCGTATCCCTTGGGAAGACGGTTAGCGGGCCTCCGGGCAAAATTTTACCCTCCGCTCTCTTGGGAAAGCCCCCGCAACGAGCATTTAGCCCGCTAATATGCGCATTACAGCCTTCCTATTTTGTGCCTTGAGTCATTCTTTGATCTTGACCACCTTCCTATAGAATTAACCCTTTCGGGCATCCAATTTCTTTTTCCTTTTTATCGATAGAGGATTCGATACACGCACGATCGCACCTTCTCACTTTATTCAGACGATGCAGGTAGCCACGCAAAATTATAAACTTCTCGAACGATAAAACAATTTATTCACCATACTTTCTTTTTACTTCTACGTTCGTACATACCTAAATGCTATCCTTGTTATCTGTTTACCTACTTTCGGTAGGATCAATATTAAATCCTGCTGCTACTTATCTAACACAGTGCCTACGGATATAAGGTTCTGCAATGATTTCATGATTTTTGTGCGTAACAAGAAGTAATAATTTGTAAACTATAAGAAGCTTGTTCTTCACTGAAAATATAAGCAGTGTTCTATTTCAGTCTTTCCACACGATTGTCTGAGAAGTTACTAATTAATCTAACGTCAAGAGGGAAATTGTTTGTCCATCAAGGTATGATTTCAAGTGGAAGTGTTTCCAAAATTTCAGGGTTAGCAAAATAATCCAAGATCAAGCTCCATTAATGTCCAGAATATCTCCAAATGTTTCTTTAACGTAGAGATTCAAAGAGGCGAGGTTGATACAAACTCAAACTGCAACTGCAAATAAATAATATGTTTCAGCTAAGAAATTAAATGATCAGTACTATCGAACACTTTCTGTAGAGATTGTGCAAAAGTTGCATGTGACTTTTACGACATTTCAATGTTATTAAATATGTAGGCACAATGCAATTCACTGAGATCAGATTTTGCATGCGGCAGTTCTCGATCGATACCGATTGCGCGCTGTTGCACAAAGCATAATTATTTCATCAACGCAATGTCATCGTCCTCCCGCGAACGAATAGCCTTCCACGATACTTGGAGTCTTTTAAATGGTGTCCATTAACTTGATAGTATAACGCAGCATATTAATGGAAATGCAATGAATCTTTTAATTCGAGCTCTACAGTGTACTCGCCTATTACATATAGGTACTTTAAATTAACAATTTCAATGGAAAGGATATATAAATGTGCAATAATATAAGTTAATAAGTCATGGTAACAAAATGTTTGCTCACCTGATTAACGATAAATCTTCAAATAAACCAGGAATAGATTTCACCTTATTATATTGTAGTAATAATAACTACCATTATTCTTATTATTATACGAATAGATACGTGTTGGTAATAAAACCTCATATATGCAGTTGAAAGAAATTTAGGATAAAAATAAGGTAGAAATGAGGTTCAAGACTAGACATGATTTGGCCACGCAACGGAGTACACATGAGCAATAGACATAAAGAGAAAAAGTCAAAGATGTCTAGATATTGTTAGCCACCCTACACACGAGGCCTATGCAATTGTTTTCATCAAGGGTGGTGGTGCGTGGCGGTAAGCAAAGGGCACCCAAGGCCCATATTAAGATGAAAACAAAAGTACCTAATTGAAATATCAAGCTGTCTATGATGCAGAATCAAACTAAGATAGGGAAAGTATACTTATCAAATTTTCCAATTACTTTACGTGCTAAATTCTCTCCCGACGCGATACCCACATGCATCTTACGAAACATCCTCCATAATAATAAGTAATACAGTGTTCAAAAAAGTTCAAGACACAATGTCTTTCACCGGGCTTTTTGTCATTTAACCACTCGGCTGAACGTAGCTTGTATCAAATGTCGCATCATCGTGTCCCAACGAAGTGACAAGTCACATGTACCGCACACCTGCCGACGCTGCAGATGCAATGCTCGTACTTTTGCATCTCCGCGCGCGGTGACATTTGCGACCTAGCTGCACGCCAGCGGTAATTAATATGAATGTCTTTACGCCAGCGAATCGAAAGGCCCGCGACGTCCGTCCACTCGGCGCATGCGATCTGCGGAAGCGAATAAAAAATCTAACGACTTTATTCAACGTCACCGGCCCTGTAATTACCCGCAGGCTGATGTGCGGAGGAAATGGTAGCCCCCCCTAGCGATTAGCAATCCCTCGGTGATTACCAAGTTAGCCTAAATAGGGTATAGTGTTTAGGGAGAGTCTACGTGGACCCAATGCTAATCGCTGCCAGTGTGTAAGGACATACGCGCAGGACTTTCCGAAGGGGGCATGTTGCTGGTTTGAGTATTGTTTCGGGGAAACATATTCGAAAATAGAGGCTTCAGGATAAAAGAAGATGTTGAACTTGTGCTTGTTCATTCGTATATTCTAATTATAAACGCGTGACGGATTCATGCAATGGACATATTAAGAAGATAATTGAAATTCGTGGAAATCGTTATTCACGATGAACTTTAAAGTTTAAATGCCTTGAAACGGTTTAATTCCTCTAGTCGATGCGTTCGATTGTGAAACTTCTTGCTCGCTCGTTGAGGAATTGGAAATGTTTAGGGATTAGGTGCGCGATTAAATTATTCGTCTTTGTTCTTCGTTTCTAATGTCAAAAGTTTCGATCTCAAATCTCGAAGTTGTCAAAACGATAATCCAGTTGTATTTCATTTGCAACTGTATAAGGATAACTACTTAGGTATACCTACTCTTTCAAGGGAAGCACCGATAGATACACAAAAAAGGAGAAAATTTCTACAGAGATAGTATACGTGTAGCCAATAAGCAGCCTTATTACAAGGCTCCCAAATATGTTGACCGAGAATGAAGATATTTCCATAGACAATGATAACGAGCAGGCTCAAGAATAGTTTTTTTTGATGTCTAAAAAAAATGTCAACATATTTTTTCCATATTTGATTAATAAAGCAACAATAAATCAGTAGATGGTATTCTTTATTGTGCATAGTTACCAAATAGTAGCCGTTTTGTTTTGTACACTTTGGTGCAAGTCAGGGCCAGCTCCGTTTTAAAAATATTAAAAATTCATCGACCTAAGAAATAAGAACTGATCAACTCAATAAATACTACTTAGTGTGTGAAAAATATATATTTTTCAATTAGTATTCCCTTTTTAATATACAGTGAAAGTAATAATTTTAAAAACAGTTTTTTCTAACTTGCTCGAAGTTGGTAAAAATGGAGCTGCGCCCCTTTCGCTGCAAGGTCCTCAATTCCCGTGAATTTTCTTCGCCTACTCCACCCCCTGCAAACACTGCAACCTGTCTGTACACTCTGTATAGTGCCTCTGCAGTGAACGAAGAGGGTTGAAAGAATTTCGGTGTGAGCAAGTGTGGACTAAATCCTTGGGATGGAGCGTATATTTTGCAACATCTTGAAACAACGTAGACGCGAGGCTGGGAGGACGCGACGCGGCGACGCCGGCGTCGCGCGTCGCCTTGATCGCGGGAGTCGACCTCGTCGCGCATACCATTCGAAATTCCGTTCACGTGCAAGATGGCGGCTGTAGTTTGCTCCCGGCATGCACCGCCCCTGACTCTGTCAGTCGTTCCTCTCTTCCTCCCTTTCATCCTCCTTCTTCTTCCCGTTGGCCTTGCCCTTTGATAGATGGAAAAACGGACGCCGACGCCGTTAGAATGTCGCGCTGCCTCTGTCGGTTAAGCGTCCCAACAGTTTGCGACTACATACCCATTACACCGGCCCGTGCTTTTCACGGGGCGAGCAGCAATCGTCCCCGGAAAATACGCGGCACGTGGGAATGCTGGGCCGCCGATGGAAGGAAGACCCTCGGTGGCTCAGCTACGAGTGAACCTATTTGCCGGTCTTTGTAAAATAAACGCTCGCGGATGCGCCCCTGAATACTAATGCCACCCCCGAGCCGGTCACAATTACTCCGCGCTCCGGTCTGGCTTCGATTTTGCCGACGCTTCCCGCTTCCGCGCTGACGGAAGTTGAGACAAAGAGTGCTCCGACGTTTGGGGTAACGCGCGAGAATTACGTACACATTTGCCGAATGTTTAGAGCGGGATTCAACGGGTTGTGATAATATTTGCGGGCTCCAGGGAATTTGTGACGGACGCAAGAAATTAATGACCTACCGGTTGGTCTAACAGAATGTTTATTGGCTTCGTTATAAGTGTTAGGCTGCCCCGCGAATAACGCGGTGCTTTTCGGTACACTGTCCGTATTTGCAAACCTTTCTCCCCGCGTTTTAGGTGGCCACGGATCGTAGAATAAATCGAATTCAACTTCTGGGCTACATCTTCAATGGTTGGTATTGGATTCTGTTCAACAGTAGGTAACCCGTAAAACGTCTTCGTCGAACTCTTCAGAGCTTCCGGCACGAGGTGCATCTTCGTGACTGGAGTGCCCAATTGAGCCAAGAAATCGTCCGGTTTTTGGTTCCACGATTTTCGAACTACGTATGGTTTTAATTCTTTTTCCGCCTTTGCCCTGTCGCTCGTTTTTCCAGTGTTAATTTGTGTTTGCGACGTTGATAATTTTCCCGGTTGCACAGGAACGATATCTTCCCACACTAGGGTTGGCGTACGTTCTTCCTCAGTTTCAGCAGCAAGGTCCGTGGTGCTTGGTCGATTCAAGTGTACATTCGGTTTCAAATAGTAAAAACCATATTAGACGGACCGTGATCGTTGTTGGGACCATTCTAGGTTATACAAAAGCAACCTTCGCAATATCTAAAATTACATCAAATACTAAAGCTATGGCCATCTCTCCCTTAAAGTCGTGGTAAGATGGCCATTCCCATTTCATTCAGACTAACAAACGTAACCCTGAATACTTTAAGGCTAAAAACACTGTGAACAATACACTATCGAAAATACATCTTGAGAACTAAAAATATTCAGCATAAATAACACAAACAAAGTGACCGAAACATAGACCAAACATTTTGAAGCACTAGCTTAAATTTCACAGCGACTCGATCGTATTAATAAAAAACTGTTTTTTTTTTGTGTTTTTTGGTGGGGATAAATTACTGAACACAGAGCAACGGCGCTTTCTGTACTATTTTCATAAACGATATCCAAATTTTCCTGTGTAAAGACATTTTCTATAATTGTAATCGAGCATTCGTGGGTAATACCTATTCTAAGACTTACTTGTACTAATGGTTCTACACATCTGGCCTTCGGTATCATCCAAAAGGCGCTCCTCCAAATGCTATAACATAGTCTCCCTAATTTTGGAACACCCCGTATAACTGGGCGTCTGTACATGTGGGTACACAAGCGTGTTCGAAATGACCCGCCGTTTGTCGTTTTCATGGGTGCTACCGCCGCGTAATGGAGTGTCCACACTTCAGATTCATGAGTTGACACAGGGACGATGATAAAGAAATGTCGTCAGCAATCGCTAGAAGTTCAGCAAGCGTTATTAGACATCACTATGGCCTAAATTCAATAAAAACGATTTTTTTATTACTAATGAAAATTCGCATTGCACGCGCCCCTTATTCCGCGTCTACTCTAATAAATCGAAATATTTCGCATTCCAGAACCGCGCTGTAAAATTTCAACTATTCAGAGTTTACCGTGGCACTAATTACGCTGTGGCGCTGTGATCAATTCTACCTCATTTGTAATTTTAAATAAATACTTGTAACCGTAAATAAATTTTGTACAGGTACTTAGAACACGTAAATTAGATATGTATTTATGTAACTGTTTTTACAACATCTTTACTTGACACAAAAGCCATTTTTACTATTATTCGAGAAGCAGTAGTAAAAATAGCAACGAATAAAAGAACGATATCGATATAGAGATATTGTTCTGCCACGTTTGCGTTGCAGTTGTACGTTTTACTCCCGGTGCAAAATCATGGAAAACGGAAGCAAAGAGATTAGATTCAGCTTCTGTCACGTTGCTAAGAGGGATCAGTTGACGGCACTAGCCAACAGTAAGGACATCTTTATACTGCCCTTGTCTCACTAATCCAACGGCTTGGCTAGGTGTATAGAATGGCTGTATTAGAAGGGTAAAAGGGGCATGTAAATACCAACCATCTTCGAGCAGACCAGAAAATCTGGTACGAGAAAAATCTTCAATGGCGAACGCAAAGAATTTTGGATCAACAGGGACTCTCCGGTAATTTTTAATCTCCACTGTAACTTAATTATTTTATACTTTATATTCTAAAACTTGAGTATTTTATTAATTGTAACTATTTGTTGCGTTTAAAAAATCAATTATGAGGGTGAAACTCGGAATTCATGGGGCGCACCGGTTGACTCCTAAATCCAGAAATCTTAATTCCGAGTGTAGACTATTACAACCGATTTTTAAATGCAAACATCTCGAAAACAAATGACCAGTTGTACCCAAAAGGGGGGTGTTTCTTGAACCGCTCCTCGATCCCTACAATTTCATTATACATGACTCATTACAAAAGCGCGTTCCCAGTTCTGGTCCGTTCCTCGTAAGTAATTTAAAGTATTCGAAATACAAGAAAATTTGACTTCTGCGTAATAACTTGTATGATCACTTTTCAGAGCCCTGGACAGACATTCTGCTTGCCATTACTTTGGAAAAAGAATTCGTTCTGTAACCAGGAAATCGATGATGCCTTTTATACATACGTGTTTAATTCGTTTGAAAATTGGACCATGCGTGACGATGATCCCGATGACCTAGCGCTTGGATACAAGAGATGGTTTGGAAAATTCTGTTGGGGGTATTACCACGTCGGTAGCTCGCGAGGCTGATGCGCGCGTCGTGGGTTGTTAGTTAAATAAACATCGAAAGCCGACTACATCTGACAACACTAGCCCCATTGTTACGTATCACAATACCTTCCTGATGACTTAGCATCGCGAAACATCTTAGCAGCCGTTGATATCGTATTTTCTCTGCGTACGAACTTTCAGCCCACGATCAGTATATGCACATATACACACCGCTCCTTGATGAATACATACATACATTATATTGCATCTAGAAATCAAAGCAATCAAAGTGTCGAATGATCAAACGGTTTGGAGCGTCGCGTCGAAAAGCGACAAAAGAAGGAATCCCGATCGTGACTGTAACATATGTTAAAAAAATGTTTTATAAATATCCTCACTGCCACATGCTACACTCTGATTCTGCGCTGCCGCTGTCTGTCTAGGCTCTTAGAAGATAAATATGTACTATATTTATACTTTTTAAGAGTGTTTGACTGTTTCGGCTTTTCATCTTTAAAACAATTGGGTGGAGAGAATGCGCAGGAAACGCGTAGCGAAGCGAAAAACAGGAGACTGGGGAGAGCGCAAGTAGCTAAATTATGGTGGAGCTTACTTCGCGAAAGAAAGCTTTGCGAAAGGTAAATTATTGGACGGGGAACGTTAACAGCGATTATTGCTTTCTTTGAACTTGTTACCTGCAGATTATCATTTATTTTTTAACGAGGAAAGACTTTAATTTTATAGTCGACGGAGAAGTATGTATGTATACATATACGTATACATGGGTATTCATGCGTATGATTTGATTTTACGCGACATTATTCAACTCCTACCACGCTGACGAAAATGTATTTATAAGAATATTGAATTTCTTGAATGCAGATCTGAGAGTCTTTGAATATATCTGGAATACTAATAATAAAATTCACACATATCGTCATGAATTAAAAATATTGTTTATTTATAATAAAAGCAACAAACCAGAGATTTTCAATTTTAATATTATAGGTAATTATATCAATTTTATTCTACTGTCTTATTTTAACATCTACTGTCACCTTGCACAGAAATATATATCGGCGTATCTTCAACATTAAAGTATTCATTTTTTTTGTATCCCTGTAATGAAATATATTTCTAATTAATGATGAATACATGTAATCTCGACCTTTGAGATTGTTGAAAATTTCGAAATTTATACGTCGCGAGAAATGTTTGTAATTCAAAAAATTTGTTCCACTTGAGTTCGTTAAACCTATTAAATTCTCCAAGGATTCCACGGTTTTCAAGAACTTTGTGTAATTTAACCATTATTTACAGCAAATTAAATCCTTGTAAAATCGAATTGCTTGAAGATTCGCGAGTCAAAGCATCGTTCGACGTTCAACCATTGCATTTTTTAACCTTTGACTGTAATGTATCCTTTTACGCGTGTCATGTGCATCAGGTTTTTCATAATAGTTTTCGCGAAGAACGGTATTTAATTGTGGAAGACAAGCGCTTGTCAATTTTACGACTATCAGTAATGCACTGACAGGTATTTGCCTGTTCAATAGCTTTCCAGTTATCAATAATGAATGTTGTGAAAGTGCTTTACAACATTAATCTGCCTCCAGCTCTTAGTGGATTTTAGGTATCTGACTTAGCGAAATAAGTAGATATTTAAGTAGATGCTGGATACAAAATAAAAAAAAATTTGAATACTCCGAAATTGGTTTTTCTTTTAGGTATGGGTGTATACTTATATTAAAAGATTAACTACTAAATAGTTGGTCCATAATTATGGTGTTATATCATTGTCAAGTGCCTGAATATCGTGAAAATTACGAGCTTTTCTGTTTAATGTTTAAAGCACACTGAGACACGTTTGCGCTCTAGGGTTAGCTGCAACATGGCCACGTCCTGTCCTTTCATCTGATTAATATTCCGCTGCTTCAGCGAGCACCTTCGCCGAGAAAAACCAAGAAAAATAATTTCCCGCCTCGCCAGGGCCGGCGAGAGCCTATCCCTCTAACCTTCCTCTTCACAACCCCTTCGCGCCTCCCCGGTTGATGCAGCCAGAAAAGCAAGCAGAAAACGCAGGCAGAAAGCCGAAACCCGATGGGCGCAGCCAGGACGCGCTAAAACATGCAAAATCATGCAAATTGCGTTCGTTCGAACACCCTCCGCCTCCACCTACATCGGCTTCCTCCGCGTTTTACCGATCCCATCGTCTCTGTCTTTCTCTTTCTCTGTCCCACCCTTTAACGATCACTTTTTCTCTGTTTTTTCTCGCCCCACCCCACCCCCTCCCTCTCCCCCTGTCTGTCTTTCTTCTACCTCTTTGTTCTGCTCCTCCGGTGCCCCTCTCTTCTTTCCAGTCCCGGTGCGAATGCCAGCGTCAAAAATGTTTCGACGATTGCGTGCCGCGGCGTTTGTTCTTTTATTTTTGCCGAGGGGTGGAATACCAGGCTGGGCGGGGCCGCTGCCCCCGGGACACAAAGGGGGATGAAACTTCGCCCGCCATATTTACGTCTCTGCCAAGTGGGAAACGGAAAAAGTCCGGAAAATCGTTGTTGAGGCATTCAACCCTTTTCCATTCTTGACTGTCATCGAGGCCGGAGAGCGACGTCGGCGTCGATCGATGAAACGGGTCGATGAATTCAGGCACTGAGAACAGAAACGGAACAAGCCACATTCAAAATTAATCTTCCCTATTTCATATTATTAGCACAGCCTGTTGGAACACATTAAGACAAGTTTCTTACGAGTCCAAGAAAATACCATCGCCAATATTTTTTATTCCATTACGCTACTTTTTGAGAGAACATATTATTACACTTGGCATTTTCGGATTAATTTGCGGAAAGTCATCCAACGCGCATCTATTACGCGCTAAACTTTTTCCCCCCCGTTTTGTTAACGGCACTACCTCCGTTCCGAGTTCGTACACTGTTCATCCGCTATTTTTCGCATTTGCCGTAGTTTTTCCGAGCTCCGATAATCCTAAAGAGGGATTCTACGAGTCCGTGTAATCCGACTGCTGCTCCGTTGCTAATGAAATTAAAAAAAAAAAAGAGAGGGGAAAAAAGGAAGAGGTCCCGATGGGCATAAAATGAAAAAGTCGACACGGAGGGGATTTACAGCAGCGTTGATTGAAACTGCGACGATGTATGGCTGCATTTGACGAACAGTGAATTCGCAACCGATGACGGAGGTGCGCGTGTGGGTGTACACGTATTCATTTACCGCGCAACCTCTTTCTCTGGCAACAAAAGAAACGGAATGGCAAATTTCTGAGAGTGCATTCGCCATTATGATCGAACACACGTTACTCTATATGCATAAAATATTTACACATTTAATATAGAGGCAGCTGGTCGGGCTACATATCTTCGTTATCGGATTAATTAAAGTTATTAATTAAACCTCTTTCGCTCGCTATTCTCAGAGCAATAGTTTGCATCCCACAAACGCGCCCCGTTATACGAAGAAATAAAAATCTACCCGGCGCCATTGAAGCATCCACAAATTTTGCTCGACAATCAACGTCCTAATTATGCGAATATCGTGTTCCCCAATCGCTTTGGATAATCAAGATTCTTCTATGTTTTGATTCAATAAGACTAGTCTAGTATAAAGAAGAAAAAAGAGTGTCCATATTTTAATGAATGTAAAAAACGGACACTTACCTCGCGAATTACAGTCAAGTATTGTTTAGCGATTCACTGTGAAGCGAAGGAAATAAAACAGAGTCAGTTTCGAGAGTATCGATGAAGCGGAGGAAATCATTTCGAGTGGTGTTTACGATGTTTAGAGAAGCTCTAGGATCCTGAGTCGGGCGTCGAAACGTAAAAGAGGCGGACGGCCGAGAATGAAGTACCGTTTCGAAACCGAGAAGAACCTTCCGACTCATCGCGCAAAATTACCCAGTCGAGTGGGTTCCATCTTGTCGAATTAGTCGAAATTCTCTTTTCGTTCCATTGTACCGGACCCCGATCTGACACTGATATAAGCCTGCTTCGAGATTCTCATAAAATAGATACTCGCTTAGGAGCACGGTCTACCTGTTCATAAGCCCGTGCATTGTGTTTCACGGAATAAGAATAACAGTGGAACAATATTGCCAAGCGATTCGACGATATTGACCGCTGTCTGTCGGTTTCTATTGTGCGCCTATACATATTCATACGTTGCTATCATGTACGACACATAATTACGGTATCGTCAACTCTTTTAATACCGATTTCAACCGAATGCCACCGTTCATTTTCCTATTATTAGCTGAGAAACTCTGTAACTTCAACTGATACTGTGCTGTAAAATTACGAAGAATTTGAAACTGAATAGAAGGGCATTGTTAAAGATGGTCACTATGTATATAGACTTGGCGAGTTAAAATCTTATGGATCTTGTTGTACTAGCTTCATGGCCCAACTCTTTCTTTCTTTATGTTCATAAAAGATATAAACGTTCGACTTGAGTGTTTTAGAGAAATTAAGTGGTCTTAATTGCTTAACAAAATTATTACCTTCTGCAACATTTTTTGTAGAATATCAAAAATTTCTTCGTGCCTGGCACCCAGTGGCAGATTTAAGGGAAAGGGTCCAAGTGGCAAACGTTCAGTGACACACCGTATATATACCGGAATTACGAATAAATTTATAAAATAATGGGGAACCAGAAAAATATAGCGGTTGGAGTTGCCTGAAGGAGCCATTTGCTTGAAAAATTTCGACTTACCTTCCAAGAGAATTGGATGGCGTTTTGAAGAATCGTTTGTAAAACTACTTAATTCCCAAGCATTCAAAGACATTAAATCCGAATGTTTATGCTGAATTTTAAAATATAATTCTGTCTAATGGTGCTATCTTACTCGTGTCACCATTCACAGTTTAAACTTTCTTTTCACCACTATTGTACATATTTATATGCAACCCCTCCGTTGTTTTGATACATAGGACACGTCCCAAAGCTTTGACTCGCCTGGTTGAAGCACCCTTATGAAAATATGAAACCTGATATTACTTTGCAGGGAATAAATGCTGTTGCGTACGCATCATTCGCAGCTAAGGGGTTAAAACAGCTGGCAGAAAGAGTGCTGTCGAGTGTAGTAGTATCGCATCCCCCGCACGCGTTACCGCGTTAACCCCCGAAACAGTTAACTGTCACCTCTGCGCGGCTGGCGCGGCATAGTCGCTGGTGGGAGGCATGTGCGTTGCATTAAAATCATAGACGGTTGAGATTCGCCTTTTATCATTCACCGCGCTGCACTCCGCGTCCCCGTGTCGGCGCGCAGCGTTCCGAGTACAATTCGGTTGCCGACAACGTCGAAAAAGGACGAGTCACCCTGCGGTGTAGCCGGTATCACTCCTCGCCGCATGTCGGTAAGGCCGTTCCGGCTCTCTCACCGACAACAATAGGCCAATAGCGAGCCGATAATGAGCGACCATTGTCACGAAGCTGTACCCACACACGGGGATCAGTCACGACCCCCGTGAGAGATCGAGCATCATTACAGGTAATCGCGCAAATCACGCGCGAATCGCCCCCCCAATGCGGCACGATCCACGAAATCGGCAAGCCCTCCGCAACGAGTTTCGCGTCTTTCGTGAATCGTTTCTCTTCCCTCCGTCCCGTTTCGTTGCATCGCTGCCCCCCGCAGGACTGTTGTACACGATCCTTACAAGGGAAGATCCTTAATCAGGAAGTTGAAATAATTATGGAACTTCGAAACTATTTGGAGGGTGTCTAAACAAATAATACGAGAATAGAGTTCGCACTAAGGGAGAAATATAAACCTTCTAGGATGGAGTTCTTTTTTGTTTTTTTTTATTCTTCGTAATTAATAAAAGAATAAATCAATTTGGAGATAAGAATCATTATTTTTCATGGATTTCTTTCGTCGCTATTTAGTACAAATGAATTGTAATTCGTTGAAAATGGGTGAAAGTTCGTTGTTACTTAGGTATAGTAACATTACTTCTACGAAGAATAGTATCAAAGAATATTTTTAATATAACCTTGACTTTTGACTCCCACAAATTAAAGTTAAACATAAAATCTATTTCCGCCGAGATTGCAGGCCTCAGCAACTACAGTGCCGGAAGACATGAAAGGAAGACTAATTAGAGCTTGCATTAAAAGAGCATTAAAATCTCTCATTGCTCGTTTCAGGCAATGCAGATATTCTGAATATTTATTAACGTGATAACTAATTATACGAAAGTAAACGATAGATTGCCTTAGAAATTTGAAAGCGATCTTCTAGATATCTTTCGTGCGATAGTAGACATGTTTCTTTACATTAATTATAAACGATTAATATTCTCTGATTTGAACCACTGTCGCTGTACTTATCTATAACATTTTTCTGTGCCGTTCACCCTGTTCCCTTACACGTAAAAAATAATTACAAATTTGCTGGCAATTTCAACCGTTCTACGACTTATCTTGGATCTTGGGCATCGAGGGGCAGCTCGAGGACAGCGCAGAGGTGCCGGAAAAGTTAGGAAATTAGCAAAGCCGGATGGAACACTCCCTTTTCTTCTCGTTTGTTTGCTAGGTCACCTCTTTTAGATTTTAAGGGAAGGTTTATTGTCCCGAAAAGCCGATTACGTACGGCTTTAATCTGAAAGGGCGCTTCGCGTACCGGGTATTCTTTATTATGCAGCCAGAAGCCGCCATGTCGAAGCTGTCAAATGTGCGACAGGTACTACCTCGTGACTTTTCAATACTTGCTCGCATTACAAGCATCTTAGCCGCCACCTGCGGCGATTCGACAGGTGCTTCCACCGTCATTACTCCAGATTTACATCGAACATTTCGAGCCTTAGAAACCAAACAATGGAATTCTTTGAAATAGGTACGCGTAATAAGTTCTAGAAATCCAAATGCATATATATCTTCTTCTGTATCGAGTCGAACACTCATTGCTCGAGTATTAAATTATTGTTTTAACGAACCTTATATTCTCGCACTGTTACAGTCTATTGTAGTTTGTTCCTATCGGTACTTAACTAGCCTTGTCGAGTAAATACACTGTCCAAAATAATTCAAAGATCACGTGCCTAAAAAATTCGTCAAATATCAGATCTCAGAGAATATACTGCATATTCGAAATAAAAAATAATGCCGTATATTTATCAGTAATATTTTATCTTCTTATTTATAAAAAATAATTTTTTTATAAAATCAGAATCTAAATATCAAACGAAGCCGAGTAGTAAAGCTAGTTATATTATATCTATCTGTTTGTGAAAATCGACATTTTCTGTGCTTAACCTTAAAAAATTAACCTTATTAAATTAACCTTAAAAACTTAAATATTAGAATCGTTCGATTTTTTTAATAATTACAATACTATTACTATGTTAAGAAAGAACACTATTAATGAGCAAACAAAACGAGGTACAAATGACTGACATTAAAAATCCCGTTCGTAATACATAACCTGTGCCTTGTTCCTTCTTAAAAAGAGGAATAAGGTTAAAAATTCAATGTGCACAACATCCACGATTTATACAAATACTTTAATGTGTGATAAACGCCATTCTCGTATCTAAATAGTATTACTGCATCCACTTCGTGTTCCTGTATTCCTATTAATTTTCTCTCGCCCTATCGTAGCGGCGTG
The DNA here is from genome assembly GCA_963932335.1 of Andrena marginata. Classification (NCBI taxonomy): domain Eukaryota; kingdom Metazoa; phylum Arthropoda; class Insecta; order Hymenoptera; family Andrenidae; genus Andrena; species Andrena marginata. Next base: position 1,552,223 of record OZ010664.1, on the reverse strand, counting down.
TAAAAATTGAAAGGAGATTTTGAGGTCAACGGTAATAAGGAGTGAAATCGCTGCTGCGCGATGGGGATCCCATACGTGTAGGTATACAGCAGTCAGTCTGTGGATCCCTCTGCACCAAGCTACTTAAAAGGAACGTAACTGGAATTGGTCCAGTAGTAACGGAAATAATTAAGGTGATCAAGTCACCTTGCCCGCCGTGATTAGTGAGAACTTTCTCGTTGCCATTAAATATCTTGCAATAATTCCATTATATTTACTTGCACGAGGTGCCCAACTGACTGGTTGCATCAGATCTCGATTCTCTAAAGTCGTACGATTCTGTCGGCTTAGAAACACGGGGAACGGTCGCTGATATCATGGGAAAAGGTTAATGACGAGCAACCATAGCGTGTAACGAAAGGTGAAGAAGGTGGCTCTCCGGCTCCTCTCATTTTCCCTTCCTCTGCTCCCTGTCTCTTTTTCTTGTTCGCAAGCATGGTCAGAAACGGACGATGACTTGCGTCCCGACCAGCGGCAAAATAGAGGTGTTCGAGATGAGAGGGCGGCGCGCTGCGTTTATTTATCCTGCCTGCTCCGAGACTCGAGACCCGCACCTCCTCCACCATTCATTTTTCTTACTCTTCTTGCTTACCTTCATTTTCTTTCTTGCTGTTTCCCTCCACCCTCCCCTAACGCGTCCCGCGGGGTTTATCCCTCTCCAGTTCCTCCTACTACTCAGCCTCGACCAGTTCTTCCCTTTTTGTCCTCGTTGCCTCGATCACCTCCCTCTTCTCGGCCGCAGTCCCTTCTTTCGGTCATTCTTGCTTTCCCGCGTTTTTCAGTCGGTCGAGTGTTATGATGCGAGGCATTGTTGTATTGTATTCTCTTTCCGTTTCTTCTTTCGAGTGTAAACTTTGCCCACCATCGCGTGGAAAGCAGATGGATCTCGTAGAAGTGCATAGCTGCTATCAACACATTTCCATGGCACGAAAGAAACAGAATCGGCCGATCGATTTTCTGCGCGTGGGCTGCCTAAACCGATATCGAATTTCCATTCAATCAAGCTTTATCACATGAAAAGGTGCCAATAACTGTAACCTACAGTCCGACTAACTCTAATAAATCATAATCACACCAAAACGAAGCCCAAACAATTGAATTTTCTTTCATTTTATAAGAGCAGACGAATGAAATGTTTTTAATACACACCAATTCTCAATTTTTCATCACTGAAAAAATATTATATCGTAGGGCTGCGCAGCCTGGTATTGAGGAGGCATAGTACTTACTTTGCCCGAAAATTAAACATTCTTTATGAATTTTTTTCCATATGAAAACGAAAAGCTGGAATGGCGGGGTTTGTTGCAAATGAAAGATCAATGTTTGAAAGTATTAAAAGAATTTTTATTTAAAGAAAAATCAGCTGGAGCGGGGCAGGAGCGGAGCTGGAGCAAGTATTTTGATGTCGGAGCGGAGTAAGTAAATAAATGAAGTCACCTTAGCTTTTACACCATTTGGCGTCCATGTGCCTATTTAATTAAGACGCAATTACGTTGTATCCTAATAGTGAGGATACACGCTCATTGTGCTTGCATACTTATCCAATAGAATAGGTATGCGTTATATAATGAGAAATCGTGCGGCACTATAAGAAGGCATCAGTGTAGAGCGTATGTAACTTTTTAACGCCCTGTTGAAACAAACGAACCAACCTCACGCGATACACGTGACCCGTGCGCATATAATACTCTTCAACGCGCCCGGCACGTTCATCGCACGCTACAGTAGAACGCCTCACGTGGTACGAGGCACGTGACACGCGGTAAACCCATAAAAATGTATCGAAACATGTTCGATTATCTACAGAACAATTTAAGTGCTATCTACTGTTTATACAACACATTTACACTATTGTTGATACTTAATATTACCATTAAGTGCTATATATGTTATGTGTTTATAAGAGACTGTAATTATAAATAAACAATTTTGTTCATCCAAACAATTATTCAGTAGTAGTTGCCGCTTTATCAGTGACCAGTCTTTCACTTTCTTGCTACGCGTTATAAATCACCTTCCTCGTAATCTTTCCGCCTAGCTGGCGGTACCGAGTGAAATTTTTTCTTTCACAGCAGAGTTAGAGTGCCAGTTTTGATCGCTATCGACTTGCGTTATCCGTAGACATCTCGGCATTGCTTACAAGCTTTTTTTATCTCCCCCTTTCAATTCGACGAGCTTTCGACGTTACAACCGGCAAGACGAGCCCTGTAATCACCCGCCGATGCCGCCATCATCATAAAACCTACATAAAGCATCGTAGCTTGAGCCACGCATCGCCGCAGCCCATTCAAAGACGAACATTACGAACAATAATTTCGTTAGTAATCTTGTTGTTTTTGATCCTCTCACGCTGACTTTCCAAAATGCTTTGCGTTCCCATTTCATTATACAGAGTGAGTCACCTAAGACAAGCCAGCCGAGTAACTTATACAGTTTTTGATGTAGGAAGAAATGTTTTTGACAAAAGTTGTTTGATTCCGAGGGACCCGTTACGCGGTTTTCTATCCTCACTTCGATCATACATTTAATGCTTTCAATTTCTACTGTTGAGAGCTGGTCAGTATAATTAAGTATAAACCATGTCCGTTTAATACAACAGTATTTCAACATTTTGTTAATATTGCAACTATTTATATACCTAGGTAGTTTTATTTAAAGTCTGACGAGGCATCTTTCCCACTATTTTCTGCATTACACTACGATGTTTCTTTTACACTGTGCATTGTACTTTTAATCTCTAATAAAGTACGATATGTTACTTCTGAAAAGTCAACTTAATCCCGAGGCACAGAATTTTCAATTCGGTGTTTTATACAGAAAGTTGTTATTGGTTGAAGCAAAGAAGCCTCGAAAATTATTCAAGGTACGGAAGCTCGACTGAACTGCAAGAAAGAAGCGAAGAATAATTATTGAAACCACCTATACGTTAGTATATGATACAGTATTTACAATATCAAACAAGGTGCGCTTGAAAATTAGGTACATCGATGCAGATAATCAGATTCGAGGCAATCTCGTTCTACGCGGAGGAAGAAAAAAATCTATGCTGCCCTGGGTCGCTTTTAATTAAAGCAATCCGTGGATTTCTGACGTTCCCTTTCCCCTTTTCCGCGGTAGAACCAGTCGAACGGCGACGGTTACGAGGAAGGGAACGAGATGCTTGGAGTTTCGAGAGAGGATCACCGACCAATTATCTGCTTCGATATGATCTTCCGCGTCTTTGCTCTCGCTTGCCTCGCCGAACGGGCTTCGAGCGGCCTTTTAAGCTCCCGAGGGAAATAAAGCTCCTCCGGGTTTCCTCTCGTTATTATACACACGTGCCGCTCGCCGTCGCGGGCTCCACTCAGCAGATCTATTATCCTTGCCGAATGCCGTGTATCTGTAATATTAAGAAACCGTTGTGGTTTCGCGCGATTAATGCGATTAGTTTACGTAAACCGACTATTCATCCGCTTCGCTCGGGGTTCGTCCGTTGAAAAGGGAAAGTTTGCGTGCCACTTTGCCTTAGCACAATGATAAGGTGAAATGTTTAACATTTTCTAAAATTCTTCGCTATCCCATTCCTGTAATTACATACCCAGTAACGAAAAACACACTTCGCGACTTCATTGACGGGAATATCGTTCACCCACCTTTCAATTATGCCTTCGGGCTCCTTTCACTTAATTGCGAATTGGCTATCGTTTCGTTTCTCAGCAAGCTCGAAAATATCAACTTTATGTCTGCTTTTGAAGATCTTCTCACTTGAGATTCAGAGCAGAAATTGCATCTTTACCGTAACTTAATTTAGAGTCGTGCTTTGCAAATCAAAACATTACGTAAATATTCTTTATTGCACGAGTGAATAATAATGATGTGGACCGCAAGATTCAAATGAAGAGCATACATAAATATTGTATACAGAGTGTTTTCGAAATCAGTGGCGCAATTAAAATGGAGGTGATTCAAAAGTAAATCGAGAATACAGAATAAAATTTTTTGACGTGGGACTTTATTTTGCAGAAAATCGATTTTGAAAACTCGTTCGATATGCGCTCACCTGACTAACGATCAGCAGAATTGATCAGTGAACATGCTACAACTCCAAACGAAATGAATGATCTCGTCTAAAAATAGTTCGAAATTATGGGATAACTTTTTCATCGGGACTTTGATTTCGAGAAAATCCTCTTTCAAAACCGGTTACCTTTACTTTAATTTCCTCGCATACTTACGTATACTTATTTAACTATTTGCAAATATTCAGCTTAAATATAGAGTAAATGACCAAGATTTTATAGCAGATCTAATAAAGTCAGCAATTATTATTAAGTTATAGGACAGAGAAATTGATTTGTTAATTAGTACCTAATGAAAAAGGAGAGGCATGCCGAAAAAGTTGCATCCCCGTGACTTTCATTTCCGGTATCGCCGGTGCTTTTCATCCGCGCAAGTGAAAAATGTGAAAAATCGAGTGCAAACGGTAGAAGGGAATCGAAGGGACGAAGCGACGCTGGACAATCTTTAAATTGCCGATTTTGTTCTCGCCAGGATTCACTCGACGCCATCGTCCATGCGTTTACGTGGCAGACAACAAAATGTTGCGCTTGTGCGTGGTTATATCCAGGAACGCAACCATCCAGAGGGAAGCGTAAAGACTCGTGAAAGCTTCCGGAGAGACAAATTGGCGTGAAAACGCATTTCGAGGGCAGGGACGTTACGCCGGTAGGGTCGAAAGGGCACCTAGCCCCCAGCCCCTCCCCCGTTGGCGGCCGTGTCGCTCGCTAATGTCAAACATTTAGGTCGAGGCGTACGACTAAATACACACACTCGTCACTGTCCTATCATTCCGCGTGATTACTCGCGAAGAATAGCGCGATGATGAGCGGAACATAATATATTTTACGAAGCGTTCTGCAGGGCTTTCTTTCGCCCACGAGACTCCCGAGTTTGGCAGTGGGGCTTGCGTAGTTTCTTCGGACTTGGGAGTTGCGCTGGAGTCTAGATAGATAGAGAACTAACCGCCACATACGGTTATATAAAGTTTCGCTTCGAAATAAATACGAGGAGTCAACGTAACGATGACATTATGCTGTTGTTACCTATTTGATATCCTACTGGTACTACAGGGGCCTTTTTCGTCGTGCAATTGCGTGGAGGTGTTAAAGTAGAGGTGGAGAACTATCGATAGCGTTGATTATCGATATTATCGAATGTGATGAAAATTTAATAAAATATATATGCTTTAAAATATTATATTTGATTTTTGTATTTCATTTTATTTCATATATATTTCATATATATTTTATTAAATTTTCATCACATTCGATGATATCGATAGTCAACGCTATCGATACTTCTCCACCTCTATGTTAAAGTCTTTCCTCGTTCTCGACCTTCATCTGCCCCAACTTGTGAATTTATGCTTTTAACAAGACATGGCTATTGGTCATGGCAGACAGGAGGAAAGCTGACCTAGGAATGCTTCATTCTTCAACTAAATAATGTGTCGCGGTCAACAACATCGCATAATCTGATCTCTTCTCGTGAGATTACGTGAAAGAAACTACGTTTCGATATTGCCTCGTCACCATTAAAGAACTAAAGAATTTCGTCCCGGAAGAAACAGAGGCATCTCGCCCGAAATTATTCATGGTGTAAGAAACGGTTTTATCCAGAATGGAGGATTATTTTTAAAACAACTTAATTCCTGCTGGAATACTGGAAACCCTATAAGATATCAAATCCAAACGGTACTTTTAGTTGAAGTAAGAAAACGAAGCTTTAGTCATTAATGAATGGGTTCCTTCGTTTATAACGAGGCTGCCATACCGCGGACCACCATTTACCATAGCTATAGTTCCATTGAGCTATTTTAATACGGTACCTTTGAATGCGTTAAGCTGCTTCGTCGATTGTAGGGGATAAATTAGAATCGTTTACATGGGCATGGAATAAAGAATTATTACTACAACTTGCACGCAACATTTGTCTCTGAGGAGAATCGGCGGAGCACGCATCCGTGAGGCGTGGTGGCCAGCACGTTGAAGTGTAGAAGAATCGAAATACGTAGACCGGGGGGACAGGTGTGGGCCAAGCCGAGTGACCAAACGAAGCACGGAAGGATAGCCCCAGCATTCGTCGGTCCGTTCGTGTCTACCTCTCGTCAGCCATTAGTCGCACCCTGCAAATTGAGTGGCGCCTGCTAGATACGCGCCTGATTCCATTAAAGACATCAAACGGGCAAAAATTACATCAGCATCCACCCTCCACTCTACGCGGCACTGTATTAACCTGCCATGCAGGCATCCTCGCCGAGCACGCACACACGTACACACACACTCTCTCTCTCTCTCTCTGTCTCTCTCTCTCTCTCTCTCTGTCTCTCTCTCTCTCTCTCTCTCTTCCTCTGCCTGTGAAAGTAGCACGACCTCGCGTTTAGCACACCGTTAGAGACGATCGTTTTTGCTCCCTTTTCACGAGCTACTACTCAGCCAGCATCGAAGACCAAAGGAAAATCCTATCGACGACTCCAGGATGGCTACCGGTTGAAAACCTACGAACGCAGCGCTTGAAATCTCTGTAATTTTTTCAGCGACACGTACACGATGGCCTTAATTGAAGAAGGGAAGCCTCGAGGGCGATGGAACATGCTAGACAGCAACCGCTTTGTTGCATTCGTTCGAGCGTCGTTTTCGCAAATTCACCGCCAAGAGCGTTTCGCTTGATCTCCTCAGCCCCGCCGCGAGTTATCTCGTTATTTGGAGGATTAACAGATTCCGCGGGGGTTTGTAGTATCTACAACCAGGGATGAGGCGTGTAATCGTTAAAAATTTTCTAAGACTTTCGACTACCTCGCTTCGCATCAGTCGTCTCGTTTAAAGAAACTGTCGATCAATGGGCTTTCGATGAATTTATATTTTCATGAAATGCATATTACACTTCATAAATAAGCTGAACGTTATTCAACAATTTCAACGTACAAATATGTACCTAATTTGTTCGCAAGCGCAACTCTATACCTACCCAGGTATGCGTTTCGTAAAAAAGAGCGTGAACCGCACGAAGAACTAATAAAACTTCGTTAACAAGATAGTTGATTAACCACGTGCATATATATGTAGATTTCTTAAAGTATGTTTTCCTATACGCGACTGGACGCAACGCGAAGAACTTCAAAGTCGATTTTCTCGAAAACGAAGCGTATTATCAAAAAACTTTACTCCTTTTCCTGGACTTATTTACTTGTTATGAGTCGAAGAGAAAGAGTAACTTTTTTTTATATCGCGCTTCGTTTTCGAGAATTTCACCGAAGAACGCAATGAGCGGTATGGTGTGACGACAAAAGTGTACAGAGAGCGGAAAGTATTCGGAAATGAAGAGGGCTTGAATTAAGGGGTTGGTGAGCATGCGGAACGAAGGTTTTCACGCAATTTCGTACATGGAGGGAGGCTGCTGTGATGCGAAGGAAGGCCCAGCAAATTTAATTCTCGCCCGCTTTATTTGATCATATTTTATATCGGCTTTTGACGCCACCCTCGGAAAGCACGCTTTTGAAATACATTACACGCTGCACGGGCATAGGGAGATAGCAGACGCGATAAATACGCTACGTTTGAGCAATAATTTTCGCGGGTCTTCCATTAGCCGTTCCTAACGACGTTATTTGCCCTTCCTGCGAGACTGCTGTTCGCCTTGTCGCGCGCACCATCGCAATTGCTTCTCGAAAAATGAAGAACGCCTCTTGCGATGAAATTAGAGTGTCTCTTAGAAGGAGAATTTTTCAATTAATTACGTTACAGTATAATTTTCCAACGAATATTTCAAGGGGCAACGAAAGGCTTTCATCGTAATGGGAACTGCATTAAATTGCTGGGCCAATTATTATTGTACACATCGAACGGGCGCCTGGGTGTTTTGGTTCATTACGATTCATTAATCGTTAGAAGATTCTGTAAGCAGGTGTAGTTTCTTATGCTTTAGTATTTTATAAAAGTATAAATAAATTATATTTCCTTGTGACAGATTTGTTGGTTCTCAAACCGACGATGAGTTCTGAATACGCTGCGAAATGCGTAAAATATATGCAAAACGGGCGTAGAATATACAGGGTGATCCACGTAACTCGGCCAAGTCATTTTTGTTTTCCGTTTACAATGAGAAAAAAATATTAGAGAAAAATATTGTATGATTCATAGAGGATTATCCTTTGACAAAATCTTTTTCACAAGTTTCGTCCATGCGCAATGTGGAGTTGCATAATTCTTTGAAACGGAAACGTGTAGTCTTTTTACAGAAGTCTATTCCTCCCGTCGTTCCGTGTAAAAAAAGTATTAAGTTAAGATGGTCGAAAAATTAATATTTCATGAGATATTTTAAATAAATATCTTTATTAAATAAACTGCTCACACTTCTTCATTGCTTTCATGATCGAATCAAGGTGATCTGTAGTTATTCTTGCGCAATGTATTTTTATCCAATATTTTATGTCTTTTACAGAATTAAATGAGCGCGATATTACATTCGTTCGATTAGAAGTAAATAACAATAGAACTTCGAATCAGACGCATTCGATCATTTTTATCGAAATTTTAATTTCGAATTTAATTAAAAAATTAATTTAATAAATATAATGATTAAAGTAATTGGTATAAAATCATGTATACGGCATATAAATCCGAAGATTATCACTCTCCATTTAAGCGTTTGACCGTAAACGATATTATTGTAATAACACGAATCATCCTCCCTACTGTTTCTGTAAACATGCTCTGCACGAGCGACCCTTTGCTCACATATGGTTGGCAGTTGACTACTGATCGTGAGACTGATTGTGAGAGCGATAAAGCACGCATCCTTGATGAAACATCTAACGATAATGAAAATTTTTATATTATAAAACGAATCAAAACCTGACTTAGACTGTTTCTAATTATGTGCCACGAAATGTGCCCCAGTTCATTATTCCTAGCTAATCCAGACGAATGTGACTTTCTTCGCAAAAAGAATAAATAAATAAATTTTGTTTCTTATAAAATCAGAATCTAAATTTTGCGTGAAGCCGAGTAGTAAAGCTAGTAATAAATATATTAAAATTTCTGTACTACTTTGATCTCTACTGTCCGGTAGACTTGACGTCTTATATTTACGACATGCCTCTTAATCAAGTCTTACTTCTGTAGAAGCACTAATGAATGCTACTAATTGACATACGTATATAATAAACATCAGTCGCGTCGTAAATTAAAACTATTCAAGATAAAAAAACAGAAATTCAATTCCTTCTATCACAAGAAGCCTAGTCCACAGGTAGCGACGCATGTAAGTACTTTGTATCATCCGCTAAATAAATAACCCAATTTCAGTCGCTGTTTTACCGTGTAAAGTCCACTTTAATGATAACCGGAACCCCGGAGCCGTTCTCCGTGGGGCAGGAGGGCGCCCGCGTCCCCCGTGAACGTAAACGTCGGCGTCGCCCGGCGCCCCGAAGCCAAGGTAAAGCGTCGCGTACCGCGGCGCGAAAATAATATTTTATTCATACACCGTAGACGCGACTTGCGTTGCCACGCCGCCGCGGGCAACGTAATGCCTTGGGAACGGTCGTTGCACGGGGAACAGAGGGCGGTCGATGGGTTGGGCGATGGTTAGGACGTGGCCCCTGTATCTTCCTCGGAGGAAGAACAGAGGAACGTGTTTGTGTTTGCGTATGTGCATGCGCGAGGGAAAAAGGAGAGAGCAGCGACGAGGAAGCGACGGATCTATAAAATGCTTCTGCCGCTTTGTACACATTTGCATACCGTGTTTCGCGTATGCGTAGCCGACGTGTGAAATCCGACCTCCTTCCTTCCTTCCGCCTCGCGTCCCGTACGCACGTATGTCGGGCAAAAATGGTAAAGCTTAACGGTAACCCGAAATCTCAAATTCAAACAACTAAATGCCGCATTTATTATAATACAAGCTTTGACCTGATCTTCTTCAGCTTTATACACGCCGGACATCGCTGGCGGACTCTCACACAGTGACTCTGTTACTCTCGTGAATCCGCAAGTTCGACTCCGCTGGGAAAAATGACAGTCGATGAATCACCTATTTTCAAATGACCCTCCTCATTTAATGAAACTGCTTTCGTTAACGGCTAGTGCACGCGTAAGCATTGCCCATAAATCTATGCTCTAGACTTCAACGAACCTTGAGCGTCGAACATCGAACATTGCTTTGTCGAATGAAAACGAATCGAACGGAGTCGACTTTGTTTCGCGAAACTCTGGTGGAACTTGAATTCATTAGCTCGCGGCTGGTTTTCATAAGCCGAGGAATAACGGCTGGCAAAATGTTCCAGACACTTTGTACACATTTGCATGCCGTTGCCCGTTTACACGCGGCGCACATAATTTAGCCCTTGCTCTGTATTGATGGTTTTGCGTTCGCCATGTACATACGTGTAATGCTACCGATGACGCGGCTGGATCGTCGAATGAGTTTGCGTCGTGGCATCGCGTGTTATACACGCATACCTTAAAGTCGTTTAACATCCCCTAGGTTCCCTTCTTTTCGGATCAATTGATAAGCTGATTTCAGTCGCGCAAGTACCAAGCGCAATCGATTTGAAGAATTTATTTATAATGTGTCTGGATGAGAGAAGCCAATGTAATACGAGATAATTTCGGCTTCACAAGCTACAAATTGGAGACATGTGACGGTTGAAAGATTGCTGCGTATATCTTAAACTATCGTATATATATTATTGAGGTTTTTAGTCGTGAACCTAGGATCTAATAAAACAAGTTAATCTACGTTTAAAAGTTAATTCAAACTCGTTTCACATTAAATGTGACTAAAAGCAATTCTCGTTCCCAACATCTAACAAAAATTGCCTGCATAGAATGTTGTTAAAATAAGAAATCAAACTTTAGTTCACCCGATGAAACTTCCAAAGTTTCATATTAGAGGATATATGTCGGATGATCGGTCAAGCATATAAATATCATTTTACTGTCTTAAGTATTACTCCAACCATTGTAAAGAACAGATGTCTCTGAACATTGTCGTTGCCAGATAAGACAATCTAGTGGCAACCATTACGATGTCTAACTTGAGAAGCTTCAGCAAGGGTTGCAACGATCTCTCCATAGATCTCCGTGTCTAGCACATACGTGACATTTAATCGTCCGGTTGACGGTACCGGTACAGACACCGATACTGATATTCCGGCCAGCGGCCCCGCGTGCTTGTTTAAAATTTTGCTTGCCGAATTCGCTCGATAAAGCGACAAATTAACTTTGCGCGCAGCCGTGGCGGGGTCTGTTCGCGTCGTGATCGCGCCTCGCCGCAAAAGTCCATCGAACGAAACAAGTGAATTAAGTTTTCCCAGCTGTCTATGCGAGAAGCCGTCCGAACGATTACGATACCGGGGCCACGGAGCGAGAGGGTAGCTTAGCATCGACATCTTCCGGTTCCGAGAGGAACTCTCTAACGAGCGTGGGGGGTAGACGCTTAGAAACGCTCCGCAGGAACGAAAACGACGGCGGACAGAAACGGAAACAATTAAATGCTCGCGCTCGAGCGGTCGCATTGTTCTGTCTGCTGGTCCCTCACGGCCTCTCGCGACTCGCTGGATCTCCATGGGCATTGAATCGCTCGCACGACATCCACCCTTGACTTTGTCCGTTTGCGTACACGTTTATTGGGCCAATGCTGCCACGATTCGCGATACAATTTTACGCGGGCCACGTTTGACGAGCTAATTTGTCCTGTGTAGAGATAAGGAAGGGGTATCCGAAGTCCTCAGAGCGGAAACTTTATCCATTCGTGTGGGGGACTGGGCTGACAATAGGAGTACTCGTACGGTAGATGTTCGATTATCCGATCAGATCGGTCGACGATATGTCCAAATGATTAAGCGACCACATATTAACACGAATAACTATTTATTGTAACTGCTCTTTGGAACATTTCGTAAGTTTATGAGTTTTATTCTGTTTTTTACTACTTACAGTGGCTCACAGTTATAATCGTGTGACATTTTTCAAATCAGTCCAAACGACTTGAGTCTTTTTGAGAAGCTAGAAGGATTAGTTTGCTGAGTGACCTGTTTCGTCGTTTGGAGAAAAAGCAATTGGTCGGAATAGCGAAGGAAATAGTGAAGGTCGCTTTTCAAATTCTCCATTCGAGCCTATTCAGCCGGCGGATATTTCAATACTTCCAGAAAATCTTATTCTCCTTCGTTGCCAAATAGTTTTCTTAACAAAGTTTTCAATTTTCTTGTAGTCTAAGATGCAGATATTAATTCTAAATTCGTATGTACGTTCTTGCTGTCGGGGCACATGTCATGAAACGGAGACCGAGAGCACTGTTCAGCCACGTGACGCCGGCTTAATAGAGCTAGATCTCTGTAGGGTGATTGTATACCTTAATAAATAAGGTTCGATCGTTCGAGGAGCAAAATTTGTGCATTGTTCCTGGCACGTGCTGTTACGCTCAAATGTATGGCACGCGTTTATTTAAGCAAATTACACGGGTATCCGTGAACGAGTTTTCACAGATCAGCAGCGCGCATCACATTGGTCTCAGTTCGTTGGAAATAATCAATGGAACTTGATTGAAGTGAAGCCGGTATTTGTTTAACTGTTGCAAAGGTAGGTTAGACCCTTCGTTGCTTAAAGTTTAAAATACTATGCTGGTTAAAATAATAATTAGAGAGATAAAACTGTCAACGAAAAATCCTTGCAAAAATCCCACTATCTTTTGGTAAATTCTAATATAGAGAGAGATTTTTGAAGAATTTATCGCGCGACTGGAAGCAGAAAATCGCCGCGAGTAAGGAAATACTTACAAGTGATAGTACAGGCACGAAACGAGCAATATTCTTTCTTAACTAAACGCCGAAAGGAAGTGATTAACTGAAGGGTAAGAAAGTTGACGAGCATAAAGATAAAAGTGTGCCTTTCAAGAGCGAAACGAAAGAAGCAACGACATCGAGAACCGCAGACATTCCGATCGGGACGGGAAGGAGGATCTTTCGGCACCGGTTCGGTTTTTCAGCGGTAGGTCCGGGCAAAAGCTCGAGCAATGAGAATCAGCCTCCCCTGGGGTTTCCGAGATGGCTTCCTAGCTTTCGTAATCGAGTCCTTGCTCGCGCGCGTGCGCGCGTGCCCCACGCATACTTCACCCCCATGGATACATGATAAAATACATCCCCCAAATCCCACAGACTGTGTGTAACCCGTAATCCGCTGGTCTATTCTGCGCGATACGTCGCGACTTCGTGTATCCTGACCCGGTAATGTACGTGCTCGGTCCATAATGTGAATCGAGCTACGCGAACCTCGCACGTTTTACCTCCCTCTCTACACAGCCCCGAGCAAGCCCCCCCCCCCCCCCACTGCAACCGGCTGTACACGGATGTACACCGACCGTGTCCACAGTACACGTCGAGCTGGTATAAAAAGGAAGACCCTGGCTGATCTGCGCGTCTACCGTTGCACAGGTTTACCCTGCCAATCGCGCAGATTCAATAGGGCCGCGATTCAATGTCTTCCGAGACTGTACCTTCATCCCGTTGATCTTGTAAGAAGAAATTGTAATATCTACCCTTCAAAAGCCTGGCCTTGGCCCGTAATACTCCCTCACGGGTCTTTGGCTGTTATTCGTGGCGACCACGCAGTCGGAAACAGATGGCGCGAAATGGTGGGAATGATGATCGTAATTGCGTGGACCTTTCAAGGGTTGCGCCTTTCGGGGAATAAGCTTTCCTGCATCGGACTATGGCGGAGAAAGGACTCTGTTAACTTTGCGGGTCAGGTAGTAATTTGATAAGCGCCAATATAGAGCTAAGTGGTACTTTACGAATAAGAGTAGCTGGATAAAATATATAAGAGTTAAAAACCATGACAGGTGGAGGTGATACCAAGTTTTGTGACACTTGGGAATTTTGGACGCCTGCCGGTTAGAGTAATTGACTCGCGGTGATTGGTAACTTAATGATTATATTACAATCACAATACTTCAAGCAGAATTTTTGTAATTAATTTCAACGCCCAGAAATACAGACTTTATTTCAAATGATAGTGGTTCTATTCGCCCCACGGGTGGGGACACTTGAACCAAATGAGGCATTGATCTAATTGTTCGTGCAATCTAAAATAAACCGCATTAGATTTCAAAGCGATTTTGCACATGATATAGGAATGTTTGATTTTTGATTTTATTAAAAAAAGACATAACTAATGAAAAGTTTTCATAGAGAAATGATAGTAAGCGAAAAGAGTGGTTCGACTATCCCCACTCTACCCTACTATCTCTCAACCCTGTACGTCATTATGGAACATTTGAAAACCTTGATCCTTTATCAGCCGACGGCTGAAGGCTTCAAATCTTAGTATCGAACAAAACGTGTCTAACGTCAGGTTCGCTTTCGATGCTGTGGCAGCTACCGCGGGCCCCTTTAGCGGCGAGGAAGCGCGGCTTCCCCCGAGGTGTGCACTCGGAAGGCACAAAAGGCGCGGCACGAAAGCGAAATACGTATGATCGGCCGATCGATATTTTCGGATATTTGCCCGAGGTGCGTTATCCCGAGGCGGCATCTCCCTTTCCTGCTCCCCTGTCGGATAGTTTCGTTGAAACGCATCGATATTGATCAGAGTATAGCCAGACGTGTAACACACAGGCCGAAACAACATGGCCACGGGTGGATCTCCATAACGAACCCGGTGACTTGCACATTCGACCCAGAACGCATTAGCCGTATTTGCATTTAATTGCCGGTTGTTTGTTTGACGTCCGCGCGACCGACGGAATTAGGAGCGTTGGGGAACCAACTGCAGCCGCATCCTGCTCTCTGTGATCTGCATCGATTCACTGCTACTCGAGGAATGCTCGCGATTCTTTTGCTCCTGCTCTCTCCACTCGTGAGACTTCCGGTCCGCTGAATTTCACAAAAATGTCAGGGCAACCGTTCGCCTCGTCGCCTCTTTGCCGGGCGAACGTGAAAGATGACAACTGTCCATCGTAAGACATGCTCCGGCTTTTGACAGAGGTACCAGCGAGACTTGTTCAATGACAGCAGGCACTTGTTTATATCCGGCTGGTCGAATTTCGAAGAAACTTTAAAACTCTTATGGTCCCAGTTACCAATAGCAAGAACTGTCTACTCAAGCATTGTAACGCTGATCAAACATATCAAAACGCACGTATCGTTAGCTTGTTGGTGGAACTGTCCAAGCCCATATTTCTTAATTTTCGGTACATGCGAATTGAATGTTCAATCTATTGGAATAAGTCAGGTGATAATTTGAAAGCTATTGAAGAATACATAAGTTTCTCCCGACTATGGATTTTTATTAACGTATTGTTGTGAAAAAACTTCGAAAGTAATTGCTTTCATTAATCGTTAAGGAGTGTAGGATAGAATGATGGACTTGGTCAGCTTTACCAACAAGCCAACGATATCTAAACCGCGACGAGCACGCTGGAAATCCGTTCTTTTTTTCTGACGGCCAGCTCCCAGAGGCATCCTCGTATCACTTATCATTACGAAGTTGCACGTATTTCGTCGGACGTATAACGGTGGATTGGTTATATGTATAGAATCCTAACTGAATCTCTTCTCTCTGAGGATCTCTTCTCGTTGGCTCCCTTCCTCTTCAGCTCGCTACCACACCACGCCGTCTCCTTCTCGTCCCTTTCACCTTGCCTTTGTCACTTTCCCGGCCACGTTTCCCTGATACTCCTCGTCCTTCTTCCTCCGCCGCCCGATTCCAGCAGCCCCACCCGTCCCTTCGGGCAACCAATCCTGAGTAAAGTTTGTTACACAACTCGGCGAACTTTCGAAAATGGTCTGCCTCCGCCAAGTAAGCTGTTCTTGGCTCCCTCGTTAGGCTGACTTTCCTCTTTGCCACGGGACTTGCCAGCAACCATGCCGGCCAAAATATACGCCTCGCTCTACCGACGTTCCTCTTACATCCGATAGTTCAGAGTGGTCTCGTCCGCGAGGTATTTCGATGATTTACAGCGAACAGGAAAGCTGGCAAGATTTCCTCGTTTTATTTTTGGTCGGAGAGGGATTGTTAAGAATGTCGGAAAATCAAACCGAGATTGATCCTTCTGGTGCCATTGACCGACCTATTTACTGATACCTATATTCGACGAATGTAATATTAAACAAATTAAGTTGGAGGAATAGTATTTATGAAAATCTCGGAAATATCAGTTGTAAGTTGAATAATAATGGGCCCTGGTGAAAGCTTCTTGGACTTTAGAGCAAATTTTAAAATATCTTGAGAAGGAGGTATTGAATGTCACAAATCTGTTCCTGATGGGATTTTCTATCTATTTAGCTATTTCCCCGTTAAAATCAAATGCAATATATATCATTTATGAGCTGAAAGTTTTCTGCATATAATGTGGTAAGTATGTGTTCGTTATGTAACATTAGATTTGTAAAGCTGAAGTATTTTAATATAAATCTACGCATAAATATGGTCGATACAATTTTTTCTCCAGAAGAACTCCATTAGCAATCTTATGATATTTCTAACATTTGATACCTACGCTAGAATGGTTGAGTATATAGTACGATTCAGAAAGAAAAACACGAAACTTTTACACTAATGGCATAATGTCTTTGTCAAAAATATGATAAAAATTGTGGAAAGATAAAGGAATTCAATTTTTTCATAGGGTTTAAAGGTAAATTCAAGACATTGATTTGATTGTCCTAAAAGATTAAAATATTTCGGGTTATAATATTGAAAATGATTTTGCACACAAACTGGAATGACATTGAAAAAGGTAAAAAAATGTTGGGATTTAAAAGAAATATAAATATGACCGGCTATAGACATTTAATTGTGAAGAAATACACTGTGAAAGCCGGAGTTGGCTGCCTCATCAAGATAATCGTGACCGCTTGCCATTAGCTAGTTTCTTTAAACGATGCGCCCATTAACCCAAGTATCACATAGATGCGTTAAGCGCATCCGCAGTTACCTTAGCGCCCGTTACATTATGGAAATTTCGCCTCGATGCGCAAACCGTGCCTAATTTTGTGCATTACTTTCGTATTTCATTATTCACGATCGTGTTCGCACATTCCCATCGCGATTCTGCGGGAGGAAGATCTACGTTGTATGCATAATAAAAAAAAAACCTTCATATGTACATAAACAACGGGGAATGTTTTTATGCGTAACCGATTACAGTTCCGCCTCGAACAGAGACGGACCCATCAGAACCTCTGTACTGCCATCTAGTGGAATAATAGAACTGCTTCTACCACAGATCAGGTATAAATATATAGTGGACCTTTCACCTTATGGACTTCCGCGTCGTTCTGAAATACCGACCCCTCAAAAAACACTGGATTTCGAACGCCCTCTACGTTTTTCGAGCGGTGGGTGCGGAAACATATTGTATTTCTACCACTGACCACAGACGAGGTATAGGCACAGCTCTTCTGTGGTTTTACACGTGTTGAATTCTAATTCCTACCACGCGTAGCGTTGCAATCTATTTCGCGACTTCACCGGTAACGTTGCATGCGACACTAAAATGGTAAGGGTGTCCTTGGAATCCCCCAAACCGGTGACAGAAAAATTCGTTAGTTGATGGGTCTATTCTGTACCTCGTCTGTGCTTTAGTTACATCTCTGTTCACAATGTATCATTTATATGCTGGTAAATAAATTCTATTTTGTAATTTTAGCTATCAATTAACAGTAATATATTAAATGAATTTAATAGCACGGATTTTCAATGGGCCATAAATTATAACCTACGGATGAGAAGCAAATAAAAACGATCGTAATCTACCTATATAAGGCGAATTCCATTTACACCCGTGATTTCCATTACATATCGCGATCGCGGCGGACGATACGGGCGTAAGTGGAATTTGCCCATAGTTGTTTCATGGAATGAAACGCATTCTTATGTTATTTCATGTCACATTTGAGTACAAAGCAATTTGAACGTTCTACTAACCTTCCCGAAAAGATCTGTAAATGGAAAATCAGCAGAACGTTTACCGTGAATTTGACACGTTAAACAATGATGATAAAGTTCTAGAGAACACAGAAGTAACGACGCCTAGCCCGTTGTCCTCAGCTGCTGGTAGGAACTTTATTTTCTTTCGCTTTTATTATTATTGTTTCGCAATATTATTATTACATCATACAGACTTAAAATATTATACAAACTTATATCATACTACACAATGTTATGCAAAGATATTAGGTATACAAATAATGCGTGTGAAATTATCAAATATAATAACTTTAATGTTACACTTGCGAGAGCGAAAATAAATTGAATGTAGTAGGTTAGATAGTGCGCCATTTTCATACTTCACTAAGTTATTACAATTTGCGTAAATGAATTAGTTTTAACTCAGGCTACGATGTTATGAAGTAAATAATATATGGAAAAGAAGAATTTGTTTATAATTTTCATGTTGCGCAAATAAATTTTTGGACCAAAGGTAAATGTTTTCGGGAAGACTAATCCTTTCTGATTAAAATAAAAATATAAATATAGTTCCGGAGATAAAAATTCATACATAGACATCATTTTCACGAAAACAAGCAAAAATAGGAAACTTTGGGAGTCTGTAATTTTAATCAAATTTAAAACCAATAGAATTTCTGATTTCGCGTAACTACATCATTTATTTTAGTTTGATTAAAATCCCAAACATCGAATGTAAAAAGGGATCGATTTGGCGTGACCAATGTGCCATTTTCTGCTCGTCTATCTATATTATATGATAGTAACATTCATTAAGGAACAAAGTTATTATACCTCGTCGGTTAAGTAAATATTATTTTCTAATTATTTAAGCCGCACACATTCATATGTTGTAAGAATTCTACGCCTCTCGTAGGATACCAAACTGTTTATTTTATGTCATTATCTTTTAATAAGTATTAGTAGAAGCGAAAGAATTTAAACGACTAATATTCAATACTTAATGAATAAATAGTGGACGTAACCCTAATGGTGCAGATCACACGCTGAACGAAGAAGAAGAAGAAAGGAGATCCGCGGGATTCGAGAGCAGCTCCGAGGGAAGTTCTCTTTCCGATTTGAAGAGACTCCTTCAAGATCTCCCTTCGCCGAACGAGACGGCAAGCTTGGCAAACCGCGTTAACAATATCAACCGTTATCTTTCCCGAAAAAGAAACTACCATTTTTACAGCGCCACTAGCTGTATCGAGGAGAACGACGAGAGAGAAGAGAAAGAAGAAAGAGAGCATCTGCTACTATCGAGAAATCCCTTCAGCGAGTCTAAAGCGAAAGGCGCTCGGGCACGCAGAAGGGCAAGCAGGAATTTGAAAATTATAAAAGATCAGACGATGGTCATCTCGCAGCCAAACCGAGCTGACACTATCGAATTAAAGGAAGATTCTAGCAACGACGGAAAGTTTGTAAGCAGTTCGATAGTTGAATGCATTTCGCTTGAGGAAGCCTCTGAACATCTGTCTTCCTTCATGGGTGAAGTGTCGAGGACTTATACTCAACAATGTATACCATTATCGGAAGAAGCAACGCCTGCCCCTAATCCATATCAGTATGATGGTACCGACAACGATTCGGCTAGATTACAAAAAAACGCGTCGTTGCTCCGTCTGTGCCGGAACTTGTCTTCTGAGAACTCACCGAAGGGTAGAATCGAGTTGCAGTCACTTTCCCCAGTTTCTTTGAGCAATGTTCGACCGACAAAGTTCGGCGGATACAGGCCGCCCTCTGGCGTAGTTCTGCAAAACCTTAGTTCTGGCAGCGACCCAGACTCCAACTATGACGCTACCTCGGATAGAGTAGATTCTAGCAAGAGAAATGATAACTTAATCGCAGTTACAACGCCCCTTAACTTCCCTGGAACAACTACCACCTCTCCAATTTTAATCACCAAAGGTACTCCAAATTCTAATGTCTGCTCGCCATCCTCACTTTCCAATAACACACTTGTTGATCCGTCGACGAACGGAGAGGTTAGGAACATTATCACGCCCCCTACTGCAAAGGTCTATCTTACAGTAGCCGAAAGCAATGCTCGAAATTCGAACGATCGTTGCCCAACGCCTCTGTGTTCTTCGAGAAAAATACCACGAGATACTTCGTTCCATAGACTCCTGGGTATTCGAAGAGGAGATTGCGAGAGAAAGGATAACTTCGATACGAGCGTTAATCGACCAACGTTTCTCTCCGCTAGAAACGACATTCATAGTTATAAGAAACAGTCCTTAGAATCACCTTCTTCTTTATTTGAAATGCCATTGAACCGTGAAATTTACTCAAACAGCCCGGGAAGTGAAGCTTCCCAAAATACGCACCATAAATCGTCCAGTTCTGTAAATAATTGGTCTAACGAAACAGCACAACAGAAGTATCGGAATGTCTTCCACGATAGAGGACATGCAACGAAGGATTACGAGGTTTCATCCTCGAACGAATTCCTCAACCAGTCGCAGTCGAATTCGCGTAACGATCAAGATCGCAGTGTACCGACGATGCCCGAGTATAATTCGTCTGCGAACGAAAGTTTACAATCTCCGCAGCATATTTTAGGGAATTCAGCGTTTGAAGACCCTCAAGAAGACAAATTATATTGCGCGCCAAAAGACGATTTACGATGTCTCGAACCAGGTGTATCTAAGAGTTTCATAAAGCGTGGAGGTAACAATGATATTAAATGTTCTCTGTCAGCAAGGGTAATTGGCGAAGAGACCAAGAGCGTCGGTCTTGCTTCGCAATTTGAAAGTTGCGTGAGTGAAGGAGGTAACGTTGCTTCTACCTCGAGGGAGTGCTTCACTAATGAATTTAAACGAAATGTTTTCCCGGGAATGACTGCTAAAGATGACCAGGAATTACCTGTTGAATCCACTAATCGGAACTTGGATAACAACTGCAAAGAGTATGCGAATGTCCCGACTCTTCGTTTAAATTCGCAAGAAATGTCTGATTCCGCGTCACCCGCTAGCAAGGCTTGTTCAGGCAAGCATCTGAACACGGATGCTTTAGTTGCGGCATTATCAAATTTGTCCTTACAGCAAGAAACAACGAATAACGCTTTAACAAATACAAGCCGCGTGTTCGGCGACGGCAGTGAAACAGTCTCAAGATCTTCCATAAACAATTTAATAACTGACGGCAAATCTTTGAAAGCGACGTCAATAAAATCTGATGAAAACCATAGTAGGAACGATGCGACTTGCAGATCCTTCCTCAGTGTGCGATCGAAAATACCCGTGAAGATACCGAGCAGTAGGAACAAAACTGTTTCAAACAGATTTACTGAATCCGACGAGGAAACAGTTAGGTCAGACACAATCTCAATGGATTCAAGCAGACAAACGTTTCGAAATCTTCCACGGTTAGCTGGAAGGCTCCAGCTTGATCCTGAAATGAACGATAACGGCTCGACACTCGATGCGAGTTCAAAGGAGCAGAGTGAACGTTTTGATTTCAAATCTGCGACGGAGACACGGCAGAACTCAAATTCACCAACGGAAGATATTCATTCGAGAGACTATTTGACTACGCTGCAGATACAAGAAGACAGCGACGATCGATACGAAGCCAAGGAAGAGAGGCAAAGCCAAACCTACCGTGCTGATCACAGTTGTAGCAAGCAGTTTTTGATCGATCGATCTATGATAGAAGATACTATCAGGTCCTCGAACTATCCTGATGTTCCGAAGGTGGTTACAAAATCTGACAGCGGAACAGATAGTCCTTCTTCGGAAAGTGAACTAATCGACTGTTCTTTCGCAACCTCCGGTCGTTACAAGCACGAATCTTTGCTTGTCGAACGAATAAAATTGAAAGATTCGGACAATTTGACTTCACAGAGCAAGTCGACTGATTATACATCTTCCGCGTGTTCACGGCGATTGGAAAATTATCAGGAAAGATCCTTCAGAACCACCCGTGACGGAGACGTTTGTGGGAGCATTACCGAGAGACCAAAGCCAAATTTGATCCAGGATGAAATTAGTGACGGTGGATGCCAGGAAATATGTATCGAAGAGCCCAACAGGCTTCCTTTCCAGGAAGAGCCCTTAGACTCGTCATTGGAGGAGGAAAATGTCGCGACGAACAGTAAAGCGATTGATAGTAATGATAAAATTCGATTTTCCGTGGAGAGATTGGCAGCGGAGCAATTTCGAAGGAATCTCTGCGCCGAGCCAGCAAAAATTATGCAATCTAGAACCGCTACGTTCTTGTCAGAAAAAAATTACGAAGCCCCGCTTTCCGTAGCATGCTCGTCGTCCTCGTCAACGTTACGTCGTTCCTACGACAAGAGAAGAAACTCTCCACGGTTTAGGAAGAAAAGCCAAGACCGATTTCCTTTTACAATTTCCGAGAAAACGAGCGTAACCTCGACGAATTTCAAGGTTTCTAGACGGATCGAAAGTTTAAACGACGATTCAGTGTCTCCAGATAGGACGTACAAACTGGACGTTCATCCGAGTATAACTAGATTGGCCAGTTCTGGAATCGAGGACACACCCACTGACATCATCGATTACGTCGTCTACAGCGAGAGGGAGCACGATGAGATTCGATCATCTGGGATAAAAGAATTCGTACGAAGGCTTTCAAGAAAACTGAAAAGATCAAGGGCACGCGATAAGATCCGGCCGGATGCGAAGGCGACGAATGTCATTTACAAAAATTGCGCTTATCGCGGGGATTCAGTGGCAGACAGTTGCTCGGAATCGTCTTTGCTAAAGGAGGTTAAAGTCTGTGAGAATCCGCCGGAGGAGCAGCGTGCAGCTGGCAGCACCCTAAACGAGAACTCAACGACAAATTTCAAAGAACCTTGCAGACGATACGATTATGCCAGTCTACATAACCAAGAACTCAAGCCTCTTGATCGTAGCCGTGAAGGGGAAAACGTAGTTTCAGGAGCATCAAGAAACGTACAAGACGACTGCAAATTGCGGAACGATCCTTACGCGATGTTCTTCGTTAGAAGCACGGTAGATACCCCGGAAACATCGAACAGGTCACTTTTTTCGCAGGATGAAGAGAAACAAGATGATTCTGGTGATAAGAAAAGGAATCGAATAAAATTTCGTGACAGTTCATTAGCCGTGACCACAGAACGATCTAAGGAAAATGTACATAAAAAACTAATTAAAGGTAGAATTTTGAAAGACTCTAAACGTAATGGAAATAGAGACGCCGGTTGCCTTTGTTTACGCTTTTATCGGATGATTGTACCTGCTTCGTTTAGTTTAGTTCCTAAATATCGATCACGGATAAATCACGCCAATTACAGATCGTCCGCAAAGAAAAGATCTAATTTATCTTTGCAGAAGAAAAAGAAATGATGCGTCAATTACTCTATCGGTACACCGTGTGCACCGAGATCTCGGACACCAGCCGCACTCGCGCAATGAAAGAGCCAATTAAGTTAGGGGAGCCCCTATAGGCGAATTTACACGGTTCACTTTGGTTTGCTCTTTTATTGCGCGAGTGCGGCTGATGCACGAGATTTCAGTGCACACGGTGTACAACGAATAGTTGCGAAACCACTTTCCAAGATGTACATAGTCAGATTTTCAAAGGGCCTCTAATTTGCAGATGTACATTTGTAAAATGCTTTTTTAGGAATTTTTTCAATTAATCCGCAACAGACCGATTGCGTTAAGAAACCCTTTGTATTATTAAAAACATGTTCCTCTTTTTAATAATAAAGTCATGTATATCGAACAACAGATGTGAATATTTAAAATCGACGGCACAAATCATGACAAAGAAGCGTGTGTCGTCGTTCATGTTCTTTATTTATACATCGTTCGTACATATCTCATTTATTCTCAATAATAGTGTTACACGCTTGCTTCCAACTGTTTTTTTTTTCTCTCCATACAAGTGAGTCTTTCACCGAAGATGCGCATTATCGAGTTTATCGCTTTCGTAAAACGTTTGTTTACTACGCTTTTAACTTATCATCGTTATCATTGTTACTGTTATAGAAAAAATAAGTCTTTAAATAATCACATAAGAGTCATCGAGTCTTCGAGAATCGTGGGAAAAATGGGAGAAAGGGGGAAAACGAAAGAATGTGTTCGTACCCATACATGCATGCATACGTGTATTTTGTCAACACACATGTAAACGATCGTGTATACGTAATTATGTTCGCGATACGTATCGTCGTGTGTGTTAAGTATCCAAGGATAAGGTAACATGTTTCCTGAAGTAACAGTAAGTGGCTTTATATGGTATTTTTCGTTCACCGGCTCCCTCGAAACAACGATGCCGCGCTAAGCCTAGCAAAAAATTCCATCTACCGAGAAGACCAGTCGTTTTCGCGTTAAAACTGTACGAGGTACGCGTTACGGGTTATTCCGCTACACGGTCGGGAGGAGCTTTAATCGATTCGATGAAGAGACGCGATCAACCACTACTAACAGTCCAGCGAAAAAGGAACATGAAGAAAATCAACCCAAAAGGCAATGCATTTCCATAATTTGCCTCGAGTACTCTTTTTTTCCCCCCGGTGTTTCTAAAAAAGGAAAGGAAGCTGAATTCATGATACGTCCCTACGTGTACACGCACGTATACGGAAAAGGATGCAAATCAGTGACAATATTTCTGTCCATCATAGAAAGGATACACCGAAATAGTTCGTTCAGTTGTCATATAATCGATAACTGTGAGTAAGAAATTCATGGACAGAACTAAAAATAAAAGAAATGGGATATATTCGTTAACATTAAATGAATAGTCGCCTAGTTGCGGACAATTAAGATTTGTTTCGCTTAGAACGACGAAAGGATCTACTTGTGTCATGCTCATACATCGTGCCAATCACTCTCGCATACCTGCGGCAAATTGCTGTACGATGTTGAGCGCATTTGAAAATGACAGTTGCTTTTTTTTCAATTTATGAACAAAAATATACCAACATAGTTCAGATTAATCTAAACAATTCGAGCTTGCTAGGTTTCCGTGATTCGTTTTTATCGCTTATTATAACGAAACACAATTCCTACGTACATACATACATACAATACTACTTAACCACGGGTAAATGATAATTCGTTGGGAAAAAAATGAGCAATGCCTTTCTTCCTTCCTCTTTTAAAAATCTGAAATCAGTGTACATCTGATTCTTCCGCTTGACTGTTTACTGTGTGCACCATACAACTTGGTACTCGAACTCGCTTACTTCTTTTTCGTTCACTCATCGTCATCGTCGTCGAAGCTCACACCATCAGGACGGGACTGGCTGGGGAAATGGCGTCACAAAGGAGGTGGAATGGAAAACTCTTTCCGCACGTAGAACAGTATGTAAGGTTTACACTTAGCAACTGCGTCTGTGGCTGCTGGTCGTACAGAGCTATCGTTAAAGTGAAACCACTGTCCGTCGTGAACAGCGAAGGCAGTGTAATGTCCAGTTCCAGCTCTAAAATAAATATTTCAAAATGTATTGCCATAGTGTGTATCTACCGATACACGCGACAGAAAGCTAGAAAGGGACCTGGACAGTATAAAAGTGTTAAATGTAAGTACAATATCCAATTGACTGTTTCAAAGCCAACAACCGCAGTAATGGGTACAATTTTTCGCTCAATTAAATGATACAATCTATCGAATAAAAACTGTATGTATATTGACGTTATTGATACCTTAACTTCTTACGCAATTGTGAATTGCAGAATAGATGTGAAAAAAATTGTCATTTTGAGAAAGTAAGATGTGGCTCAGTTTTGATGTCCTCGCAACGATGTAGGGTAAGTGTATAAAGCATAAAACATACCCTGAGCCATGGTGCACAATGACAGCAGCTAAGTCGTACAGGTGGCTGTTCGGAGCACCCAATTTTGTACCACTCATGCCGCGTACCGTAAATGCTGACATGTCGAGTGATTTCATTGGGAAATCCACTTGTGTATCTACCTTGGAACGATAGGAATTGCACCACCTAAATCTTTTAATGTGAAGGCACAGCACCTGAAATGAAATTTCATCATCAGTCTTAATTTCAGCTACACGCCAAACCATTGGAATTAGGAACAATGCATTCAGGGTAACATATTATTAATTTCGTTTACCAACTAAGTGTATACTAACATTAGGCAGCCTGTGTATCCAGAACCTCTTGGTGGATCTTTGCTTTCCCACGCAATTGTCGCAAAAGTAGAGCTCACTATCAGCCAACTCTTCAACTTTGAAGAATCTCGTTAGACTGTACGTGAGACTGCAGACCTCTTCCTGTTCTTTCGTTCGCCGTTGCAGTCTGTCCGGTATATCCAATGAGAGATCCTGGAAGGGCTCGTGGGTCTTCGAATCTGTACGGCAGTTCATGCAATGGACCTGCGCGAGGAAACGCGATCCATAATTCGTCCGCGCTTCTCCCAAGAAGAAAATGAATAAAATGACTTTCCAAAAGAATGCTCATTCGAAAAATATACTTCCTCCCCTCCTTCCGCATCAGAATAATTTAATGTAAGCCAGAGACGTATCAGACATTTAAGATTCTCGCCGGGAACGATGCAATGACTTACCACGCTAAGGAGAGTGCCTCCGAACACGGCCGTAACGATGCTTTGCTTGCCGCGCAGACCGAGAGGCTCGTGTCCCAGTCTGGGCAGCAATTGCAACAACTCCGTGTGCAGTCTGTCGAGCATATAGGTAAGAAACTCGTGAGCGTCTTGCTGTTGGTATCCACGAAATCTTGGCACGACTTTCCATATGACAAGAAAAAGACATTCAGGGGAGATTGCCTGCCCGTTCGAGCCGCCGAGATTCAACCCGAGCAAAACCTTCCTGAGTTCTTCGGCGAGCAGGGCATCGCTCATGCTCAACTCTTTTGCTCTACCGGGCGTGACGATTCGGCCTCTGTGAGTGGGAGCCTCGTCGAAAGGTATACCCTCGAGGCACGGCATCTGCGTAAGATACTCGCAAAAGTGGCTGATGTTGTTGAACGATTGCAGCACAACGTTCATGAAACAGGTGTTGCCAAGATTTCTTAGGCCGACAACCTTCTTCTCTTTGGTTATCTTGGAACTTCTACGTTTGGTCGCCGGCCGATTGTCTCCGCTTGTACCGTCCAGCGAATGTAGCCTCTTTCGCGCCGTTCTCGGTCGAAGATTCCTCACGACCACTTCCGCTTTCCACAGGGCATCCGCGTTGTTCGCGTTCTCGCTGTTCTCTCGCCTCGAAGATGGTGTCGTAGGCGGCGACGAGTTCCAATTTTCCTCGTTCTCTTTGTGCTCGTCCTTTCGGAAGGTCAGGCGGCGTATTTTCTCGATTTGGCCGTTCGTCGTATCGTTTACCACGTACTCGTCGCACATATAACTGGAAATACATGTTCCCGTGAATGCTGGTGTTCAGTAGCTGTTAACGTATGTATAAGGCTACGGGAATCCACTTTTCTTTCGCGCACGACTGCTCTATCAATTAGCTATAACATTAGCTGTAGCAGCTGTGACAGATAGCTGGTCTCTAAGTTCAGTGCTCGGAAAATGTCTAATACGTAGTAGTGAGACAGAAAAGATAAGCTTAATGTAAGAAAGGGATGAATGGCTCGACTTACCAGAATACTGCCAAGTTCTCACAATCGATGCAAACGCAGTGATGAGTATTTTGTTCGTGATGTTGCAATGCATGGCCAGACACGTAGCGTCCACAGTGAACGGCTCCACAGTAGAGGCATAGCCACGTACTCTTCTCAGTGCCACATACTATCGATAATAATCAAATATTTAGTTGTGATATCGTACTTGTCACTAGTACATTGTATTTTTAACACTATGATTACAGACTACGAAGGTTGAAGATAGCGCCAGTGAAAGAACTTGAAAAATTAATATTCGCTTTTATTGCAACTTGTTACGTGAAATAATACTATCTATATTTTACGATCACTATCGCGAGTTCAATTGCTATTTCTTGAATTATTAAGCACTCAAAAGCGTTAGAAGATCTCCTATACACAATGTATCCCATATTGATATATATATATAAATTATACACCCCTAGAAGAGTGGACGAATATATTCGACGATGCTTAGAAGTGCATAATATGAGAAAAATATATAAATAATACCACGATATTAGTGATTTTTTATCTATTATTTTTT
Source organism: Andrena marginata (assembly GCA_963932335.1). Classification (NCBI taxonomy): domain Eukaryota; kingdom Metazoa; phylum Arthropoda; class Insecta; order Hymenoptera; family Andrenidae; genus Andrena; species Andrena marginata. The sequence goes on along the minus strand of OZ010664.1, from coordinate 1,524,109 downwards.
GGGCTTTTAAATAACGCATTTCTTTCAATTTTTTAATATTACTGTTTTAATTAAATCTGTGTATGTATATAGTATATCAATTTTTGAATGTTTAATATGGTCGATTGCAAAATTTTCAATCAGCAAGCGCAGCATGAAAGCCGTTCGGCTGTTTAGATGAAATATCGTAAGTTCTAAGACGGGGCACAGGCTTTTTGGCTGGTCTCGACTTACGTAATTCTCAAGAGTGCGCGTAAAACCGGGGTAAATGGGTGGAAGACCATTCGACACACCCCCTTCACAGACGATCGATCGCGAAATGTCTCGCATTTCTATCGAGCTTGAGATTTTGCATGCGCGGTTTCTTTATGATCAGTGTTTCCCAACGTGGGGTACGCGGTGAAACTTTTGGGGGTACGCCGTGAGAGCTCAGAAGTCGCTAGATCTAGTAACTATAAGATATTGCCACCCTGTGTGTTCCGGGAGAACGTTAAATTTCTTATTTCACTCTTTGTGTTTATCAAAATTTAATGTATAATACTATATATACATATATGTTTTATTTTATTCCCATTGTTATACTGCAGCTATAGTTTTATCTAACTATACAAGTAGCACGCCAGTTATGTACAACAGATATCAACTTCGAAGGATTTTGCTGAATTAATTCTGTGATAAATGTTATCTTAAATGTTGTTAAAGTTATGCGTTCTTAGCGAGTAAGTGCCACCTCGTGGAGAAAAGTGTTTTGTAGGTTCAGTTCAAATTTCGACAAAAAATATCGATCCGTTCTCGAGTTACGATGTTCACCGTTACTTTTTACGCTGTAACTCTTGCAATTTTTTCAATGTAATCTTTTTTAACATACTTCTAAGACTTGTGGCTATCATAAACAATCGAAAAAGCATTTAGATGTTTTGACCCAGAAATACCCATGTGCCTGCTTAAAGAAGTAAATGAAGTAAAAGAAGTTCATGTAATTTCTTAAAATTAATGAAGAAAACAAGATTATTTTTTTGTATCAAATTCTAGGAAAGAAATATAATAAATATATACCTATCGCAAAGGAAGGACTTTCAGGCCTCAATTTATTAATAGGTCGCAAATAAATCACACACTTCGGTTTCGTATAGGTATCTGTTAAACTTATTTTTCAACAATTATAATCGTATCGATTATTTTTTTCAAATTGATAATTTGATGCGTATAGGAAAATTCATATCTTTGAAGGCAACGGATAAGTTCTGAGATAACTGAACTGCGATACATTAGAGATTTATGATCGATTCTACAAAAGCCAGGAATAATTCGTAATTGAAGGTAGATATGACGTGTCTCCGTATATTTTTGGAGGATCACATCAGTGCAGTTTCGTTCAAAACTAAACGGTATTCATCAAAATATCCATGTTGCAAGTGTAAAGGAATTTCACATGCTTTGATAAACCTGGTCCAAGTCCCGTCGACAAGTCGCGCAACATGAAAAAAGCTTAAGCGTAATATACAATTGTTTAAGAAGTATTTTTTTTCTGTCTCACTTGATTCCCTCGCTAATGCATACCAATTGTCAATTTTTCAACTTTTTCTACCTTACAAGGAAAAAGCATCAGGTTTTAGTTACCAATTCGCATATTTTGCGCATATGCGAATATATCGTACATAGTAATGGCGCACTACTTAGAATTTCGCGAGAGAATCTAAAGTTTTGTCCTTTTAAGATACTATTTATATGTCTCCACATAAGCAATCCATAATGTCCAAAGTTCTATGATTTGTTATTTGAAGCTCCGTTAAATATATATATCTTAAGTATCCATTCGTTCTGGACTATCTTCTAAAAAAACCACTACGACTTCCTTCGGAAACGAATGCATAACAAGATAAAGCTACATATATAGGCAGTTTTGAATCACTCGTCTTCGCTTGAATTAGAAATGTCTATATTAGTCATACCCATACTTTTTAAATATGTTTGAATAGAAAATAATTCCATTTTTTACAAATGAAAGGATTAGTGCCATTGGCAATGATTACTCGTGGAAATGATTAAAAGTTACAAAAAATATATAACATTGAATACGCAGAATGTGTATTAAAAATGGCATTGGAAAAATTGGCTACTTTTGGAAATGGAAAATTTGAACTCCGGATATCTGAGACTTTAATTAGGTATACTGTCACTGCGTCATATATTGTCGTTTGCTGCTTATACGCAAATACGTAATGACCATTTATGAAAGACAAAATTGAACTCGATGTTCTTATTAAATTTTGAGTAGTGTGCATCTTAGGTTTACTACGTTATTATATATGATGTCTATATGTAAAATTTGAGGTAACTTGGTGGTCGAAACTTCGTGCACAGCCCTTGTTTGTCACGAAGGATTATTCGACTCGCCACGCCTACCGAGCATTGGCGTCGAAGAATTTTGTTCACGCGCTGTACGCACAACGGAATAGACCAATAAAGGCGATACAGAGAAGCGTCGCTATGAAAGCGAAGAAAAATTCGTTGGAGAAATGCCACTCGTATCGGGGCATCCGATTAGCAACGACGCCGTTATCGATTTTGCAACGTCGTACCCGAACCAGCTTGCAGCGCAGGAAAAGAGGCAGAATACAGGAGAGGGGAGGTGTGAAACATGGGGTTCTTTTATAGCCCACGAGGGATGATTTTTCTCGCGCAGGCAGCTGGGTAATTCTTACCAACGTCACCACTTGCAATACCACTGGGATATTTAAATCGATCTTGCAAGCTGGATACGTTGCGATTCGTCGAGCGTGAACGATCTCCCCGGAGTAACGGCCATCAACGACGAACACAGACAGAATTGTTTGGGACGTATTCGCTACGAACCATCGGACGAAGACAAGGAGTCGTGACAACCTGGGCGAGTTAAGCAATTGAATGTTCGCAGAAAAATCTTTGAACTGACTCATCGCCGCTAGAGAACCTTTAAAACGTTCTACGACTCTCTCCCCGACCATTTGCTCCGTTTCGCTAGCCACTCCCCCTCTCTCCCTTTTTATTCATCGAAATGAAGAACGAAATGGAAATGTTTCATAATTCCCGGTAGATTCTTGTCGATTCCAAGAATTATACGAACGACAATAATGAAAATCAGAAGATTCTATTTTTTTCTTCTCCGTATAACACCTTGGTTTCCCAAAACCCGTTTGAAAATGCGTTGATCATACCACGTTTCTTTCTGGCAGCCCTGGCACAAAAAGTTTAATAAAACGAATCATAGATTTTACAAGAATTCAGAAAATTTTGTTTATAAACAGAAATAATAAATATAGCACTAGAGGCTGCATAAGAAGAAAGGGCTAAGATCGTCTTCGAGGTGAAGAGGGAGAAAGCAGAATGGGGGGAAAAAGTACCAAGAACACTGATATTCGTTGATTTTCAAATGCATCTGTCGGCCAATTCTGTTGGACTAGTCTAGACTCTCGAGTAGATGTCGAGCGGAAATGCATGAAATTAAGAAAAATGATAAACGGGAACGCCTGGGAACACTGAACACGTTTATCTGGCAAGTTCTAATGACGGATCTCGGGCCAGCTGATTAGTGTCGTCTGGTATTGATTTTCCAATGACGGCCGCGCCGCATACTACATAAGAACACCGAGCAGGACGATGCACACGCGCACGTCCGCGGCACGACGCTCTTGCCAGGTCCGTAGCACCCATGAACGGAGGGCACATACACTAGCTGTGGTACACATATATACGTATACATCAAGAAAAGGAGCGGATTTTCACATCCACACGTGCGTACGAGGCTTGTCTCACTCGCGCTCACACGATGAACACGCACACACTCGCGTATATATATCGTAAAGATGCATGCATGTATTCGCACGATGAGTTCGATCCGCGATACATATGAATAGTACGTGCTGTGGCATCAGTTATGAAGCCAAAATGAACATGAACCGTACACCGTACCATTTTTTCTTAAATATGCGTTTGCTTTAGGGGGCAATAGAAATGGTTCGCTTCGTCTTGTCGACTGCGACGGCTCAAGGCCGCGAGAGGAACGACCGGGGCCTCGGTCACGAGAGGTAAAAAGAGAAAGAGAAAGCGAAGGAGGACGAGAAAGAGCAGGAAGAGAAACAAAGAGGTAGAACGGATAAAGAACGCACAAGAAAAAGAGTGAAGGAGATAGGAAGTCACGGAGCGGAAGAAAGATCGAAGAGAAATTAAAATAGAACGTAACCTGCAAAGAAAAGATCGGTGAAGGTACAGAGAGGACGAGGACGGGAACGGGAACGAGAACGAGGCCCAGGCACAGCCTCGATCACAACCTCTTTCAAGCTGCTAGAAGAATAAAGGTTTGGGTTATTGTATGGGGTCCTACCTGAACAGACGAACGGTAGATCCTTCGTACAGCTAGTTTCTACGTCGTTGCCGTTGAATTGGACGCTTTGAGCGAGATGCGGACACTCCATGTTTTTCTGGACACGGTTACACGGGGCCCTCGTGGCCCCTCCGATGGCGAGTGTCTGCGTACGTACGTGCCTGCGTTTACAACGTGTTCTTTCTCTCACTCTCTTTCTGGGCAAAAGAGAGTAAGTGGCAGAGTGGGCAGAAGAATGGGGTGGGAATGATATAGAGAAGTCGGGGTACGCTCGGTGCCCCGTTAATATCCGTCACATAGCGCGAAAAGATGGGTACTGTTCCGTTCCCTTCAATCAAAAAGAAAGGATGCAACTGATCTCGGCACGCAACGACGATGGACTGAGGAAAACGAGCAGACCGAAAAGAGCAGCGGAGCGCTCGACTAGCCCCGACTACCGACCGAACGCAACCGAGCTGCGTCGGGCTCGGTTCTGCGGTGGTCGGGCTACCTCCAGAGTCACAGACCACTAATAGTCGACTGACTCGCCGGTTGTACAGTCTCTCCTCCTTGCTCCCAACAGTTCCAACATTCGCAGGCGTGCGATTACAGCTACTCCCTCCGTTTCTCTCACTCTTTTCCTCAATCTCACTCCGTCGACCAGGTTGTGCTAGGGTATCTAGCCTTGGATCGTGCTAGGTCGCGCAGCCTCTGAGCAACTTAGCCAGGCTCGGCTGAAGCGTACGGGTGCTTCGCGAGGGCGACGCGTTTCACCATAATGCGGACGCGGCGACATGTATTGAGCGCTTTCTCTTGCGAAATATTTAAAGCTGCAAAATCTATTCGATGCCTTTATCCGGCTTTCTCGAAACTCCAATCACAAGCATCTGAATCATTGACAAATTTGATATTGAAGGAAGGCAATATTGTATTATTCAATTATTTTACGTAAAATATACCAGTCGAGAGAAAAGCTAAACGAATACACTGGTAGCTTGGCATCTTGATACGAACTGCAATTTTAAGTAAAACAGTTCCAGTATTTATACGTTTAGAAATGCTTCATTGAAGTCATTGTTAAAAAACTTTCCGCCACGTTTTTATCGAGGGGATTAAAAGGTCCCACGCACGTTACAATTTGTCGTACGACAATTTTGCTACAGACTCGACGTCCTATTGTAAGTCCAATATCGTTCGGACAGAGCTGAAATCGCCTCCAATTAATCGCCGAACATATACACACGTTGTAATCTATCGCCTTTGAAGCAAAGCGTACGACAGGTTGTATGGAGACGCTGTGCGATCGCATCGTACAGGTCGTAGGGCAGCCTCACGGTATGGTACGAATATCGTTCAGAGAGTCGTATGCAAACTAATCAGACGGCAGATCTTACGAAAAATCGTAACGTCTGTGGAGCTGTTAAATAAAGTTTAACGAAATAGACAAATATATGTTTGCTTGCAAGAGCAAACTCGATATATTTTTACCTACTCGTAGACATTCTCTACATCTTTTTTAAACTTTTCTTGTTTGGCTTTCTCAGAATCGTACACTTACACAATACTTATAGTCAGGTTTTCTTTTGTACCAATGGATGCTGAATAAATGTTATGTATTCCTTAATTTTTTCTAGGCATCAAAGTCTAAAGGTAATCTACCAACTTCATTGGTCACAATACTGGTTTTATGTATGAATAATAACTTGTTTAACGAAGCATTTCAGAGCCTGTGTTTACTGAAAAAATTCACTGAGAAGAGCAGCTCTTATTAGATTACAAATTAGTGTTCTTCTATTTGGGAACACACTGTATACATGTAATTTGAAATAATTACTGATGGATAATATCGACTTCCATATTAGTTATTTTGTATTTTATTAGAAATTCCATTGTTTTAACTGCAATGATAGAGTAAATGTATAGTTTATCATGGAAAATCACATAGAACAGGACAAAATAAAATATAAATCTTCATGTATGTACTTTAACGTATAAATAGCGTAATTAAGAAAACCAAACATCAATAACTAAACATTTAATAACTGTAAATATTCTATATGGTTATATGAAAAAATTTATAGCCCATTTGCAACATTTACAAGTGGTAGGTCCCAGTACATTATAAATAATACTCAAACTTCATCGAATACATTCAAATCCTATATGAATAGTTCAAACCTTGTATTTTATTCCTTAGGCATTTGATTGCATTCCCACATGTAATACGTACGATATATGCATATATATTTTAAAAAAAGGTTTACAAATTTTTCAGAGTTTATAGGATTCACCTAATAAGTGTCATAATAAATATGGTGTAAAATTGATACTTACTAATATGAAATTTTTTCTGCATTACCTCTACAGAAGGTGTTCTTATCCTTAAGAAAAATTCTGCTCTTGCCCATTAAAGACATGCATAGTCCTTCGAAAATGTTTTCCTTACTCTGCACATTGTCAGAAATTGATGAATATACAAAGTCTTTAAATAATCACACAATCAAAACTGAAGAGAATTGAAATGACTAAAACAAACTGGTACTTGCGAGTTTTATCCAGTTTTTATGAAACCTGTCGTGCAAAAGTTGTCTGGCAATGCAAAGAGTGTGATACAGCACTGTGAAGCATACACTACGTCGTCGGTTGTTAAATAAGTTTTAGGAAATTATCTCAGATACTTCTTACCAGAGGAGGATGCCAACTAAACGAGCGGGTTTTTTAATAAAACGGATCTTAAAATGCGGGGCCTGATGAGTACAATGAAATTCTAGAATATTAGCCGCCAAATCTCAACAGTTTTTATGAAAAATAGTTTAAACATAAAAATTCCCGAGTTATCGAATCAATTGCGTTGCTTTAAGGGAATAAAAAAGTTTTATTCGAAAATGTTCCAGGATCAATGGTTTAATTAAAAAATTAAGTTTCTTGTTGGAATGCATTTCCTTAATTACGCTTAAAGGGGAGCGGTTTTTCAACAGCCACGGTAGCCGCAAATAAAGTAGTCAGGTATACGAAGGGAAAAATCTGGATTCGAGTATGTTTAAAGCCATTTTTTATAGAAGCGGTTCCATAAGAATGTATCGAAGCTAATTTTTTAAAACGTAGCATGGCATAGCATAGCATAGCTTAGCTTCTCGGTGGAGTCCCGGCTTTACTGCAAAAAAGCTTGCTGTGTCCGAAATTTAAAACATTTGTACATACATTGTGGATCATTGCATCTAGTCTTTTTAAGTTTCCATTCTATCGCCATGATGCCAAGTACTCCACAAGTGTATACACGAAAGGTTTGAATTAATTACACATCAAACTTCTTTTCATTACTATGTATTCTATATAATACTGTACAGGCTAGATTTTAATTAAAACGGATAATTATTGTTCTCATACGATGGTTAAGGCTTTTATAATTTGAGTTTTTAGTGTTGATAGCCTGATTTATTGCTTGGTCATCATTGCAGATATCTTTATTATGTTAGTTAATCAATTAAAAATTGTGGTTAATATTTAATTCACCGAGTCTCAATATTCTAAATATTTAACTTTCTGTAAGGAAATTTTGAAGTCTTTAACCACCTTCAATAAACGTTGATAGGGATTGGCTGCAGGCTGTATGCATCAACAAGAGACATATATGCCCTAATTGTACCCACAAATTACGACACATCTGATTATACAAATGAGAAATGAAAAGTGTGGCTGCAAATATAGATCAAAGTATACTTGCACTTAATTTCACTGAGTTTGTTAGAAAATATATGTAATAATACTTCAATTTTTGCTTTCGGTAATCAAAGATGTGCGATAAGACAAAATATTTACTTTTCAGGAATTCTAGTTCACAAACTTTAAAGTTGTTTCTGTTTGAACTATAAAATTCAGTTATAGTTCAAACAGAATTATATCAATGAAATGCGGGAAACCGAGAGTTCTTATAGACAAACATTAATACTATTGATACAAAAGAAATTAAAATATTTTCAATGTTTATGAATACAAACATAAGTACGGACAGCCTAAATACAGTGCATAGAAATCTATTGTCTACTAATATTAAAATTTGAATTTATTTTTCGTTTGTATTTATAGTAAAATAGTTGATATTTGTAAAATGTTTAAATTTATTTTTTTACTTACCATAAAGAAACCACTGTATATTGGAGAAATATTCTATAATAGAAAAGCTAATAAAGACGGTAAACATAAGTTTTTCACAATGTCAGCTTGCAGTTTTATTAAAAAGTGCAACACTGATAATGTTATTTAACGTAAAGTAAAAAGATTCTAAGAGCGCCTGCTATATGGTGGTAGTTGCGATTGTGTGAGTTGGAGCCCAGGAATATTGTTGAATCCAAGCATCTGTAACATCTCCTTGGTTTCTGGATCAACTTCAATAATGTCGTGCTCCAGAGCAGAGACCTCGGGAACATAGTTGTCTCTGCGTTCCCTCTCTTCTTCCTGCAGCTTAATGGAAATGCCGCGCACCTGACTGTGTCTCAACCGTTTCATCAAATGCGTAACAAATCTGTTCACCAAGAAACGAAATGAAAGAAATTAGATGACTGGTTTGGTGGATCTTAGGTTTCATTATTTTCCTGATCATAATGGTACGATAAGGATGAGAAACTTTCGCGACAAATAAACATATATCGCGTATGAATACATACCCAGCGATTTTGTTTCGCAAAGATTTGCTAGGAATAATAGCGATTTCCTCGCATATTCTTTTATTCGTATGGAAGTCCATGGTTAACCGAGTGTAATATTTCTCGATAATGAGCTTCGCGGCCTTTTTGACCGTCTTGGTCCTGACACGACTCTGAAATTATAAATAACTGCATTTTACACTTCGGAATTTCTTAAATTAAATTTATTTCTCGTTCGACGTCCACATGTACAAAAAAAGAGAAAAACGTTCGCGGAACACTGATCGCACTTGCACATAACCTCAAATTTATAAACTACACGTAGTTGATTGTTAGACCACGTTTGACCAGTAAATTATTTAACTTTTGAATTTAATATCTATGGTAATATATTATAAGATGATTCATTTCTACAAATAACAATGGATTGCTATGATTTTTCTCGATTATTGGAAGAAAATATGAAAACGTACGCACCATGGTGGCTACTGTACCGGAAAAGACTTAAAGCAAAATGGAGGAGAGATACTACCGCCGCATAAAACTATCAACAGGAACGGTCACATACGGAATTAGGATTCGAATTACGACACTAGCGACATCTACAGTTGGTATCGCGATAATTCTGAAAAGTTTCATTTGTATGTAGACGGTAGTTTAAAAGATTCGAGAATACAGATGATTTGGATAGTAAAGTACAAGTCTAACGCATAGAGAGAAGCATAACATAGAAGAATACTTTCTTACTAATTTTTATTTGAAACAATGTATTGGAATTATTAGAAATTCTACTCCGGATATTGTAGAGAGTAATCGATGGTCGGTATATAAATTCGACCATAACCACAAATAAAATAATATATCAATAATGTTAAGCGTGAACAGCCCTAATCGACAGTAGTATTTAGTAATTCTGAGAACTCATAATATTCTTTTCTGCGGAACATATCACGTCGCGATCGATTGCAGGAGGTGGCACTAGTGACATTGATACAGTCCGCGAAGCAGTACGGAACGTCAGTGACTCAAAACATGTCGCACGTTGCGCTGTCGCGCGATGAAACGAGCCTAAACGCGCTTCAGCTTTATCTGGCACAAGTGACATTCGGTTCCTTCCAAACCGCGAACGTTTTTGATCGCGAACTATCGTTTAGTCTGAACAGAACGTCTGTAAAACGCGAGAAAATCGAGAACGCCAGGTGACAAGACGCAAGTGGTCTGCGATGTTATAGTGGGGGAAAAGTGCACGGTGGCAGCACTGTGCTTCGAACAGAGGTGCAAAAGAGAGGGAAGGAGAATAACGAGGATGCCGAATAGCAGTGGAACCGAGATAGGGGAGCGAGAGTGAGATCACGCGATACCGGGAACCCCGTGTACGAGAGAGACCGCGATTTCGTTCAACCGCACGCGGTAGACGGTGATTGTCCGAGCGAGTGGGATAGCCGATGCCAAGACGAAGAAGGATAGCGGATAGCTAGAAGGAGAGCCGATTCGCGAGGGAGAGGCGACGAGTTTGTTTATCGCCTTGGTGAACGGCGAGAGTAGTCAGTGCGGTGCTACACTCGGTCTGTAGTGGTCGGGAACGATCGGTGATAGCTGGCTTCGTCGCACGTTCGGCCTTGTTCTTTTGACAATTTACACGGAATAGTTGTGCGCGGGTGCTGTCGTGTTTCCCGTCGTGCACATGCCAGCATCCGTTTGATCCCGTTGAAGACCTCGGGCCGAAAGAACATGCCGCGAACCACTGTCAAAACATAGTTTGTTCTGTGCGTTGTGTGCCAAAGTCGGTGGCAGTCGTGTCATACGCCGCAAAATCCCTGGAATTCCAACAACGTGGGTATCTACAACGATACCGAATAGGCAAGCATGTTTCACTTTACTTAAAATAAAAGTCACCACGGTGATTCGTTGAATCCTTGCGGTGATTCGTAACCTCCCGTCATCTTTACATCGGTTCCTGCCTCCGTTGTGCTCCCGTATCGGGTTGTCTTGCCGATTGCACTGCCGGTTTCACGACTCTGTGGCCTTTGTTTCTCTCAGCTGACATCGTATCCTCGTGCTCCAGCGACTTTCTCCTCGTGAAACTTCTGCCCGTTTCTCGATAGCCTGTCTGCTCTTTACGCGTACTAAATAAACTGCTAAACCGTTTTAACGGTATCGCTCGTCGCGAATTTCTCCCCGGCGAGGGGTCGTTGATCTCCATTCTTTCACTTTCATCGAAAATACACGCTGACCACGATACGCATACAAAACGTGCCCGCGTTGCTTGCTGTGTAGAGGGGAAAAGATGCCTATGAAAGCAACGTCTGGCGTTAGCGTTTCGCGTGTATAATTTAGGCGAGCGAGTGGCCAGCGAAAAGTCATCTGCATAAAGAGAGGACAAATTCGTGGTTATATATATTTGGGAATAAACCGATTATTTCTTTAATGAGAGTTTAATGTCATATCAGTTACTTATAGTGGTTACTAGTCACATGATATACCCGAGTGAGTTTTGTAATAAGATTTCATATCCATTTTTTCAGTAGTTTTGTTTCGTTTTAAAACGTCAATGCATTAAAGATTTGCTTGCATGTGGATATTGTCCAAATTCAGCTCCAACCGATTTCTCTAACGCGCGGTTGAAAATTGAGGCCAGTTAAGAATGAATTGCCGAACAGTTACGCGTGTTAATATTGCAAATTTTTTAATGTAGCGTACCACGTTTGCTTGGTAGATTATAGTGCGAAAAGTTATTGTAAAAAAAGTGACCGTTAGGTGAGCTGGAGTTTATTTCAGAAATACTCGAGCATATCGGGCATCGACATGGATGAAAAATCTTAGGGGATACGGGAGTTGTTTCTTGCGTTGCTTTATCAGCTGTTCCATTATCTGGTGTACTCATACCCATGTGAATAGAATTTCAACTGAACTGTCATTTATGGATAAAAAGAATTACTACAATCGTAAATTTAATTGTCTGTTGAACTACAATTCTCGGCTAAAAAAATGAAAACTTGCCAGTAGTTTCATTTTCTGTATAATGAAACGTAAACTAATGACACATTTGTTCTTTAAGAAATCATTTCATCAACCAATATTGTGTACATATATACACCTGTATATAGAAAAATATCTGATTTATCGAATATGCGGAGTTTTGTATTTGTTTCGATTATCAGCTTATTTCAGTGTGAAAAATTGGCGTTCTTTTGCTAGTGGCATTTGATAAATTCTTTTTCCATTCTGTGTTCATAACTTATCATTCTGTGGTAGGAAGAAGTGGGGAGATAAGGATGGTTATTGAAGAAAGTGTTATTCTTATTGAGAAAAGTATTTTTAAATGAGTGTTTCATAGGCGTTGACGTAGTCCTTAATACTATTACAATACTAATTAAATACTAAAACATTGAGAATGCTTATAAACATCAACGGTTCTTTTAATCTTACTGTGTTTGTTACGGTTCCCAAACGTGAAGCCAGGTTGACACGAAAGACTCGACAACCCTAGCTTGACTGCGCGATACCTACGAATTAGCTAAATTATTTTATAACACGATGGTGATTCAACGCAGCGCGTTGAATGCATGTGTAGTGGGGAACTAATTTGCGTAACGCTTCGACCGCCACACATTTTGGAGCATATGTATTGTAGTATGTACATGTCCAAACTGTTTCGTCGTGAGAAACTTCTCTGTTTAACATCTTATGAATGTTAAAATGTTACGACGACACACTTTCATCATTGGTGCTTTAACGTCATTTATCTACGTTATTTTAACACGATATAATATATATGTTCAAACAATTCGCCTATCAATCGAGACCACATAAAACGATCAAGTAAACCATTTTGTACAGTTTAGTTTGTACATTACTCAAAATCATGAGCAGGGTAAGTGCACCTAATTGCGCTTACCTGAATTCAAATCGTTCTCAATTGTAGGATAATTGATATTTTGGTTATTAATTGGTCTCAGGTAAAAAATAAATTATTTGTGTTTCATGTACGGCACGTTAGAACTGTTAAAATCTAGAGATTTTTAATCACGATTGGAAAAACGAAACATGCAAAAATCGAGATCTTGGAAAAGTCTACATAATATTTGCTACCTGAGAAATATTCATTAATTCACGTATTTATGAGCTTCTAAAGGTATATTTATATGTGTTTATTATTTTTAACTATATGAATATTTTGGAGGTTTTTGGCCGAACCATTTGTTTATTGGAATTATGTTTGGAATGCGACTTTATTATACTTAAAAATACAAAAATTTGATTTTCAAAATATTTATATTCTTACATATTATTTTTTGAGACTTCCACGTTTACATACTGGGTAAACAAAGTTCAGGTCTGTTGCTCCGCACGTGTCTACGTCTATACCACGCTGAAACCACTTCACTGGTAGACGGTAGGTTTTTGTTGAGTGCACGCTGGCCACGCCACAAGAAAACTGTTTCCGTTAACAAAAATGTTGACGAACCGACAAAGTTGCTTAAACGTGTCTTTAATTAGATACTCCCGGTAAATATTCATGACTTTTTAAACTCACGTTCTCCCAGTGTGATGTAAAATTGTCGTGGTTCAATAAACTGTTACACTATACAAGATTCACTGAAATATTTCTACGCTAGACGTTGCCCAAGTGACGTTACGGTTGAAACAGAAAATTATTGAAACGCTTGAAGAAGTTATGTGCAGCTATTAACTCATCGGGAGTTAGTAGAATTCATGCGTCCTTCTTCGGCGGGCACAACCGCAGTCACTCACTTTGATACAATCACTGCTAAAATAGACCTTGGTCGATTTAATAATTTGCATATTCAGCCACCGGTGTCTAACTTGCGATTAGTCGATTTAGATGTTTCATTGCTCTTTTACGTTGTTGGTTACGCAAGGTTCCAATGTTATATTAATTAAAAGTATATTCAACAGCTGTATTAGTCACTAGCTGACGTAAATAGTGAAAGAAATGTTGTAGAACTGAAGGCATGTGAACACCTTACAATTAACGTGTTAAACGATTGTTGGCTTAGGGAATATGTAAACGTAAAACGCTACCATGTTTACAAAGCTACCAAACCACTTGACAAATACTAGGAAGATTAACGAAAGTGTGAACAACAGTTGATGATTATTTATTTTACTAACTGAACATTTATTGACAATATTTTACGCAATGAATAAGGTAATGAATATCTATTGAATATTTAATAATAGATCTTGTTGCGAATTAGTTTTATAGTTTTAGTAATAAACAGGTGTCCGTTCGCAGTAGATTGTAACTTTTATAAACGACAGTAAATCCACGGTTCTTATCGTTTCTTTTCCTTGTAACGTTTTCTCTTGTTTTCTTCTTTGCACCTTTACTTGTGCTTGAAAAAGTTTTAAAGAAGCTTTTTATCGAAAAAACTGTATACCTATTTCAAGACACACTAGTTTACTGACGTATGCTTTGAAGACCTTTTTGTTCCTTTTTATAAATTTCGTTGCCCAATTAAGTTTATACTTTTATAGCTATAGTTCGTTTGCATACATCACCGAGATATTTGATATGTGATGTTTTGATAGGAAGTAGATGTAACGAAGTCTACGTAAGATAAATAGTCTTACATATGAAATACATACTTTACGATGTAAGTAAACAGCACAAAATAATTATCGTTAAAATGTTTAACTTCTTTATAAGGCACTTGAACATGGAAATTGAAATTGACATCTTTCAAGTCTGAATTCTTTTCAGAATATAACAACGTATAAATATTTGTATAATCGCAAGTTTTAGATAATCGATGATTTAGGTGTCGAGGAAAGTGATATTGACATTATGATGCCTCCCCATTTAAAGTCAGCAACTTTTATTATCGTCACCTTTTCATTAGTTTTAGGTGCATAGGACTTGTAAGTGCTTTGTCCTGTACGTTGGCGGTTAGAAACGGGTCGCGTAGTCATTAGTATAGCTGTCATTAAACCGTCCAAATGCGTGTTTGCCTGATATTGTCGTCATCAGCGTCTTCCCCGTTAATACTAATATTGCTGGTAATTGAGTTCAGTACGCGAGACAGGTGTTCGCGGATGCACGCGATGCTACAATGGGTTCTACAGGCTCCGCCAAAAGATGTGACGTGATTGTGTGTAACCCTATTTAATGGATATTATATTACCGTAGATGTCTACGATGTTCATACAGAAAACCTTATGTAATAATGATTATGTGTGTCTTTGATTCTCAAATATATTTTAAATCGGTGAGTGAGTGAGTGTAACTCTTCCCCGTAGGATCTACATAATGAAAAATAGATTAACAACTTGGATGAAAAAAAATGCTTGTTGGTATTTTGACTTTTGAGGAACATCGTAACTTTCGAAGCAAACATTCAGGAATTTTTGGATAGTAGTTTTGATATTTTCTGGAATATATCGACGTGAAACCACACCAAAGCCACGCACGTGCTGGAAATACCTCGGCGTGGTTTCACGTCGACATTGCACTACATTGATTTCGTACGGCTCACATGCATCGGTCGGATTTCTGATAAGCTTGCATACTATGTGTTAATTAACTAGACGAATGAAAACGTCAAACTCAATATCCCTCCCCCTTTTCCCCGTTTAAACTCGTATGACAATCATTTTCAGTATTTCTTTTACACTTACCGTTCGTTTCGCTTTCAAAACGTTGAATAGACGTCGAATATTTTTTTTTATTCGATTCTTTTCGCACTACTACATTATTCTCTTTCACACTCTGTTCCAAGTTGATCGCCGAAAGAATTTTGCCTCGGGACAATTTTAGGGGAACATTTCTCTGTAGAATTCCAACTTGCCGCTATAAAACGAAAAGAACATTACCGGTTAATTGCTAGAAAATTGGAAGATTCTGTTCCACCTTCGCAGCATCGTCTGCTGTGCAGAATTTATTCGCGTGAAACGAATACCGATCCCGCTAGGTTGTCTTGGCTTTGTGATCTTAATTCGGAATTGAATTTATTACACAGTCGTGCAGTCGAGACTCAAATTATTTAAATAAATTTTTGGCTGTATAACATAAGATTGAGTTTCTCTCAACTTTTCGAGTGCACTAATTGTTGCGCCTTTATGAACAATAAAAAGGATACTTGTACCTTAAAACTGTTAATGTAAGTGGTTATATTAGTTTGGGTTTGCTAAATTATTTTGGTGTATCGACACATTCAGATGGACTGTCTCACGTGTACCACTCTATTTTGAGTATGTTTGTAAACATGAATTAGTCTCTGATAGTAATCAGTGTCCAATATCTTGGGAGATACAATTTCGCTACAATTACATATTAAAATCACTCTCAAACAAATAATTCTAAAACATAAGTTCCTCAAAAGTTTTCTGTAGGATTTGTCTTACCAAGGAAATGTAATTTTCAAAGGAAAGGCGTGTATAGGGTGTTCCAGAATTATGAGTACGAGCTTAGTTCGTCGATAGAATTGATTAAAAGAAACACATACTATAACAATTTTTATAAACTCATTAACTGGGATCCATTGACTATAGTTTATAAAGTGTCATTCAGTGTTTCAGTTTGCAGAGCAATAATTTGTTCATACGATTGCATGCACAATAAGATGGCTGATACTTCGCCTGAGCGTTTGGAAACTATAAAATTCTGAAATTTGAATATACACATGTATTTGAACGCAGATCAATGCGGAATCGACACGCGGTTGATTGGGTACCGCCATCTGTGGATCGCGTGTAAGCAGCGTCGCGTCGATGTGTCTCCTCGCGTCGTCACGTATCCCATGCATACACGATTTCTCTGTTCCTTGCTGATCGATTAAATTTATATTTTTTATTCAGAAACACCCTGTAGCTAGTCATTTAATCGCCTTCAGCACATTATGCGGATACATTGCGACCTTCCCTGCGATTGCTGGGAAAATTAAATTGAATCTGACTCGATAGAGATAAAATTATTTAAAAAAACTACCCTGCAATTATTTTGACCAGTGCATGTAGGCTGTCAAAATATTTCCGAAGTAAGATACAACTTGTTGTATTATATAGAGTGACCAGCAGTCGTAATCCATACTGGGAGGGGGTGGCTTTTCATAAAATAACAAATAGAAAGTGTAGAATAAATTTTCTGTCAATGATCTGCCCTTATCGTGAAAAACAATTTTGAAAAACCATCGGGTTTGTTTGCAACTGTTTTTTGTGATGACTTATAAAATTAAAGTTTATTCTACGGTTAAAACAAGCATCGAAGTACTAATTATAAGAGCAAAAATGGTCTTAATATTCTAGGAATTAAAGATGTATAATATACTCCACAGATGGCACAATAATTTAGTTTACACAGCACCGCTGGGGCATTATGAGCTGCATTTTAAATAGGTAATTACTCTAGTAACTGTGTTACTCTTCTTCGCCAAACCATCCTACCCAAATACAGTGTGTGACAAATCCCAACGCACAAAGACTTACAATTGCACGCACATCTAACAGATATTTAATGTTATTTTTCTCTGTAACGGAAGGTCATACAAAATGTCTATTGTATGTTTATGATTTCTTTTTGCATATGGGGTCAGCCTCTTCTTGGTTACATTATGATTATTGGGGCACCCCAAAGCACCCCTTTTAGCAGAGAATGCTTTGTAACATAATATTCACGATCTAGCATTGTAATTACGAGCATTTTTACGTTAACAGTGTTATAGTTACAATCATCGCTGTGATCCCATTAGTTGGCAATTTACATATCGGCCTGGCGGTTGGTAGGTGTTTTTGTTGAGATACGTCTTATCGGGGCAATTTTTTTCTGATGGACGTTCGCTAAATTACGCGAAGTCGCCCCGTAATTAGAACAGAAATATCGTGCAGCCGTTTCTCGTGGCTTTCGTTTCACACGACAAACTTGCGCGTTCCCAGCGCAATTACATTTGACTTGTGCTTTAATCGGTCACCGCATGCCCATGTTTCTACGGTCGGATATAAATTTTCCAATTTGTAGATTCCTGAATTTTCGCTCTCCTCCCGCAACTTTTCACGCAAACTTTTTAAAAGTCTGTTCGTGCCCGATTATAGTCCAGAACACGCAACTGTTATAACTGTTATCTTATAACAATTTTATGACAAATACAAATGACTTTGTGCTTGAGATTGATATTCCGCAAGCTAAGTATGATTCTGTTCGATATCACCAACGCCAGGCATAATTCTAGTGCTTGTTACTAATTCGATTACTTGTTGGAATATTATCGATTTTTAATAGTACGAAATTCTACTCTTTAGAATTACCTGTGCACATATTATCGCAAATTCTTTTGTCAAAGACTGTTTGCATTTTATTTGCCCGGGAATTTATAATACAGGATTTCCTTAAAAAATGCATCGAAAGTTTGAAATACATTTTTTTCGTACAGTCTGAATGATCTCGCGAGCACAGTGCTCACTTTAACTTTATACTGTTTTAAGGAAGTAATATTCTTGTTCAGCGGCAAGGAAGTTCTAGTTTGTACAAATTAAAGTAACTAACGTGCATATACCGCACATGCACCAGGTGCAGAGACGTTGCACCCTTGCATAATTTTGGGAAAAAACTGGGTCACGATTCTTATGTCTAAATCTGTACTAACTTGTGTTTTCGTGGGTTTACGATACGTCAATTGCTATTGAGGGAGAGTGATAAAATTGCAATCCTTGATATCCTAATTAAAATATTAGTTTTCTAGTTGTAGACGTGCAAACTATGAACCGAAGGACTATGTGACTTTTTTAAATGTTACTGCTTATTTTAATTTTATTTAAATGTTACTGTTCGATTGAAGTAGAATTTTAACCGTATGGTAAGAAAATTATTCTTTCCTGCACCATGGAAGAATTTTATTCAATAAGTAATTCCTTTCCCTGTAATTACTATTTTCCTCCATTTTCATGTATTATTTTACTACCCTGTTACGGAATATTCTAAGCTTTTAGCTCTGATGGTCATTTGCGAGTTCCGAATTATTCCGTGTTTTTATTTTACGCAGATATATTCAAATTGGACTCGTATTTGTACGTTCTGTGGCGCGCCGTTCTACAAAACTGCATACCTACTTCGAACCGTACCGCGTACAGTAGAAATTCCCAGCAAACATTATGCCGCGTATCAATAAATTTGAAGTATGTAATATACATAATTTTGAAGTTGAAAGCTGCCAGTAGATAGTCCGTCCATAAAGTCAACAGAATTGATTTACAGCTTTGCGCCGTATAAATTGTCGAAAATATGAAATTACGGGGCGGTTGTTAGTGGCGCGAAGCTAAATAGAAGAGTAGGAAACGCATATTTCACACATTACGCCAGTGTGCCGGGCAAACTGTTGCCGCAATTGCAGTTCCTTGAGCGAATCCAGTTAACTCAAAGCTGCGCGTGGAACTCGATCGGCCTTTCGCTCGATTCGCGGTAACTATCCACAATGCAGCTAGTATCGACTTCTCCTTTTGCTCGGGACTCGTGACTGCTGGCTCAACTTCCGCGAATACACAGTCGCCCGGATAGTTCGCGAATGGAAATTAGATCGTCAACCGTCCCTGCGACATTTCCTCGAGTTGCATTCGTGTTCGAGTACAGTTCCATCAAATTTTGTCGATGCCACCGTAATTCGTGCCCGATAGGAGTTACGTGTTTACCGGCTCGTCGGTTACAGTTGTTGTTTTTTAAAGTCACGGATGCGAGGTTTCTTTCTCGGATTGCTTCTGATTACGCACCGTGTTTCCTCGCATCTTAACGCACAAGTAGACTTATTGAAATCCTTCCAAGGTCACTATCGGATAATCAGGCGAGATCGCTTCTCATGAGAAAACATTCCGACAATAACAGCAAACAATTGAAACGGTTAGAGATTTGTTTGGCGGTAAAAAATACATATTTGCTCGTGAAATAATTTTAATGCTGGTCAACCGAACGTGGAAAACGTATGAAGCAAGTCTACTGCATAAATCTGTCTCTACCTGATATTAAAACTCACCCAGACCTCAGCTGCAAGCAACAAGTAATAATAACTAGAATAAGAAACGGGCACACCAAACTGACTCATTGGCGGACATATTATAAACGATAACCCTCCAGTTATGTACGTCTATCAATGAACCATATCAGTGAATGTCAGAAATACTCAGAAGAAAGAAGAAACTGTAATATTAATGATAACCTTACCGATATACTTACACACATCTAAGTAGGTGTGTCGTACCAGGAAAACAGAATCCTCAACGCGACATGTAAGGAATATATAAAGATGCTGCTCAATCGATGTATATCCGCCTAGTGGCTAATGACTTATAAAGTATAGACTTTGAACTTATAAAAAAAAAGATATGATGTGTAACAAGATTTGCGCAGATCATTTTTAGCCTAAGTTGTGCACGGACGCTTAATGAATCTTCACAGTCATCTTCTAGAGAAAAATAAAAGCTGTTTTGCGAAAATTTTATTTTGCACGTTCGACTTATTTTTTGCGGTAAAACCCTTTGGGATGTCCCTAAGATTTTGTAGCCGCGACGGTACAAAAAATCTTTCACGCGTATTTTGAATCGTTTCAAAGAGCGAATACACTGCAAGGAATTTTTTCTCACAATGTTCAAGGTTATCCATGTTTTTTTTTGCATGGAAGTACATATTTCATTTTCTTTATAACACTATGACCTTAAAGTTACCTTCGACTTGAAAATTTAGAAGGAAATAGGAGGGTTATTTTCTTTAAAACTTCAGCTTTACTGTAAATGCAAATTATTCACGATGAAATCAAAATTAACAATCCTTTACGTCACACGAAAAAGTTTTAGTAACTTTCATGTTTCTCCTTAAATTTTTCAGTCCTAGATTATTTTACAACCGTTCTATTAGATATATTTGAATTATAGCCGTGTTATCTGTAACCCGCAAGAAAATATGTAAAACGTACTATCATGAAGAAAACATGGACGACCTTGAAGATTCTGGAAAAAAATTCCTTCCAGCATTCGTTACAACTAGAGATGATAATTAAGTGACCTGATTTAGCTGCGACATTCTGTACATTCATATACATAATACACAACGGCATGATAAATACGCCTCAGCAACCGTGAACAGAAATAAAATGCAATGTATCCGTAAAGCAGGGAAAACCCTGTCCGCGATAATTAGTATCACCCCACCGCAAGTATTCTAGCGACATCCTACCGCGGTCTTAACCAGAATATGCGCCAAGTAACGCTAGCGGTTTTCCTTGGTTCTTTTTGTTACAGATAAGGCGACCAGCGACGATCAGAGTAATCAAAATCTCGTAGTGCCGTTTCAAGATATCGCGTTGCTGCATTAACCTACCAGCCCCTTTTTCTCCTTTTCCTCCTCCTTCTCCTTCTCCTCCTCCTCCTCCTCCTTGTCCTCCTCCATCTTCCTCTTATCCTCCTCTACCTCCACCGATGCGTCGGGATGCCCGCGGTAATGGTGCACGAAAAGTAAACGAAAATTGGCGGGACGCGTCAGATCTTGCGGGAGATCTAGCATCGAACGTCATATTTCGCCGCGTTTAACCTTCGGTCGGGAAAATTTCAATCGCGAATCACCGTCGCGCGTGAACAGCAGTGCCGTAGTGTTTCTCGTCATTCCCCGTCGACGATGATGATCGTCAAAGGGAGCGTGTTGTGCGTTCTGTTGGTGATCGGTAGCCTCGTGAAAACGGAAGCTGGTCCACGGTCGCGAACCACCCCGATCTACACCAATCAGTTTGCAGTCCATGTGCCGGATGGGCCGGAAGCTGCTGCTGAGATCGCCGGGAAGTATGGTTACGACAACTACGGACAGGTGAGTACGTCCCTTGTAGTTTCTTGAGTTTGTATGATCCGACGGTAAAGTAGATGGATTAATTTTTCCTAAGTTATTGCCAGCAACTTTTTAGCTTCCTTATACAGGATGGACCAGTATATGGTAATTTCTTGGGCAAGAATGAGTAAAAAATGTAGAATAAAATATTTTTGCATGAGATCTCTTTATCGAGAAAATCAATTTTGTAAATAATTCGCGTGCATGGGTTAAAACTCGGCAGAATTTATCAGTGAATATGGAACAACTCGAGTGAAATAAATCCCCGTGCAGAAATAAGACGAAATTATAGAATAATTTTTGTTTGAATTTTGGGCTTTGTTTTTTTGAGGAAATCGAGTTTGAGGAAATGGGCACCCTGGGTTAAAAGTTGGGCCTCATAAGAAGGAAGTTATTGTAGAAGGAATGCGGATGGAATTTTCGCCCTCACCGCCGGAAGTTTTCGTCCTGGACCAAAAAAATAGCGCATGAAAGTGGTGAAACAATCGTAGCTCAATCGTGAAACTGGTGCTTTGAAGACAGAATTGTATTAAAGATTAGTTAGTTACGGGGTAACCTTCATCTCGTTCGTTCAACTTCGCCTGGAAGACAATAGCATTCAATCTCTCGTACCTAGGTAGAGTCGATACCGAGAGCACCTGTTCCCACAATCAAATACAGTCTGAAATGGTATCTTACCCCAATGGTATAGTTTCTTTCCAATTTCCCCACCCTACTTACACGCAATTCAGATTGAACGTATATATACGTCCAATTACTAGACTCACAGTCACAGCATTGTGTCAGAGAAAAGAACGACGAACATGTATTCTAAATAGAATATAATTTCAGACGTCGATTAATTTAGTTTAATTATACTCGTAATATGAGGCTAAAATGTGTTTCACTTCCAATAATTTTCATGTCCTTGGAGTCTGTTTTTGTTTGACTTATTTTTTATCTCTTACAATGTTAATATCAGATTTTATTGTAATTCAATTTTAACTATAACAATTCTAACTATTGTAGTATTAACTCATAAATAATTTTGATTTTTTCTTTTCTCATTATTCTTGAATCAGTATGTGGGACGTCTCTCTCTCTCTCTCTCTCTCTCTCTCTCTCTCTCTCTCTCCCTCCCTCCCTCCCTCCCTCCCTCCCTGCATCCCGGGAGAAATGGTCAGATGTCATAGCTTCAGTTTTCAAGTCGATTTTTCCAGTATAAAATTTGAAACGCATTATTTTTTTTAATTTTATTCTAATGCATTAATTGATACTAAGGTCGAGACCAGATACATTGGCCGGTCAGTTCGTTTTCACGAGCAGCGATCGAAGAGAAACCAGACTTTTTCAAGACGACTCCAGCTTGATTTTTACCTGATTTTCGAGTTCAAAATGGTAACTTTGGAGGCTAACTAAGGTAACTAATGAGAAACTCGGAAGCGTTACCGACTTCACTTCTTGCTGCTTTTACGACATCACTACACTCCAGCAAAATTACTAGACCGCCGTTTTACGACGAGTTCTGCGTTTGTAAATTTTCCAAAAACCATGCTGCGGTAGTTTTATTACATCTCTTCGATCGGGGACGGTCGGCCCTGACCGAATGGTTGTTATTCCTACATGAATGCCTCATGATGGTGTGACAATAAATCGTGTCCAGTTGTGGAGGCTTTCGCGACGTGCGTTCGCGATCGCGGCGGTTGATGTGTCCACATTGTTTATTTGTTTGCGGTTGCATTTTTATGCAGCCGCTAGTTCCTCGACGGCTTTCATTCGTTCGCGTGCTTGAAAATTTCACCGTACCGGCTATCAGGGGAGATATCTCATACCTCTCGCTAATTTGCAATCCTTGTCATGTCGCGTCGACGAATAAAAACGTTGGAATTAAGTTTACTGGCCGTGAATCGTGGTTCGATGTTTGCGCTCGCTGTGTATACAGTTCCCTCCTTCGTTCATCAGCGGGGCTTTTTAAATGCCGAAACCGAATTATCCATACGTTCTAGAGTTCTGGACACAGATACGTTCTCTGTTAATATTTCTTTCTTGAGGAGCAACGTATAATGAAACAAGTTTTGATACATCTTTGTAAAATAGAGATGTGAATGAGTTTTATACGCTTTAGCACGTTGCATTGACTTAGTTGGAACATTCTACGGTAGATTGAATAATAATATTTTGAATAGAAACCTACAAAGTTGAAATTTTGACAATTACCAACAGGAAAGTAGACTTACACCGACGTTGTTAGCTGAACAATACAAATCTTATGTCACTAAAGCAATTTCGAGGCAGTGACTCCTTAATTGAAATTAATTAACCTATTGATTTAGAGCATGATTGCCAAATGGTCCTCAAAGAATAGCGTGTTTCAGTCGCACTCAATCTAAACGCATCTTTCGAACGGTCGGGGTGGACTTTATAGAATGCAGTGCACAAGTTCTGTGTCAGAAGTAAGCGTACGGCTTCAAAGTTCAAAGGCGCGATGTACAACGTGGAAGTTGGCATAACTTTGTCTTCCTTGTTCCTCAGTCGCTGTAGGGACGTTTCCATGGGACTTGCCGCGTTTCTTTATGGATGTCGTTCCGCGGGGAACTCATTGTCAACAGTGGATGGCTTGCAACGACAACCGAATGTGCAGTTTCACGTTTAAATAAACGTTCGAAACAATGTCCAGAATATCTATTTAATTGCGCGAAGCGGAAGAAATTCACGCGGTTGTGAATGCCGTTTTACGCTACTAATGGCGTTCTTTGCAAGTAGGTATATGCAGGGTGGACCATTTAATTGTGAATTTCCAAATATCTTCGCTATTTATGGATACATGAGAAAGTTGGTTAAAACAATTGAACTTGTTCGCGGAGGTGAAGTGATAGGAAGAAAATTTCCTACAAAGACAGTTTTTCATCGAGATTTCAAGGTCATTGACTTCTTTTTTTTAGATGAAATCGTGTATTTTTTTTCTCTATCGAAACAAAGGGGGCACGAGTTTGACCGAAATTACAAATTAAAATTTTTAGAAATGTAATTTTTCTTCGCCAAAGTGAAAATACATTTGGAGAAGATAAATGTAATATAATTCAGGGAAGAGCGAATCTTGAAATAGGTCTGAAAAGTTCATAATTAACAGTAGAGCACCGAAGTGATTCGTAGGAAATCTTTTGATCATTAATGGTACTTCAAATATATATATATATAAATATTTGCAAAAGTTAATAAAGAACCTTAAGTAAAGTGTGAAAAAAGTGAGACACATTTCACGTTCTAGAAACCCCATTGCAAAGTTCAGATCTGAAAAATTGGCAAAAGATTAAAGCGAGAGTACAGCGAGGAAAAGAGAAAGAAACCGAGAAAAGTAAGAACTATTCGCCCATTACTCTTATTCTCTCACACCTCTCATTTACGACCGATTGAATGTGTTTGATCGGCGAATTCATCTTCTCGCCAGCTATGAGAATATGATACTAAACGCATACGGCTCTACCAAAAATAATTTAAACAATCTTCAAATTAACGCGCCCACAATATCGTTACCAAATAAAGGTATTTATAGTTATTTAACTATAAATTTGGATTCAAGTTACAAATAGCTCGCTTTCTCATATTTGCTATAATTTGGAAAATAAACGCGATGAAAATATGTTTTATTTAATTTTTAGTTAAGATTTTTGTACTGGTGTGTACCTACGTAAAAAATTATACATTTGTCCGAAACATTTCCTCGTATTTCCAATAATTACCAAGGGTTGTTTTAATCGAGTAAAACTTTGAAGGGTAGTTTCACCCGTTATACTTGAATCAACACAGTTCAAGTAAAATATATGTTCCTTATTTTTGGCCAGCCAACAAGCCTGCAAAGTTTCATCAAAATTGGCATCGGACACTTCCATGGATGTTCCTTCTTACTTACAATTAGTGAAGAGTTCTTAGCTGTAAGCTTTCTGTTTGTTTCGGCTTGGCAAACTCTTCCGTTGAGATCTTTCCCAAATAGTCCTAGAGAGTTCTTAAGTGTCCTGTTATGTTAACTGAAAACTGTCCAGGATCCGAATACATTCTTACAATTAGATTAAACCAATGATATTTTTGTTTCACATGGTAGTACATGTACTTTACTCCGTGACTTTATTATAATTTCATTTCCTACTTCCGGTCGCGATTTCAGTCACTATTTCCAAATTTTATGAGTTTCGACCCTTGAAGGGGTTGGAATACCATTAAGAAGTGAGAAATGTCCAGGACTTACGAAATTCTCATCAGATCTTTGCGAAAATGAC
This sequence comes from Andrena marginata, assembly GCA_963932335.1. Classification (NCBI taxonomy): domain Eukaryota; kingdom Metazoa; phylum Arthropoda; class Insecta; order Hymenoptera; family Andrenidae; genus Andrena; species Andrena marginata. Next base: position 1,498,075 of record OZ010664.1, on the reverse strand, counting down.
GCTAATCGATTCCTTACGTTTCGCCGACGAAACTAACACCAAGAACGCCGTAATTCGGACCATAATGAAAGAAATTCAATGAAAAATTGATTTATATCATTTCAAGATGACTTCGTTAAAAATAGTCCGATTTACATGAAATTTGGTATGATTTTCATCGGAAAAACACAAGGAATCCATTGGTATCACTTCCATATCGACACGGTAAAGAATGAAGAATTATTTTATTTCTGAAACACGTATGAATCCTCGGCCGACCCCGAAAAATCGTGGTCGACCTCCTGCAGTCGAGGGTGAAAATATGAAATATTCGTGATCGATTGGTTTGAAACATTCGAAGTTTCAAGAGAGTGTTCTTATAAGGGCAACCTGGGAGTAACGGTCCATTCTACGTGGCGAATACACAAGGGTAGCAGTTTATCACGTTGCCTGTGTCGAAATCAACGGCGAGTGTATACAATTAGGCGTGATTCGCCGGTATAACAGAATTTTGCATATAGCGGTTCTCAGAGTTCTCTGTACCTGCAGTTCAACAGGGATGCTGAATAATATTTCCATTTATTAATCGTAATTAATGCTGTTCATACAGTTGAGTGACGTAAAATTCGTTGCAGGCTAAACAATTTTGTAAATATACAGAATTCGCTTATGGGTCCGCGCACATCTTCGAAAACAAGTGGATGCTAGACAAAGTACGACGAAAATTAAAATTCTGTTCCTTAAACCAACGATGCTGATGATATTCCCCCAGAATATGACTCCGAATTATACGGTGATCGGTTTTAGCACATTTCGACTCAAGTGAAATTCAGTTTACCGTGGTTTTACTGTATCAAAATTTAATATTTGGTTTCCATTGAGTCACTCCAAGTTTATTACAGTAATTCTCATTCGTCTTCGAAAGTAAAATATTTTTCTACGGATAACTTTCTTTTGTCACTCAAAGTAACGAGGATACTTGAGGTTCTAAAGTTGGATTACTCGACTGGTATATTTAGTAACGTAAATTCTAAGTTATACATTGCCACCGATGTGCTTTCACATCGAGGGATTTCCAACCTGCACGCGGCTTCGGGGTGTTTTTACATTTTTCTGGAGAGCATCGAAAGTATTGACCGAAAGATCCCGAATGTTTGTTTCTAAAACAAACTGAGCTTAGAGTTCGCTTTGTATTAGGTAATCCCTTGCTGTATTTTTCGGTACATTGTTCGCATTTGCGAAACTTTCCAATACGCTTTTGGTAATGGTGGATCGTAGAATGAGCCGGATTCAACTCCTGGGCTAATTCTTCAATAATCACTATTGGATTTTGTTCAACGGTAAGTGAAATGGTAGCTTTATTTACAGAAAAGGTTTAACGACCATTGCTTACATTGGAAGCATATAATATAAACACATCTGCCGAATTACAAAAATACTACAAAATAAAATATAGATACTCCATCCATACAGAATCAAATAAATAAATTTTTTAGTTCATTTAATATTTATGGATCTACAAAAATATAACATAGTAAAATACACTGTATATAAAACCGAATTAAAAAAAAAACTAAAATAACTAAAATCCGTACCATTTTTGAGTTCATTTAATATTTATGGATCTACAAAAATATAAAAAACTAAAATAACTAAAATCCGTACAAAATTGTATAAATTATAAATCTTTATTTCATTCAGTATTTTTCTTCAGAAAATATATACTCACGAAGATTATTTTTACAGTATACTGTTACCTACTACAATATGCTTGTGTCAGAGGCAATTTCCAGTCGAAATAATAACGTTTATAATTAAATAGATTCATTTTTACATATTAATTCTAGTATATAAAACTGACATTTTTTAAATTTAAACACCGGTTCTCGAATTTTACAAATTTATAGAAAAAGACAAACTGGTTTTTAAAAACCGACAAACCGTATCTCATAGGATCGTAGGGCGTGCATCTGTTACGCGTCGATCTAAAACGACTTCTACGATCATCCCGCGGCGTTTCACTGGGTAACCATGCCTTTCTTAGCCAGGAGCCGCGTGGATTGCGGTAGCCACATTTTTCCAACAGCGAGTGCTAAAGTTTTTATCTTAGCGAGGATGACGTACGGGCCGAACTCTCTTCTCCTTTTTCCCCCGCCGTGTACGCGCGTTTTATCGGCGCGATGATTTTCTGCGCCGGACCGCGCCCTTACCGCGAAGGCGGGTTAACAGGGTATCGGTGAATAAGGGAGAAACGAGAGAGAAAAAAGAGAGCGCGAGCGCGTGCTCCGGGAGAACGTAGGCATGTCACGAGATAAAAGTTTATTACTGGTTTCTGGCGAATACAGATAGTAGGTACTCGCCGATGCACGCCAGATGCATAGTGATCACCGCAACTAGGATGTGGTTGCATTTCCGCTTTACCCGTGCATTTTTTCTCTCCAGCCTCTGTTTCCTTTTGTTCTCGACCATTCTGCTACGCGACGGGAGGGCAACAAGGCTCCGAAAGTCTACCGCGTCCGCGGACTTCGATGCCTAAATTTTTGTACTTTCGATGCGTGTCCGATTTCGATCCGTTGCCGCGACATTATTTGTCGCCGCGGTTCGAATAATTGTGAATGGACCGGGGAATCAATGTGAAAGCGTTAAGCATTGATTTCTTCGACATCTTGCGTGATTTTGTGTTACGTGTAACCCATTAAATTTTTGTAGTATTTCCTTTAATTACTTTTGAGTTTGAATTGTATAACAGTATAATAAAAACAACGTTTCGTAATTAATTCGTATCTTATGTAACAGTAGTCGCGAGTAAGTTTTCTGAATACACGAATAAAGAGAAGTACCAGCCCGATGGATTCTGTATAGTTTTTCTTGAGAGACTTGTTTTTTGTTTCACCGATTAAAAGACACCGAAAACCATGGAAATCGGACTACAATAAGTTAACGAAATTACGTAAAAAGCTACGTAATTTGCAGGATTTAAAGCCAGCTTCGTTGAAAACAGTCCGATTTAAATGAAATTTGAATCGGTACGATGCCGGGAATCCGTCGACGTCACTTTTATATCGACCCGATGAAAAATAAAGGATTTATTTTGCGAATTAAATGCCCCGGCGACCCTGGATTGGAGGTGGAAATGTAAAATTGCGAAATTTAAAAATTACATTGTGTTTTTAATTGAAAGATGTCACTACTCGCTACACCATTCTTTCGGATAGATGTCTTTGCATGGCTCTAACATAGTCAGGTTAAAAAAGAAAGGAAACTGCAAAATCTGTAGCTCTGACGCCGGAGAGACCGCTGATCTGTCATCTGAATATATTTCGTATGGAACTCGCGGGCCGCCGAAATGTTTCGTATGAAAAGGCTCTAGGAATGCACGCAGAGCTTCGGGTATGAAAAGGAGCCTGACGAAGGTGCGTGATTTTAAGCGTAAAGTGCGATAGCAATCCGTAATAAACCGCTGTCACAAATCATTCAGAGTCTAGCGCAGAGCACTCGAAGCGCAGTTGTACAGTTCTGAAATATTTTCTGAATAGTTAAAGTATTTATTAAACGATAATATTAAATCTGTAAAGAGATACTGGACCAAAGTGCATGCTGCAATTTTTATGGATCGTTGGAAAGCTTTCCTCAAAGCAAAGAAGTACCATTCGTATCCTGAAAATCAGATGGGAATTGCTTAAAAAGTCAATTTAACGTTCGCAATATCAAGCTTAGCCAAAATATTTCTTTGATTATGATTGCATTGCAAAATCCGCTTTGGGTAGATGTCACCATTTGCACTTTCGTTTGAACGGCGAAAGACAATTAAACGGTAATCGTATTTATCACGCGGCAATAAAAATAGCGGCAGACACGTTCTAACGCCACTCGGCGAGGGGTTCAAACGGATTGCCCGAATCACGCGTTCGCGAACGCTTTGTACAATGTCTAGTTATCAGGTTTTCCACTTACGTCGGCTTTGCAATAAATTCCTCGTGTGTCGCAAATAGTGCAATCAAGATCCCCGTATTTGCAGTAACGCAGGAGCACGGTTACCTGGAGAGGTGAGATTATGGATCATGGACGACAGAAGTTTGCCTTTTACCAGTTCTCCTTCTGTGCCCCTTTCTGTCGGAACCGAGCGCCGCCAGTTCTGCCTAAGAGAGGCATTGGATACAATCACCCGGCGTAGGGGGAATCGATTTAAAAGTGTTTTGATCGTCGCGCTGTATATAGGGCGCGCGCGCGACGTGTCCACGTCGCGCTCGTTTGCTCCAGAAAAGTTCACTCGATGCAATATTAAGGCGAGGCCATTCGCGGAGAAAGGATTTTGCGTACGGGTCCGCGGGCGTTTCTCACGTGCCGGAGTGTGGGTGCCGTCTAGGTCTGTGGCACACATACCTCTTCATCTATATTTCTGCACGGTATACTTTGTACCTATGTACTCGCCGACGGTTCCAGCGACGGAAGATTATTATATTTTCCAGCCAAGAGAAGTTGTCTCGCCCTTTTCAGCTCCTTTTTTCGCGAGAGATGTGTGCAGAAGCCATTTACCTTCGGCCCCGAGACGATCGTAAAGTATCCACGCGTAATACTGACGAAATTGTTTTAGTCTGCGAAATAGACAGCAGAATCTTCCCACCGCTCTGTCGTACTTTTTTTTTTTTCACCGTCCTTGCACTTGACAAACATTTCCGTACCGATATGTAGCCAAACAGTATGCAAACAATATTCGTGCTTCTAAGTAACACTTATATGCTTCCGTTATTTCACTAGGTGAACAGTGTTGTTTAAGATGCATTTGAGTGAATTGTATAAGTGTGTATTTCTGTAAATTTCTGGGAATCCTCGATACGAACGTCAACCTAAAAATTGTGGAATATTGATATCGATTTATGTGCGTAATTATAGGTTCAAGGGAAATTCGAGAGAGCTTATTTAATATTTTAATGAACCGCCAAGTTAATACACTTTATAATCGTATTTATACTTTCGATATTGTGCTTTCACTTAACATTTCTAAATTCTTATATCCAAGTTCTAAAATTGTAGTTCCCTTTCTTGAACTTTTATTCACAGTATTTTTTTTTTTTGCGGTATCGTAGATATACAAGACATTATGATAACTCACAATTTCTTTCGAGGGATGTTTTCACCACTAAATCCATTTTATTGTCTGAAATGGAAACAGGTATGTTGTTTGGGCCATTTAAACTACATTCTGCAAAGTAACAGTTTTGTTTTTCAACTTTCGAGTTGCCAAACTTCACTTGTCAGTTTTAGTTTGAAGCTACTGTATTATTAATAAGCCATAAACAATCCGAAGTAGAACCACTTACATTTTCAGTGAGTTTTCGAAGCACTCAGATACACACAGTTTAGAAAGTATTTGCGCGATCGTAGTTAAAATTAGCAAGCGTTCATTGTTTAAACTATATATCACTACCTGTGCTGGTCCATTAATTATTACAATAAGCATTATTAAATCAAATTAGATCCCAAGGTCGTATCTTAACTGGTCCTTCGGGGATTTAAACGGTATCCGCCTTTGTGCAGTAACCAAGAAAGCGGTCAACCAAGAGGGTGTGGTGGCTCTTACAACAGAACTCGCTGTACATTACAATCTGGTGCAGTCGACACTGTAAACTGTAACGCACGAAATCTGACAAGAATTCCACGTGCCAGACGGTCGTTTATATTCGTAGGTAGCTTTCACAAATAAATATACTGTTCAACACTATTTTTTGCCGAATATATGATTAGAATTGGAAAATAAATGCCCCAGAAAGGCATATATATATCGCGTAAGAAGTACCTAAATAAGACAGAGAAACTAATTTGAAAACACGAAGTTTACATACAATTTTAGAACCCTTTTGACGATAAAGTTTGTCGCTTTGAATAGTCACTTGTTTATTAAGTTTTATATTTAAAACAATACGCTACCCCCTTCTACCTAATAATTGATAATTTAAAACAACACCATCTATGTATTAGGGCTGGGACTATTTGTCGAATTTTTCGGTATTCGAATATTCGAATCCTTCAGTTGCTCAATTATTTGGCGAATATAATTCGAATATTTAAGTATTCTCACTAAAAAGCATAAAATACTTTATAGTATTTTTTTTTAAAAACAAGCATTTATTAAAATGTTCTAAAAAGGAACAAATAATTTTGATACCGGCCCAAATGACTGCCTGAGAAGAATTCCCTCATATGATTAAAAACAAACGCGTGAAACTAGTAGGTACTAGCCTCCTTATAACTTGAGACTGGAGTATCGGATCTGTGTTTTTCTTGCACCAATCCATTCAGAATTTCTTTTACATTCAATGCCACATACTATAACTCAATTTCAGAAAATTATGCCACTGTTTCTTTTGTGCAGTAAAGTCTTAAAAAATTGGGAACGAGGGAAGAGGTTTCTATAACAAATCCTACAGTGACTTTCGACCAAATATTTCATCGATGTTAAATCAAGTTCATCATATGATTAAACAATCCAGTAGCGGAACAAATTTGTACGTTTCAAATACGTGCGAAGCAGAATATCACCATAGTTTTAGCAATTTTTATTCCGAAGCGTGCAGTGCTCGGTTGCGTAAACTTGGGATCTTTACTTTTCGCGCAACTCACAAAATTCATAGGAAATTTTAAAGAAGGAGGAAAGATCGGGAAATAGTGATTCATATTTTCTAGTCAGTATCACCGAGCATGACGAGAAGGGTAGAATTTTTGTTTAGCCGGTTGAAAAATATTTTTACTCCGGGGAAGCAAGGAGGTGTGCATTCTCAGTTCGTCGTGCGTCGGAGAGGAGCGACTGTCGGATTTATGCCTCCCCCACAATTTTCGCGAGTCGTTTAACCTAGACAGACCAAGGAAGATCAGTTTTCTTCCGCGCTGCTCGTTTCTGTCCCGACGTTGTCGCGTAGAAATATCTCGCTCTCATCTAGACCCTGACCGTCTCCCCTTTTCTTTCTTCTCTGTTTCATCTCGTTTCTGCTCCCTTCGAATTACGCGTAACAATGTCGAGCATTCTCAAGATACCATAAGACGACACTGAATTGTTCTCAGGGGAATAAAGTAATGCAGAAGAACCTCGATCATCTGAACATCCGTCTAATTGAACGCTCGATTATTTTGCCTTGAACATTCTCGTTTAGTAAACCGTAAACATTCTCTGTATATCAACAACGAAATAAATGAAATGGAGCAAATGCACAAACCAATTTACACAACATAGTAGGCTCTGGTAATTATCACGAGGGAATGGGTTCCAACTAGAGCTATTCTTTTGGCACCCATGGGATACCCGAGTAAATGAGACGTGACGAGATAGTTGAGAATTTCGATTTGACAGCCGATCGTCTTTCGACTTTCGATCATTTTCGGTTGAAATCAGTAATGAACCGAATAACCTTCAAGCAATTAAATGTGGTCTACCAAAATTTGGGTACATCTTTAGATCTGAATAATAAAATTTAAAGAATTGGAGAATTTTATCAAAAAAGATCGCTTTTATCCACAACTATTTTTTCAAATACAAATTTCACCATATAAGAATTTACATTTCTAGAATAAAACTATTAGAGCATGATTGTGTGAGTATTTCGAATGTAGGTACCATGATTACTCGAAAGTTAAAAGATTCAAAAATACGAAAATGCTAACTCGAAAATGACACTGGCGTGCGGTGAACCCAGTGGAGGGTTAAACATCAAGCTACAATTTCGAATATTAATTTGTGTGAGCTAAATGGGAAATATAACAAAATATGTTAACTGGTACGATTTAGGCAACCCTCCCTTATTTATGTGTACATATAGAGGAACAGAGTGGTAATATGAAACTGGCTGTTATTTACGAATCTACGTTTGGCATCTATTAGCAACAGTAGTACATACACAGCTATAATCATTAGGTATCCCTGTTGCTAATTTGTCACACAGCTCGTTTGCATCGTCAACTGTTTGCGGTCGTGAAAGCAGCTTTTACATTTTACAGAGATCAAAACTTTGCACAATCTTTAGTGCTAAATGTAAAGCATTATGTATGTCGTGTTGAATAGTAATAAGATTAAAATTATTACTATGAACTTTAGTTCAAAATAGCAGGATTAGTTTTTTTTTTTTGGAAATGTTGTCCCTTTATGAGGGTTATTGAATCGAAAATGGCGTTGCAGGATTATTTGAATATTATAAAAGGGGGTCGCGACTCAAAAAATATTGGGAAACCCTGATTTATCCAATACTTCGTTTAAGAATTTATTGCGGTTTAATCACTGAATATTGTGTATTAGGAAATATCACAAAGAAAGCAAATATTCCTGTGAACATATTCGATAAACGTTTTCCATGAATTAATGTAGTTTAATAGGAAAGAAATTCTTTAAGCCTGTGCTCGACGCAAGGAGAAGAAATGGAACGATTTAGATGATTGGTTTAAAAAAGTACTTTTATTTCTAGGAACTGCCAGCCGTAGCTAAATAGTAACACTGATATCGATTTAACTCACAGGCAACACGGGAATTTTTTCCCGATAAAATCGTGGTATAACGCGATACCACGGTTTTGCACTGGAAAGCGTAACGACACTGTTTTTAAATGCATCACGCGATTTCATGGTAGTTGCAATTATATGATTGCACACACACACACACACACACACATATCAACGTTGTACACGACTTAAAGTCTCGCGAATCGATGCTACATGCCTCGAAGTAGGCTTTATAATTTCTTCAGAATTTCTAATTTCATCGGCACGAATTGAGAATCAGGAAAATTTTATACAGCCGAATGGATCGAACGTTAATTACGTATTACATTATTATGTAATTGTAATTGGATTATGGAAGCACTATTTATACGAACATTATAAAATGAATATTATGGTACTTGATATAAGAATACTGAACTTAACTTTTACCAAGTTTTGGATTTTCTTTACAACTCTTTTAACGATTTAGGTTATGAACTGACATACTTATTCACTTAACATAGAATGGCGAACAGCAAAACATGAATGGAATTTCATGCAACGTTATTGAAATTAATCACACATGAAATTGCCAGGCATCACTGCTAATCAGACCTTGACATTTCGGACTAATTAGCTTTACGTGAATACGTTTAAATTTATATTCGATAATAAATTTTCTATAAATACGCTGTCTCTCTTCTGCGCGCATTTAAAGTGAGATAGTACCTATTTAATATCGCCTTGCAGAAGTTAAATCGCGGTTAATTGAATAATAATTAATATTTCCGTATGTAATTTGTGTCATACTAAGAAGGACACTTACATAAGTATTGCGTTTTTGGTAGGACACCTTAGCCCACCTCCACACTGAGGCGAACATCGTGTTAGCTAATGTTCGCCTAAATGATTCGTAACATTGTTCTCCTCGGCGTGGATCCGGGGTCATAGGGCTCCTGTACGTTCTCCATATAAAATCGTTGAAGGAGGTTAGCCGCGAACCCGTTACCGATCCAACGTCATCGACTTCTCGAGCAAAAATTTCAACGACTGGCGAGTTACTCTCGCGAGGAGAAACAGGCCGGTCCGTGTCACGTGGCCTCTGTCGATGCCCGTTCGGTTGCGTGAATGGATCCCGTTCGTGTTGGTGTTGGAAACCGGTAACTTTGGAACCGACAGAACCCGTTTACCGAGGATACCGTTGCAAGGGACAGATGCGGCCATGTTTAGGATTAAGCTTGATTCCCACTGTCCTTCTGGCCGCCGACAGACAACCGTCGAAAACTAAATAGCAACGTACCATTCGCCTTCGGATCACTTGAAGAATTATTTATTTTCCACGTTTATTCTTCCCCGTAATTCAAGTAAGATAGCAAATATTGCCAGATAATTTTTAAATACTTAGGAATAAGACCAGGCAAACAGTTACGTACAAAGGAAACACGGGGAGGGTTTTATGTATTGTAAGTCCAATAATCAAAACATTACAGGGCTCGCAAAATGTTCGGAGTGTTCTTTGTCATTTGATTTATTGTGCATAAGTGCGAGTTCTGTAAAAGTGTTTACAAACGTTGGATTCGAACAGCCTAAACATCTCGAGGCAAAAAAGATACGACTTACACCACTTTCATAGTCACTGGCACAGTTGGATGCCGAATCCAACGTACACTTTTACAGAACTCGCACTTATGCATAATAAATGAAACGACAAAGAACGTTGCGAAATTTTTGCGCATCCTGTATCTCCGAGGATGTCGATCCCCGGCTGTCTGTCGTCAAACGAAGAGTGTGAATATCACTATGGCAAGCGTATTCAAGAATGAAGAGTGTTACGATGCGATGAAGAGTGCTTGACGTTGTTGACAGACTCGCCAGCTGCCAGCTAAGCGGATAGTGAGAATTAAGCTTTATAGGTGTTCCGTTGTTAGCCTAAGCGAAGGAAAAAACAAAAGCCATCGGGGACTCACTGTCTGCTATCGCAGTTTCCTTCCTTTCTTCTCCTCTTTCCGTTTTCTCTAGTCCCCCCACTTCTCAGCCCTCCCCCTCCTCTCTCGCTGCTACTCTCGATTTCTGTTTCATTCCTCTCGTTTTCCCTTCTCTTCCTGGTTCTTGTTCCACTTTTCCCTCGCCGTCTTAGTCATTTCGCGGTCTTTGTACACACTCCTCCCCCGCTACTTACAGTCCTCGTTTTATACTTCACTTTCTGTTTTTAACATCTGGTCCGTGCCCAATTTCACCCTTCCCTTTCTCTTCGTTTTCTCTTTCCTTGACTGTTGCGTCTTCGGCTGATCTTCGACTCGTTGCCCCGGGGCCTTGATATCTCTCGGCTCCTCTAGTTAATCGGTATTCACTGCCGCGGTTCCGTTTCTGATGCTGGGGATAGTGTCGTAACGAGACAACGCCTCCCACCGGGAACATTTGTGTGTAGCCCATGAAAGAAGTTCGGGTCCGCGAGCATTCAGGCTAGCCATGGTAATTTCAAGGAGTATTCGGTAGATCGCATTCGAGGGAATCGCCACTCCTTAGAGAGTTCGCCATTCCAAGGAAATTTTACAAGTGGAGGGCATGAGCGAACAGTCTCAGAGTTTAATTCTTCAGAGACCGAGCGTTTTTGGTCACGATTATCTGCTCGCGCAACACGATTTGTAAGCAACTGCCGTAGGAAAGGTATTAGAGTAACAGATTAGTGTGCCTATCATACAAATAGCTTGATTCAGTTGCACCACGCGTTTTATAAGAAGCCTGAGGTTTTGTTTACTTCATATCGATGGATATTGTTTGTAAACATTAGATAAGGTTAAGACGTACCGAGGCGTGCAGTAGCGTGTGTTGAGGCACGAGGCGGGCACTTGAAACATTTTCTTTAATCATCTATAACGTGAAAACTAAGGTTTATGTATATGTTCGTGTGACGTTTTTACTTATATTAACGTGTAGTGGGGCTGTAACGAATATTCGAATACCAGAGAATTCGAATATTCGAATAATTAGGAGTAGGTATTCGAATAATTCAGAGTATTCGAATATTCGAATACCAGAGAATTCGAATATTCGAATAATTAGGAGTAGGTATTCGAATAATTCAGAGTATTCGAATATTCGAATAATTAGGAGTAGGTATTCGAATAATTCAGAGTATTCGAATATTCGAATAATTCAGAGTATTCGAATAATTCAGAGTATTCGAATATTCGAATAATTCAGAGTATTCGAATATTCGAATAGTCGAATGATTACAATTCCAGTGTGTAGATTTATCCCCTGAAGTAATGACATGTACTTATGAATCACCCTGTACAATTCGACTCATGTTTCTCTCTTTTCGACTTTCGATATTCTTCAAGTCATGAAAGAAACTATACGAACTATTGTTATTAGTGGCATTGTGTTAGGTTGTTAGAAAGAAATTTGGAGGCTTTGTTTAATTGTCCGGAGAGAAAGCGCAGAGCAGAGTGCTCATTTGAAACCAACCAGCGTTCCTTTGGATAATGTTAAGTCTGTAAGGTGATTTACGAGCAAAGAGCGTGCTGCGATTGCAACACAACGTTGGCAAGCTGTTGCCAAGACTAATTGAACGGTATCATTTGCAACATAAAAATTAGGCGCGACCGCTTAAAGAAATGGCCCTAAAGTTTTGCTGCTTTGGACACAAGCGCAAAGTCGATGTCGGGTCGAAAGGATCAGAAAGATCAAGCGGATGTAGGCACTAGGGGAAAAACCACGAGGTGTAAGCGATATCTTTGCAGGAAACACTAAAGGACACTAAATGTGTCCCTCGCCTCTCATTATAGGGCACTATTGGCCCACAACGTTTGCCTACCTTGACACAACCAAGCACGTCTGCTAAGGTCCAAAATACGGTTCTACCATGGTTCAAGTACGGTCCTGTAATGAGAGCCAAGAGATACAGTTTGGCGTCTTGACCTTCAAGGATATCGGTTACACCACTCGAGTTTTACTCAAGTGCCTGCCCGAGGTCCTTTTAACCTGATGCGAATTTGCTACTGGTTTCTTTTGTCCCCCTACTCGGAATTGCGAACGTCAGAACCATTTTTGGAATTGATATCATCTGATTTTTAGGACAGGTCGTTTCATTCGATTTATATGTACATTCTCATATTGGATCAGCACAATAATTTTGTGTGTAGGTATCTACCTTGCGCATCACCAATCGCATCAAGCCGGAATGTGCCGAGGAAGGGGAACTTTCTCCTTAAAGAACTTTCATGTATTTCTGGTAGTGACACAAATTATTTCAGCTATCTGTACATTGAAAGAGACCGTGGAGGTGCATTTCAGCATCACGTTGGACAGCTCTCGTGTGCATATAAGTGCGTGTATGCGCTGTTACACATTTGGTCGTCTGCTATTTAAATAACGCTTCTGCAAAAAGTGGACTTGCAATTTTTTATGGATTATATCTCGAAAAAGGGGCATAGTTTGCAGAACGAAGAACTTTTCCATTTCCTTTTACTTGGGACATTTGTATTATTCAGTTTGCTCTATTATTTTGGAACATCCTGTACAACAGCTTGGAGGATTCTATCACTTGTTTGAAGATTCTATGTATCCAGACCATTTATTTAAGTGAGATGAAGCACTGTTATGAACGATACACGACATCCAATAATTAGAGAATTTCATTTGGTATGATCCGATTAAATTGTTAACACCAATATATCGTATGTTAATGTTAAATTGCAGCTGGTATTTGGTACAAGCAATGGAGCATGTGGTACCGGTGGAGTCTAGAACATGTTGGAATTTGTAAACAGGGTTATGTCTATATAATCTGCGCGCCAACTTTTTCAAACGATTTTATTCAACTTCACTTTTCTCTTTTTCCGTCCGTTTGTTTGTTTTTAATCTTCTGACTTACTTTCAACTCACTTCCACAAATTTCGACTTGAAACTTGATAAAAATAATTACATTTTGTTGAAAACTAATTGTAATTTCTCAATGTTCAAATATAAATTCAAATATAAAAAACAGATTTTTCTAACATTCTTTATGGTACCATATTGTAGGATATCAAAAATCATAAAACTTTAAATGAAACTTTTTTCGATATATTTTACGATTTTACAGATATTCACAGCAATATGAAAACTCACAATTTCTTTGTGGTAGTAATTTTACCCCTAGGACCGTTTCATGGCCGAAACAGAAAATGGTTACGTTATGAGCTTCACTCGAACTACATTCCTGCAAAGTTTCGAATTCTTTTAAATTTTCGTACTGCTGAACGTCCCTTGTTTATGGGATCATTGTTATAATATGTATCTCAAAATTGTATTTTTCTCGGATTTTCAGCAGGCAAACATTTTACATAGAAATGCGTGGCGACTGCCACATCTGCTCGCCTGCCTCAAACAGCCTGTGTATTCCGGTGTGATGCACTCGCGCCGTCCTTGAATTTACGTTTACGGGAGTTCCCGGGAAGTATGTGGCATTGGAGGGGAGCAAACTAACGCGTTAACGCTCTGACAAAAAACAGTCTGTGGGACACGAAGCCCTATTACGAAGTTTACGAGCGAACGATGGTCGTGATACCCATGTTTTTTTTTCGCGAGGTCTTTCCTCCGTTTCAAGAATAACCGGGTACACATATTTGTATTGCCATAAATACGAGTTCACGTTAACGTGAACATGTATGTATGTATATGGTATTTTTGAGCGATTATTAATGACTGTGTAGAACCGTGTATGAGATACTATCGCTGTTGGCGCATATGAAATCAGCAACCTATAATTTGGTAGTACATTATGCTGAAGGAAGGGTATTTAAATGTATACTATTATTACGAGCCGAGGCTGAGAGCAATGTGATTGGCTGCGAAGCCGAGGATTTGAGATTCTTGTTTACAGATTGTTCGTTGCGGACGAACTGATGCCTGGTTAACTCCGGGAGGCACTAGGAATGTTAGTTTAGCCCCGTAACTTTATAATCTGATGCACCTCGAGCAGTAAAGGTGCACCTGTGTGGATTTATCTCAAACTGGAAATTTAAATAATGAGTAGATTCTAATAAAGAACTCTGAGCAAGAAACAATGTTGATTGTTTCGACAATCTTGATTGTAATCTTGATACGTGAGTACTTATTACGATTCGGAAAAGAAGGTATTTGTATATTTGTACATTTAATTCCCAGAACTATTTAACTCAGATCATTATATTTTCTTTATTTCCAAACGATACAGTTTTGTCAGTAGCAAAATTTGCGATTTAATATTCGACCCACGTTACCATTAAATTGCCTCGAAAATGGTGCAAATTAATTGAACAGGAGTTTCCCTGTGTAGGGGAATTAGCTAACAACAAGTAGGTACTTCTTCAGCATTCCAATTTCATTATCCGTGGGAGTGTTTTCTTCCATAATTGGAAACATAGGTACCGAATACAAAAGCTGTTTATGTTCAAAAAAATATCGAGCCCATTCATTTTTTGGTATCAAAGTAGTAATGGTATAAGTGTTTATAAGTTGTTTACAATTTTAAATGGAAGGAAAGCTCAAGATAGAACGATGCCCAAACAGCACACTTCGTTGCGGCAAAGTTGCAGGATGGTTGCAGTAACCTTGCGATGTTGCATGGTTGCAGCGCAATGTCGATGTATGGTTGCTGCGACGTTGCCGTGCAACATTGCACGGGGCGGACATAGAATTGTTGCTGCATAATTGCTGCATAGTTGCGTTACAATAATGCACTGCAACTTTGCCGCAACTATGCAGCAACTTTGCCGCAATTATGTCGCAACTATGCAACAACTTTGCCGCAGCTTTGCAAGAGTTTTGCCGCAGCTTTGCCGCAGTTTTGCCGCAACTTTGCCGCAACTTTGTCGCAACTTTGCCACAACTTTGCGGCGTTAGCAGATTTTAAAACATAATATCTCCAAAACCGGCTGAAATAAAGTGTATACATTATACTTTATTGAATTCGTCTTGAAACGCACTATCATGTGATCTGTTAACAAAAGAGTTCCGTTTAAAAAAAAAATTGATCATCGTATCTCATAAAATAATAATACAAGAAAAAATCGTCTGCCCCAGTGAATTTGCCCCCTCCAACCATGCAATTTCATGTAAACAATTTCTTTTATATCTCCAATACGTTAGGAAATATCCAGGTGTTTGTTCCCGCGGACATCCTGTATAATGAACTAAAATATAAAATATATGTCGGAGAAGGCAACCATTTAATCAGTTCCAAGCATAAGTCAGAATCTATTTTACTGGTGGTACGTGTTTTTAACGTACCGAGTAATCAGTATATATACCACCTACAGTAATCTACATCCAAGAAGGTTCCGTGGCCACAACGGTAGCGCGTCAGATTGTCATGCGGGCGGTTCGGAGTTCAAGTCCTGTCGTAACCGATAACTTTTTTTTATTTTTTTTTAACAGTTTTTCGTTGCCTCAAAGTTGCCGTGCAAAGTTGCCTCAAAGTTGCTGTGCAACTTTGCAGCAGGCGGACATAGAATTTTTGCTGCACAGTTGCGGCATCCTTGCGTGAGTCGTTGCCATCTTGCACCGCAACTATGCTGCAACTATGCTGCAACGAGAGTGTGCTGTATGGGTGATGTGTAGTCCATATCGAAAGTATTCGAACATCACAATTATTCATATGTAAAAATATTGCAATATTTAAGCTTCAGATTTATCTAAATGTAGTATTCGAATACAGAAATTTCGAATAAAAAGTATCGTTCCTAATATTAACAACAAACAGTCGTAAAGTGTTCAGTATAGATTATCAGGTAATTTTGCAAGTTTGTGGAATAGTTCAAAGTGAAAGGCAACTTAAATTACTATATTTTCTTTTAAATTTTTCATGAGTATTACCAATAGATTTACGAGTCCTTTTTTTTTAAAATGAACACAAACTCGATCTCACTTGCGTTTTTTTTTAATTATATGGAACTTGCTTAAAGTACCCGGCGTTGCTCGAGGAAAACTTTGATTAAATTATCACAAAATGTCAAGGGGATGAAATAAGGAGGAAGGGGTGGGGGATGTCCAGATTTCATGCTAGCCTATACTTTCCGCAGGGTTCTGGAGAGTAGTTATGTAAATTTTGGTCCGGATCGGTTAAAGGATTTAGGAGTTAATAGTGAATATACAGGCATAGGAGGGGGTGAGCTTTAGGGGTGGGGACCCCCAGTATTTTTTCTAGGGCGTCGAAGAATGTTCCTGCCAAAGGTGCGGATACGTTGAACAGTATAAAAGCCTTTATCTGACAAATATACCTGGGTATATATTTTTACTTTTATATGCATAGAAGATAGGTGCGTACAAAGTGCGTTTGACTTTCGCACCCCAGCGACATCCACACAGTGATGAAGCCGTCCACTCCTAGGCGCTCCCTATATCTTCCTTGCGCAGTGCACAAAGGAGGAGCTGGCTCTTTCACTGTATGAGCGCGGCTGGTGTCCGAGAATCAAATGCATTTTGTGTACACTGCGTGCCGATGTATCGTTCCAGTCAAACACATATGCATGTATGTAGACTAGTCTCCCTTTCTAGGCGCCATCCAACCACGTGCTATGTACATAAGTACAGGCGACGGCACCTCTCCCGCTCTCTCTGTGTTCTCTTTCTCCGTAGTTGGAACTGTAGGAAGGCGCCTGAAAACCTTCTTCTCTGGACACCTTCTCCACTGTGCATATTATGTTGTCAGCCGGGACGGTGCGCAATTCTATGCAATTGGTCATCCTTATTAAGTAATAAATAATTGTTATTATTGGCTCGAATTTGCGAGTAGTATTAGACTTTTTGAGTATTCAAAATCGATCGAGTAGCTCGACAAGATTCAAGTTATTTATTTGAAACCTAGTAACTTGTATGCAACAACCCTTTGAAACGTTCAAGCCACTCAAATTATTCGCAAAGATCGAACTTTAAGCTATTTAAATTATTACTTGAATAATTGAGTAGAGGTGTTCATAGTTTGAGCAGAAAAATTTGAGAACAATTTCAGCGTTATAATTGATATCTACATAAATCTAATAAAATATACTGAAACGCTACTTGGTGGTGGCAAAGAAATATTATCTAAATTGTATCAATGGTCCAATCTAGATGCCTGGTTTTCTAATTTTGACCAAAGACATTCAAATTTTGAACATGTCCATTTTTCGTTATTTTAAGTAAAAACATTCGTTGGAAAGTATACTTACATTCCATAAAAAAAATAAATAACTCGGCGAAGCGTTTTACAGCGTACTGACAGGAAATAAATATGCATCTGCGAAAATAATCAGTCGCTGTCAGACTGGCAGTTTATGCACCCGTAATAATCGGTGTTACGACCGCTAGAGGAGCTTAAATGGACCCATCTCTTGCAAGAAAGACACTGAATCCACTCTTCTCGCATAACTGATATCGAAAATGCAGGCAAACAAACAACGCGAAAGCACTCTTCATCCTGCGATTCACTTTCAGAATCCTGTACCATAATCAGTCTTTTTTTTGTCAAAATTGTTGTGCATTACCATGAAAATTTTTGCTCTTATCGTCAATTCTGTAAGATAATTCTTTATTTGAATGGGTTACAATTTATATAAGATTGGTCAATTCTACGCTATCTCTTCGTGCCCTGTGAGGTAGGTATACTACGCGCTCTTTAGCCCAGCTCGGCAAACGGGACACGATTTGGTATACAATACATTATATCTTCTAGCTATTTCATTTGAACCTGCGACACCATTTTTGTACGCCGCGCTGCTGCGTTCTTTTCCATACTTTTTTTCGCCCCATTTCCCATATTTTCCACGCTGTGACATTTTTATCCTTAAGGAAGGGAAAACGTTGCATAATTGAGACCAGTCCAACTTAAGAACCATTAAATGGTTTCATTTAAGAAGCTAATCCAATTTTAACGTTTAGGTGTAACAGACAAAAATCAGTGCAAGTGTCGGACAAATATTATGATAACATTAAAGATAGGACGCTTCTGAAAAAATTACATCCATAAGAATTCAAAGTTTACTTACCAGTCAAAAGTTACAGCTTATATAATATAAATTGGAGGCAAAATTACATCAGTCGTATGAAAACTAAACACTCATCATGCTGTAATTATTACTCAGTAGACTATACACTGTAGAAACCACTAACAGAACGTTGTAGAAACATTGTTTTGCTTCCATACTGTTACTAAACAACATGTGAGCAACAATCCCATGCTAAGTGGTGTCGCCTAAGTCAATTTATATGTGAATAAAGACTGTGGTCCATTTTAGGTTCCGGCCCAAGTTGGGGAACTTTCCCCTGCTTGGCTCGGTTAGGAAAAAACGAGTTTTACTCGCAAGGGAAGATCCCCGACCCGGAAATTCAAGAAATTATGAAACTTTGAGGATATGTAGAGGATATATATATATATAGGTATTTATTACGCAATTTTTTTGCTGTTCAAATTCCCTCTAAAGGGGTGAAGTTGACCCCTGAAAATCCGGATATTTTCCAATTTTGTGTTATGACTCGCGAGCTGTGAGGGATAGTAAAAAAGTTCGCGGACAAAAGTTACCTCTTTTAATTAGAACCATCATTTGGAAGCTTACAGTTCTTATAATACAAAATCTGAAAATAGCCTAATATTCAGGGGTCAATCTCACCCCTTGAGGTCTGAATTTCGGCAGAAAATAAAAATTGTGTAACACATATCTATACATACTTATATCCTCTACATATCCCCCAAAGTTTTATAATTTCTTTCGGATCTTCCTCTATCAATTAGAATTTCAACTATTTGACAGCTCTAGTTTACACTCACGAGAAGCTAACAGAAAATATAAATAATTTTTCAGTAGCGCTTGTATAACTATGTTTGAAACACGGGACAAGTAGGACAAAACTTTTCTGGAAGAAGCGAACGTTCGGGTTGACGCGACTGACGTGAAACATATATGTATTTCGCTAAACCTTGCGTCACTGCAAGTGCTAACTGCTAACGGACCTGTTACTGTGTTAGTATATAAACAAGGCGAAAGGCTACCGATGCAATATAACTTGAGATTAACGCCTTGAAGCTTCAGTTAGAAAGATTACTTTCTGAAACCATAATATTTCGTTCTCAAGGACATTTTGTTATAGATGACTGAATTCATCACAATACGAGTTACAAAACTCTGTGCAAAAAACAGTTGGTTTCATAAAAAAAAAACACGTCGATGGCTTTCAACTCTTGAAAGGTGTGACTTTGATTGAAATTATGCAATCTTGTTGGTTTTTTTAAAACCAAATAATTTTCTGCCAAATATCTTTTCATTTTTTTTTTTGAAAACGATAGCGCTACATGCAAATTTCATTGAAATTTATTAGAGCAATTGCAACTGTTTCTTCGGAGAATGTGAAGAAGAGACGAATATAAAGCATTTCGTATTAAAAAGATAATGAATAATCGTGCATTTTATGAAATATAGAATTATTTAGAAGTAAACCGTTTACATAGAAATTGGACTGTGGCGTTGACTTCGTGTTGCAAATTCCGACAACGATTCGAAGAATTTGCTGCACGTAAATTATGTTCGTTCCAGCAACGCGTGTTCTGTTGAAAATGTTGGCTGCCCGTTAACAACGTGCAAGATAGCATATTCATTTCATCGCCATATACATTATGCGATCAGTATTGTCTTCGATGTAAAATACTTTCGTGGATTTATGTGTTCGAATAAAGCTGCGGTAACGTTATTCCTGTTCGTTTCGTATCCGAGCTTCTTCCCGTTGCCAAGCGTAACGTTCCAGAAGTTTTATATTTCGATAGTTTCTCGTTTAGGTTCGTTTGCGAGACACATTTCAGCCAGTCACTCGGATATAAATTACGTGCAACGGATTCTATATTGCATTCACGATGCATCGATGCATATTGCATACTTATTAATTGTTCCGAATCGCGCGATAAAATACACTCGACACAATACAGTGTACTTTTTCTCTTGTGTTTAGTTGGAATTTTAGATTTGAAACTGAGATTATTTACGAGAAAAAAACTTGGTTTTGCGAAAGAATTTAATACTCGACCAAGAAAGTCGTCTGAAAGATCCGACAAACCAATTGCATGAAACATAAATTCTGAGAAGATTACGTAGGAAAGACAGTAGGGTCTCGAAAGAATGGCAGGATTTCTTTCTCGAAATAAAGTGATTATAAGTATCTAAAGCAGTAAAGGCAAGCTGATAAGATCCCCCGAAGAAGGTGACTGTTAAGAGCGCTGGATAACCCCCACAAAAATAATAAGAGCTAACTGCCGAATAAGATATGGACGAATAGGACTACACGTTAATTTAGATCCACGCGATAAAATAATTAACAAAAATTGTGGAATCACGGAGGAAACGAATCAGAAGCTTTCGCTTCCCATAGAATTTTAAAATACAGTGATCCTTTGCTATATGCACACGGACCATATCCGTCACTTTCTTTCACTTACTTCACGCGCGCCACTCCATCGTCAACGTGTGCTCGGTGCGCTGACAGCCGGGAGATAAAGCCTGCGTGCTGCATAAGTTATTTATTAAATGGAAATTTATATTTTTTATTAGACCTTCATGAAGGTATTACCGATGGATTAAAACGGGAAGTGAGTGCATTTTTAATTGTACCGTCATATATTTAGCGCAAGAAACTTACACTCACCGTGTATATTTCAAAGTAGGTACATACCTACTTAAATTGAATCGCATTTTTTAAAGTAATTCAAGATATATACAGTGGCGGACGAAAGAAAGTTTATAACTTTTAAAATCGCATAACTTTTTTAGAATTGGTCCAAACGACATGAGTTTTCTTTAGAAGGTAGAAGGATTACTTTGCTAAGTGACGTGTTTCGTAGTTTTGAAAAAAATGCAATTTGTCGGAATAGCAAAAAAACATAGAAAGGGCAGTTTTTTCAACTTTTTTTTCTGAGCCTGTAATGAAAATTCAAAAAACCCGTTTGTAAATTTAAGTAAGCTGTATACATGCTGAAAATTTCATCAAAATCGGTTAACGGTGCTCTGAGTTACAAACGTTTAAAGATCGCAGAATAAGGTCGAAAATCGCGAAATTCCCGAAATCAAGCGATTTTAGACCTTATTCTGCGATCTTTAAACGTTTGTAACTCAGAGCACCGTTAACCGATTTTGATGAAATTTTCAGCATGTATACTGCTTACTTAAATTTACAAACGGGTTTTTTGAATTTTCATTACAGGCTCAGAAAAAAAAGTTGAAAAAACTGCCCTTTCTATGTTTTTTTGCTATTCCGACAAATTGCATTTTTTTCAAAACTACGAAACATGTCACTTAGCAAAGTAATCCTTCTACCTTCTAAAAAAAACTCATGTCGTTTGGACCAATTCTAAAAAAGTTATGCGATTTTAAAAGTTATAAACTTTCTTTCGTCCGCCACTGTACGTCAAATTTAGCCTCTGTAAAAATCGAACGGTTTCTTTGTTAGCGTGCTTTCCTCGCAAAGCAAGTGTTTACAAACTTTCGACATATATCATCGCAATTAGTAGAACGCGCTATCAAAATATGGTCAAGCGTTTCGGGAACATTCTGTAAACTGTAATTGTTTCGCGCAATTTAACTAAATACTGTT
Source organism: Andrena marginata (assembly GCA_963932335.1). Classification (NCBI taxonomy): domain Eukaryota; kingdom Metazoa; phylum Arthropoda; class Insecta; order Hymenoptera; family Andrenidae; genus Andrena; species Andrena marginata. The sequence continues at coordinate 1,476,055 of OZ010664.1, read as the reverse complement.
TGCAGTTAGCGCGTGGCCGAAAGCGTAGTTTAAATCAATTATGCAGGAAAATTGCTTCTGACATTAATTCACGCGTTACATGAGCTACGAGTTTGGTCATTATTATCGACTTCGGAGCGTAGGTGCGGTTGAATAATCGTTGAACACGATTCGGACATGTTCTACGATTCTGCTGCAGTATCTATCGCCACGCGTATCCGCGGTGCGATCTTGAGAGTAGGTTCGAGTTTCTGAAAACACTTTCAGTTCCTTTAACCACCTATGGTGTCAGCCGCGGCATCTTAACGGCCCAGGAGCTACGGATTAGGGCGAGCGAAACAAAGGTTTGCGTTGTCGCGAAGAGATTTCAGGCCACCGAGTCAGGCAGCCGAACGGAAGCGAATGTTTGTGAATTTTTTTTGAAAAAGCGGAAGCATATGTTTTTACAGAACTTTTTGCGCTTAAAAGACTACCTTAAGCACCTATCGGACAAGATTTTTTTTGTCGTTTCGTCGATCACTCAAGGCTAAACAAGTTTCTCAAGTTCGTTTTTCGAGAAAGCAATTATATAAGACAATATTCCAAACGACCATGGTATCCTGTACGGCGAACGCGGGCGTTTCTCACGAACATTCTATTTTGTTTCCTCCGAAACGTCGGATCGTGAGTCGATCGTGGAAACACGTCTTCTCGATGTTTGCGCGTACTCTCGAAGAGGCTGCTGGGTAAATAATTCAAGTCGCGAATACCCGGAATAAAGGCGAGCCAGGATATCTATCTACCGGCGAAATGTTTGAAATCTCAAGTGCCTTATAGTTTGCCAACCTGACTCCCGTCACGTACGATTGTGTCTATTCGTTGGAGAAAATGTAACTGGAGCTGCGCACAGACATCTGATCAACCACAGATTCCTCATTTAATTTCTGCATTTTTATTTTATCCATTCATCATTAGAGGCCAATTCCAGAGTAGACATTATGTATTTATATTATCGTTACAAAACCGTCGGAATATTACCGTTGCTGTGGTAACATTCTATCCGCAGTCGCACCCAACGTTTCAGAATACTAAATTCGCTTTTCAAACTTGTAACAGTTCTCACTGGTGTTCCCCAGAAGTTCACATGTCGAGTGTAACGTATTTGGTCTGCGTAATTTCTTCTCATTACCTACATTCGTAATTGTGGTAATGTTTTTAATGTATTACACGTTGATAATTTGGAAAACCTTCAGTAGTATCGTAAATGAGCTTCGAATGAGTCGTCAATCAGTGCGAACGTGTTTACATACTTCTCACCGTCTCGCTAATGTTGTGTGTATGATTACCTACTCAAAAAGTACAAGGGAAGATCCCGAACACAAAAATTCAAACAATTCCGAAACTTCGTGAATATGTGGGGGATTTCCCGCTGATTACAGCGCAATTTTTTTCGTTGCTCAAATTCACTCTAAGGGGGTGAAATTAATCCCTGAAGATTCGTCTATTTTTCGATTTTATTTTTTAACACCCAATCTGTAAGAGATAGAAAAAAAGTTTCAAGACAAAAGTTACTTTTTTTAATTAGATCTATCAGATCGTATAAGTTTTATCAATTGTTCAAAGAATTAGAAAAAGTTATAAACAAAAATATCAATAATGTTTTCTAAAATAGGTTTTTTTTCACGTGAAATCTGAACTGTATGTTTAAATCATTATGAAACAACATAATTACATGTATTTTCCATACAATTTCAACTTTTGTTGTATTGCAATCGAAGAACTTTTGGATCTCATACGGAATAATAAGTGATATTTACGGACTTCCGAAAGGCCTCAGACACAATTAATCATGCGATTATTATAAATAAATTGGCTTGTATTGGCTTCTCTAGAAGCACGCTCTCCTGGGTATCCAGCTATCTTACTGGTAGGATCCAGACCGTTAAATTTAAAAATATACGCTCCAGACGATCGTCTGTGTTATCTGGAGTACCTCGGGACTCTCATCCTGGCCCTCTCTTGTTCAATTTAATTATCAACGACGTTGCAACTGCCTTCAAATATTGCAACTTTCTATAATACGCGAACGACTTTAAAACTTCCCGTCATGTAGAACCTTCTTCCGATCCACTGCGTTTACAACGGGATTCTAACAATCTTGTTATATGGTATAGCACCGAGCACATGGCTTTAAACATCGTTAAATACAGAGTCACGCGATTCGCCCGGAAAAAAATCTCTATTCACGGATTCATATACTATCGATGATGGTGCGCGGAGCGAAATTTACAGTGTATGTGATCTTGGTATCACTGTCACCTCATCCTTATCCTTTGTTGAGCATTACAACAACGTCGCGTCGTTCTTGAGGCCTCCAGAGCCCTTCGTTTTATCATAAACTCGTCCTTTGAATTCAAAAATCCTTCTGCCTATAAAATATTGTACTCACATGGGGAGGACGGGGCGTGGTAGGCAACGATTTTTACGAGCCTGGGCACGGTGGATCGAAAATAAGTAAATAGGTGTCCGAGCGTTTGAGCCAATACACCTTAACAATAGAGATATTTACATGTAAATTATTAAACTTTTCACGTATGCCAATAAAAATATATCCTCGCTGTAAAAATCTAAGTCGTCGGCAACGATTGCCAAAAGATTGATTTTTAAAGAGAAAAATGTTAATCGTAATATTTGCACCTTCGGTGGAAGCAACTTCTTCCTGACACATTTTTGTTTCCGTATCATCGAATGTAACAGAGATATGAATGTAGTCGAGGTATTTGATAAAATCTATATACTGTGTACCTACTGTATATTAATTATTGCCCGTTAGCCATCGGCACTTTTGTTGTATGTAGTTGTGCAGTTCCTTTGCAAGATATAAATTCTGATTGTTAACAGAGGATGTTACACCGTTCGAGGATAGCCTCCTCTCGATACCCGCGTCTAGTATATTTCCCGCGAGTCGGCGAAAAACTCGATTCTGTATACGTGGTTGCTGAATTTCCTGCCCTGGCGGCATCGTCGCGCTAAATTAGTTTTTACTCAATTTCTCAATTTCCTCGAGCTGCTGCGGCCCTCCCAGGCTTTTCCGTTGGCAATCTTTTTCCCGTCGGAGGAAACAGAAGTAACCTAACTTCGTTTAATGAGAATTAATAAACCAACGATCTTTCTCCGTCGACTTTGTTATATTTTAGATAGCTTGCTCCGTGGCACTGGAAAAATTTCCTTTAAATAGTTTTTCATGGAGTAAGGTTTAGTTTGATCTTTCATAACAATATCGCTTAATCAGTATTCAATAATTCTATTCAAGACACGTAAAATTAGACTGGGGAAATGTACGAACGTAAAATATTGTGAGAAAATTACTGCGGGCAATGCATGATAAAATATTAGATTATAGCAATCGCTAACGAGAAATCTTTTAAGCATTTTAAAGGTGGCAAATTAAAAGGTACGTAATGGACCCTTCGAAACTTCCAGCGTGTTGTAAGTCGTTACTGTAATTTCCCATACTTCACATTGATCGTCTAGTCTTGGGTTAACTGTGAATTTCAGATTAAAGATAATACCAAATGCGGCATGTAACGTCTATTATTTTCAGGTAATAGTTACAATTAGTCAATTTATCTCGTGGACAAGTGGCACAATTTCACTATATCACAGAACCAGACGATATCATCGCACGTATTTTTTAATCTGAACCTTAAATACGATGTGCTATGTAGTCGTTAATAAATCTTACGTGAGTTTAAGGCGCTGCTCTACGAGGTTCCCTTAGAATTAGTTTGAAAGGATCAACTTAATATTCTACTCGCGCAAACGTTACTGTATGCAGATCAGTCCTTGTAATTAAACAAGAAGGGTTTTCTCGCTGCCGTTGAAAATAACAGCGATGAAGGCAACACGCGTATCCATAATGGTACGCATGATGTATTACAAGCAGAATGGAAAACAGCTACTACTGTAAGAAATACGGTTGATAATACCCCGGGTCCGGGCAGTATCTCTTAAGGTAGGCTGTCGCTAAGCAAAGCCTCGGATCATTTTATTCTTCCTATGCTTTTCTTACGTATTTTGACAATTCCACTCACACCGCCTCTCGCCTCGGCGCGACTCCGAGCCTTGGATTATTCCTCGAGAATATTTTGAGGAAGAGAGGCGAGGCGAATCGCTAAAAGGGGAAGGAAGAGGTTCTCTGAGCAACTGATCAAATGCACGAACCGAGTCTAGATGTGAGTGCGAAAAGAAGTTGCACCGAGGCGAGGCGAGTCGTAGTCAGAGCCTACTTTTAGGCTGGGAGGTAGGCGAATTTCACACCTCCGATTTCAACTGAGTTCACTGAGTTATAAGTCTTCCGACCTCCTGAATATGGGGCGGGAAGAAACAAAGATAACGCTGGATCTTAAGAAGTAAACATGTCAAGTTTTGCATTTCTCATCGGACCTTCGCGGAAGTGCCACCAATCGATTCCTTGTGGTTTCTCGATTAAAATACGTCAAATATCATGTAAATCGGGCTATTTTTAACGAAGTTGACTTAAAATTTTGTAAATTACTTTTTTCATTATAATTTTGCTAATTATAGTCCGGTTTACACGGTATTTTGTGTATTTTAATCAGGAAACCACACGAATCGATTGGTGTCACTTACACGAGGATCCGTTGAGAAATGCAACACTTGACATTTTACTTTACTGGTTATATATAAAGAGTTAAACGTGTTACTGTTTCGGTTTTTTTGTCAGCTTGATACTATTGATCACAGGTGACTCCCTCGATAAACTAGATGTTAGGTGTATTGATAATTAACATTAATGGAGAGTAGTATGCGAGTAAGAGATGCAATTGAAATTATATAATTCTCTTCAATGGCTGTGTATGTTTCTTGAATGTCGATGACTGTCCGCAATTGATTGCCTCAGAATTCATAATTTATAATTAGAAAATTAAAGCGGCATTTTCCGAATCACCACAATTACCAGAATCCATACTTTACTCCTCCTGACTTTAGTACTGCAATGTTTCAGAGCTGCAGAACTTCTCGAAAGGTATACCGTTCTCTCTGTGTCCTTGACCACTCATTCCAATTTAGACGATAATTACTTACTTATACAGAGTCGCCAACGTAAGACGTTTCAAGCTTTCTTTTTCGAGGCTAAAGCGCCAGAATTATTTTTCAAACTTTTACTGTTCAGCACTTTAAATGGACTGTATGCTTGTAGTTTCGTGTAACTCCTTTCAATTCTAACGATGTTTATCTGAAACATTGTTTTGTATCTTCCATAGTTAAAGAACTATTATAAAGAGTAATCGCTACGAAGGAAATTTATAGGAAGAAGTAAAAGATATTAAATCCAGTGTTCTGGAAGATTTTTATTACGTTTTGAAAATATTGTTCATTTACTGTCCACCATGTATTAATTCCCTTTTTAATATCATGTCGAACATTTGCGAATGCCTGTGCAGTTACTCAATCCATCTTTTCCCCTATCTAAATATAGAATCTAATCGACAAACTATATTATTTAGAGAGCAGCAGTGTATGCACATGAAAGGCCCATGTTCTACTTCTTTCTCCTGCGAGTAATTGGCGCGTGTTGGCTGTCACTACTTGACAGCGCTTCTCAGCCACACATGTTCCCTTAAGAATTATCGTTTCTTTACAATGCACTGAAATTTTTCACTTTTGTCATGCGAATGATAATACTATGTTATGCAGGAAGTTAGTTTAACAAAAGTACAAAATTTTATGTGAAGTAATTTCTGCTGTTGTGAAAGGTGTGGATGATATATGTATGTTTAGAACAATATGAACAGGCATGTAGGAAACTATCTCCTTTGAATTAGGAAGGTAGGGGTGCAGGGAGTCTTGCATACAATGGTTCGATACATAATTTTCTACCATAATTAATATAATCGATACTTCAACAAGAAAGCTGTTGGCAAATAAATTTAGAGTAGCCCAGACACGTGTAGAGACATTCACATGAATTGTCGATGAAAAATCGATTATCACTACATGTCGTTGCCTTCGAGTTCCCCTTCTAGGAATTACTTTCTGCCGCGACTCTTTAACCGTGCGGAATAAAAAAGAGTGTTTCCAATAAATGATGTTAGAGTTGAAGAGAATTATATAAAAGTGTAAACATTTGTGAACCATTCCATTTAACCATTTAATTTTAATTTTAAAATTTTTTAAATTTTGGTCAAATTGACCCAATATCATATATTTACAAAAACACGAGCATCCAACAATAAAACTAAGTTCATTTAATTACTATGGTTTAATATTTTAAGAACTTATTAAATTTCCACAATACAAAAATTAAAGAAGTAGAAATAAAAAGTTACAAACAATTATTATTTGTGACTCCATTTTGCGCCCAGATGGCCCAATTTCCGTACAAGGACTGAAAGGCGAATGGAAAATCATATCATGTGGAAACCTTAGCCATCACTAAACTGCCAAGAAACATTTGTGGCTGTTTTCAATAGTTTCGAAAGTTTTTCTTACGACTTTATGATTGTAACGGGTTTTTTAGGACACCCTGTATATCATTAAGATTCGCGTCACAGCATTAACGTGGTTTCGTCCCACATTTGGTCAAAAAGAGCCACGTGATCGACCGCTTGCTATCCTCGCTGTAAATAGTTAGTTCAATTCTAATCACGTCCAATTCGAGTCTCTCGAAAATACAGATACACACCTCTATACTCGATGGATCGCATAGATCCAATACGACGAAGAAAACTTTTTCTGTTTGAAATTTCTGTCGTCTCGTGCATTTCTTGAACCACGCTCCTTCGTTGAAAGATAAGATTACGTTATTTTCTTAGTGGTATAAGTCGATTTATTTAACTTCTATAACTACAGTATTCGATAAAAAAAGTATATGATAGGTGCAGTATTCGATAAAGTTCGATGAAAATGCATTACGACGCGAAATCACAGGAGCCTGGCAAGGAAAACTTTAAGCCCGCTACAGAAGAACTATGTAAAATGTCTCCGTGTAAAATGAAGAGGTCACCTTTGATCGCTGAAATGCCTCCACTAAAACAAATTCGTTTTATATAACTTATGCTCCCACTTAAGGTCAGGCAAAGTATGGTAAACTCATTTTTATCCATAGGTAATGATATTGACGTAGTTTTAGACACTGAACGCGTATAGTAAAATATGAAAAATATATCTCTGTCAAAAAGTATCGAATCATAGATAAATAAAAATACTGTACCTACTGTTATTATAATTTACTTAAATTACAATTCATTTAATACATAAATGGAGCACTATGCATGCAGCTCTGGGAAAGGTTGCAATTGTTAAATAATAAAAAAAAATCGCGCATGCTGCGATTTATGGTTTGCCGCTGAGTTTAGGAACAAAAGCGGCATTTTTACGTATACACATGCCTACGAGCGGAGGAACGAACAGAATTTAGGCGCGATAAATCAATAACAGGTCTTTAACAAATAGGGTACCCTGGAACAAATAGAATGCATTGTAAAAATTAATAGAATCACACCATATGAAAGTAAAATCCTGTAATTAAACACTCCGTGTTACTCTATCTACTATTTTTAGAAACTCGTATTATGCAAGACGTCTGGACAGGTGTATCGTACGGACGCGGTGTCAGCATGTTTTACTTTAAGCCAGATCCGGACCTGAATACGTACACGTCGAGTAGGTCTGAGCGCGCAGGAATAACGCTTGCGGAGGGCTCCAAATTCCAAATTGCCATCTCTCTTCCTTCACGTGTTTCTGTGCCCAGCTCGCCCCGCATTCGTAAACATTACATCGAAGGAAGAAGTCCTCGTTGCAAGCGTGTATATACTCAAGAGATAAGGGATCCGTTTCGAATTCGAAGGGAAGACGACGCAGGCGAGACCTCGCGCAGCCACCGGACTACCCGTTTTCTTCCTGTGTCCCCTTGCAAGACATCTTGCCAGCCTTGCAAGGTGGCAAAGTCGGAAGATCGGTAGCATGTTAAGACGAACGTCATTCGGGTATTGGAACAAGGGAAATGGCAGTAATAATACGAGACAAGGACTTGGGCCTCTTTCAGGATCGAAGAATCTTAATCTTCTTACATCAGTTGCTACCGCTGCTCGGTACCGAAATAGGCCTATTGAGCAGATTTATAAGCTACCGCGAACTGGCGTAAAAGAAGTTTTCGGGTGAAATATCAGGCAGAACCTCTATGAAATTTATAACATCGGTGGGGGCAGGAGCAGCGATTTACCAAGTTTCATACACGCATTTGTTCAACGTCATAAGATCGCCTCGTTTCCGCTGAACTTGGATACAAATTGTAATAGGTAACATCCCCGGAGTCAGATGTATGCCGTTCATTTAGCAGCGGGGTTTTAAGCACGAAGTAAATTTGACGCACCTGTCGTAATAACGACACTTGTCCCGGCGATCACGGAGATTTACGATCGCGTTGCGAGTAAACTACAAAGTCAAGGGCCCGACGGTATGCTTTATTACGAGACTTATTTAACGTCCGTTTCTAGTTGCGCAACCACTCTGAGATTAATCTGACAACGATTTAAACGTTGCTTTTGATGAAGCGATTCACACCAAACAACCGACTCCTCGATACCACGAAGTTGAGAGACACTGCGCCGAAATAATGCCACCATATTTTTCTCGCTGCGTAATGTACACAAGATCGAACGAGCTACCAGCTCGTTACAGAAACGTTTGTTTCCCAGGAAGGGTGAGCGCAGGGTGGTGTGCTTGAATATTTCAAAACAACATCGAACAATTAGGCTGAACGAATTTAGAGTTGAACCAGGTTCTGACTGTGAGATTAAACTGAGCTCTGGTATTAAAGTGAAGTGAGAATTGGAATTGCTTTGCTTCGGATTATACAAGGCTCCGATGACGCATAGAAAGTTTTGGGTTGCAGTAGAACTACTGTTCGTTACACAAATCTATTTAGATAAATGGGATTAGTATATCTCACAAGGGAACACCGCGAACCCGCACTCGCCGATTGGAACGCAACTTTGTGGGTTTGTAGAGTGACTCAATACAAGAACAGCAGTATATTTCATTCGTGTCCAATCGCCCTTCAAGAGTGTGAAAACTAACCTCTAAGTCAAACAACCACTTTCACTTTTTTCCGTATAACTCGTAAAGTACAAGAGACAGAAAAAAGTGTTTCCAGCAAAAGTTTAAAGGCGCAATACACGCTGCAAACTTGCGTCAACTAAATTTTCAGAAAAGTTGTCTTTCGTCAGATATTTTTTTAAACTTTTTAATTTTTTTTACTAAATCATGTTACAAAAGTGATTTTTCAGTTGGAACAAATATTATTCAAAGAGATGAAACCTTCTAAATTAAAATAGAAAAATAATGAACGAATACAATATACAAGTAGTTTGTTAGATAAAAAGTCACAAGTACAACTCGATTTCACGAAAATAGAAAAGGCTCGTACTCGTAGGCTGAAATAACTGGCCCTCATGGGAGTCCCAGTGGCAGCGAACACTGGGGCCCACAAGAATCCTAGTCACCCAAGCCGCACTGAACCGCATACTACTACAGTTATCCCTATCCGTTACACGCCCACGTTGTGGTTGGCTTTCGAGCTCCCCTTCCGCGCGGCTCTGGTAAACATCATGGAGGTCGGGCTCCTTAATGGTCCAACTGGCCCTCACTGCCCTACCGTATTACTGTAACCCGCTCTGAGAGCGGGTTAACCGGGTTACCCTGTGCCTCGATGCGTGGGGTTACCCGGCTATGCGGGTCACCCTACGATACCGAGACCCGAACCCGGTTCGGGTTACGTTTACAATCCCTGAAACAGACTCAAGGCACGAGTCATTCTTGATCCGGCGTCCGTCTGCGGAGAGTTAAGCGTGTCAGTCGACCAAGACGTTTCCTTGGACTTTCACTGATAAGTGCGGCTATGGTTGGCTGGCATACGCTTACCAACGGATACTCTGGTTATGATAATCGTAACATTAAAGCCTTGACTTTTGAAAGATTTAATTGATAATTTAACGCGCGATATTGTCGTGTAATAGTATATAATATAAATTTATTAATGTGCTACATTTAACTTTACAAAAGTAGTGATATACAACCAGGGTAACCAGGGTAAAAATGTATTAAATAATATTAAGCAGATATATTTTTATAGAATTCAAAATATTTGGCGCCACTCTCCGAATTGCTGTTGCTAAACTGAATAAATATGTATGAATTGCATTAGAATCTTTTTCTTTCTTTCTTTCTTGTCTCAATGGTGCCTTGTCTCGTTTTATTTTATTTATTGACCAAGAGAATTAACATTTTTTCGGTGTCGCAGCGCCAAGTATTTTGAATTGTATAAAACCGTGTCTCTTGAAAGCAATAAAGGTAGAAGTATTTATCTCATTTGCTACAGTATAAATAACTGTAATTTAAACTTATAGTACTTGTGTCAGCGTATGTGCCGCAAAATAAATAATCAATACATAACAATGAATGCCCGGAGCAGAATTATTTTTAATAGTGCAAACGCTTTCTGCATATGGGTGTTTGTATTTAATTATTTTATCATCGACAATTTAATCCTGCTGTTCTCACTGATTTATTCGTACATTGTTTTTCTGTTTCTGCTGTATTGTATGGCAACATGCACGTTTTGGTTTAATTGTTTTGTCATTTTTCCTATAGGTATATATATCTGTGTCAAATAAATTTCCGTTCAAAATGCGTTTAATTTTTCCAAATCAGTGATGCTGTTCGCTCATCCCGTAATCTACTTTAATACTAATTACTATAAATCTGACAAGTACTATTATCGTCGCGATATTCAATATAAACTGTAAAGATTAACCCTTGAAGTATAAATACATTGTTTGAATCGTAAATGATAATATTCATTGGGGTTATTTACATTCTACCAATTGTTGAATATTCAGACTACCTACATTTAAAATTCTGAATGATAATTTTTAACCGAACATTGTATAGCGAAGTAACCGATGATTTTACTGAATATTTCACAGCTGTGGTGTTAAGCTGATGTTTATTTAAATAAAAATTCTGTAAATCCTTGCTAAAGCCACCAGGATTATTTCTTTACACCCTCGTAGATCCGTTCAAACGTGTTCCACCATAATCACCGTGAAACGGGCTAGTTGCGTAGCATAATTAAGCGATATATCGATCCTTGTCCTTGCACATATCCCACGTTGTTATCGTAAATCCCATTGGCATGCGAGTGATCGCTTATTACTTCCCAAATTAGCATAGCAAATGCAACGTGTTTTCGAATTTCACGCCGGAATAAATTTGCGCTAGAGGGCGGATAGATTAATAAACAATTATACGAATGGCGTTATGGCGCGGCCGACGCGAATAGTAAACGAATAGAGAGCTCGATAAGTATTGGGACAAAATTTCAGCGGGAATGTGAAACAATAAAGCTAAGGGTATACCTGTTATGTGTCGATAACATAATTCGATTGATGCCGGCGCATTAGTCGTCGCCACGTAGCGCTACGTGATTTCATAACCGGCTGCTTGGCGTCAGTTGCTGGTTCCGCCTCTATCCATTAATCAATTTATTATATTTTCAGTAATGGCTTGCGACGATGGTGATTACGTTTGACACATTTTAGATACACAAGTTTGACATATTTTTCTATGTTGTAATTAACGTGATTATTAACGCGTGTTGCGTTATCCCATAAAATCGAATCTAGTGCACACAGCGACATGTTTTAAATGTCTGCATTCAATCAATTTCCTGTCTGTGTACCAAACGCGGCACACATATACAATCCACTGGTATGTCTTCGCTATTTCGACCAATTATAATTTTTTTCAAAACGACGAAACACGTGACCCAGTAAACGAATCCATCTAGATTCTCAGAAAATCTCGAGCCGTTTGGACCAATATTAAAAAAGTTCTTCTGTTTCGAAGGGCGTCCCAGCACTTTCGTCCGGCACTGTATAAGGAAAGAATTGCGATTAATTAGATTTGAACATTGGATTAAAGCGTGTGAGTTGGAATGCGTTAACGCACGCTTGAATTTGTAATTTTATCGAAGCTGGCAATGAGGATTTAACGCTTTTAATTTCGAAACAATTGTACGCGATGTCACCGCGCAATTTATTTCCACGTACGTGATTCTTTTTCAAGATGACGGGAATGGTAAAGGAAGTAAATAAATAAATAAATAATGGAACGAAAGAAAGAAGAAAGGAGAGAACGTTGGAAAGTAAATGTGTTGATTTTATGGTTTCATGTTTCATGTCATGGTTTTATGGTTTCATGTTTCATGTCATGGTTTTATGGTTTCATGACCATTGCATGAACATTGTCGCAGCAGTTAGTTATCGCAGGTTGAAATTTGAGCGCCCCGAGGTAGCAAACGTACTCGGGGAAAGTGCGAGACTTTCCCTTTCCATGTAAATGCATGTGTCGTATCTACCCATACCGTCCTTAACCAATTGTGTATATGCAAATGCATGAAACTTCATAACGCAAAATATAGCCAGGTGGAAAACATCTGTAACAGGAATGGTGAACCACACACTACACAGAAGAACACTATATCAAATGCACCATGTCCCCTACTGAACCAACAAGGTCACATCTCTCACACATGAGGCAGCATCTGGCGAGGGGAGTGCAATGTTCTGATCATTGATTTGACTAAAAGCATGTATACAGTTAGTCTATTATTTCATCTATAGTACTGTGTTGCTAAAAAGTTTGTGAGAACATTGAGATTTAACTATCGTCTTTTCTAATTCTTTTATATGGGATTAAAAACGGGAAAGTGTCAACATAGATCGAATGTTATTATAATGTTAAAAGAGTTATATATCGTATAGTACAGTATAACGGAGTATGAAATTCAATTGCTTATTTCTATTCCTGCCAGCTCTAAATTGAATCTAATTTTTTCTGCAAAATCTTTCCTAATATAGAGGGTGGCGTGAGGCGAGGCGAGGTTGAATGCTAATCCGAGTCCATGCTAGGTTCAGTTGGGGCGGTTTCTAAAATTTGCTAATGTTCCCCGTACTCTGCTGCACATGGTGCTCGGTTTCGAAAGGTGATGACGTTGTACGGGCCGTGCGGGGTTTTGCAAAAATCGTTATCGAGCGGCGCAGGATGGCTCGCGCCAAACAGATGGTCCCGATGGTGTCCACTTGGCATGCATTTACGATGCGGCTGTCGCTGTTGAAAGTACCAGAGGAAGACTTCTAAAAGTTAATGTTTTGAATAACGGTGACGGTGCGAACTGCGTAGCTTAACCAAATTGTTACTAGAAGCTTAAAGTTCTTTGCCTGTTGCGAGAAGATGCGTATCTAATTGTACGTCTGTAATTATAAATTTAATCGCAGGCCAGATAGTGACAGCCGATAACAATAAAATTGAACGATTCTTGGCACATTTCGCTGATAAATCGTGCCAGGTATGTTTCTGTCACCTGTTCACAGTGGCTCGCGATGCCATTGACGCGTAAAGTAAACCGTGGCTGCAGCTGGGAGAAGGTTCAGGTACAAAAGTCTGGCATACGCTGATGGCATAATCTCTGCCCGACTGGTGTGGCTAGGAATCGGTGCCAAGGCTCGCATAAATTTGCGGGATGGAAAGAGTCTAAAAGAAGTCGTTTCCTCCCAGTGTCTTTGTACCGCTATCCCTTTTCCATTCCTTCTTCCCCCACGAGCTTCCAGCGCAGGCCCTTGCACCTCCAAAGCATTATTCATTTTTCGATTCGAAGCTTTCGTCGACACGGTCTCTGTGTCTGTGTTTATCGCATTTATTGAATTTTTTTACACCTTCGTCAACTCTTCGAGACGTGTTTTTTTAGATAATCTGATGTTCATTGTACATATAGCTCCTTCGACAAAGCGTTCATTGCAACAATTCAGAGAGACACATCGTTCCGGGTGTACAAAGTAGGCGAAGAACTGAACTAAAACTACGCTGAACAGGATCTGAACTGGAATAGAAACTGGTCCAGGATTGAGCCTGACTGCATAGGAAGTCTTATATTGAGGTAAATTCGATGCCACCGGTTTCGGCCTGTCAAGGCCACTGAGGGGTAATCTCCACTATGCCGTTTGTCTATTTCACCGCTGCGTTTCTTCAGAATCTCTTCACTCCGCCTCGAGCTACGCCCGCTTGATGTTTCCGAGCCATACGTATGTCGATATGTAGGTATATCGAACAATACTGAGGTTTGTAGGAGTAGTTTAGATAAAGTGGTCGGAAACAAAGGGGACCAAAGGAGGTCTTTGATAGCCAATCAGTTGTAATGCCCAGACACTAAATAGCCTGCCGAACCTCGAATCTAAGCATCGCAGCTCTCTTTTGTCTGGACATGCGCGTTTGGAGGAGTTACTGCCATAGATCACGGCTGAGCAACTTTTTCCCCGCCGGGAGCCGCACAGTCAGCGTTGCACGGAAGTGGGTTCCTGCAAACTATTCGTAGTGGAGGGGGAACACTCACTGCCCGTAGTTTGTAGGAACCCACTTCCCGGCAACGCTGCCCACAGTGCCCACTACCACTCAGCCGGTTCCCCCACCATCAGCAATACCAGCTATGTAGGAGCGGGAGCTCCGTGCGGCTCGCAAGCCGCCAGTGTACAGTGTAGGAGTTAAATACGTATGAACAGGGTCGTTTTCCTTCAGTTCACAAGGGAATACCGCGAACCCGCACTCACCGGTTGGACCGCAAGTTTGTGGGTTTATAGAGTGACTCAAGATAAAAACAACGGTGGGTTTCATTCGGGCCCTATCGCCCTTTAAAAAGGGGAAAACTAACCTCAAAGTCGAATAGGCACTTCCACTTTTTCGCGTATAACTCTTAAATTACAAGAGACAGATAAAAATGTTTCAAACAGAAGTTTAATCGTACAATAAGCGCTGCAAATTTGCGTTAACAAATTTTTTATTGCGGTCCGACGATTTCCTATCTCGGCTAGATCCAACAGGATTAACCAGTTAACAACTCAATTGGGTAAAACAATATGTAAAGATCGTGGAAGCATGTATAAAGATAAGAAAAGGTATTACTTAATTCGAGATAGGTAACAGTGCGTTTCTAACCAATAAGACTAAAAACCTTACTCACAGAGTCGCGTAACATTACGTGGGTGGTATAGTCGGGGCACCTTGGGCAGAATATGATTTTACGTAGTTGAGCGTTATGGGGTTAATGGGAACAGTGAGTCAGCGCTGGGATACTTCATGGGACTTTCAAACTACATGCCCTGACAGTGGAAACATGTTCGCTCTTACGCCTACCTGATTTTACGATCCCACTGTACCTTTTCTACGGATTATACAGAAAATGTTTAGTAAAGTTAATTGCGCGATCTCGCGCAGCATTCAGCTGTCCCTTTTCTGTACGTTAACGGCTGTGCGCAGATATCGCGTTAACGAACGGAATCGATCCTTTCGAATTACGGCACGGTTCAGCGTTCTCAATTTACCGTAATGGTTTGATCCCCGATATTCGATCGCAATAGGAACTTATCACCCTTGATATTCGTAATTGACGAACGTGTAAACGGCCACGCGGGGGACGTCGATGCTTCGAAAGCGTTTCGGTAAGCCCGCCTTCGAATAAAAATCGTGCCGGTCGTCGAGGTAATCACGGTTTTTATTGCATCGTCTAGGAGGCACCGAGGAGAGCAATTTGCGTTTCTTTCTCGGCCGGTCTCTCCCCTAAACGGTTTTCTTTAACGACCAACTGATTTTTCTTCGCTATAGCACCACGGCCACTCGCACCAGGCTCGCATATACGTTTCCCAAAGCGATAACAGATTTGTTTCTTTATACTTTCGCTATTCTGCGCGTCTATTCGCTGGTAGTGGAAGAAACGGGGCTATTCGAAATTTCGCGCATAATTCCCAGCGGGGCCCCTTAATTTGTCACATCACACGAAGAATCTAGAGTGCAATTAGCTTTGTCCCTGGCCCCCTTGAAATTCGTGAGGATCCTGTGAAACTCGAACGAGCGGTTCTTCGTCCAATCCACGGTTCCTGTTCGCAACGCAAGCTTCAAGCTTTGATGCATTCCACGTCCTTATCTTTATCCTTGCTCGGCGCTGATTCTCACTATTTTTCCTCCACCTTCCGTCCTCACCGCCTCTGCAGCCTCCTCTCTTTCCTCTCTAGTCCCATTCCTCTCGGTCGCTTACCTCTTTTTGCGCAACGTAGCTTCTGCATTTCGTTTGTCACTCTCGTCAAAGGACGGCGGCTTCAACTCCTTTCCGCCGCGATCGGAATTCCGCGCCTTGGATTCTCGTAATGTCAGAAACTCAGAAGTACATTGTCTCCGTGTATCTTCCACTCGCGTTCTCGTTCCTTTCCTTCACTTCTATTCTTCCTCTGCTCGTTTCTCCTGGTATGCTTGTTTTCCACGCTTAGGGTAAATAGTCACAGCGATTGCTCCACGCCTAGGAGAATTTTTAGGTGCGAAGAAGACAAGTGGCGTAGACGAAAAAGGAGGCCTAAGTACTTCTTTCCTTCGTCATTTTCCTTAGTCGGATTATGTACCAATGTGTAGCTTTGGAGCCCAAGCGAGGAACTTATGGATGAATTATAGATAGAATTATACGATCCCACCGCAGGTTCTTTCCTAACTTATTGAGTTAGCAAATAGTTGGACATAAAATGAGTTAGACATGCCAACTGAAACGTGCAGTTTTCTAACGTTTACTTGCACGAGGTATTTAATGGGGGAGAGGATGATGTTAGTCCTTAATTATTAGATGAAGGAGGGTGCTTTTGCGCGAATTGCAAACTTGGATTGGGAAGTGGAGGCGGCGATGAGCAGATAATGCGGTTTGCAAGTAACTGCTCGGAAATACTTATCAGTTATACTCTCTAATAACTCACACAGCATGGGTCGCAGATGTCGCCCTCGATTTTTACGTGTTTGTGTAGGATGGTAACGTAGAGATACCTGTTGCTATCCATAAAATATTGGGTGTACAGTCGATTATTTTAGAGATGTACGTGATAAATGTTCCGTACCTTATGACATACGGGGTGAGACACATAAAGTGTTACGTGCTATTTTATTGAGATCTATTAGGGATAACAGCAACATTTTGATTTAGGTCTTTACAGTTCGATAGGGCTTCTTACTTAATCTTTGCGGTAGCGCTCGTAGAGGCACGGAACTCCATTTTTGTAAATAGGCAGCTATATAAATTTTGACAGCTTTGTGTAGCTCAGTGAACACGTTCTGTTGGCTTGAACGAATCATTTGTAGTCAGTTGGAGTTTCCTGAAGTGTTCGGACCCAGGTACGCTTTGCTTTGTCTCAATCATCCTGGATTCAGTATCCTCGTCGAACGATTCGATCCTGAAAGCCAACCAATCGTTAAAAAAATTCGCCACTTTACCCCGCTTAAGAGCTCGTGAATCTGGATCGTACGCGAGCCCTAAACTGGGCAGCACTCCGCATAGGTTCGTGCTTAGGCGCGAGATCGCAGGTAACTGGCGTAACTATTTCAACTGTAGCCCCCCCGATAATCAAGGCCTCCGTGGCCGCTCACGTATGGCGGTGTGCACCAGCAGACTTGCACGTGTGTTCCATCTGCAACGAGAACCCGTTGAAGTTACGCCGCGGTGGAGATTTAACATCGTGCATATTCCAGGAGTTAAGCGTCGTATCTGCGAATTTCAACGAGACCGCCGTGACTGCACGATAATCTCGTCCCTAATTTCATTCGACGTTTGTCCTTGCAGAGCGGCCCAGGATTTTCGCGCGTACCGCGTGAGAAGGATATAACGGTGCGGGAGTGAAATGACGCGATAAACGAGAAAATTTTGCTACGGTCATGGATAATATTATGCCACTTCTGTGTCATTGTTTATGTTTTATATACAGTGGGTTCACACTAAAAAGCATACATTCTTTAAAATCGCATAACATTTTTCAAATTGGTCCAAACGACTTGAGCTTTTCTGAGAAGCTAGAAGGATTAGTTTGCAAAGTGACGTGATTCGTCGTTTTGAAAAAAATTCCAATTTGTCGGAATAGCAAAAAGAAAATAGTAAAGATCGTTTTTTCAACTTCTTTTTCTGAATTTCTTTTTTTCGCTTTTCTTTTATTAGATATCACTACATTCCTCTTAAGGCGAAACTGCACATTCGGCAAGAAACTCAACAAGAGGAGGATAGGGCGTGGTAGACATCGATTTTGATAAGCCTTGGCACGATAGATCTACATATGTCGAAAATAAGTAAATAGGTGTCCGAGCGTTTAAGCCAATAGGCCTTAATAATAGAGATATTTACATGTAAATTATTAAACATTTCATGGTGGCTCTGGGGTTTTAGTGGGAAAAATCCCGCACAACATGGGCTCCCGGGAATACCTTCGGGGGATTTCCCTCTTTAGGCGTCGAGGTATCTTTTGTAGATTTTCTCACGTTAAAAGAAATATAAAAATAATGATATGTTAATTCTATTTATAAATTTTTTTTCTTTAACGTGGGGAAATCTTCAAGAGACCCCCCGACCGCTCCAGATGGGAATCTCCCAGGGGCGCCAGGGCAGTGTGATACTTAAAACCTCACGGCCACCATGAAATGTTTAATAATTTACATGTAAATATCTCTATTATTAAGGCCTATTGGCTTAAACGCTCGGACACATATTTTCTTATTTTCAACATAGATCCATCGCGCCAAGGCTCATCAAAATCGATGTCTACCACACCCTGTCCACCCCTTGTAAGTACATGTGTGGGCCTAGCGATGTAGGCAAATGTCTCTTTGTCGATTATCAAATGTTTGCTGACGCAAAGCTCAGCACTAACGGTGCCACTAGCGCATCAACTATTGCTGGCTATTGATTTCAATATTAAAATAACTGTAAAAGGAGGAAATAAAATGATTGAAAATTTTTTAATGCTAAATTTGACTTCTAACATTTTTCTTCTCTTACCAGATTTGACGCCTTTATCACCTAAAAGATGCAAATTTATTTGTATATCTACTTAATTAATAATAGCTTTTGCATTCATATTCTAAACAACACTTTCAAGGCCGTTGTTGCTCTTTTGTTGCTCCTTAAAGTGTTTTTAATAACGATTTATGCACAACATTGGCTGTTTAGAATATTTATATTTTTACTAGGAGAACAATAAACTGTAACTATTGCTACTTAGGGCTATATATTGCACCGCTTCAACTGAGCAATCCATAAAAAGGTAAGTAAAGATTGCTGGAAATCCGGAATTCCATGGTATAGGTAATATCTTATATACTTCTCTCAAGAAGTTGCTCGGGGCGGGGAATGTGGATGAAGCAGAAACCACGAGTTTTCGAAGTTCTGAAAAGTTTCCTTTTAATAAATCCTTGATCGCGATGTACTATTAGAATTTAATGTAAGCAACAGGCAAGAAAACTTCATGAAATGAACAGCTTCAATGGAAATTGTAGGGTGGTAAAAAACTGTTAATGATTTGTATTTCTCGATCGTAGAAATTAATTCTCAAACTGGCTATCGTTAAATTTTTCAAAGTTAGTGCAACTCGAAGGCGGTCAGTAGTTAATTGGAACGTTCCAATGCAATGGCAAATCTTACGTATATAAAAACGTTTATGATTTGACTTACTACAATCACACGTCTACTCAGCTCGAAGTCATAAACCAAGTTATATTCTACGAAAATACACATTTCCTTGCCCGCGCGTGTTTCACAGGAAAATACGAGGTTTTCAGTAAAATAAAAGATGTCTTCGTAGGGTTTTGTCAAATAATATACACCGAGTCTCGCAAGGCTATCAAGATATAGTAAGGAATATGCTTTTACTTCACATCATGTGCTTTATAACCAAAAGAGCCTTCAAAAGGGAACTGAAGTTAGCTATGAAAGGTTGAGCTACTACTACATAAAGAAAAAAACAAAACTGTATTTTTTAAATTTCAAAATTAGTACAATCTATTTGAATTTTATTTGACCAATATAATTAACAGTCCACGAATTAGTGCGCGATCGGCGAAGTTTCTACTTATTATTGAACCGTAAGTTGGCTTAATAACACTGTGTAATATGTTTATTATTGGTTTTCTAATCCTGTATTACGTTTATCTTATGCATCTATTTTATTCGACTCCTGATTGAAAAGTGAGAAGGGGACGCGAGAAAAAAAAAGGATCGTAGCATCACAAACCGCGTGGTCATATTCGCGAAACATGAGGCGACCGAAATCCGCCAAATACAAAAGTACGAACCGTAGGAGGTATATAATCCAACCTCTCCAGTTACTTCAAAATACCAGTCTAGTTTCTTATTGACAGTTCTCGTTCGATATAGTTTAACCTGAATTTATCGATAATTTCCTTCCCACTAATTCCCTTTCTGTCTTTCTCCCTTCCGTCTTTTCGAAGATTATTGTTCTGTCGCGTATATCGGAATTCCATAAATCCATCGGACAGTTTGAAAGTTCTATTCGTGACGCCAGGTCTTGTTACTTGATTCGACAGGGATTTCGACCGAAGTAAGGACACATGACTCCTCGGTTTTTCATACCTATCCGACCTTTGACATTTATGAAAGTGAATCCTCCACGGGGTTGTGCGCGATGGCGCTTCAACTTTCGGCGGGAAACGCGGATTTCGACCGTGTCTAACGTAAATGCAACACCAGACTCAGCGTATTCGACTAATTTACAAGTAGTATCACGGCCTTTCGCCTTGGGTTTGCGAGGCCGTGGAGACGACGTTGAGTTAGCAGCGAGTTTCGCGCTCGAGGAGGATCGCAGATGCGGTTCTAACACGTTCACTGCCATGGGGGTTAAAAGGGTACATGAGTTAGCTAAAATCAACGGTTTCTTTTGCTCTAGATTTTAGAGCCGGTAATAACTCACACCATTTGCTCTATTAACAATTCTTTCTTAAGGATGCAAAATGTTTTTTTCTTTTAAATAAGGGTGTTTACAAAATATCAAAAATTAAAATTAATATACAAGACATCAAAGTGAGCGCTTGCGTAATGCGCACCTCCATGTGGTGAACACGATTTCGATTGACCGACTCGTCTAAAGGCAAAATCGCTGTGTTTAAATCAAAATCTACAAGGTGGAACATATTTAATAAAAATTCAAGGGAGTTATACAATAAATATCAACTGTGAAGGATTTTCCTGAAATAATTCTGTGATAACTGTTATCTTAAGTGCTGTTTATCGAATTTTTTAATGAAATCTTTTTTAAAACACTTCCGAGACTTGTGGCTATCATAAAAAATCGATTTTTTTACCTCGAAATACCGATTTAAGGCGAATTTAGACTTTACAGTTCGGATGTGAAAGGACACAGTGAAAGGTGTAAAGATTGATTAAATCTACATTTCACTGAAAGTGATCAGTGAACAAAGTAGAGTCAGTCTCTACTTTTGATGAATTCACATTCGCTGCGGATGAATCATCCGCGATGCACATGCAAAGTGTAAAATCTAAATGCGTCTCTACTGGTGACTGGCAGCCGACTTTTCAGCAGGGGCATGTGTGTTATTCGGTTTAAATACTGAGGCGATTTCTTAAAGGGAAGGCACAGAAACTCGGCCTCTTAATTCTACATTCCAATCGCGATTTAAACCACGAAAAACTAGCGTCTGTGTTTTACTAAGCCGAGGTAATACGTTGTTGAGTTAACAGCGATACCAGCAGCGCGGATGCGCAAGACATTACAAATGAAGGAGGGGACGAAAGTTGGCCCGGATTAGAATCGACAGCCGTCGGGAATCGGCTTCTGAATGTACAGCTTGCGCTTTACCGATATACATACAATCTCGTAGTATGCACATTGACTCGAAGGGCAGGCGCGCGATAAAAGCGAATGTATCGATCGGGGCATGACGGGACCTTCTTCTTTCACTTCCTTTCTTTCCAGTTTGATCCGTTCTTGTGTTTCGCTCTCCTTCTCCGTTCCTCCGCTCGTTACGTCCAAGCGTATTCCCTCGCCTACTTCGGCTTCCCCTTTCACGTTCCATTCTGCTGTGATCTCTTCGCGGGTCTCTACTTTGCCTGTGGAATCCTAAGTTTAGAGCTTTGTTCATTTGCCATAGGTATTATCTTTGGGTAAGGGTGGGATATGATTAAGGATATTGTACGCGTGCTCTAGAAAATATTTTTCGGTTTGAATCCCTGCCTTCACTGCTTTCCTCCACAGACTCCACGTCTGTCGCGGCCCGAAACATGTCTCGTCTCCCCTCGATTGTCTTTCACCAACTGTTGAGATTCTGCCATTTATGCGACCGAATCTTGGCAGTTTTTAAAATCTCGATATTTTAGATCCATCTTTCTTCAATCTCTAATGCTTATTTTGACATTATTACACATTGTCTGATATCAACCTTTGTACTATTCTTCTGGTTCTATGATCACAATACCTTCGGAGAGTCGGCGATCCTTATCATTCGCGTACAATGTGGAAAGATGAAGGATTTTCAAATCGATGCTAACTCTGTTGTTTAATGCTCTCTGTTCCCGAGTACCTGTTCTGTATTACGTTTACACGAAGAACGCAAAATAAAAGCATCGGGAAATTGATTGGGAGCATACTTCCTGCCGCTCTCTTTGAATTGAAAAAGTGCAGCCGCCCGTAACATGACAAATCATCAAAGCTTACGGTTATACGGTATCGGTAAAATTACACACGCGTGCAAATAACAGGAACAAATTTTCGTTGCCCTCCCTCTGGAGGTCTTTCATCGATCCCTCGAGCGATATTCTTTTCAATTTTCCTTTCCATCTAGGTACCGTTAAAAAATTATTCTGCATCTATCATCGCGTCTATCGTTTACTCATTGACCCATTTAGCCTCGTGTTTTCTCGTGCTGGTAATAAGATATTTTTTTTTTTTTCTTTGAAACGAAATAAATCGTGCACTTATTGTACGGGTATTTCGACATATACAGCACCTCAATTAACTCTTCCATTTTGTACAAGAAATAGAATCAATCGACTAGAGCGTCTGCTTTAACCATTACCCCTCGGAAGGCGAATGCTGAGTCATTTTGACGCGCAAGAAAATTTTTATTCTATTCTGCTTTCACGAAGGAATTGAATATAAAATTAATTAATTAATTAAAATTATAAACGCATAAGATAACGTCTTATTTCTTCGCTATCTTACCGAATACTGACACCAAAGTGTGTGCAATTATTATTGAATCGAATCTACACAAAATAAGAGATTGCAGAGGAACTGAATATGCACCATTTCACAACTGTTTCCTGTACTGTAGGTATGTTACTGGTAAAGAACAACGATCGAAACAATTCGATTCTCGACAATCGTGACGGGGATTAGAGCGGAGCTTCGAAGAATATGAAAAACAACGGAGGAGGAAAAATAGTAATAAACGAATAACGGCAACGACGCGTTTTTCCAATAATGGAAAATAAAGGGATGAGCAAACTTTTCTCTAAGGATATTAGTTGCCTTACTGGTTGTTTTCTACCGTCATAAATATAGCCGTGAAATAGTGGGCGAATAACGTCAATATACCTACCGAGTAATTGCAGATTTTAGCAAACAACGATATTTATTGGATCATGCATCGAATACGTTCGGCGTGGCCGCTGTGTCGATTTGTAATTGGTACCCACAATTTTTCGTTTGCTGTAGTTCGAGAACCGATAGTTGACGATAAATGTTCTCATGCAAAATCGATGTAATGCTTGTGTAACGGACACGTTTATTTTATTCGATGAATTATAATATATGCCTGGTACACAGAGCTACACTAATCTGCGTTTGTAACGGATTTGAACTGGGGTAGCAACTATACATGGTTTTCGTCGTTAAGGGGTCGATCAGAATTTTTTGTCATAGGTTCCGCAGGACCTCAAGGTGACAGTAGATCTTTCTAATTATCATTGCTGTTAAGATTATAAAAAAAAACATTTGTCTTTTTTAAAAAGACTAACCAATTTTCGGTTCTAAAATTTGTTTGTAGCTCGTGTTACGGTTTGCAATTAATTCCAATATCCGCATCTAGAGCCTAGGCGGACATTCCATAAATACGTTTCTTAAAGTCGTGATTTTATCGCAGTTTCTCTTGTTTAATTAGCAGATCCTTGTCCAGAGAAAATTTAAGTGGCAGAGGAGTTGCACAATGCTTCGCGTGGAGCAGTTACGCGTGGCGCGGTGTATGAAAACCGGAAACTGTTTTGGGGAGGTAAATTTAACGGTCTGCAGGGCGGCCGAGCTACAACTACAACCCCTACTGTGGTTTACCTTCGGATATTATTTGCAGCAGGTCAAGGAAAACTTGGCACGTATCTGTTAATATTTGTAAGCTGCATTCCAGTTCCAAGGCATTTTCCGAAAATGTTCGTTCGCGGTAATGACCACGGTTAGCGCATGTTCGAACTTTCCTTTCGGCGCACTTTCGGAAAGTAGGCCGGCTCTGAAAGTAATTTTCGCGACTGTACGTTCGCCTGTTCGTACGCTTCGTACGACCGAGCTTGGGGAAGCTCGCAACCGGAGGGTTACGGAGGTAACGCGGGGTTAAGATTATTCTCAAGCATCCACAATCTTACGGGCAATGTTCTTCTCTAAAAAGTGGAATGGGAACTTCTTTGAGTGGTCGTTGCTGCATCGAATTTTTCCTTCCTTAAAACTGCAGCGTGTTCTTCTACGCGTTGTTGCACGACCTGAAAGAAAACGCTGACGAACATATTTTTGAGCGGGCACAATGACTGTGGAAGAGGAACTTGGCACCGATTATGCCGTTCATATACATTTTCGTGCTGGTAAGAGGCAGCATGGCAAAGAAGCTCTCGACGAAACTGTGTATCACAGCTTTTCAGAATAACCTTGTACT
Organism: Andrena marginata; assembly: GCA_963932335.1. Lineage (NCBI taxonomy): Eukaryota > Metazoa > Arthropoda > Insecta > Hymenoptera > Andrenidae > Andrena > Andrena marginata. The sequence goes on along the minus strand of OZ010664.1, from coordinate 1,451,275 downwards.
AAGCTGCTCTATTTATTTATTATGGATAATAATTTATAAAGTGCATAAGTGACGAATTTATAATATTTATTTATTGCTTTAAACCAGCTGTGGTTTATAATTGCACGTACAGTATGCACACAAGTAATTTATATTAGTATACAATTTACAAATCACAAGCTACCAGTTTACATAATAGCGTTTATAATATTCAGACCCGGTTGGTTGCGCGTGCAAAGTGCGCGATGCACACGGGCTCCCGCGCCGCGAGAAAAAAGCGCGCATAAAAGACCTAAAAAAATATGAGATACATTTCTAAGCAACCCTAATTTGTATAACCAGAACTAAGGCATAAGTAAAATCATATTGTAGAGAGGTTCTCATTTTATTTTTATTTCCTGTTTTTTTTATTCATAATTAATTCGATAAAAAATTGTTTGGAAATGCACCAAACATTTATCGCACACACACGAGAATCACCTCAGGTTTGACAATATATAGGTAATATTTATATTTTATATCTTACTTGGCAGTGCTTAAGTAGATTTATACACCACATTTCTTCAGAAAATTATAGATTTTGAGACCTTCGATATCAGGTTCATTGTACAGAAAATAAAGTAACACAAAGTGGTAGACAGAGCAATTTTAATAAAATTATACGTTTGTTCTTGTACTCTGGACATTGCCAGGTCACATGATCGACGTCTTGAGATTCAGTGACACCGAAAAGCGTTGTTCGGAATGAAATTAACTCTGACTATGAGAAGAATTTAAATTAAAATTATTTGAGCGACTGCTATTAACAAACGTTATAAAATCTCTAGGAAGCTTACCCCCAGTAAGAATTTATAATATAGCTACGCGAAAATTGAATGCATTGACTATTATTTTTATTACAAATGTTGTTAGTGACTTTTTACCATGGAGAATAATATTCATATTATAAACACGATAAATAGGATCCTTACAAATAGTGTAATGGGAAATTATATCCACTTCGTATAAAAGTTTGAGAAACGTTTCCAAATATTTTCTTTTCAGTATTATTTTATACATGTTCACAGAGGTTACAAGAAATTTCTTCATCACTACTTTCCAACTTGCTGACGGTTGCATTCTTACGCCTCTTGTTTAGTATTGAAGACAAAATAAAAGGAATATAAAACTTTGCAAGATCGTTATTAATATAATTATTGTTCCTACGCTCGTCTTCTTTAGGAAGTGTTTTGGACAGACAGTGTAGATTACAGTTATTTATTGCTATAGATATCCATATCGGTACTAATAAAATAATGATATAATATGACAGTTAAAACATTAATAATCTTTCAAATTTACCTGTAACTGGAACAGTGATTTCTTGAGTATTATTCTATTGACTTAAAATTGTTCAGACAATTCTCTTATTGGGTTTAGAATCCTTTTCAAGCATTTAACGTAAAGCAGACATTTGTAAAAGCGGCAAGTGTTCCGTGCAACGATAAAATGGAAATTATTAATTTTAGTAATGAAAGAAGACTGCAGGGATTTTTCCTTGTACTATTTTGGAAAAGTTTATTTCCAGCGGCATGGTAGCCGCGCAATGCGGGGAAAAGTGTAACCCACAAAAATCCAATAGCTTTGTAGCTTAAATTCTTACACCTTTACTCATTCCAGATGTCTCTGTTCCTTTGAACACTCCCTTCGTAACAAATCAGTCACGACTTTCTTTCACTTTTATTTGCGATTGCATTTAATCTAGAGTGCTGAGTGTAAACGAATGAGAAGGAATTCCAGGCATCTGGAAAAAAGTTCTAATATGATCATTCAATTACTTGAATCGCGAACAAAAGCGCAGACTCGTTTGTAGCACAGAGTTCTATTGCTTTTCCTTTCTTTGAAACATCGTCTAACGAACGTTGCCAGTTGTTAATTGCTATTCTCATTCGCGATCTCCGCTGCAATTCCGACGCTTTGCCCCTTTGTTCTTTTAAACGAATACTTGGAGTAAATTTGAAAAAACTATTTATAAAATTATTGCTTAGACTTAGCATTTGCTGATAATTTTCATTTATAAAAGCGTGAGCAAATCTAGCAGTTTGCACTAGATACCATATCACGTGCAACGACTTAATAAAATAATTCATAATTATACTTTCTAATAATTGAGTTGAGTGATAACGACGCCAGGTGATATGAATATGGATGTGAATTTGTTTGCGGCATGCTGGCGCGGAACGTATGCAAGATTTAATAAATTCCCAAAAATTTTTCATTAACATTCTCACGCCAAAACCTCTACTGAAAACCCTTCAAAGAGAGAAAGTTTACTTGTTATAATTAAACGACAAGTACGATCAAAGATTATTATGTGTAGGTATTATGAAAAATATTAATCAACATTGAATCGTAGTTAAGTACACCAAATAAATGGTTCTTTTAATATAACAATATATTAGATGTATCTACATAATATTATTATTGGCAGCCACATAATTCTAATAACATCAGTTAAATACATTATTGGCACAAAATGTTTTAAACTTTATTTTCAGTCAAGATTTATTAAATTGAGTAATATTTTTTTATAAATGCTTGAAGGGTGTAAGACTTATGAACTAATTTTGAATTTAATTAAATCAGTCAGTCTTATAACACACCATAATCCAAATAGGTATTGCTTTATTCTATTTTCGTTTTCGTTTTTTTACAATACCTATCGATCTTAAGTTAAAGTGTATGTCTGAACTCAAGCTACATTTTACAATTTCCCTAATACTTACAAGCTAAATAGAGGGCACACTAAAATATTTTACACACTTCGAAGATTTATTACTTTTTGAAGTATCATAAATGCTTGCAGCATGAATATTTCTCTATTTTCGGGATCTAGAAAACGCTCGAGCACAGAAATTCACGACAAGGATCGTCACTGGAACTACTTTCTCCAAAATGTATGTTGGTAAAAGGCTTTTTATATTCTGAATTTCATATATATGGCGACAAATCATAAAATATGGATTTCCAAGCGTAGAGTGCTTTTATATAATACATTTACCCTGCCACCGTGCTAGATATACATAAGTAAGAAAAAAATTCACAATAACATCAATTTTTATTGCTCTGATTCAAGGTGAATATTCTACTCTTAGAAGTAGCACCACAAATCTTTCCTGTTTAGTTTTTAACCGATTGTGAGTAAACATGTATCTTGTAATCTTCTTTCATCTCCCTTCGGGGCGTCCATTCCTTCTCACGGATTAATTAAGGTTAGTTATTTGCTTATCAAGCTCTAGATCTTGTGGATCACTTTGAGAATCAGTGACCATGTCTGTTGAACCAGAAACCTGTGCCAGTGAATTATCGATCAGTGATGCAACAGAGATGCTTGTCCCCCAAAGTGCTAAATGGATTGAGAAAACTCGTTCGGCTTCGATCCATCGCGCGCACGGTGACTGCATCGGTAAGCCAGGTCATGATTTAGAAGATACGTGTAAGGCTAATGTTACACCGTTCTAGAATTGGTTCCCTCGAGTATCGTTGGCCAATCCTAGTTGCGACAGCTTACAATTTGGTTTTCGATGACATTTAAGCATTGGTATCATTTACCTACGCGTGCGGTAGGGTGTCCCTTGGAATCGAAGCTGCGATAAAATCTTGGGACGCGCGCTAATTTTATTCCTTTTGGTGTGCTAAATAAGCACCTGTACAAAATTTCGGCACAATCGGATTATTCTTTTTTGTCTTTTTATTTTATTTGTCCACCTTTAGAAAATAATCGTTCACTTGGAACAGAGATTTCTGGAATGCAGAAGTATTTTACCACAGGTAGGGTTTATAGTTGTTTGATTCAGCTGAAATTTTGCACACATATTTACTACACCAAAGGAAAATAAATCAGGGGGCGTCCCGGACAAAATTCTTATTTTTTTTAAAAAAAAAAGTCATTATAAGGGACACTAACGTGGCTACGCGTGAAAAGCACATTTATACCGATTTTCGCCAGTTTAGATAGAATACCTTGGCTCGCGGCAGGTGAAAATTAAAGGACAAATAGTGTTTGGAGTAGTGCAGACTGTCAGGTTTGCCTGCCAGGTGACACCGAGGAAGGGACCCTCGACAAAAGGAAGGAGGTGTTTCCAATCGATGTCGGTAAAAGCCCGTCGCATCAAAGGAATTGCTCACCCACATACCGCGAGCAACTGTAGCGGTGCATCCCTATCCCTTATACCACCATGAATCGCTGTCTTCCTTGCCATTGGAGGTGTCACTTGACTTACAATTAGTCAGACGAAGCAAGACAAGTTGATCATAAACCTAGAGTGTCCTTGTATTTCCGCACGATGCCATTTCTCCATGCGCGTAAATACCTACGGTGTTTCGAAAAACTCGGCTTCCCGTCGAATATTTGACTGCATCGACCATTTCTAACTATCTTCGAAGTTACCGCTTGATTAACCGATATTTACGAGTGTAACGGGTGATAAACGAACGGGAGTGGAACGCATCATTTTCGAAATTGCATTTCTAGCGAGCCGCGCGACAGCGCCGGCAATGTTTTTAAGCGCCTCAGCGACTCCCGAGAAAATAGGATGAGAAAAGCTATGCTAGCCCTGGCGTTATCACGATAAACGGACGACCATATTTTTCTGAGACGTGCCGGGTTCCATTACATCCTCCCGTTAATGTTCCCGCGCAGAAAGTGCAGCGGGGTATCGTAACTACGCTGGTCCTAGCACTTTATTAGCTTCTCATCGCAATCAGGCGTTACTTTACCATTGATAAACATGTTCTTTTCATCGATTCGCTTCAGTTACGCGCGCAGGCTTCAGGGATATTGCTGAAGTTTCACAGAATACCAAATGATATTATTTCTTTCTGTGCTGTTGTCGCGACGCTTTGGTAACCAGGGGATTGGAGCAGACCAATTTTTTATTTTCTCCGCTACGACATCAAGACACTTGCCCCAGCTCTCCGCTCCTGTTCCGCTCCACCTGCTTTCTTTTTTCAATAAAAATTCTTTTAATACCGTAAACTGGGGTGACTTTGCCCGCCGGGGTGACATTGCCCACTTTTTTACTCTGACTGAAAAATTACCATGTGATTGAATTCGCTAATTTTTTTCCCGTTAGGCCTTGGAGAAATTATTGCTATCGATTACAAAACACGATATGTTCTAATTACTTTACAATAAAATAAAATAAAGTCTTTCCGAAAAGTGGGCAATGTCACCCCGGACGGGCAAATTCACCCCAGTTTACGGTACTTTCAAACAGCGATCTTTCATTAGCAACAGACCCCATCTTTCTATATAGCTTTTCATTTTCATATAGAAAAAATTCATAAAGAATGCTTAATTCTCGGGCAATGAAAGTACTATGCCTCCTTAACACTGGACTGCGGTGCCCTACGATATAATATTTTTTCATCGATGGAAAATTGAGAATTGGTATTTATTAAAAACAGCTGTTAATTTAATATATAATGTACACTGCCGGGTTAACAAACTGTTTAAAACTATGTATATATAGATACAAAAGTAAGCAGTGCATATCAAATTCTTACTTAAAGTATATTAAATTAATAACGGCGGCAATATTGTTTTTACACCTGGGCGGCTAATAGCCAGGAACGGCCCTGTAATATGTGGTTGTGTCGATGCATGTAATCTATTAATGCTAAATGCCTGCCGGTCGATTGTTTATCGCGTTCGTTGCGGATGGCGAATCAGGTGCTCCGTCAGAAGCGGTATTTGTTCCTTTTCCATACAGAACATTGTACTATTTGGCCCGAACTGCTAATGTAATTGAATTTTGATTGTAGTAACTCGATGCTAGTAGTAATACAATTTATATTAGTAGTCGCTATTTGCATGCAATACAGGATACGCTTCAGCACGTGTAAACGTGTTATTGCGTATTAATTGTGAGAAGACATGAATGTTCTAGAGACTGTACAGTGTAATTTTCCTATTGGTGAGTTTCCCAATAGCTAGAAATGGGTTGCTCCATCTGATTGGTGGATAATGCGCATACATTGCATTTCGATATGTCATTTTTCCCCGTATTCATGGTGCCCTACTAACCCTATCCACCTTAAATATATTTGTTAGTCAAGTAATAAACGAAAACTGTAGATAGAAGAGTTGTATGGTTACAAGGAAAAAAATAATATGGTGCAATAGTTTCCTTACAGGCGAAGGCGTAGAGGAGATCTGGAGATCTATTTCTTTTTTTTTAAATTGTAATGCCCAAGTTTTTATGGTCACAAAAAACCAAAATTGACCTTCCGATCTCCTCTACGCTTTCACCTGTAAAGAAACTGTTGCAATCACGTTACGTGTGCCTTGCAACCATACAACTCTTGTAAATAGTTCTTTCGCGAATTACTTGAAATTTGAAAACACCGGAGGTGGACAGAGTTCATGGGTCACCCTGTATATGTGTATTGTTTCGAGATTAATATTGTCTGCAAAAGGTAACGTTACTAAAATCGGCAATTACTCGTGGGTAGTTGGTACAACGTGGTTTACGGTGTTTATTCAAGTATCTCTACTTGTGAGTTTGACGGGAATAAAGTAATACCTACTCGACCTCGAGATCCGTCAAATTTTGAATTCACGCCAATGACAGTGTACGTGATGTACCGTGCAGAGGGTGGAAAGATTTATCTATGACGATGGCGTTGGTACAGTGTGCCACCGGCGCAGTATGGTACCTTCTGCCACTCAGTGGGTGAATTTTTACGTCAGCGCGCATCACAGCGACGTGTTATGCACGCTCCTATGTTCTTACAGAGATAAAACACCGAGGCATTCTTTTTACAAGAAAATAGGCCTACCTTCGATCGAGGTACCGAAAGGCAGCCCGTCTGATTCAATAAGCGTAAAGCCTGACCAGGGGCGTGGCTAGGATTTCATTTAGAGAAGAGCAATAAATAGTGAAAGCGAATTTTGACTTTATGCACGTAGTTAGGAATCGATATAACCGGGATCTTGCAACGCGGAATTACTTCGCTATTTAATTTGTCTTTATTTCGTAATAAATTAATTTAATTTTGCACGAACGACTAATTTATTATTATTTTTTTCTTTTTCACCTTGGCTACCTCTATGACCCTGGCCATTTGTCATTGACAAGTAGCACACGATTAATCAGTAAACGCGTCTTACAGAGGCACGAAGGAGCGTGTGTGGCGAATGGCATCAATTAGTTCTCGCAAGCCGACTATGATGAATAAGAGAAGCACTTAGAGCCTGTTCGAAAATTCCCCAACGAACACGTAGAATCTGTTATCTTGATGTTTATTCTATGCAAAAGTTCCGATCGAAAGTGTCCCTTCTGCCCGGAGAGCCGTTGCAGCGGCAGGACAAGTTGCAGAATGAGAGTTCGCCACTTTTAAATGCATAGTACTGTACACGCCGCTCCATTTCGTTTATTGTCGCTGAAATTCTGCGGGTTCGGTGTACAGACTCCGCGGAATATACACTCGCAATCCTACTTATTATTATGAGCCATCCGATGCAACCCATTCGGTGGTAAAGGGGGCCGCTGGGACGTTTCGTGCCTTCCGGCTACGGTTTCCTTAATGATCCCGGTAAATGAGAATGACTGGTGGTTAAAGTGGAATCGCTAGTTTTATAGTGAAACTGTTACGTTCCTGGCACGATAAGATATCGGCCTCGTTTATATTAATTGCGGAAGTACCGTGAAGCCTTCTCGTAACGACCGCGTGATTTAAAGGCCACCGTTCGTTTGACATTTTTATGCCATAATCTATGCTCGTGGAAATCTCCTTTTGATACCCTTCAAGATGGACCCTCTCGCGTTTAAGGGATGACCACGAGGTAGCTGGGTACGTACTTCGTTGTTACTAACGAGGGGAGTAACTCAAGCGTAACGTTGACTTTTTAATAAGCCTCTGCCAGTTTGCAGAATTCGCAAAGTCGAGTACACCAATTACCCCCGTTTGGGCGCCAATGACTAATAGTTTACAAGACAGGTATTAACAATTAAAGTTGCGCAGTGCTCGTTATATTCCAACGTACCTATATCTATAAAGTTTACACAGCAATGGTCTTGGCGCAGTGGTTAGAATGTTAGATGCTCAATGACTAGGCTACGTTATGCAAGAGCTCCCGCTATAAGCCATAATCCTTTAATTAGTGGAATAGAATTTCAATCAGAATTGTATTTAGATAAAGCAAGGACACAGGCCTTCATTCTGGGCTGTATATAAGATACTAATTCAAAAATCTCGATTATTCACTATCTCTGTAACAGTATCCACATTAAAATTCACACACTAGTTTCCTACGTAATTTAAAATATAATTTTCACGCTGTAAGGTATTGGTAATACCAATTTGTAAACCTGAACAAGTATAGAATTACCTTGCATTATATTATTAGGTGTAAAAGTAGATTAGAATGTTATTCACTGTACACATTGTAAACAATTCCACACACTTTAGTCATTTTGGAGATATAGTATTAAGTATGTTTTGTAAGGCTTATTCATAGTTTTGTAAAACACCTCTGCTAGTTTTTTGGGGTGCGGATTCAAGTCCCAGCGCGCTGATTTTTTTTCATTAGTTCTATGAATCGTTAAATATTAGTTATACTAACTTTCGCACAGAGTGGGCTAGTAAATGTCTTCTGCAGGTATAAATGACACCGTTGAGGCGGGTACGAGACCTGTCGATTTTGTTCGTTGACTTCGGAGCGCGCGGCTCGCTTATCTGAAACGCGACTCACCGCTGCTGTTTTTAACAGCTTACTGCAACGTTAAGACAAGCTGCACCACCCTGGGGGTACATTTATTTTACAGAAATCGCCTCAGCGAATATGGTAGTATCTTTTCGGATTTTTAAAAAAATGATCTCAAGCCCAAATTTATCAAAGAAGAATTTGTTTATAAATTTCAATATTGAAAACCTGATGTTTCAATTTGAAAAAATATATTCAGGAAGGCCGATCCTTTGTGATTAAAATAGAAAAGGAACCCGCCAGATACGATAAATAGTTTCCGAGATAAAAATTCGTAAACACAAGCCATTTCCACGAAAATAGGCTAAAGTCACAAAATTTGAAGTCCTATATTTTTAAACAAATTTTAACTCAGCAAAATGATAAATGAATGAATAAAACTGTTTCTTCCGAACCACGCCAAATACTCGATTATCCAAGTAATACTTCAAATGTCGTGAATATTCGAATAAGAATATGTATATAATATAAGATACAATTATAATAATATATAATATAAGATTAATGGAAAGATTTCCATGATTGAATAAAACGCCAACTCATAGGTACGCTTCGCCCAGAATGCGAAAGTGTGGGATATTAAATACAGATTTTGTATGAGTAAAAATTAACCCACATCCAGTCTTTAGCGGTCTCCTGCCGTCCGAGGGTTAATTGGTACAGCTGTGTTCTACTTGGTTGCTCAAGGAAACATGTTCTCATAGAATGTATCTGACGCAACTAGATACCTCCTTAGAGTCCTAAGTGTCTTGGATATAAATCGATTAAACCACATGTCCCTCTACTTATCATTGCAACTCTCGAACTGTGTCATAGAGCTTCTAACCTTAATTTTAGTTTTAAAGTTAAATCTGCAAAGAAACAGGTTTCTCGATTATAATTTAGTTATTTTATAATGCAAAGCAAAGATTGATTAATACCGAATCAGTTTCATCAATTTTGCCCACAAGTTCTCAATAGAGTTTAGATCGGGCTGCTCGCTAGCGATTTCATTCTTTTAATGCCGTTCTGTCGTGAATAGTCTTTTACCGTTTCGCTGCGGTGACAGCTGGCATTATCATCTTCATGACCATTTTCCATACATCGCGCACAACACTGTTCCCCAGGGTGCTCGCACATAGAATTCCTATAGATACGTCATTTAAATGGGCCACTCGCTTATACGTACATCATTCAGCACTATTCTTAGCATAACCTACACGTCCTTCTTCGTCTTATTGTTGGTCCATGCCAGTCCATGCCCATGTCACGTTTAATTTCTATCGAATTTAAGTTTAGCTCTAGTTTCGATTTCAGGCTAGGCTTGTTAACATTGAAGCCTCGCCATTTACACGAACAAGCGATTCATTATTCGTCTGTAAGGTACATATTCCTGATTTCTCCTATATGTTCACTTGCGAGTACTAAAGACTATTAATAATAATATTAATATGCACTGTAAAATCCTTACACGCGTTCCCAAATTGAGAAAACCGACCAGCTATTCTCGAGTCCAGATGTCGACCAACTCTTGCCATTCTCTGTGACATACGTATCAGTCTCTATTAAAAAGACACGGACTCCTAAATCTTTGATGTCCTAATTGGAACTTTTGCCTTCCTTATTCTAAACGCGTAAAATGAATACCGAGAAAGGTGCATACCTAGAAGTGACAGTCTGAAAAATAGCAAAGGAGTCGTAGACCCAGCCCCAGTTCCTGTCGGTGTTCTTACAGAGGCGATTCGCGATAAGTACAAACGGTTGTCGAAATAATCGTGGGTGAAAGATGACCCAGTTCTCAGTCGGTGAGAGCGTCGAGCCTATGCCATGGACCGTCTAATTAGACATTTCACGGTACTACACTTCAGCCGTCCGTACATTGAAATCAGTTTATTACAGCGTCAGAGCTATAGTCATGGTCCAGCTGTGTGTTGGAAATTACACAAGCGAATCGCTTTCATTTGGGGGCACGCTACCGCGTTTACGTGTAGACGTTCACGCGCGTCTATTTGTCTCGCTGCTATTTCGGTTTCCCTATCCCTTACCCGTTTTCGCGCGCTAACTGTATCGAGGCCAGGACTCACGCGCGCCCGTACGTTCTAATTTAACGTTCTAATTTGACGTAACCGCGTTAGACCTCTCGGTCGACGGCTATAAGCGCGCAGCTGAAGCTTACGAACCTAATTACGCCCCTTACCAGGAAAAAGAAGACGGGCAACGAATCGGCGCGTGTGAATCGGCTCAAGCACCCGGCCCTCTTGCTTCCCTCCGGCAATGACTGTAATAAAAACCCTTTTATGCCGCTTTCAAGTTTATTTTAGACTTTCAAGTCGCAACAGTTGAGACTTTTCGGATTAATGACGCGTCTGTAGGCAACGAATAGAAATTGCGATGGCCTAGATATTATGGAACGCGATATGAACTAAATATTAATGTAAGGATGATATATGGCATATTCCAAAGTCATCGAAATCGGCGAGGATTGCCCTTTGTAAATAATTACCCTGTTTTTTTTTAAATTTTTTATATTCCAATTTGTAGCATCGAATGTTATTGCTTTATTTTATGGAATGAGAAGTATGTATGCGTTCGCGAATATAAATCAAATTTGCGCGCAAATATTAGGTAAGCGTATTGTGTACGCCATTATTATTTGTTAGCGATGGAAATTGTTTTTAGCAGTTCACGCCGGAGGTAAAACGCAAAGTTTTAGTCAGCGAAAGGTATACATATGTACATCGTGCTTCCTTCCCAAATTAACGACGTTGAAAGTAAACTTGTCTTAGATGTCCAAGAATTTTGAAGTCTGGAAAGTTAGAAAGTATCAAACGTCCTTCATGTGAACTAACAAGGAGTTTGCATAATGTTCGAGGCACCGATTTTGTTCAGATTTTGCAAGTAAATAGTACGCAGCACGCAGGTATAATTGAGGCATTGAGCCCAAAAAAGGATTAAATTAAAAAAATAATTTTTCTTTTTTATATGATTCGTACAGCCTATTGGAATACATTAATGTTACTAACTAAATGTCGCAAAAAAAATGTTGGTTAGTCCGTGTTTACTATGCTACTTTTGTAGAAAAGATTTTTATGCAAATTTAAATAGGTTAACGCAGAAATATTTCAGGTAATAAAGTTAATTGAAACACTCTGTGTCAGGGGTACATAACGCATATATTTTTCTTGTAATCCACTTTTTGGTGCATCAAGAGTCTCCAATAACAAAGTTATTGAAATGCAGTGCGATCCTCTGATATCCGGGCAATGTCACCAGGTCGTATACGGGTAGATCAAAAGTCCAGTGAAGTCTGTGTGAAAGGTTCAAAGCAGTTCTAATCTTGTCAAGCTGGCTTAAACCTACACGTAACGACTAATGCTTCCATTGAGACGTTCTTGGAGGGTCGCATATGTAGGTCGGTCGTCAGAAAATCCAATAGAAAATTTGGGGCGACGTCTACGAGCCTGATGTATGTGCTCTGCAATCACGCTTTGAGGGTACTTTGCATTAAAAGTTCCTCACCCTAGGAAACCGAACTTGTAAATCCTCAGCTCTTTGTTCCCTGCGTATGGGACTACCATGTGCCAATTGCCGTTGAGAACGGTAAGTCTGAGAAAGATTCGCCGAGGGAATAACTGGTGACATGTTGCACCCACGCTCAAATTTTTGAGAAACGTAAACTCAGGCACACGCCCTTAACAACAATCCTTTCTTCCTTCCATTTGACTACATTGCATTTTCCCCAGCTATACCAACTGTAAAAATTCCCTTTTACAAAATTGCGTTCGTGTAAATATTGTAAAAAAACTTTTGAAACCCAAAAAATGCAATATAACAGTCACTAAGTTACGTATATTAAAAGTAAGAATAATATTTCAGGAGCTTTTGAGGGTACTCGTGTAAATTGTGGCCGTAGTAAGAAAATTCTAAATTTCATTTCTAAAGTAGATTTGCGCGAAGCTCGATTTCTGTTTTTGCAACATCGCGACAAATTTATAAAATCAGCATCCTCTGCAGGAAGAATTACCCCGTTTCCGTACCAAATTCTGCCAGTAAATAGGTCCCCAAAGTGGTTAACGCGATTAAGCACGTTGTCTTGTTGCCTTTGTCAAATGAATTAAACAGCTGCTTCTGATTTTTCGCGCGTCTATCGAGCCACTGTTTTTGGATGCGAAAGCGCGCGCTTCGTCCCCGTTGCAATCGAGCGTCGTAAAAGGATTTTACGATTGTCGAATGCCTCCTTTTGCTAGGAGTCGCGTGCTTTTCACTGGAACTGTTTGAACGGATTCGTTGCTTATCGTCGTCTGTTGCCTTAGTGGATGTTATCCGTTCATTTGGAGCACGACGAACAGTTGTTTGGTTTACACGGAAGCTGCAGCAAACCCTCGAAGTTCAAGTTCCGGATGTATAAAATCGATTGAGACGGTTACTCAGTGTAAGATTGCCGGCTGCTAGATAGTAGTTGTTTGGTTATTGCAACTACATTCCTGGTGACTTGACAAAATAATGGACACGTGGAGTTAACCAGAAATTCAATTTTTATCGATGCCATTTTTTAAGGGATACATACCTATACCTAGAGAGGCCTAAAAACTAACGTTCCTGTAGAATCTTTTTTAAGAAAGCATTAACATTATTGCACCTGTATTTTTTTTTTTATTAATTATGTCACATCTTCGGCTATAATATTTCATTTTTGTATGTAAAAATATTAGTCGTGTAATATAGTTGCAGACGCTAGTTCCAAATGTTTTTGGCAGTGCCGATTTCAAGATAGTTAATTTTTAAAGAAATAGCAGCACTCTAAATGAACCGTTCAATTTTCGGACATGATTTCCTGTCTTCTTATGCAATAAAAAAGAAACTATAAATCAAATAAAAAATCCGCCTTGGAGTTATAGGTACCGGTTATCATCGACGCCTTTTTCTGCTGTAGCAGTGCACTGAGCTCCACGTAGAAATCGAATCACTATAAGAAAATGAAAAAAAAATTATTTTCATATCCTTGAATAACCAGTAAATAAAGTCCATAAAGTTTTCTTACGGCGAGTACTATACTTTTTAAAAAAGATCCTTTACATCACCTATTTTTTTTAGCGATTCGATGAGAATGTCAGTAAGAAAATGTGTGAGATAAGATGTGAGAAAGTTTAACTTGTCAGAGTGTGATTCACCTATTTTAGTACCTACTTACAATTAGAAAGACTTTTGCTCGTTTGGGCAGCGATTTTCTTTCGCAGACTATACTCGGTTTTCTGAAGAAAAAAATTCTCGAAATGTAAATAGGCGCGAATAATCTTTCTCCTGGTAAACTTGAGGACGAATCTGGAAATTATTAAACGGCGATTCGCGGAAGGTCTCCGCGAAGGGAGTCAGACATTTGCCAAGGATGAAAGAAGATAACTGAATATGTTAGTTCCTCGGTTCATTTAAAGTCTACTTGTTTTCTTAGAATTTTCAGTACGTTTTATGGCTTAATTGTACATACATACGCGAAAACTGTGTCTACAGCCACTTTCAATTATGAGTGAAGATGGAGCAGTGTGTTTCTTGAGAAGTTAAGATGTAGGAGAAAATTTGCGAGATATACAGGAACTTGAGAAGTCTGGTTGTCGAAGTTATAAAATTTAGAGTACTGGAACGTAAAGCTCTATTACGCGCGCATTAGACTCCGCATACAGCAATATTCCAGGAGACGTCACATCGCGAAGTATCGGACAGAACAGACTTCATTTCACCGATTCGATAGAGAAAGTTTCATCTGAAAGCTTCGCGCCTGACAGAAGGTATTCTATAATTGTTCCACGCAAATAAGCGAGACACGCGGCGCTCCAGTTTCGTGCACGCATTCCAAGTACGCCCGTTTTGTCCCGCCCCCGCACAGTTAGCACGAATCTTGAAACGGCTGTTCTCGCTTGTTGAAAAACTACCGCGAGTGCATTGCAATTTCGATATAATTCGCGAAACAAAAAAAAAATGCGTTAAAGACCGTTTTCTGCTGCAGAGTGTACTTGCAGCTTCTGAAAAAGAGACACAGTTTTAGTGGGCCAGTACACACTGACATAAAATGAACTTTCCTTCGAATATGTTTCTCCCAGAACCTGTAATTCTGGCCTGAACCTCGGAAAAAAGAATTGGACCAAAATTATTAAAGTTGCGACTAGGATAAGGCGATTTTTACGATAAATATCGATTTTCGGGGTGCACAGATATCTGTTTTTTTTATCTCAGAAGCTACATATGTATATAAATACTATTAAATTTTTTTTCTAGTGTTTATAGTATTAATAAACATTACCCAAAATTACTAGTCACAATTTGTATTCATTTCCCTGTAATTAATTCCCCTAAAAGTTACATTTTACCAAATCTGACTGTCTAGACTCCTTACTTTTATGTTTCAGATATCAATTTCTTGTATGAAATAAAAATAGGCGTTTGTGCAAAATGTTTTGCAGAATACCATCTTTAGATTTACCTCTGCATATTTCATCAAAATCCCCTGCGGCTGAACCGTGGAGTTCCCAGTCAGTTCATGGTGTGACGCAATCAGACTCGCAGGTTGATCAGAAGCATTCGATTCAGTTGCTTTTAACTAGCAATTATTTCATCCATTTTACTTTCAAGATTTCATTCAGCTAGTTAGTACTTTATTATTGTTAACTGAAATCCGCAAAAATTAGTCGACTTTCGGAGGTTATAATTGGGTGGTCCTTCGAAGAGAGTTGAGGCGGCACTTACCGTGTAATATCCAAGGCTGCAATCAAGGAAGATCGCGTCTCATGGCCCTAACAGTATAATTAGGCTGCATAGTTCCATATTTTGAACTTCGTCGTCAAAATTGAATATAATCAATTTCAACCCTTTGACGTCGACGTCCTTATTTGAATATCTAATTTCGTTATTATTTCACATATAATAAGCACAATGTTATACATATATTTTGTACAGCAACCTACAATAAGGAAGTTTAAAAATGATATGTCTTAGCCCATTCTCTGATGACACAGTGTCTTCACTCTTCAGTGTCTGTAGCCTTCAACGAGTTAAGGGGTTACATATCCTTAAATAGTCGGAAAATAAGATAATTTTTATGATTTTTTATCTATAATGAAACGTTATATTTAAAAATTAAGATATACACCTTGTTGTGTATAAATTAAGCTGTATTCACTTAAAAAAATTGATATCTTAAGAAATGGTGCCATAGCGGTCGCTTCTCTTAAGGCTTCTTCAGAGTTACAGCGGACCGATTTGAATAAAAATTTGCACGAATATTCTTAAGTCTATTATCTAGTACTTGTCGACACGATTCTTCCATTAGAGTTTCATTTTTTATTAATAAAAGAATAATGAAAACCTAAGTCGAAAATCACATACTTACTTGACTTTAAGTAGCTGCCATTTCTCGAAAAATAAATTTTTTCACAATGGGCGCCGCCAAGTGCTAGATTATAGTTGTTCAAAATTTTATTCAAATCGGTCCAGTAATCTCTCAGATATTTCTAGTGCCGTAAATACACCATTTCTTAAGATATGAAATTTCTTGTTGAAGAGGATACAGCTTAATTTATACACAACAAGGTGTATATCTTGATTTTTAAATATGACGGTTCTTTATATGAAAATAAAATCATAAGAATGACCCCATTTCCGACCTGCCGAGGGTATTTAACCCCTTAAGCGCGACTATAGTTGTTTACTGGTCCACTCATAATATTCTTAACTAGCCAATCCTTTTTTTTTGCGCACGCCACAGGTACTTGTGCGTGAAATCGGGAAGGCGCGAGAAATTCGTCATCAATGACACGCGCTGAAGCAGGTACGTCCACTTCTCTTGCTGGCGAACGTACCAGTACACGCTCTCGTTTCCTTCTTCCTGTTTACAGCGTGATCGTTGAGCCGACTGCTGGCTTTTTGCCGACGAGCTTGTCACGACACGGTTTTTTCCATTGCATTTCCACTGCTGTCATTGACACAAACCTCGTTACTCAACCTCGGACTTTCAAGTAGAACGTTTAGCTCGGAAACGGTTGCCTTCCTGCAATTAGCGTTGCCGTTTAATTTGGCTCGATTGATTTGATTGGATTCAGCGGTGGCAAACAATTTCCATGAGTACTGTCCTTCTATCGTTAGGGATGCGCAGGCGGCCACACGTCCACCTGACTGAAATTGTAGAACTACAACGCATATCGCATCAATTACCACAAGTGTTAGGCGTCGAGATACAATCACTGGTAGCCATTTCGCTATTAAAATAAACATACGATACACAAAATGATTTTTAGGTAAATGTTTCACACAATATCGCTGATTTGCTGCAACAACGACACAACTCAAAATTTTCAGTTTTTAAAGTTATAAGTATAGAAAGAACGGTTGTTGTCTACTAAAACTTTTGAACCCGTTTCCCCAAAAATCGTGAATTTTTAGTTGTGTCGTTGTTGCAGCAAATAACCGATAGGTGTAATTTAATACTTTAGAAAAAATTGCTTGCTATATGATGAGTGTTAGAGCTCTAAACATAGTTCGTGGAACCGATTATATACATATGTACGTAGTAAATAATATACTCTATTTTTTGCTAATAACAAAAAAAAAGTTGACAGGGATAGATTGTAAGTGATAAGTTCAGGAAAGTTTGGAGGCTGGAGATGATCTGATCGTTCATTCAAAAGTCCCTTGCCACTCTCGTTAGCTCACGTCCAATTCTCCCCCCAAGACTTGGAGGGTCTTGTCTTTCAAGTGGGGCATAAGACATTCCAATTACATCCGCAGGTCGGCTTCCCACCTATGTAACGCCCCCGAGCCTAATGATATTTTCTGCGCGTAGGCCCGGCAAGAGCGTCGCACAACGAGTCCCTTGTCCTACGTAGGAAAACCGACCCGCGAATGTTGAGCCGCGCTGTCACGAGGTTATACGATACGTCAATTGCCGCTGAGAATGCCGTGACTGGAAAATGTCATTTCGGAACTCGGTATCACATTCCAGCCATGCCAAAGTCTTCTCGTACATATACAATCCTTGGTTCGCGAATGATCTCTCAAAACCGGCATTCTCCACTGCGGTCGCAGCGTAGACCCTTTGTGTATGCCTTTTACAATGGGTATTGGTGATAGTTAATTGCAGTGGCTGGCTAGCTATTTAATCAGTAGTTCGCTTGTCCTCACTTCCAAAAATTACTCATGCGGACTAATCATTTGGGTTTTAAACGAGTAATTTCGAATTATTCGAATAACTTGGAATGATTCAAATCACCTCGAATAACTTCGAATGATTCAAATCACCTCGAATGATTCGAATGACTTCGAATGATTCGAATGACTTCGAATGATTCGAATGACTTCGAATGATTCGAATGATTCGAATGACTTCGAATGACTTCGAATGATTCGAATGACTTCGAATGATTCGAATGACTTCGAATGATTCGAATGACTTCGAATGATTCGAATGACTTCGAATGATTCGAATGACTTCGAATGATTCGAATGACTTCGAATGATTCGAATAATTTAGAATGGTTCGAATAACTTCGAATGATTCCAATAATTTCGAATGATTCTAATGATTTCGAATGAGTAGAGTGACCTCGAATGATTCGAACGAGTAGATTGCCCTCGAATGATTCGAATGATTAGAGTGACCTCGAATGATTGTCCTACAATGCAGGAGGTCCTGCATCTAAAGCTCAAGGATTTTTAATTTGTCCAATAACACCAAAATCTGTCAAAAATATCAGTGCTGTATGAAATTTGTATAATCCGTTAACTGTTTCGTACTTTGTATATGTGGATAATCTAGAATCCATGTACAGTAGCACAAAATGTTTTAATGCGAAAAATTCAGCATAGGGTTAGTGGTATCTGTCCTTTCACATTAAGCAAGTTATACCACCTACAAGTTGCGATTATGAGGTAATCTTGCTCTTTATTAGACTTCTTTCTATAGAAGATAAACGAACCGTGTCTGATCTCCTCTTTTTATTTAAGTTCATGAATTCTTTCATTTCCTGCCTTGAAATATTACAGCAGATTTATCTTCACGTCCCGTTCCGACCATTACAGTACACCGTACGTACACTATATGGCAAAGGTTATTTAAGTAGAATATGATTAAGTAGAATATGACTACCTTTATATCAATTTAACATTCACAGGCCTAGCTATTCTTTATTTCTTTTTACTACTTATGTACCTAAGTACATATGTATATCTTTTTATACATTTTTCCTTCCCTTTGGTATTTCTTCCCGACATTATACTACTTATTCCCCTTTTAATTTTTTCTCATTATTAATAGTTCTGTAAATTGTATTTTAACATTTCTACGTAACAAGTAAGTAATATTGTACGTAGCAGCCTCCAGAAAAGACAAATATACTAATGCTCATCCTGTTCTAAATCTAATGCGTACTTATTTGACCAATTCAAGAGAGTAGAAAATTTGTTACAATATTCTAGTTGAATCTTTTCATTACAAAGAGCCAAGCAAAACTTCGTCATTATTAACTGCTACAGAGTTCCCGAAGAACCTGTCTTATGGTGGTAAACAGGAGGAACATAATATTCTTTCGCCTCATATTTCATGGTTCGTTGTTTCGTGAGTTTCTCAACGCAGAATGAATGAACACTGCGAAACGAAAGCTTTCATCTAAGCAGAAAATAGTATCTAGGCAAAGTTGCGATATTACCAGCAGTTTGGTCTCGTTGAAGTTTCGGAACAGTTTGCATCTTAACTAATGACATGGCGCAGGGGACTGTTGATGAAAGCACAGCTTAGCCGTCGAATTGTTCACGATTCACATTCCTGTACTAGCTAGAAGCATTAACATTGACTTTGAACTAATTTTTGTAACTTACATTATCGCAATGTGTTCCTGCATTGTGCGGTAACAATAAACCATGATACTATTTAGCAATTTCTCAGTGGTTAAGAACTCGCGCGGATAGGGAAGTACCAATAAAAAATTCTTATGTCAACGTAAAGAAAAATGGATTTTCTGCAATGTAATGCACGATTTTTTAATAATTTTTAAAAATAAGGAAATGGCGGCTTTGTAAATTTTTTTTTGTTTACTGAAACAAGTCGAATTTGGAAGTTTATAAATATTGCACAAATTAAAATATGTGAGAAATCGTATGCTACATCGAAGAAAATCTGTTTTTCTGTAAGTTGTCATAAGAATTTCTAATTTTTTATGTTCCAATCGCTTTCGGTGCTGAGTGGCAGCTGACAAGGTCCTGTCAGACATGGCGGTAGACAATGTTGTATAACCCTACCATTTTGAAACTTTAAGTAATAAATAATGTATGAAAATAAAGTTAAAATGTTGCCTAACATCTCGTAAAAAGATTCCGAAATTTCACTCCAAAATTACATGAGAAAACAAATTTTAATACCCACTTTTTAAGCCTACTAGGTGATGTACCCCCTTAAGACTACATGATTCTGGAGTCGATATGCTGCTTACGTAATCCTATTAAAAAGTCCATTCAAACTGGAAGATTTATATGGGAATAATTTTAACGCGATCCGTGCCAGATGGGTCGCTGGTGACCCACGATATTTATTGGAAATGAAGCTTTCATCCGACGGAATAACGTACTTTTTCGAAATCGAAATAAAAAAGAAGAAATTGAAGTAATGAAGAATTTAACACAACCATTACTTTTCTATAATTCCATATCGCAAATCTACTTTCCTCGTTCCTTTTTATGGTCCTACCAAAAATCGGAATTTTCGCGGTGGTACAGAACGTGTTAATTACATCATTTTGCGTGTGGTGTGTTCATGTTTTTATCTTTCACAAATATTGCAAATTGCACGAATTTTATAGCGAGTATAATTATACAGTGGCGAGTAATTCTGTTGTATCAGAGAAGTAAAAATTTCTTGAGATGCTAAATAAAATATTCCGAGAGTTACCATCCACACAGCCTTCATCGGGCAACTTTCGTTTTAGGTTTCTATCTCCGGTCAGGGCTGTCACCTGTCGTCCGGTCGTCCGGTCGTCCGATTTTCATCCGGGCACTCCGCTTTTAGTTTTCTATCTCCGGTGTCTGATTTATCGAAGTAAATGTCCGGCTTCCAATGTAATTTTTATTGAATCAATAATCTCGAAAAGTGGAGATGTCCTCAAAATCTGATTTCACTGGAAATTAAACAAAATTTCTATACACTTAATGTTAGTATAATCAAACTTGGCTGTATTAGTCTTTGATCAGGTATCTTGTGTTCAGTGAAATTTCATTAATTTTAAAAATTATTAAAGTGGTTGAATTTCATTTTTCGCCGTTTGGACTTATCCCGTTTTCAAACTCAATGATATCCAACAGGGAATGTGAAGAATTATTTAAGACCATAAATTGTAGAAATGGTTGTACAAAACATTTTATTTAATAATACTTGTTAGAACTGGAAAATTAGTGCGAAGGAACTCGAGACGGAAAACCGGAAACTCATAACACTTATTTAGTTTTAAAAAAATCAGATAAAATGAAAAATTGATCAGGCTTAGAAGCAACAAATTCTTTTATTACTGTTTAAATGTAGAACTGTTCTCTTTTGCGGTATGTTCTCTCTTCTTGGCTGTCTGTACATAACTCATTTACATATGCATACATGTACAATTATTACACACATATATATATCTACACGTACTGATTTTCTACCAGTTTGTTTTGGCCAATATGAAATGCTTGATATTTATTACGCAATTGATGTGTATTTTTCGGGTTGCGATAAATATTAATGAAGCCTGTGCTTGTTCGAATACACTCTTGCAAATATAAAATCCATTCATCTTGTGTAATGAAAATATTTGTCGATGGAAATTGAATTTCAAATTCCCATCGCGATTCGGTCGTACGCAATCGTTGGTAAAGAAAACATAACAATCCGTTGTTTTAATGCATGCCGACAAATATTTAGTTTATCGATTCACTTCCTGAGGTTAAGATATCGCGCGAGTTTATTGATTCGTGCACTCTCCTTGAAATCCGCTTAGTTCGTAATTTCAGAAATTACGTATTCCATAATAATTGTGTTATCATTTTTTGTGCTTTCATTTTCGACAATTTGTAAATCAGTCCCCGACTGTCGATCGACATGCCAGAACAATAAGACGGAATTTTTTATACGAATATCAAAGGCAGTTCAGTGTTGTTCCTCGTTCAAATTGTGGATCCTAAAGAAAGAACTAACGCAACAACGCTCCAATAATTGAACTGAAGAGTTGAATTGTTTGTTGCCATGTATACTCGCAACTGCGGTAAACTGGAAGCAAATTTCCAATTGATGCGGTAGCCACAGGTCAAGCGTGCAGAATTGCGGCCGGGTTACCCTCGGTTCCAAGCTCGTTTTCACTTTATATGTTATATTAAATTATACTTTACATTTCTCGATTCTCCAACTTCCCAGTATAAAGGCAATGTCTATTCAAAGTGCAAAGTTATAAGAATTGCAAAGAATTTTAAAACAGTCTGAAGTTTTCCCTGTGGAGGAGCATCCGAGTATATATGTACACACTACTTAGTCAAAATTTCATCGATTTTCATGTTTTATAAAAATGTTTCCTACAAAAAATGCATATATTTATAGGCAAAAACAATAACTACAGAAAATTTAAAAGAATATTAATTATACTACTTATTATTAAATAACCCATTAAAACACATTGTACAACAACAAGAAATTAAATATACCCAATAGAAATAAATCTACTTTTCTTTAACAATTAAAGTCTTCAAACTAAATATAAATAACGCGCTTTTTCTTAGAGCAGTAGAGAAGTAATTTTCTCGATTTCGGATGCTTGCCCTAGTATTATTACACTCGGTAACGTTACGCTTGCATTCAAAACGACCCAGCTAAGGGTTAGACGTTTGAATCGAATTCACTTAGCGATATACAGATCATATTACGAACGACCATTCCTTAGTGCAGTTCCAATTGCGATAGAATTTCTTAGAAAATCCCAGCAAAAGCCACGTACGTGTATTTCACCACTTATACTTGGACGAACGGTTTTCCGACTTGATAAAATGTTTCACGAACGACGCATTTCCGACGTCGTTGAAATGTCATTCGAGCAGAAAAGAATTCTCTGCACAGGAAGGTCAGGGTTCCGTGCTTCGGGTTTTGTGTTCAGGTATGGTAGAATGCGCATTTTGTAAGAATATTGCGGAATTATTCGTGAAAATGCATTTTGCGTTTTCCTCGGTTGCACTGCCAATTCTGTGAATATTTTCTGCATTTCTACGTGCACGGTTGTCTACGCGAAATATTTTTATAATTTTGAGAAAGCGGAATGTGCGATAGGTAGTCGTATAAAATGAATGGAATTGTGCACGATGGAAATAACGTCGTTATGAATTGAACTACAAGGATGTCTGTTTTTATTCATCCTCTGAAGTTGACTACTGGGTCTTTTACAGCCACCATATTTTTCTGAGACGAATCAAATAAGTCTTACCTTTTAAGGGAAGGAAGGAAATGTAAAATAATATTCCTTGACCCAACGGCGTTCCAGCTAACTCTTTGCCTCCTTCCAAGAGTTATCTTCAAAAAGATGTGTGCGTTTAAGAGCCACGTTTTTTAAATCAATACTCTACTACCTCTTGTACTATATATATACATAGTGAAACAATAAATTTGGCCATGTACAATATCTCCGTTATGTTAGGTATATAGTCGTCGATAGAAAAATTTCGAAATCGTAAATTAAGGAGTCCTTGTAGAAAGCACTATAAGTGGCAAAATTAAAATGCAACAAAATTCTTTTGGAAAATGTTCTACCTGTCAATGGTACGTAGTATAGAATTACATAGTATAGAATTTGATTTTTGGCACTTACAGTGTTTTCTACAAGGACTCTCCAATTACCCGAAGCGGTAAACAGAATTACTTCCTGAGGAATCAAGCCAGCAGGGATCCAGGGCCGTGTATGTAATGAAAAACTTTTCAAAAACTAATGACAGGAACTAATTTAGAAAGGAAATGCTTCGCCTGTCCCTGAACAGGGTTTCGCTCCCTTTTCCCTGATTCTCTGTTTCAACCACTTAACCTAACAATAGGACTCAGCTTCCATTTATGGCCCTGCCAGTTTTACGACTCCGAATCTCCACTACGTGGACTATACGTGCTTCAGCAATTCAACGACTGCAATGTTGCATCGATGTGAACGGACATGACTCCGAGCACCTCTTATAACATGAGAAACATTGTTTCATCCCTTCTTTTAATGTTAAATAACCTCGTACTGTAGGCAATCGTTTGAACACCCGTTATTGCACTAAGGGTGAAACAGCATATCGCGTCATTTAAAAAAATGAAGGTGACCTGAAAATATCTGATTCGCATCCACCTAAAAGAGGATTATTACTGACATGTTGTGGCCTCCTTGTTACCGTACAATTTTCATAAGTAATAGTTATCTGTAAAATTAGCGGAGAATATTAGATGCGCAGAGCCCTTACTCCACTTTGCATATTCACATCTCTAATAGTTACGCACCAAATTTAATATAATATATTACAAACGAGAACGTGTCAACAACTAGAATTGTTTTTATTACATGCGTTACGAACATTGTTTCTCTCTACTATTTGCGGCCCATTTACAATGAGTGAGATAGAACTCGAAGTAGGGATTTCGATCGTGAGTTTTTTGAAGGGTACGCATTTAAGTACTAATCAGAATGTAAGATATTTTTGCTCATAAGTAACTAAATTGAAAAAATTGAGGCACAAACGAATTATAAAAATACAGGAAAAATCGCATGCTGATCGTGACCTCCATTTGGGAACTTTATTAACAAAATCGGTAACTACATGCATTTACTATACACTTATAAATAAACTTCTACTGATGCAGGCTACGGATATACCTAACCTAGACTTATTAATAGACTACTATAAAATCAATAACCTACTTCCATAGAAAGAAATTATATCTTTGTATTATGAATACCTGTTGGAGAAGCTTTCTCCTAACATTCTCTTAGCCACTAGGCATCTCCTTAGTAAGGACTTTGTAGCAATTCCGTTCAAAGCAACTGACTTATCATTACACTTTCCACTTCAAGGTACAAATTCCCGCAGGACAAAACTTACTCATCTGGTTACTAAGGGCCATGTGCACCCTCTCTCCACTGAACAGCTAATCTGTTTAAGACCTAGGACAGCATTCACATAGAGATTTTCCAAACAACATTTCCTATACATCAATTCCATTCCATTCCATTCCATTTTGGCAGAGTATCTCCGCAAAGAAATTGTGAGTTTTTACATTATAGTGAATATCTGCGAAATCGTGAAAGGCTTTGAGAAAATATTTATTTCGAGGTTCTATGGGTTTTGATATTCTACAATATGGCGATAAAGAATATTCTAAAAAAGGTGGTGGGGATAAATTTGAAAATAATTAATTTTTCCGAAAGTTCGGAAAAGGAGAATATCCGTTCAGTTTGCACTTACCGCTAACACGGTATAACATTTTCAGGTTCAGCAGTCCATCATTCTGGTCCGTGATCTTAACCTGATTCTGATTCATTTTAAGCTTGCAAATGGTCTCTCGAAATCTATTTAAATTTTTTATCATTATTTTATGTTCTTAGAAGATAATTCGTCTACGCCAATACATCTATCTACTCGTTTATTCGCAACATTTTTTTTACGAATTTGGTTTTCCTTCTGACGTTAAATAGAATATATCTAATTAATATCTATTTATATCATATTTCGTCAGACATTTGTTCGATTATTCCTAATGCTTTTCAGATACTTGGCTCTTGATTCCATCCAATCACTAGGGTCTTTGGTTATTAAATATGCATGGCATAATTGACGAATATAGAGCGGATGTACTTACCTGTTCAGTTCATCGCGTGAACAATTTTAGGCGATTGATATATTCGCCATATCCACTCGATGGATTAAGTTTCGACCGACCTTAAGGGAACGTGGCCAATTGCCTGGTAACGTTCCGTGCGATCGACCCGTCGAGTCGAATACAATATCTGCTAACCACTAAGTCGTTAGAATCCTATTATACGCACTGGTAATGGTGTTCGTAATTATATTACTTAACGTTTCGACTACGGTTAGCCTTTCGTATACGTTGGGATATACTTTGTATAACGATTATCGTGACGTTCATGAAGCCTGTGTAGTTATAGGATGCGTTTCTGAAGGGGCTGTTTTAGCCGTTCGGAAATTTGTTGCGTTTGTTGGGATACGTCGGAGCATCGCAGGTTACATTTTCTGCACTGCAATTAAGGAATGCAAACAATGTTGCACAATTTTATGAAGCATAATAAGTTCTCCCATATTGTTGGTCAAAGCTTTTCATATTCCTTGTATATCTGTCTCCTATTACTAATGAGGAAGAAAAAGTTGGGGAAGAGTCTTCAAGAATTGTAACAACTGAAAATGGGGTCCTACACATAATAGATAATATAAGTGATTTCGGCGCACTGGTTCGGTCAATTAACATTAATTGACCGAACCAGTGCGCCGAAATCACTTATATTAATTATTACGGTCGAAATAAAATTTATAATTTTTTAAAACATAATAGATAATAATACTCGAAAATATATTTACAGGCTTTCTTTGCAATTTAATATCATATTAGTCGAAGAAAAGTACAATATTTCGTCCAGCTTAGATTCCTTACCATAGAAGAACGCGTAACGGAAAATGGTTACGGCGTACCTGAGCGCTTTTTAAATTCCCGCCAAGTATCGAGCTTCCCAATGAATCGCTTTCTCTGTGCATCGCCATTTAAAAGTTCTAAAATGGCGTTATTATTGTCCATTATCGACTGACCGAAAAATTTCGAGTTTTCCAAGTCAAGTAATTCCCCAGGGTAACGGCGGCCCAGCCCACGTATCGGTAGTTGCTCTTAATGCATTTACAACGTCGCGGCCATAAAACCAAGCACTAAGGGGGTTAACCGGGTCGCGTATCGTTTTCCAAGGGCTAGCTCTCCCGATTCCCAAGAGAAAGAGCGAAGGCGTAGCCTGATGCTGGTTGCTGGTTAAGAGCTCAGGTGGTTACTCGGCTGTACGCGCGGCTCGAGGGCCTCGTTTAAGGCGAAGAGAAGTTCACTCTCCTGTATAAGGTCGAACTGGCTTGAGGACTTGAGGCAAAATCGGTTTACCGCGCTCGATACTCCTGCTCGTAACGAAAGAGCGCAGACCGAGGGCGAGAGAGCGCGACCACTCTTATGGCCGATGACGCAGCTCCCTTTAGCCCCTGCAACGTCTTTCCTCTCCTCTCCACATGTGCGTGCACGAACGAAGGGACATCGACGCTCGAAATCTCCTCGTTCAAACAGTCTCAGAATTTAACCGCAAACAGAACCTCCACCGCGCTTCTACCTCTTTGAAACCAGGAACAGAGAGCTTTACCAACGGGAGCAGAACAGTTCGGTAGGGCGGCCGCTCGTGTGTATTTAACAGAAGAAACGGACACAGAATAAAGTGCCCTTGAATGTCGGGAGTCAATAGCCCAGGAATATGTACAATGCACATTCAGCGTGATTTTTGGACACTACGTTCAACGCAATATCTTTGCTCCCTAGACCCTACTCCGCGTTGCTCCTCCATTGCTGCCCTTTATACTCTGTCTTTTATTCCTGTTTACTTCAATCGATTGTTTGTTTTATGGGCAAAGCGCGCAATCAGTACGAAGAACCGGTGGCATTAGTGACATTTTAGACATTTTAGAGGCAATATGAGGAGAGGAGGATCCTCTCAAAATCCAAGCAAACCCATTCATAGAGATGAAAAGAGCCGAGGCAGACAGCGACAATGCTGGAGATGGGTCGCTTCTAATATGAACCTAGGAGGTCTAAATCACTTACTTCAAATCTCTGAACATGTCAAAGTGACTGACCAGTTTGGGTTTATATAGCCTAGTAGTGCCTGGTGAAAAACATATCTGGCGACTTGTATTCTCAAGAGAGTCCTCAGCTATGTCGTTATTTCTATTCCACGCGTTATACATATTTGCCTGATCCTGTTCCGTTTCGACTACTTTTCCACTATCGCGTGAAGGAGTCTGCTGTCTATGTTGACTGTCCAGCGACAGCCAGCCAAGGCTTAACGTGATTCGGTTAGTTTCCAGGTTGGTTAGTTTAGGCGTGTATAGCCGCCATTGCCTCCGCCATAGCGGTTCCCTGGTCACACGGACCTCCTCTACCGCAGCTATTTGCTCCGGGAAACGAGACGCTTGTTTCATAAGCGAAACAAGACCGTTCCTGTGGGATGGGAAATTTCGTAGGATGAGAAGCAGCTAGACTGACACTTGCGACTAGACGGGGAGGAGTAATAATGAATGTGCGGGGGGAGGGGGCTGCACTCGCGCATGGATTGACTACTTGAAATGAAGAGGTACAGGAGATTATGCTAATGAAAGCCATTGAATCGGTAATGAAATTTGGGTATTCAATATTAGAAGTTGAAATACTCTTTTTAAGCAGCATGAGGATACGTATATTCCAGCAAGAGTAGAGTAATCTTTCCTGCGACACAGATGGAAAATGTGAATCATTTTCTGTACTTGTACGGTATTCTGCTTGCTTCTGAAGGTATGATTCTACTCTCTAATAAGTAATGGTTTGTCTGTATTGTCTTGAGGCGAAGATCATCCGCCCCGCACACAAAAAATCAATCTGTTCAGTACCTCAGCAATTCAGAGCCCACTCTTTAGTAAAAAACATTAAAATCAAATTTATAACCTGGTATTGTGGGGACGAGTGAAGTTTTTCTGTCGGGTCAAATAATGTGTTTAGACCAGAATTAAAGTGTCTCTTTAGGATGCTAGAACGAGTTATAAGAGAAGGGCACGTGCACGTGACAGAAGAATTCTACCAGGATTCAGAAAGTAATCGACGTTGATGATTAGTGAAACTGCTTGCGCGAAAACACGGTGACATTCGATTTTCAGCTAAAGATCTGATTGAAATCGATGAGCGTATACTGTACGAAAACTTGCAAGAATTGGAACGGATGAAAAGTCTTTAAATAGTAAATGTAAACTGTCAGATTGGTACATCTATTCATCTGTTTTAGTTGGTCAACTAAATAATTAAGACAGTGATAGGAGGATGTTCCAGACCGCACCCTGTGCGGACTTTAACGTGTTTTCCCATTGATACTTTTTTAGAAAGTATAGAAAATATTATGTGAGAGTTCTTGAATGTTGGCTTTGAAAACTGATTCTTCAGCGTGGAAACACGACGACGCCACTAGAAATGTTAAGGTGTTTCATTCTATTTTTATCTTCCCCCATTTTCTGAAAAAGTATCCTTTTATTCAGACTGTCATTCCTGGTTCTTCAAATGATACCCCATGTTCTGTAGTATCATATATTCCAGGCTGGTGCATCTACCGTACTCCTTAAGCCTTGTATTCAGCCTTCTCTCGGTTTCCCAATACGTATATATTTCCCCATAAGCAGGCTAATCTTGTAGACAGCAGATAATGACATTTGCAAATGTTCATCCTCACGGGAGGTGTACCTATTCTTGTTTCATCTTATCCTATCTAGTGAACACTGTCTTGATCCTTTCTTCTTTGAGGATTCTGCTTATCCTGTCACTGATGCACATACATAGGCAAGCAAGAGCAGACGCCTCTGTGCCAGTGGTGTCTTCGCCTTCGTTCCTGCTTGCGTCCTCTTATTTTGGTTATCGGATCCTGTGCAGGGAATGTTGAAACTTTCTCCTACAGCACACATTCCGCGTCAGGGTGTTCTGTCTGTAGTTCAGCTTCATTTATTTCACGTATAGTAGTGCTTGTATCTGCAGCTAGGTCCAGCATTCCTACCCAAGTGTATCCGGTGAAAAATGACGGGCCAGTTTAATAAAAACATAGTATGATACGTGCAGTGCACACAACAAAGCAATTTGTCCAGTCCGTCAGCATGTCGAAAAATATATGGCAGGCATGAAGAGGCCAACGCACCAAATTTTAGAAGTATTTCCCGGCGGTCCGTTTACTATTCGATGCGCTTCATTTTTGTCCAACAGTTTCCTAATAGATTCGGAAGAAATTCGAATTTAAAATATGCAATAACGCAGTGGCGTGATTCCTAATGAAATCGTGAAAGAAAGCT
Organism: Andrena marginata; assembly: GCA_963932335.1. Lineage (NCBI taxonomy): Eukaryota > Metazoa > Arthropoda > Insecta > Hymenoptera > Andrenidae > Andrena > Andrena marginata. The sequence continues at coordinate 1,421,445 of OZ010664.1, read as the reverse complement.
ACCGATCGATTCTATGGTGCTATAAAGACCTTGCGTCCTTTTTATCTTGCTGCTATAGAAGCATGCTATTTTCGCGCAGCTCGTTCCTCACTGTACCGTTCGATTTCTTTCGTTTAGCAGGGGAAGTAGTTACCCGTTTACTTTGATTCTACAGCCTCTCAGCAACTCCGTGAAAATTCGATGAAAGTTTCTGTTGCTTTTTATACATTCATTATCGAGAGGTCATACTATCATGACTATCCCAATAATATCCTTTTAACAAACGGTGCGTACATGCGCGCAATTGACAGACCTTTGTCGCTGTTATTGAATTTTCATTCATGCGTATGAACCTATTGATAGGAATAATTCGTGGAATGCGCCGTGATAACGTGAAAACCGCACATTTGCAGGTCAGTGAGTGACAGAATGTTACCGAATCCAATGTTCGGGTTATGGAATTTGTTCCTTTGATGTAAAAGTATTTCGCGGTATGGAAATAAAAAATCTCCCAATACGAAATTTTATCGCTGGAAGCTAAGTAATATATATGAAATTAAGGGTAAGTGGAATAACAATAAAAAAATAGCAGTAAAATAGCAATAAAAAAGAACAGAACTACAAGGCTGTATATTCTAAAGAAATTAAATCTTCCTAAGCTGTTCCAACTCTTGTAAAGTTACAATATTCTGTGGGCTATTAAACACGGCCCTCTAAAAAAAGTGAAATAAAAAATAAAATTGAAAATTTTAGATAAACCCACGACGATGTAAGCAAAACTAAAGTCAGCTTTTAACAAAAGTGATTTCGGCGCACTGGTTCGGTCAATTAAACAAAATAAAAATAAGCTATTTAGCAATTTTAATTATATAAGCTTTGAACGTTTCAATCTAGGTTTAGATCATCTTCAGGAAAAGTTTTAAAAAAAATATCAATTATTGCTTATGCTATTAATTGAGTCACAGTGCTCTGGCACTATGTGTGACCTGCGAGTCGGTTGGAATAAGACTCTAATTTTTATTTTGTTTAATTGACCGAACCAGTGCGCCGAAATCACTTTTATTAATTATTACGGTCGAAATAAAATTTTTAATTTTTTTCAGCTTTTAACATTACATTAAGATGAAACGTAGCGTAATAAGTATGTGTTTAGTTTTCCCTAGTGAATCGTGCAGTAAATACGTACCAAACTGATTTTTTTCTTTTCCAGGTATGTTCGAAGGCTGCATTCACTGAATACTGTATATCACTACAGCCACGTAAGTGATTCCACCACCAGGCATTCATCACACTGATTAAAGAGACCTAACTAAGAGACTTGCTTGCTCATCGTATTCCTTTAAAGTTAAATTACTTGAAATGATCACACGTACATCTTACCAAATTTTCCATTCATTCTTGGCTGATTCTGGGAGAATACGATTAGTTGGTAGAACACGTGTATACAGCAACGTATAACTTGGGAAGCATTCGAGAAGTGTGGACAGCGATACCCTTGAGGATACAAGCCGTCACATGTGTTTTTCACCACTTAATACAGGGCACAGTAGATCCAAAATGCATATCCCTCTTGGAGATTCAAGGGATTTAAAGGATATATGTAGGTGCAGTACCTAAATGTATATCTATGTATCTTAGGGCCTTAAGCGGTTAGGCCACCTTGGACGAAGCAAAGTTATTGCCATTTTCGGATTCTTTTTAGGGAGATAATGAAATAAATGGAAAATTCAATATGAACCTGTTGTTGTACAACTCTCGACGGAAAAAGTCGTATTTTTTTTCGTACAAAATAATAGCTGTAGACCCGAGATATGCAACATCTTGCTGAGTGACGTTTTCCACGAGGTTTAACCTCACGGCTGTACCAGTTGACCTGGAACAAAAAACCAAAACGTTTTATTTTCTACGTGCCTAAAACTAAACAAGTATATACCAATTTTGCGATATCTTAAATATATTCTTTGTAATTGAAACTTTTATAAAAAAAAAAAATTCACTTTTTCTCCGCAAGTAACGAGTGACAAAGAACGCATTTAATGGTTCGCACAGCCAAGGTTATCATTTACAAACCACTGCGGTAGTGTCTCAAAAGAAGAAGGGGATTTCTGGTTCGATATAAGACGATCTTTATCGCTAACCCCTCCACTTCTGTTATTGCTGCGGCGAATGAGACGAAGCAGTCAGGGCAGTCAATTCCTCTTGTTTATTCGACGCGATAAGGCAATGAAGGGAAGCGGAAAAGACAGTTCCGGACCGAACGTCACTTTTCGAGGCTACATAATCTTTATACCAGTGTTAACTGAATTGAATACTCGTTACCTGTTACTTTCGCGGTATCGCTATATGTATTCCACGAATTATACGCATCAGAATATGGAGAAATTTTTTGCCTGTCCAAAAAAATTAAATGGTACGCCCGCGCGACCATTTTAGAAAGAATGAAAGGGGAGAACTTTCGTGTCGCGATTGCAGCTGGGATGCGGCAGCGGTACAGCAGGGATGGGGGCGAAGGGTAGAAACACTTAGGGGCCCTGGAACAGTGAGGGCAGAGTTTTTGAACCCGTGGAAGCCGGGCGGACGACGGCAACCGACTTTTTCAGCCCATCACGGCCGATTTTTAACCGGGCGCGGAAGACAAAAGTGCTTTTAATGCTTTAACGAGCGGCGCTGAACTATTGTTCCCTTATTCGTGGCTCGCTTCCGACTTGCTTTCGCGGCGAGTCAATCCCGAAACGTTTTTGCGGACCTTCTCCCGGCTACCGTCTTTCGCTTTTGGCAACTTAATTTCGCATCTCTTCTCTTCCCTGACTGCGCTGGTCCGCGCGTCTGCCGTATCGACCAGGAGAAATTGTCCACCGGTTGAGGGCCTTTTCACACGGGATAATTCGCTGGCACGTGATTGCTCTCTAGAATGCAGTAGCGCTTCAACATCTGAACAAGGTCTATGCTTCAGTAATTGCGCGATCGAGATCCCCGACAATTCGAAGAATCGCTTGACGAGCGACCCGTCGAAAATAAAGTCCAACTTCCAATATTCGTGATAACACGCGCAGTTTTTATGCCCAAAACACGGAGTGTTTTTACTCTGTGGAAAACTGCGAGCGGCTCTGCGTAAACCCACAACCGCGTCCTTACGTGCGTCGAACATTAGTGAGTGATGATGCAATGTAATTGGCAACGTTCGTTATTGCTTAAAATATTATGCAACTAGAGCTTTGTCCGAGCTGTGCATAGTCGAAATGAGGGGTTGTCTATGTATACCAAACTTGTGCAGAAATGAGAAAGGAAGGTGCATCGAACAGGAGAAATGCTAGAAGGATCGATAAACCATCTTCAAAAAAATTATGATTAGCTATAATTACCCAAACACTACATTTTTCTTTCGTACTACTACACTTGACCCGTTTGTAGTAAACTACCCCTTCTTCATTTTCCCGAAAAAAGTGGGCCCTTCGAAACCTTTGCCACTGGGGCCTTTTTTCTCAAATCCGCCACTGGAAGCACAAGTATAACTATATAGTTCCTATTCCCTGATACAGAAGACCATCCACCATTGCCTACGTAAATGTAGAACATTCGCGAGTTCACGGAAGACTGAAGCATAGGGTGGTTTGCTATTCAAGCCGTTCGTTCTATTATCTTTGAGTTTCTTGCGCGTGACATATGGGTGACAAATGTTTGAGATAGCACGAACGAAACGTTAATAATAATAGTAATGCACTTTGTAAACAAGATTAATGGGGCTCGAAAATACAGGACGAGTCGCATAACTTTTTCACCCCAAATAACTTCTAAAGTATGAAACTTAAAACAGCGTGTACTACATCTATATCTCATTTATATGAACCTTTAAATTGAATTTATCCCTAAGATCATACGCGCGTTTTATAGAACACACTCTGTGGTTGAAGTAATGGGGGTTGTTTTACTGTAACGGGAGTGCAAAGGCGCAAATGTTACGTTGTTAAATGATAACGTGTGCTGTGGGGTACCGAGCTTCGAGATTCTCCCGCAGAATCTCGTGGTATTCCGTAGCTTGCCCTCTGTAGGGTCGTCCCTCCGGCTTCAATAGGTCGGGTGAAAGTGCCGGCAATGGGATATTCGGCAAAGAGGAGATATAATAAGAGGCGTCACTCGACAAGGACAGAAAAAGCTAGGGAAATCAGTAGACAACCAATTTAAATGCCCATTCGGCCCCATTCGGCAATGATCGGTAAACTTCGACAATAATCAGCCAACTGCGGTAAGGTACATTTAGTCGATTTGAATACCCCGCTCGAATAGACAACCAATTTAAATGCCAAGGTCAAGCAAGGACTTCAAAGGTTCCGCCTGGAGTGACGCCTCTTATTATACCTACTCTTTGTATTCGGTATGAACCGAAAGGTAGTGGCTCCTTGGCCGGTCAAAGGGTTGGAACTCACCACAGGTTTTAGCAAGTGTTTATTGATCTTGACTGACACTGGCTCAGCGATCACCCGGTAATCGCTTTACCGCTTTGAAACAAGAGAGAGAGAGAGAGAGGGACCCGCGATTCGGGCATCGGTTTATGTGTATACCTTGTTTTGGGATCAAGGTGGGAGCCTAATAGTCGCCGCCCGTTGAACCCGCGGCTGTGCCTCGCACGCGAATTCCTTTGGTCGCGCGGTTGCACGTTATGCATTGCATCGGAAGCAATTCCAATCGGCACGTGTTTCAAAACACGCGCATGAAGGAACGGGGGGAAAAGAGGCAAATCAAACTAGGAACATTAGACGAAACGTCCTTTTACCTTCCATCGTTACCCTGTTCCTTCTTTAATTTTTTCTAACCGGTTGCACAATCCAGTTGCATTTGAATCATTCAACGAAGGTAACGCAAATTTATAAAACTTCCATCAATCAAACACTTACATATCTGCGACCTCGAAGAACAACCCAATATACTTTCAACCGAAGCAAAAGAATAGTTGCTCGGTTAGCAAAAATATTAAGAACTCGGTGCATCGTTACTATGATAAAATTCACGTCCGCGTGTGTAGCAATTGACAGTCGATTTATCCTACAACTTTAAATTAATCACTTCACCGAAGAACGGGTTTCCAACGTTATCCATCATATACTACATCAAATATGCATGAACGAGGAGTATAAAAACCGCGAAAAAGGAAGCTCGGACATCACAGACGGAAGTAACTTTCAAACTAGTGAAACGAAGCAACAGCATAAAAAAGTCAACCATGTCTCGATACATAGTAGCACTGTTCCTGTTCGCCGCATTGGTGGCACCAGCGTGTAAGTTTATTGTTTATACATAACTATTCAGATATTGTTTGGCAGCAACAAATATTTTTACACTACGTGCAAAGTAACTGTTGATTTTTCTGTATAATTGTATTATGCGCGGTTGAACTTGGTTCGAAAAACTTCGCACGCGCATCATAAACTTTTGGCAACAATCAAACGCGTAATTGTTTTTCAAGTGAGCATTCACAAAATATGCGTCGGCTGGAAAGAAGTAGCCGGTTCTTGCGCGCAGAACGAAACTATGGCACCGTGTGGAAGAACTTGCGAAGCTAAGTGTGACAACATGTCACCCGATCTCATACCGGTTATTGAAAGGTGTCTACAAAGTGCCGTAAGTGTTCGAAACGATCGTAAATGATCAGCTATTTAGAATTCTCCAACTTATTGCTACTAACTAATTGGCACGATACTGGTGGATCCTTTACAGCCATGCTTACTTGGAATAGCTGCGTGTGCATGCCAAGAAGGTTTCGTCCGAAACCAGCAGGATCAATGCGTCGCCCCTGCTGATTGCCAACAGTAGTGCTCCACAATATCTATCCATGTATTTTGATTTATCTCAACTTTATAGGATCTTACGCTTGGGTATTTGTAGCGTAAATTACCGGTAATAAATACGATGGTTTAAATGCAGATCCGAGTTCGTTTATTTATGAAATGAATAAAAGTGGACTCCAACGGCGCGCGGCGCGTGGCTCGGCGAGTCTAGTGCCACGCTCGCCGAGCTCCGCCACGTGCGATTGATCAGATCGGGGTCCCGTGGCTCGAGTTGGGCTTCCCGTTCTTTGTCGGCTCGCCGACTCGCCGGGCCTTAGACGATTTACGAGGCACTACTGCATATTCATATATTTTTCCATTTTTTAATTTCGTTTATCACTTTATTAAGTCTTAAGGGAGTACACCACCTTGTGGGACTAAAAGAATGGGTAATTTTAAAATTTGTTTTCTCAGGTAATTTTCTAGTGAAATATCAAGATCGTTTTAGAAGACGTTAGGCTACATTTTAACTTTATTTTCATACATGATTTATTACTTGAAGTTTTAAAATAGCGGAGTTATACAATATTGTCTACCGTCGTGTCTTGCCAGCTAGCCCCCAGCGTCGAAAGCGATTGAAACATAATAAATAAAAAAATTGTTGTGTTAACTTAAAAAGAAAAATATATTGTCTTCGATTTACCTTACGATTTTCATGATACTTTAATTTGATCAATTTTTATAAACTCTCAAAGCCGAAATGTTTCAACGGAGAAAAAAAATTTCTCTACGAAACCGCAGTTACTTTATTTTTCGAAGTTATTAAAAAATCTTACGGTACATAGAAGAAAATCTATTTTTCTTTAAGTTAAAATAGTTTTTTTTTATTTTTTATGTTCTAAACACTTTGGAACTTGTTTCCAATAGATGACAATCCTTTTCAATACACTACCGGGAGTCTGAATGTACCGCATACCGCCCAGGTTCCTAATATCGCCACTCGTAATAATAGTTTAACTTTCTACGTTTCTATTATTTTATACATTACCTAAGAATAAAATATTCATAGAGGTTGCTCTTGTGTCGACTTTACAAATTTCTGTGTCCTTTTTTATTTGGGGTCTGCCACGGCCCCAGTCAACCAGTTACGTTTGAAAAAAGCAATATAACAGTTAAGGGTTAATGATATAGTTAATTATTATTCGATTACCAGCGATTTAATTATTGCTAGGCGATATTTGGTACCGTTACCCTGCGTCAACGCTGCGTTGCAATGTTGTAAACCAAAGACATAAAAGGCTGTAACTCGGAAACAAGGCTAGATAGGACAAACGTTTATATGAACTTTTTTTGTTAGCTTTGTGTCCTGAATCCATCCCTGCAATAGTTCTCACACACTACGAAACACCCTGTATATCTCAGTTAGTAGTCACGCGCCATCAAAGTGTTTCGTGCGAAAAGACCCATGCGCTAACGAGACAATTTCAAATTGCCCATGTATCGCGCTCTCCGCCCCCGCGCCCGCTGCACTTTTATATTACTGGTCTTTTATCTCTGGCACCTCCGCCGTGTAATTGCTCCGCTGTATCGTCACGCTCTCCGCTCAGCAATTTACACCGTATCCGAAATGGCAATCGGCAGTCTTAATTTTTAAACGTTCGCGATTCCTGCGCGTCTTTCATTTTCGAGCACCGCGCCGACGGAATGAAAGAGCACTTGCGCGGTCATTGATGACCCGCCTTCGAATTGCGGATGGATGATTGCACGGTACGATACCATCGAGAAAGATCGTTGACAGTGGCGCGGAATAAATATCATTGCACACCGAATCACAGGTTCCGGGCGACAACGTACATGTGCCTAGTACTTTAAACGTGGAGCGTGAAAAATTTCACCGTGCAATGTGTACGCTGGCAATTTAATCAGGAGAAACTGCTGAGCGATGCTTTTGTCAGTAAAGGAGCTGCGCGAATATAATCCGTGTACGTGTAGGCTACTTAAACTGACAGGCGCAAATACTCGGATCGACCCAATCGACCGGGGAGGACACCGATTTTTCTAAAAACTCGATAGGCAAATTATGTGGGACGACATCGTTGAAATAAGCTTAGGGAGCCGTTACTGTCGTAAACTGCCCTCTCTTGCTAATTCCCTCGTTGGAGGCATATTGCCTTTCGGGATATTAATGCAGTTTATGTCACAAGGCGAATCCGCGTCGATTACGTAGCCAACGCACCGGAGGGCTGCACACGCGAATCTGCTTATCGAAGTTCATCGTTTCGCCGATCGTGCATTACATACGTCGAGTGAGTCTCATTACTGGATAGATCTGAACCGACGGAATAGTTTACCGCGAATTATCCAATATGTAGCCCGGCCTTGTCGTAATCCCCCTCATAAATGTCACTCTTGAACATGGCCTGTCTGCATGGTATTCATTGCGGGATCGGCATTTCCTCCGTCTCCCTGCAACAAGGCGGATCCATAGATCCGTCGATAACAATCGTTCTTCACACCCATCAGCTGTCGCTAATGCTATTTGCGTACTAGCGATACTCTTGTTAAGCTTGTTAGCTGTTTCGCATAGGTGACATAAGACCGATAAGTGGGAATAAGATCAGACGTCAACGTCTTGACGTGGAAATTGCCTTTTCGATAGACTGCGCAAATGTTGCTGAGGAAATATGGGTATGGAATCAATATACAGGATGAATAATTAAGAGTTCTGTGAGAGCTAGTATATCTGAAACAATATCGTATGACATTTTTGTATTACCAGGGACTTTTTGATGTCGACAGGATCGTAATATAATGAAATTTACTTTATTCGAAATCGTAAGCATTTAATGAACCGTCCACGTGTCATTTTATTATTTCTTTAAACAGGAATACGTGTTGTTAAATATGGACATTTGTAGACCTATCAACAGTTTTCCTTGCTGTCGTATTTTGAAACAAGGTATATTTGTGTCATTTAAGGTGATACAGGCAAGAAGCTAGATTGAGAATGCAAATGTTTGGACAGGTTTGATAATTTAAACCAGCATACCGGGTGCTTTACCTGTCACTTTGTCTGGCTGGACAAACTAGATTTCGACTGTTTCGACCACAAGTTATTAAATAATTAATCAGCGAACGTAGATGCGCGGCTGACACTCTTGTGCGTATCAGGACAACGCTTCTCGGCGGCAAATTAATGGCGACGGGAACTTTTCAATCAATAGTATAGGAGTGTTTAAAAAAACTGTAGACTCAGTATCTCCTAACACTAACAAGAAGTTTAAGTTCTTAGATCTTTTGTTTAAACTTCTTTTCGATATCTCTCGCTATTCTCGAGATATTCCACTTAAAAGAAAATTCTACACTTTTTTCAAGGTGTGATTTCACCTCTCATAACCGCACCAACAATAATAACTTTGCCTTGCACATGAATTACTCTACTTGCACATAAAGCTGCATATTTTTCTGAATTTCCGGGCTGCCTAACTTCTTTTGTGAGCTGTTTTACAGTTAATCTACGACGACATATCTGTTTGCGAACTTCCAATTTTCCATTTTACATTAATAAAATAAATGAGCTCCACTTTTTATAAATTGGAAATCATATAGTCCAGGGGAGACTGCGAATACCAATTTTACACATTTCCTACCTTCTTGTCTACTGAATTATTTTAAAACTGAATACTGTATCAAATAATACATACAACTTAAAATATAACATAGTCTGTGGCAAACGATTGTGTTCTATATTTTTGTCTCTCCCATGTGTTGAACCTATTTACTTGCCAATGTTCTTTCGTCCTTACTTAGTCCTTCTTTCCAAACGTAATTCCCAGGTGGAAGAGGAACAAGAATGACGAATTCGTAACTGGACAAAGCGATGCAAAATCGAACCCAGAAGAGATTATGCTCATGTATCGCGTTTGCGGCGGAGACCAGCTCTCGCGGCAGCGTAATCGTCGCGGGCGACCATTAAACTCGATTGCCTTCGATGAAATCTTCCATGGCGGTATCAACTCGCAACGAGCGTAAAGCGTTTTTACGAGTAGTGGCGAATCGCCCCGACAGGTTTGAATGGGAGACGATGAAATTAGGGGCAGAGGGTTCTCTCTCTTCGGGTCGGCCGCCGTCGAACGCGATGCTACTGGCACGAGCTGCCGCGAGGCTGGCGCCGCACTTCATAAAGTTAGATCGAGATTTTGAACTTTCGCGAACCGTGACCCCTCTCGAAATTGCGCTTGATAGGCCGCTTCTTCGAGTGCCAAGAATGCTCCTAATAGGATAAGTTCCTGCAGTAAGTTTTGCTTTCTGCCTACACGAATATCGTGCCAATCAAACTTTTTCCAACGAAAATTTCCGTGTCGTGCGAGAGGATGTTTGTCCCTTTAACCGATCTTTCAGAACTTTCTTCATTAGATCCCCGATCTTTTGAAAATCCAAAAGTTACAAATCACGGACGAGATACTGTTCAGTTTGATAAATATAGCTGCGCGTCGGAGCCGCGTTGCTTCATATTTAATGAAAGCGAGGACGAGGCTGGCATTTCATCGACGCCTTTTAATAAACAGGCGAAGATGGATCCCTTCTATAAATGTGGAGATACCTGTAATTTTCTGTATAATCATAAAATACCAGTAGGATTTAACTGATCGAAGAAGTTCGACACCAATTGTTTCCGATACCACGGAAGAAGCGCGTTAGATTATTGCTGAGTGTCAGCTAAACTGTTTCATCGATGAGAAATCATAGCCAGCGCCTGATTTGATTGAACAGTTTTGTCGATGGAATAGTCGATACTGTATGCGCCAGGCTTTAGAGTGAATAATTTAACGCGTTCGCGTACTCGTGGTGGTGATACATTCCCTTATACTGGTTAAAATTTTGCACTGAATTGACGCTGATATTATCCGTGTTCTGGCGGACAGGGAACGAGGAAAGTATAACTTTGACGACTTTAATTCGCCATTCAGCCGTTCGTCTATTTCACGTCAAAGTTCCTGGAGATTCGGCGTGACGCGAGCGCTTGTTATTTTTGACAAGGAACCTGGACGGCTGCATTGCGTGGGTACGGAACGTTAACGCGACTATTCCACTGGTCGTAAACCGTTTCCACCAGTTAAATTTGCTAAAACTTGCAGGTTGCCTGTTTCACAGCAAGCCGCTACACCTTCGGGTGGAATCCCTTGTCTCGCATTCCCTTGGATCCGTTGAATGGAGACTAACGTGAAGCCACTTGATCCTTTCGGGACAGCACCACTGTTAGGGGCATGTAATTAAACTGCCTTTACAATGTGGACAAGATTGTTTCGCAAGTGTTGAAAGGTTCCTCGCATACCTGAAAGGAATGATTAACCCTTCCGCTGGTACGGGCATAACGTTACACTACGTGTATTTTATTTTTAGTCCAGCAGACATTTCGAATGAAGATTACTAGTATGTGAGTAAGAAAAGACTAAATAGTGGTATAGTAGGCAGTGTAAATAGAGATTTCTTTTGAAAAATAATTGTAGTTAGAATTAAAATTATTAATAGGACTACACAATATAACATTATTAAAGCACGCTGTAAAAATGATTATCCGAAGCTACATGCGTTACGGCGGAATGTACTTTTTCGATTTTCCAAGACAGAAGAATTATGAATTACGAAGAAAAAAAGGATAATGAAAACAAGCGTAACAGTATTTATTTTTTTATTTTTTTATTTTTGCACTAGAAGTCATCCTATGCCCGATGATTCCACCTGTCTTAATCCACCCTGTACAATAATATTATCTATATATTCTGATTGCAAAAATGCTGCGTATTTTGAACTCATATGACGGTGCGTCAGCCAATACTTTTAGACCTTGGTAATGGGGACAGAGGGAGGGTAATTATTTGCCTCCTGGAACTAATCTTAGATCAACTTGCTCTAGCCTAACTCTAACGATCATGTGGGTTTACGATAGGATCAAGAAACTTTAAGGTACCGGAGTTCTAATTAGAACTTGAACCTTTCTTAATGGAACATACGTAAAACGAAAATGTCGAGAGCAAATTTTGTACGAATCCTATTCCTTAAGAATAGTAGATACATATTATTATTGTTACTGTTTCATTAATACAAATAGCAAGGGGCGATACAGCAACGCAACGAAGTGGAATAATAATTTAAAGGAACTAACGAGACTGCACACTTCGCATAATATCACGCGAGATTTGGATATGCGGAAATCTAGATTATTTCTTTTACGCCGAGTGTACAATCAAGACTGGCCTTGTTGTAATATATTTTCAAATCATCTGCATATAGGTAGTAGATAACTGGAGAAATAACAGGGTCACAGAAATATCATTTATGAACAAATTAAAAAGTGGAGGTCCCAAGTGAAATTCTTGTGGAACTCCAGATCTAATCGCAGAATTCCTGGAGTGAAAATTATTCAATTTTACTATCTGAAACCTATTACAAATGAAGCTAGACAGCCAAGAGAACAAGCCAACAAGCCATCAGTTATACCATAATCACTTACCTTATACGGTAGAATGAAGAGATTTACGATGCATTAAAATCGTTTTATAAATTCCGTAATGCTGATGCCATCAAGCTTTGGCAAGCCTAATATATTTCTTAACGTTCCAAAGTGTTTGTTAATAATTTATAATCCGTTTGCCCTTTCTGTATCGTCCGATATCTCGAGTGTTGTTGAAGAAGAGAGATTAAAATTTGCGTAGAAGGCAGCCAGAGAGCATGGCCCGAAGTAGGGATTAGCTGAGCTTTAGTAGGCAGCTAGATGGCGCTCCGATAGTGTCAGAAACCTAGAAGTAGAATAATTCGTCGTTAATCTGGCTCCCCTGGATCGCAGTCCGATCGGCTGATTCTTTATCTCTCACGTTTGTATATAAAATTCGGCTTCGCAGCTCTGTAAATTCCACGATGGATTGAAAGGTGAGAAGAAGCCTCCAAGGAATATTACAATGAACGGCTTGAATTTGTTAAAATGTAACGCGGGATATTCCATCACTTCGCCATTTCCGCGAGCTGGATATTCCGTCTGGATGCTACGCAGACCGCAATTTGCACAAAGGAAATTAATACCAACGTCAGACGCGAATCCGATCTTCCAGCGAGATTTGACGCCTGCACAAGGCCAGGCAGCCTTTGCCTTCCCATTCACGCGTTTCGCCCAAAATTATACGTATATACGTGCACAGCGAACCGTGCTATGACGCGAAGGAGGAGGCTACGAGTTTGGTTCTACAGCTACTAGCAATTAGTGCTACAGAACACTGTGGTTCGTACTTTACATTCGTATGCGCGGAAGGTGAGGCGGCGGCGGCGGAGGCAAGCCTACGTGTCACTCGCTGAAGCGAATCGGGGATCCATTTCTTTTGTTCGACTTTACTTTTCTCGATACTCGATCACTCAATCGGTTCGAGGAAATTCGATTCGCGTGAATTGTTACTAACCGCGGTGGAATGGGAAACGCTGTTGGACCTCGGTGACTGCATATGGTACGCTGACTACCCTTCGATAGACCTCTGGATCGTCTTTGATGAAATAGAAAACGGGTATAAAATAGAACGATAAGTATTCGCGAGAGTTTTAAAAGAAACTAACAGGAAGAAGAAGATTCGCATTTCATGGCGAATGAACGACGATGAAAAGAATATTGGGGTAGTTGAGAAGTTGCTTCCATTAATAAACGTACTACTTAGACTGTCAAAATGCAAAAACGATCGTCGAGATTAAAATTAGATTTGATACTCGGATAGAAGGAACAGAGCTCTTTTTAAAGCACACTGAATGCCAACTGAGACAAAAAATATTACGTTAACAGAAAAATTGCGTTAACAATGGCGAAGCTGCTCCATTCGTTTCATGGATTCATTTTCTCTTTGGCTGACTCGAATATCTGACGAGTGAAATAAAAAGGAAACGGTGTGAAATGGAAACGTCTGTGTTTCGTCAATGATCTGGGAGTAGATTCAGCAGTTCTTATAATCAGTATACCCTATCGCGTGACGGGAATATGTAGTATTGTTCCGCTCTTAAATGGAATGCTTGCTAAACATCCGTGGGAAAAGTATGTGTCTCGGGACATTTGCTTACCAGAGTCCACAGATTTTCTTTCGCAAATATCAATGTTCCTAACGAGACAATGCGGTGTTCCTAATGAACCAGCTAGATTCAAGAAACTCAATCTACAATACAAACTCCCTCGGGGAAAGAAACACGAAATGTAAGCCAATAAAACTTGCAGAATTAGAAAATTAGTTAAACACATATGTAGAGTGAGTGAAAAGAGGAATTTAAAACATCAGTCAAGCCGTCCGAAGTCCGTTCTAAAATTTTAAACAGGCGTAAAATGGCGCAAACTATATTGGCCTTTTAATTTCACGTTCTCAGCTTCTCAACTGTACGTGAAATTATTATTTTCAGATATACGGGCAGACTTGCTTTTCGATAGGAATGTTTGTAAATTAACCTTTGCCTCCTCGTGCCACCAATTGAATTTAATTGCCTTCCTCTGTCATTTCCACCTTCACTCTTCCAGAGATGTTCATCTCGCAGGCCTGATACTCCCGTTACTTATTTCTTTACTGTAGTGCTTCCTGTTTTTAAAATAAACAATCGCGCGGAGCAAAAGCGCACGAAATGCTAAAGGCGAGGTTTACTCCGCAGCAGCCCCGAGGAGTCAAAATATTCTGTACCAAGTGTAGTCAGCCTTTTGCAAAGTAACAAGGTAATTTTTAGTCGGTGGTGTATAACAATCAGTCCCCCGAAATATCTTGTCGATCTTTAGCAGAACTTAGTTTACAACCATCGTTACTTTATTCTAACATTTCCTTGTAAATATATCCGTATTGGGAGGCAATGAAGAAGTCGTGTATTCGTTTCTTACCCATTTCTAAGAGTACATGGCCACCAAATAATTAATTCGTCTACGAAGGCATAGCTCATGTACGCGCAGAAACGTTTCTACACACTCGCCCCCACCTTGTACAAATTAGATCGCAACCGTGGTAAATAACGAAGAAAGGAATTAGTAAACGTGAATTCGTGGAAGAGCGCGCCACGTGTACCCCTAAAACGTAACCGTAATAGGAAAATTACGTAGAGTATATTTCGTAGAGGAAGAGTGCGCTTTCCCACGAAACGACTGAAATCCCCTCTCTCCAAACGACTCTCCGCCGGCTGGTTAAATCTATAGTCCTCGTCGAGGGGTCGAGACGGCTCATTGCTCGTAAAGCATTATCCACTAATCCGGACGGCTGAAGTTCCACTCCCAAGTGGCGTTTTGTTGTTTAATCGCGGGCCGTCAAAACGGAAAGATGGGATCGATCGAGCAACTCGATTAAACTTATGAAAAAGTTTATGATCTCCTGAAACGGCCTCTGACGGCAACTGTCCAACGGGGATCGCGAAGTCTTCCGCGAAGACGTAAGGGCGAAGAATTTTCCATTGATTTCGTTCAGGCCGGATAACATCGGCCCGGGCTACCTCCTCGTCTTTCTTTTTAACTCGGTCTATTGATCTTTCGAAAACTTCGCTGACGAAGATTCTTCCCCGATTTTGTTATTCTCTGCTGGCTGTCACCGCGATTCGACTAAACACTCAACGGCTGACATTCCGCGGATTTCCTACGCAATTACGGCATCGTTCATGTTCTCTGGATCTGTGGACCTACTAAAAATTAATTATTAAATTTGTCGCAGGAGAAGAGAGAATTTTGCGTGGGAGGGTCAAGAGAAACTTTAAATTGCGAACAGCTAGGAAATTTATTACAGCAGGCTTTTGCGGAGCGATGTTCATGCCGTGCTCATACAAAACCGACTCTCTACTCCTTACTGCTCGTCGTCTTCTTGTTCGCGGATTCACAAATCTACCAATCGTGCGTGTTCGCACAATGTTCCGGCCTGGAATCCTCGAGCGTCTGCGTTAAACGCTTACTTGTTGGAGTAACGAACACAAAAAAATCAACAAAACTGGCCTTATTTTTTCCCCTGTGGTCTTCATATAACATCGAGGATATTTTCAAAATGTAAAAGCCCCGGGGCGCAATTTGATATCGGTTTCGCTTACGACATTATACTCGATCCCAGAGTACCTATGTTGTATTTCGTGGTTAACTCCCGCCGTATCGAAAAAGTTAACACTTTGCGTCGCGCATAGTTTGCTGAAATACCGTTCCACATCAGTCAGGCCGTTTCGAACGATCGCTTCTGCCGAGAAGGTTTTGTCCAGCGTAAAAACATAAATTTCTATATTTCCTGTCGGACCTCCATGAGAATATTTCCAACGGACGAGCGAGTTTTTTCCCATGAAAATCAGCCCAAACACGACTTCGTTCGGACTATTTTCATAAGACTCGAAATGAGGACTATTAGGTATCTACCTATGTAAAAATAATTTCTTAAAATATTTTATATATTAGAATATGTAAGTATTACGAGGTACCAATTTTTAAAAATATTATCAGCCACGAAGTAGCGAGTATTATACAAATATTTTAATGAGTTCTGAAATCAATAAACCAATGCATTACGTATAATTAAAAATAGTCCGAATGGAATCCGACTTATTTCCGAGATCCGACTTATTTTCATCGGGAAAATTTGGCCGATTTATTTGTAATACTTTCATGAATATCTAATAGAACGTGTAGAAATAAACTGATCCATTGTAAGCTTGACAGCCGAGCGAGCAAGAGATGCGTGAGACGGCAAAGTGCAAAGTGATCTGTGTATACGAAAAATTATTGCTAATTAAAATCAGGGACCGTAGTGCACGAACATTATTTTTTTACTCCTTATATTCATGGTAAGAATAGATTGTGGACAATTTTATATTCGAATGCAACTTAGGGAGCAAAAATTGATGTTGGATTTAAATATGTATATACCCCGCTTTTTGTAGTTCCGTTTAAAGCTGCTGTCAGGTTAAATTCTAGACAGAATCGAATTACAAAGTTTCGCGGGCAAGTGTTCTTCCGGCGCAACGTACTGGATATCAAGAGAACAAGTAGTCGTTCGGTTGGAGTTACGAAAAGTTCACGAGGTAGAATTTCCGTTTACCGAAATCCCTCTTAATTACACAATTATATTAACTGGAATCGGAAGGCAGCAACGTTCCACTGTCTTCCATTCATTGGAAGTCACGTTCTACGATCTTCGTGGTAGTATCCAGTTCAAGAAATTTCTCAATCAAGGAGAGTCCAACTGGAAGAGCAGGTGCCTGCTTTCTTCCTAGAAAGAAGAAGAATAAAACGTGTTTCTCTTTCAAATAATCGCGCAAAAATATTTGAAAATGGTATCGGAGAATTTCATTTCTTGGAGAATAGTAGGTAGCCGCCTGTATTTGGACAAGCCTTTATTTAAATTATTATTAAAATAGCATTTCACTTAAAAACCCATCTGCCAATAAAATTATAACATTTTATCCATTGCTTTTCGAAAGAAATTACTTGACTTTACTTTAATTAACTGATTTTGGTTATGACTCACTATTATGGACGATTAAAATTGTTTGGGCTACTAAGTAGTAACCATTATCGATGATGGAAATTTAATTTATGGTTACGAGTAGCCATTGTCAATGGCCCGATTTTTTGTTTGGCCCAGTTATTCTTATTACTGTTACTGATAATTAATATTCATTGACATTTTTTCGAAGTACCTGATATTATGGATTTGCCATCGTTAACTGTTCAGAAAATACGTGATTCTCCACATATTTATCTTTGAAGTCAGCAATCCTACCAAATTAGTAAATATCCAAGTCTGCGTCAACTTACGAGAAACAAGATGAGGATACAAAATTACGTCTTCACGGAACTCTTTTTACCCTTCCCGATTTTGCGAGCGCTTCCATCTCCAGCTTGAAATCTAGAACGTAATTCGTCCCCGGCTTACACTTCGCGAACGATCGAATTCATAAATACTGCCTCGTTACGGTTGAGTGCTCGCACTTTCATTTATTTCCTCTAAATCCACTCTAATACGAATCGAGCGGTGAAGTTCACTCAACCACCGTCTCCTCGTTCCGCAAACACAAAAGGGGAGAATCACGGAAGACGTCTCGAGGAGCGGGATAGAGGGGATTGTTCTAAGTGGCGAAAGGTTTTGCGGCATGCCCCGAGGGTGCTTTCGATTAAACGGATAATTAGCCTCGAGAGATGGATGAATGTAATTCCCCCGAAGACACGGCCAATTTTCGTAACACGAAGGTCGGCACGAAAATTTTCGTGGTGCCTGTAAACGTGGATGGGCAACATCCGTCTCGTTCTGTCTCTTGCATTTCGCGTGTACAAAACTCCTGTCTTGGTTCCCCTAATCGAGCAGGCAAATCTAATCGTATCTCTCCCCTTTTCGTGGAATCGTCGTGACTATGTATGAAGCAGAGGTGGATCTTTCGTCTCTGCTACCTGCTTTACAAACCCCCGTCTACTTGTTTGCTTACGTGTCCGTGTTTAGTGCATTCGTGGCATAGCAATCTCTTATAGCATTCCGCTAATGGTCATCCAATTTCATTCAAACCGCACCCTATCTACCCTTGTCCGTTAAACGTCTAAATTTCGGGCCCTTTCTTTCTTGTCCTCTTATTACTACATGCGACTCTCTTAGTAATGACGTGATTATCTATCGTTCATAAGTTTAATTGCATCTACAGAATTTGTAAACAGCGTGGAATTGTACCGTTGGATGCAAGAAGGGCCTGAGTGCAAAAATTCAGTTTCGAGAAAAGTAACTGTGAGCGTTACGAAGTTAGATATTTTTTATACATAGAGTATTATCTTCGTACGAACGAGTTCTCCGGTATAAATGAATAATTTTTTAATAGCGAATGACTCCTGTCGCGCGCACGGTTTATCGCTCTTGGCTGCCAGGCGTCAGTCGATGGATTCTCGCCGGTGTGATATTTCATTCACTCTCCATTTATCTTATCCAATCTCCTCGTCGTACGGATTCAACGAAGATCCAGCTAAGTAAGTGCGAAATAATTAAATGCCAACTACTTCCTCTCCAGCGATAGTTGCGAACCGTCAGTCCCAGTGCGCATGGAGCCACGAGTTATCTTTCTCAAATGCGACGTTGTTTCTTTCGTTTCTGTCGTTAACAATTGGTCGACAATTTTTCCACGGTTATCTAGCTTAGTTTAAGGCATTGGAATTTATTTTCGATCAAAAGCTTCGTAGCCAATGAACGAGGATCGATCTCTTTCACGTAGAGCGGGTGCTCGTCCTCTCCACAGGGATTTCGGACGTTCAGGAAGACGAACGTACGACGATAACACTACGACCGGTTGGGATCAGGGCGACAGGTTGGAAACAGAGTGCTTCCATTCACCGGGGATTTTTTCACCAAACGAGTCATCCTATCTCCTTTTCCTGACGCCTTAATATCTACCTGAAACTTCAGCGATAGCGTTCGAGTTTATGGCGAGATAACGATTCACCATCTCTCGGGACATGTGCGATTTTTACGAGCAAGTATAAAAACTCAGATCTGACACAGCATAGATGCAGCCAAGCGGATCGACATTTGCAAACCAATGCTCCACTATTTTTCTTCGTTAGCTCTTATCGTGTCTCTTTTTTCTCTCCTGCATCTGTAACATGGATTATCTTCTTCAATATGCAATATAGTCTTTCTAACAATAGCAGAATTTATTTGAAGTCACAGCCGTCGAATCATTGAAATTAAAGCAGGCAACTCGAGCTGGAATTTTATTTGATTAAAAACGGTAAAAAGCACGTTATAAGCATGCGACGTGGTATTGGCACTGGGATTCCTTTGCGCGGACAATGACGCTGGTTCGTAGATAATTTCACGTTTGTGGGGCTTGGGATTTACAAAATTTCGTGAAAACCATTTAATAACGCATCGCGACGTGCATTGTCCCGAGCAAATCACGCTTTGTCCTTTGAGACAGGCACTTCTAATTGCGTAGCAAAATTTACATTTAAAGGGACTGGCGACGAAACGAACCGAATACGAAAGGGCCGTGGTCGCAGAAGTTGATTGAACGGGATTGGGCAACGCTATCAGTTTAACGGTGCCATACTACTTCGAACGGTTTTGGTCAGTAGAAGTTATTACCGAATTCCTGGGAAGGTGTCTCGACTTTTTCGGGCGGGTTTTCACGACCAGTACCCTCGATTGCGTTCCGATCGATCCGTCAACGTCTTTTGGTACGCTGCAGTTTTTTTTCGCGCTCGCCTGCCAATTTCGACGTAGATTGCATTTTATGGCAGTGCCGTTCGCCCGGCGAAATTCGGGCAATTAGGGAGATGAGAGTGTGTAAAATTTAAAAGCAATAAAAGCAGAATTGCTTCATCGGTGTAATCAAATTTTGCCGGCGTACTCGCATTTTGCTCGTTTTTCTTCCCGCGGAGGAACGTTAAAGTTTTTTTCTTTGACCTTCGTCGTACAGGCAGTTCCAGGATTTCCCAGCCACGCGATGCTAGTATGTTCTGCGATTAAAAATATGAAAAGCAGTGTTATGTAAACGTAGACAAATAATAGTGACATCGCTAAGAAATTTCATTTATTATAGTTACGAATTTTGTGAAGATACGTTTTGTTTCGCTTCAGCTGAATGCAATGTTACATAATTCTTCGCATTAGTTAATGATGTATATTAACTCTGTACCTTATTTAGTGAAGGGTCGTTATCGTTTCGTATTTCTACTATAACTTTTCAATAAAACAGTTATGGATGTGTATTTACCTATATGACTTTTTTTATTTTCTATGATAAAACATACTGGCACGCTGGATTTCATTCCAAACAGATTTAAAAAAATTCTTTTTGCTTAAACAATACATTAAAGAACAGAATTTTTTGAATCTGTTTGCACAGCTACATTCCTTATTAGAAAATATACAATTTTGCCATTTACATCATTCTCCTAGCTCCGGTAGTTTCCAAGAGAATTCACCAAACATGTTTCTCACCCTCGACTCTGAAGGCAGTTTTCATCCCTTCAATATGAATATCAGCCGATAAAAAAAATACATATTTCATTTCCTTCCACCATCCTTTATGAGTTAACTAAATAATTGACACTATTTTTTTTTTGTAAATAAAACAAATGACAATGATAAGATAGCCAATCATAAAATGTAACATAACCAACATTAATATGCTATTCAATAACTTTTAAGCGAAAAATAGTATATAAATCACATAAAGAACAATAATAATAGCCTTATCTGTGCACTGAAATGGCAAGATCGCATGTGCCCTTAATAAGAAGTAAGTGTAATAATTTGATAAAGACACAAAATAATCAACAATATTATGATTTATAATATTTTCTATTTTATTAAACGTACCTAAATATAACAGGTGATCAGATACCTACTTTCGAATGGTAGAGTAGGTACATTTTTCACGTACTTTCCAAAGAGGAAACGTCACCTGGTAGCTTTGACCGATGAATAGGGGTAAATTGAAATCCGAAAACGGTAATAATTGCAAATCTCTACTACGGTCGATCGAGTGGTTCACACTTATCGTTAATACCTGTTGTTTCGAATATAGAACGCCGATGTTCAGCGTCAGTCGTGTAACATCACGCCTGTGCGCTCGGAACAACAAAAATTTGACAGAAAGCGTCGCAAATCCTCTGGCAGATATATGCAGATCGAATTTGTAGCGGAAGCTATTCGCATTCATAGTGTTTTTTCTCACACACCGCACGACTTGCCGACATCAAATTTTTATGAATCGATACAACCAGCACGGTCCTAATTCTCTACGTGCCGAAGTTCCGGGGTATCCTGGGAAATGAATTTTGTAATAGATGTGTTTATGTTGATCGTGTTTCGCTGTTGTTTGGAATGCATTGGTCTTATGGAACACAACTTGACGAGCTTAGAAGCCTTTGAATGTTCGAAATGGGTAAAATGGGTGGTAAACTCAATGTAAAGAATATGTAGCTGATTTATTTATTTTAACGCTTTATTAGAAACTAATGATATCTATAAAATTTTCTCCTTTTCTATAAGGATTTTGTAAAAAAAATATGCGCATATACAGTAATCTGCAGCAACAATAATTATTAATGATATTAGTTAGGGAGAAATCGATACAAGAATTGATTCTGGAACCGTTTCGGAACCGATATAGAACCGAAAAAATAACGGTTATGGGACCGATGTGAGGAGGGAAATAGGAACCGTAACCGAGGCAGATAATAGTTAGAAGTTTCGGTTCTTCATAACAATTATTCCAAATAAAGGTCCTTCATAACCGTTTGGAGAACCGAAATCGATATTATAACAGTTTTCAAGCCCTGCACATGTGTATCACGCGCCACTAATTCTGCGTTAAATGTAATTTCCCGACTAGCTGTAATTTGTGATCTGTAGCGGATCGATACTCCTCCCAACAAGTTCTATAAAGTCAGTGTTAAAGGAATATTTTTTCGCATCTTTCCTATGTAGGGACTTGCAAGAATTCGAGGAAATCGGGTTTAAGAGTTAGAGGACTCGTTAGAGTCTAACGCAGTCCTTCCCAATCTATTTTGAATCTCGATCTCCTTTTATAATATTTAAACAACCTGCGACCCCTCCCCACATAAGGTAAGATAAATTTAATAAGGTAAAAAAAAAACACCTCAAAAATAGGTACTTCAAAATATAATTCTAACTTAATAACATTTAAAAAAAGAAGTCGAAAAACCGTGCTCGCCTCCCCGAAAAGGCTTCGCTACCCTCAGCAATCATTGGTCTAACGGATTATACTTTAACAATAATATCAGGTCATACGTGGTATTTCGAATTAATTCGATTTTGATTACTTTGAAATGCACATTTGTGAACATGCTGCGGATACATTTTTGATAAAGAAGTGATGCAGTTAACAGGCTAATCCGTCTTTTGAAATCATTTGACAGGTATATTCGTTGCTCTAAAGCTGGAAGTGGTGAATGCGCTGGATTTCTCGCGGATTTTTTTTATACGCAACCGAGTGCGAATTCTATGTAATTAAACCGAGTTTATCAGCGGCAGTATGAATAGGTAACGTACATGTAACCCAGCCATCCCGCTGGTCCCCATTGACATCGGCATGGATGTTTGCGCGCACACGAGCTCACGTAGACGCTTATTTCAGAACGGATTGCCTACAGCGAGATAATAAGCCAACACGCGCGCGAACGCGTGACAAGCGTATGGATGCCGCTCCTGTACAGCTGTCGGAATAATGAATTTAATAATTCGTGTGCCGTGTACAGCGAATAAATTTGTTCCCCCGTATAGCGGTTTTGTTGTGCATTAACGCTTTGTAGCAATATCGAAAAAGGTACTTGCTCCTCGCACAGGTGTACGTATACAGGGGGGTTTCGCGATATTATTCAACAACTGAATAAGAAGCGTCACGCACTGAAGCTCTACTTCGTTTTGTTCGGCAATTATATCACAAATAATACACTGGAACAAAAATACATCATAAGGCCCACCTTAAAGGACAATTTAAACGATAAAGGAGCAACGCAAAGACTTTCGCATTACCTAAAACACTTCAAACTGTACAACAAATTGTATTTAAAGCATTATTGTTTCAATGCTATGGCTTACATCGTAAATTCTATGTACCAATTCTGTAGGTATTTCAAACTAATAACTTAAGGTCAATTTAAACCTTTGATTTCGCGTGTTTTCTGTGAAATCAAGAGAATATAATAAATAAAGTATGTCAGGATTGCTGTTTTACCATAAATATGTCTAGTGTGTTATTTGTTACATAATTGGCTAACTAAACGAAATAGAGCTGTAGTGCCTATGCCATTTTATATTCAGAATGACTTACCGAATACGTGGGAAATCACATCGTTATTTGACTTTTTTTTTTTAGTATTCCAGAACCAAATTGTTGGGTTTTAATTTCAATGACTTTGCAAGCGTATTTTATCTCAGATTTAAGTAAGACTTCGTGGAGTTAAGTGGAACTTGTTTTAATACTATCGCTGCGTTTCCGTTTGGAGCCGTCAGTTTTGTATCAACATATTATAAGGTGTGATTACGAACGATTCGAGATTTATTGAAACGTGCGGCTGTCGGATCAATGCATATCAATTACGTCAAATTTGATACCTGTTTAATTATAATTCACGATTCACCGGGAATGAAACAATCGATGTGTAACACTCGTCAATCGGTCTGAACATCAAACGTATGAAATTAATAATGATGAAGGATTTACATATTTTATTGTATAAAGAGAAAGACGAGAATACAACAGATAATGGATTTAACATCAGCTTCAATAAAAATTGCACTGAAATAATGATTCGCGAACACAAGTAATCAAAACATGTGGAAAATTAATTATTATGGCACACTTCCATGTTTATTATATTCCATTTTCAATCTCATAGCAATTATTTAAAGACATAACGTTTCCTGTTTCATCATCAAGTTGAATTTATTTATTATTAATAGTAATACTACTTAGTATAACAGATTGCTTAATAAATACTGAACCAAGCAGAGTTGTTTTAATGTTTAGTTTATTTGAGCGAGTGTCCAACGTATACAGCGGTACGAGTCCTACTGACCTTCCTTTTTCTTGTCTATCTTTTTGATTCCCTTGAGTAGAAGTTTTACAGTGCCAGAGGGAGTGCTCACTTATACGAGTACACAGATGTTGGGTGACATG
This sequence comes from Andrena marginata, assembly GCA_963932335.1. Classification (NCBI taxonomy): domain Eukaryota; kingdom Metazoa; phylum Arthropoda; class Insecta; order Hymenoptera; family Andrenidae; genus Andrena; species Andrena marginata. The sequence continues at coordinate 1,397,053 of OZ010664.1, read as the reverse complement.
ATTTTCTTGGTCTGTAGATAGAAGACGCGTGTAGGGTACAGGAAAAAGTTTCAAAAACTTGTAACACTTAAAATAGATTCATTAGTAGGCTATTGGGTAAATGGTATTTTAGGTAGTTTAATTTTCTGTTTGAATGGGAGGTGGTTGAGGTAGCAGTTGCCTAAACTTCTGATTAAAGGATTTTCGTGATCATGGTTGTATGTGCTGAGGATTGAGGATTTAATGTATTCAGATAAAATATTGGGGTATTCGAAGTATGCATTGGGGGTATCTCCGAGTTTATTCAGCAGTAGCCTGAAGAATTGATTTGACATGACTTGAAGTTTGTTTAAAGTAGCTTTAACGTAGTGTCCAGTAGGGGGAAGAGAGTTTTAACCCTCGGTGCACCACGTAAAGAAATGTAACACACCGTACAAGGTGGAATATGACATATCCCACGAAATAAGTACGTCTTATATAAATATATATAACATTTTGCACTCTCAAAAGCGATTGCTGCACTGAGCCACTGCCACCGCACCACACTGCGCGAAGCAGCTACGTCGCAGCTCCAGCTACTCGGAGATCCAGCTCTCGCAGTTTCCTTCTCGCAGACCTCCCTTCGATATTTCAATGTTCTGGGGGTTTGTCACACCCCACCTAGTGCACGCAGGGTTAAAAGCAGAGTAAGTTTTCCTGATCCTGTCTACTTAGTATGGCTTGACTCCTAGAGAGCCTGGATTCAAGCGTAATTCCGAGATATTTGACTATTTTTATACAATGGATCTCTCTAGCGAGATTGGAGTACGGTAGGTGAGGTTTTTTCTATTTTACATCATTTCTTTTTGTTTTTGTTTAAATTTATTATAAACATTTCAAGCCTCAGGCTTACATTTGCTTTACATTTTAAAAGTAGCTACATCACATTGATGGTTTCTTATATTAAATTATGTATATTACGATTTATATATAGTTGATGTGTTACTATAATAAGTGTTTCATAGCACAACACAGTGTTTTGGAATTGGTATCAATATTAATGAATATTTTTTAATTTCGCCTATCCTATATCGTAACACACGTCGCACTACCAATTTTGTGAAATAAAGTGTAAGGTAAAAATTTATATATAATTTAACGTAGAATCTACATTCTATCTGAATAAAAATTATATTTTTATTCCCCCATTTGAAAGAAATTTCAAGTCATAAATTGCTAATGTAGTGACGAACAGAGCATATTTATTATTAAAATACTGTATAAACTATCGTGTCGCTACACGAGCAGTCAAAAGTAGGTTAAGTATTTTTCGAGCTTCGAGCTTTCGTTAAAAATCAGTGCGTAACAGCTTCCCTGGGTATTAAAGCTACGATCGCCAACGATGGGGTTCTTGCCCGTAATAGATTCACGAGACTTTTCGACATCGACTTTCATGACGATTGTAGTTTTTCCTCCTTTTACCGCCGCGGTCGACCAGATATATTCGGAAGACGATACGAGAACGTGGTCGGATTTTCGAACGAGCCACACTATCGTCTCTCTTTCCTACGGTGAGCTGGTATTACGTCGACGGGCGCGGAGATTCGAGCGAGAAGTGGCGAGGCCGGGGTCGATGCGTTCGTTTTATAGCGTTCGGGATTATCTATGCGCCACGTTAAATTACAGGGAGTCTAAGCTTTGTCATTCGCCGATAACCGCCCCGTATTTTTATCCATTGAATTTATCACTCCTCTCTGTTCCTTCCTCTGTTGCATTTATAATTGGGCCTTGACAGATTAGGATAATGTAGTTAACGTAGCTAGATTGAAAAATGGAGCAAACTGTATCTGGATGATTGATCATAGATTGATTATGGGTGTATCAATCTGAAGCACACATGTTCTGGCAAAGTGCAATGTTTAGAAAGTTGAAAATTCCTAAATTCACCTTTTGAGCCTGTCCCAAAGTTTCTAGAGGCTTCTTGTTAACTCGCAACCGTTAATTGTTAGATTCGTTGTTAACTAAGTTCCAACAAATCTGAAGTGCACCTGCTCAAAATTCCAGTTTACAATTTTCCATAAATTCTAAACAATTCTACGCTTTAGCCTATTTTTTAATGAACTTATCGAAGCTTTAATTCAATAATGACAAAGTTTCTATAATTATTTACGATTTCTAGTCACACTTTTGTTCTGTAAAAACTTGTCCTTCCAAGGGCTTCTCAAATAAAAACAATTGAATTCCTTGTGAATGATTTGGTAGAATGTTTTATAGAATTCTACAAAAGACGCATTCAGAATTGGCGGCAGTGTTTTCTAAAACAAAACGGTGTAGAATTTATGACGAAGATAATGGTATTCTATCTGTTTAATTTTACACAAGGGATTACTTCAAGTGCAAATTGAATAGCTTCGTTATAAACGTTTCGGGTCCAGCAGAAGTTAGTTTCGCGCGGTAAATAGATTACGGTAGAATCGCATTGCCGACTATACCTTCGTAGTTCACATCTCGAAATAGGTTTAATATCATCCTGCGAAACATTCTTCCCCGCATAATTCAGAGACGCAGAGTTTCGGTGGCTGACGTTGCACACTGCAGATCCATCCTTAAAGCAGTAACGCATGAATCCATAATTCACTAGCTACTTCAGTGTACATTCGCGTAATTAAATTGAAATATTACGCCGGTCTTTCTGTACAGAATAGTTTAACCATTCAAGCGTGAATATTCTTCTTTTCTTTTTTCAAATAAACTGTCTTTATGTGCGAATGCGTGAGCCAAATGAGTCGGAATGTACATGCTCGTATTTCAGAGAGGTAAACTAAATTATTTGGAGGTGTGTGACGTACTCTTCCATGGACAAAGACGAACTTTCAACTGACTGCATTTGTAATGGCACAGCTCCGGATTCACAAACTTCTAAAGTGCAAAGGGAACGTGACAAAGGTCACGTACAAATCTCACACTCTCCGTTATCTACATTTTTTATGAAGACACGAAGAGGCGACAGAACACCGTGAGAACTATCAGGGCGGTCCAAACTTCTAAAAATAACCCACACGATGGAGTACCATGTTCTAAAAAAAATTTATATTTCCATTAACGAATAAAGCTGTTACACAACTACTTGTGACAAGATAACTGCGTAAGGTATTTTCCACAGTTCTGGTTCCTATCCACTCCTATGCCTTTCTCCATTGTATGTATTAAGTATTAGATGATTGAGGAAAGTATAGCACAAGTTACACACCAATCACATAGAGGGCTGTGCATAAAAGAAACTGCGTCTTCTGTCTTCAAACGAAGCCGTCGCTATCCCTGCTACTTCTTTTGTAGTTGACGTGGTGAGTAAGAGGTGCTAGGGGGACCTATACCGTCTTCTTTCGACAGGCGACACCAAGGCAGTTCCTACTAGAGCTGTAAATATTCGAATAATTTCTTCGAATAATTCGAATATTCGAATATTCGAATAGTCTTAATTATTTGAACATTCAAATCTCAAATTTGAATATTGGAATCTTGCATTCGAATTCTCTGATACTCGAATATTCAAATTTTAAATTTGAATTCTTTGATATTCGAATATTTGAATTCTTTGATATTCGAATATTTGAATTCTTTGATACTCGAATATTCAAATCTCAAATTTGAATTCTTTGATATTCGAATATTTGAATTCTTTGATATTCGAATATTTGAATTCTTTGATATTCGAATATTTGAATTCTTTGATATTCGAATATTTGAATTCTTTGATATTCGAATATTTGAATTCTTTGATACTCGAATATTCAAATCTCAAATTTGAATTCTTTGATATTCGATTATTCGAATTATCGAATACTTAGATTACTCGAATATTCGTAACAGCTTTAGTGCCTATCGGACTTTACGGCTTATCGCTGTCGCGTGCCCTCTCACTCATTCTCGGTCCCTCTTACTCGTCACGGCAGCGAGCAAAGCCAAGCCGAATAGCCTACTCTTCTCCAAAATTGAGCTCGGCCGGTCCCGAGGTGCGGGTTCTTTTCAGGGCAAAACTGTATAACGCATTCCAAAACTGTACACGCGATATTTTACATAAATGGCTCGGCTCTCAGTAATTAACGCGTCAGAAATGATTTACTAGAAAGATAGATCTTTTACAAAAGAATATGCATTCTGCTTCATGGTTCTAGGGTAAGTGCCGTACAGTTTCACAAGTGCTCTTAACAGAAGGTGCCCTGGCTCTTTCCAATTCGAGGTCAGATCCATTAGGAATGAAGTTCCTATTCTTCAACTATACAGTATACCAGTGCAGCGTCCAGTTGCTAGCTACACTTAGACATATCGAACTCTACATATACCCAAACTAACGGGGCGCCACCTATGTGCCAATCGCACCATAGGCCGTTCCTAACCGCCGAATACCTACAGTTATGACAGTCAGAATAAAGGCAAGCCGAATAGACTACCCGATTCGAAAGTTGATACTCGCAGGTCCGGAGCCAGTTTCACTTTGCGAGACAGAACTGTATACCTATTTCGTCTTACCTCTTATCATCCCCCTGTGAAAGGCAGGGTCTGCTGGGCAAAGATTTACTGATAAGTCTATTGGCAAGCCCAGGACGAAACGCACACCTCCCTCGTTCTCTCCTTTCTCGTCCTTCCTTCTACCTTTCATTCCCGACACCATCTTTTTCCTCTACAACTCCATTCATCCCCAGAATCCTCGGTAACGTTCTCGCTAACCAACAAGAAGAGGACACGCTCGATTCATAATTGTCCCCCGGCCCGCCGAAGTCTGTGATTACACAACGACGCAACAGTCAGAAATTGTGGAACTGTTGCCTCAAAGCTTGGTATCCAATTACGAGGCGAGGACCCAGGGCAGATCCAATTGAAGGAAGGCTCTCGGTCGTTTGGGTAGACGTAATTTCGCGGCTCGACTCAATCTTGAGGAATGGCAATCTGCGCGTTCCGGGTCGACAGGCGCTCGATAAACTGCCCCGATCTCCTCGGTGGACCGCCAGTCGTTTGACCGCGCTGCCCGGAGCTTTCGTCCCCGTTGCAAATGCAATTCCCGCGGCTCGCGAATACGGGACGATCGTGTACATGCGACAGCACGCATCGCCTGCTGATACGCGACACAGTCGCGCGTGAATTAGATCTGGATTATTGCCCGTGGTGGCTACGCTCCGCTTCCGGCCTGTAATGCTTTTCTACGGATGTTCGGAGCGAATGGAACTGGGTTGTTGGGCTTCGACCTTGCGGCGCTCCTATAATGTATCTATTATTCGCTCCACAATTACTTACACCAGCGGGTGCGCTATATTTTTGAGCTGCTGAAACACGATTAGAAGGGATGCGGGATTGACAAACTCGTTAATTAGGACAGCCTGTATGAGAGTTGATTGGCATGGAGGGGGACATTATATGGTATAAATAAGATTTTTATGAATCTACTTTTTTTTAAATGGAATACTGTACACGTTTATTCCTAATACGATAGCGCTTGTTAATCTGAGTTCAACATAGAGTACAGAGAGTGCATTTGATTCTCTCCTTCGCGCGTTGCGCAAAGGAGACGTGGAGCGTCTGGAAGAGGTCGGCGCCTACGCTGTGTGAGTACAGTTGGTCTGAGGGAATCAACTGTGCTTCATGTACAAACTGGCAAATGTGGTTCGTCACTCATTAAGGCACGTTGAAACACATGCAGTTCGCATTGCAGAACACCCATGGAACTCGAAAAGGGTCGATTTTAATGGGTCAACGCGCAACGAACGACCTCGTGCAACGTCGGGTTATACACGCGAGAGCTTGCGCGCATCCTCGAGAGTATCAAAGGGAATACGCGTGTGGTATCATATGTGTTAAACTTTGATGAATGTGTTAGAACAAATGGAACCATTTATCTATGGCGGACGTATAAATAATTCATGTTTCAATTCAAATCGCGTTCTCACGGACCCAGCAAGGATCCACGGGGAAGAATCAAGTTTCTGAATCCCTGGGAATCCCTGTTTCGGCTATCGAACTCGGCAGTCGGTGCTAAGCAATATAAATAAGGAAACACCAACAAACAAAAGGAACACCTGTTGCATGGCCGACCTTCTGACTAATTAAAAGGACTTAGCGGATAGGCGCAGCAAACTGTATCGTCCAAAACACGTTACCGATTCCTGCTTTTTCTGTACAAAGTTCATGTCATAGCGTCATAGCTAGTAACTGATCTAGTCACCCTGCAATTAAGAGCTAACCATATCTTATCCACGCCCCACCAAAAATCCTAACCGACTTGCCATTCTTTGTAACCGGGAGTTGTTCATAGAACGTTACCAGAATAAATTGTTTATTTATCAAGTACAATCGGCTACTGTGTTTCTCACCCTGGGTCACAACACTCCTAAATTAACAAGTAATTTACAGCCTAAAAGTTAAGGAGATAACACGGTGATAATAGTTTCTCCTCCGGCTAGAGTTTGGTGCTGATACACTGGATATATTAATCGGCTAACAGTTTGAAATTAAATGTCCAGTGCGTTTTAATGTCTAGAAATAATAAAACCTGGGTATGCTGGTATTCAGCTCACGGAGCCACGGTAATTGTGCGAAGTTGAAGAAACGGACGGCGCTGCCTGAACTTTCCTACGGCGGCAATTTTAAGAGCTACTACGCGGTTGTGTAGTAAAATTGCATTTGCTCGAAGGAAGTGGCCGCCGGCTGACTACGGCTATGTATATAGGTATCGCATTATCGCGTTATGCTTCACTTTAAACGACTACATTGTACGTTTACGCCGAGAGATTTACGGGTCTGTGCCGCGGCAATAGCGTCGGCCTAAATGAAAGAACTGCATGGATTTAATCTACCCCGATGGCCCCGTGGTGCATTCGTTTTCTGAGAGGAACACCGTCGGCCACAGCTATTAAATGCTCGCTTTAATGCCTTAAAAATGATTCATGTTTCCCTACCGTGGACAAACTAACGACGGCACGCGTTACACTGCCGGAAAAACGTTTCGTGGATGAAAAATTGTATTGCATTTTTCTAAAGTTTCTCTAGTATCGCGCCTTTGACTATTTACAAAATTCAAATAATAGATAAGTAAATCCACAGCCAAGTTTCAGCTGACTGACTTTAGTTTCGCAGTTACCTACAATGCGCTTAAGATAATTGGAAAATATTTTGATAGGAAAATTTTCGTTTTTTCTTATACCTTCGATAGTAAGATAATAATAAATAAACGGTTTTGAAGGACAAGGCACGCATTAATTTCTGCTGTATAAATAAATTTTCATTGCATGGCTGATGGGGCACGGGAGCAGTACACATTCAACTAGTTGATGAAACCAATGTTTGCGTGGGAATTTGATGGTCAAATATTACATCTGACCGTGAGGAATGAGAAAATATTTCTCCGTTTAAATTAACGCATTCATAGCATGAAATTGGAGATTTTTTTAGCTATGTGCTACTTCGTTATTTTCCGGGATTAAAATTCTGCTTAATTTGTCATAAAAATACCAATTATCTACAGAAAACACCAGCCTCATAAGCTGAAATTCTAAAAATTTTAGCCAAATCGTGGAAATTCAAAGAAATTTGAAACTTTACAGAAATGTAGTTCAAGTGATGCTAATAACGTAACCATCTTGTGTTTCGGCAATTGTACGCCGAAATGCTGAAAAATGGATGGTGGAGATGAATTTGGAAAATAATTTTTTACCACCATATCGTAGAATACCAAGAACCATAAAAAAAAACTTTGAATGAAACATTTTTCGATATCTTTTACGGTTTCGCAGATATTCACCATTTCTGCGGGGTGGGGGAGGGGTGCTTCCACCCCCAGGTCCGTTTTACTGCCGACTCAAAAAATGATCAAGTCATTAGCATCGCTCAAACTACATATCCGCAAAGTTTCAAAATTTTTTCAATTTCCGTGTTCCCAAACATCCCCAGTAAGAAACCTCCATCTCCTGTTGAGCATATCGTATACTCGCTACTTGTATCATTATCGTGGGCGCATTTAAAGTGGTTCGTTCAAGGAATAATTCGCCAAGTTGTATTAACTTGTGGCAACGTTTCGAATAAACGGTAAGAAAGGAGGGTCGCGCGTAAGTTGCAAGGCAACAATAGGAAGATACGAGGAAACAGAACATCGCAAAGCAAACTTTTCCGAGGATAAGAATCTAACAGTGGGCCGAGAGCTCTCGAGTTCGGCCGAGGCCGTACGAGAAAATTGCGTTTGGTCGCGGTGAGGTAACCGCGGCGAAGATGGCGGCTATCGTGCCATATTATCGCGTCGTGCTTCATTCTAAATGACTGCATTACGGCGATACTAGGGGAAATTGCAAGGTCCGCGCACGACCGGCCCTCCCGCGAGCCTCAACAGAAGGAAAAAAAAAGCACCGTAACAGCGAGAAGTCCACGATAATTCAGAGCCAACCTAGCGCACCGTTTCGCCAACTAACAAGAACTTCGCCCCCTCTCTTTACCCAGCGGCTGTTAGTTTCATCGTTGGCCATCCGGATGTTAGTTTCCCCTGGAACAACTGATCCAAAGATTTTTATGACAGTCATTCGCATTAATAACTTCCCCGCGTTCGCGAGTTGTCCAGTGTCGTGTAGGTACGGCATTGCGGAAGTTTCAAAGACATGACGATTTGATGGTTATTTTACGACTTATGTGTAGTTTATCGAAATATTGGAGTTACATGGGCGAGGAGTTGCTAGCGAAAAGGAAGAAGGAAGTTATTAAACTTCGTCTCAAGTTGATAGAGATAATTATACGAGGCGTCCTGCGAGATTTATTAGTTGCGAGTAGAGAGCGGGTCCTTATGTAAAGATAATCAAAGAATGTGGAATAGAGTTTGTTTATGCGAAGTTTTTGAGAAAATCGAATTCTTTAAGTATATTAGGTCGGGGGTAGGTTGGTAGGGTTGTGGATACAAAATATGCACGTGTGTGAGAAGATTAAAGATTTATTTAGTTACTTTTTAACATGTTGACTGGCAGGGGTATTCTAATAACCTTGCCTTATTTTTTATAGGCAGGGTACGAAATTAGAATGGATGAAGCGAGTCTCGCTGTGAAATTGTAATTATATATGAAAGCTTAATTAAAGAATTTTGGGTTTCTCGGATCTATTTCCTATCACTAGCTTCATTATTCAACTAATCTAAAAATTAGAATAAGATAGAGTGTGCGGAAATCGAGGTCATGGGAACTTTGGAACGTTTGTAACAATTAAACTATTAGGGCCACAGTTAGAACTTGGGATAAGTTGACCCTTCAGATCGCCCAGAGTATTACTACAATTTGCTGAATACCAATATTTGCATTCGAATTGTATTAGATCTGCTACTGGCTACCTATATGTATCTCGAGAAGTGAGGATCAGCCGATCTGTAAACGGAACCTAGATGGTGCTGCTTCAGGTGACTATGAAACTACGAAACGGGAAGAGGAATCCACGATCAATCTTCGTAGCTTAATTACTTAAAGCAGTTCTATCAACTATCATTGCCATTAAACTCACAATAGCGTGGATATAAAAGTGCAGCATTTCTGTACATCTTAAACTTAGAACACATCGTCATAATATTCCTTTTGTACAACATGTGTGATGAAGCGATATTTGCGAAAAGGTCCTCGACCTGGACCTGGAAATGAACGAAAATCAGCTAGTGTTTATCGACAGCCCTCGTTGGGACTGTAAATGCCGTGACACCGTAAGCGTGTAACTTCCCCTTAACCTCGACGACAACCAAGTCACGTAATGTACGCGGATACGGGTTGCTCGGAGGCTAGAGACAAGGGGCCGGTCGAGTGCCACAGGGGAATGGGTGGTCACACACATTCAGGCTCGTTATGCGAATGGGTACGTCGGTCCGTACATGCCCGGTATTATTTGCGAGATCGATAACGATTACCTGCGGGCACCACCTGAGGGAAAAAGAGGACATCAGAGCCGTGCGATGCATATCGCCGACGACGAACGGACGACGTATCCCCGACGCCCAGGGCTGTTCTTCCACTAGCGCCGGCTACACATTCCCTCTCCGTTCTTCATTTCTCTGGGATTTTTCCTTCTCCTCGTTTCTTTCTTCCGCGAGGGTCTTCCCCGGTCAGCTTCTTTCAGCGAGGCCCCAAATTGTCCGCGCGACTCTGTTACGACTCTCCTTTCGGGATGATGTAGGACATATCCCTGGGCACGTGTACCTTTTTCCTGCGAGAGACGTGATTCTGTGCGTTAAGATTAGAGATCGCGTACGTGGCACAGCAGAAGGCGCGGCGGAAGACGGAGGCAACATTGATTACAATATAATGCAACGAAACAAAATAAAGATGACAGTAGGTAGACACGCTATAAACAAAGGAGATTGAACATGGGTGCGTTCTTGTAAAGATGAGGAGATTCGATAGGGATACAGTAGATGTCGTTGCCCTGCCGGTTGGCCAGAACATTTGAGAGGCGGTTATACGGCAGATTCAACACTATACACATTAGTGTGGCCCTTATTTATACGTGCCGAATTTGTTTTCGTATTTATTTGCTTTCACCCCCTACTATGGTCCCATTTAAAAAAAAAATAGTCCCTGAAAAAGATTATTGCAAAATGCTATAATTTATTATTGCAAATGCTGGAAAGTTGAAAATTCCGTATCTAACATAAAAATTTATTGTCCGTTTAAACTTAACGATAAAATGATAAAAATGATAACGTAAATGATGAAATGAGAAAAAGAAAAGGCACGATCAGCAGATACAAAATACACAATCAAAAATTGAAATCAATGTGTTCACGAGACTCCGAGTGATCTTGACAATCATGAAACAACTGTATTTAGTATAGATCAACTTTCGCCACGAATAATTTGACGTTACATTAACGTTTTCTAATAATTTTTGTGTTGCTTTACTCTACGAGGAATGTATATTTCACCTGATACAGTAATTACCGCCATTAATTCACGGGGCGATTCCAAACTTCTGATGCGCATCGTATATGCTTAAAATACATATTTTCAGCATGACTGGCGTTTACAGTTCGCCTGACCTCTTCACATTGGGCAGTACTTGGCAATCAGCACGATTACCTCAAATTTGCAGTTCAAATTAATTAATTATTCAAATTAATTATTAATTATTTAAATACTTTCAACCCTTAACTGTCCCCTTTTTCAAGAATGAATTGTTTCATATGTCTAATTAATGCGAGTGTAATTGTAAATAGTGCAAGGTTGGGTGTGCATTATTAACAATGGCCAGGCACAATACATGTATGATTTAGCATGCCATTGTTCTAAGCGTTCTGATGGCTGCGCTCTTGCAAAGACACTCGCTCATTGTTAACCAGCGGCTACATGCTATAATCATTAGAGTGCGAATGTTTATGCGGGTATAATATATCGAAATATGCAAAACAAATGCAAAATGTATGCCAGGAATATGCTATATCTGTATCTGCAAAATAATCATCATTTTATTTATTGTAATATATAAGTTACAGTATGCTACAATAGTCTTCTGGCTGTAAATTGATGCCTGTTAAAATTAACTTACATGCTAAAAAACATACTGTCGTTTAGAATTTTTCCATTCAGGCATCTTCAATTTTTAGTCGCCAGTATTTTACTGCTTGTAAATAACACTGTTAACGCTTAACGTCCAACGAAATGATTCATATGACATGAAACGCGTAATACTACTAGTGTAACTGAACCGTGGAAATTTCCTGGGGCGTGACATGAAACCAGTGTTGTTGTTTATACGCAGTTAAATAGACACGGCATGCGATACAGCTTCAAATGTATCATAGTGTGTATGCTATCTACTATGATATCAGTGATAAGTTATAGACACGTACTTTACCACTATATAATGAATATGCTACGTAGTAAATACTATAGAATACGAAATGTGCGGAAAATATACAAGGTGCGTATGAAATATGCACACAATTTGCAAAGAATATGCACTGTGCAAAATATATATTGGCCCGAGAGCTAGAGTTTATAAGTCCACTTTTTTTTTTTTTTTTTTAAGAAAAGGGAATGTGAAAAAGAAAGCGAAACATTTACAACGCCTGCGCTTAATCCTAATGTTTCACGGGTGGATATTTATTTATAGCAAGTGTATGCTGATCATAAACCAAAGTTCTTTGAATTAAGAATAAAAAATCCTCTGTGGTCATCAAAACTCCGCCAGCGTTCGGTGCTGACGCGTCTAAAGACCCGGCGGCGCCGTGTACAGCATTTTCAGCTCGTGCGTCAAATTAATCAAGGGACACTAATTTATAACGAGGATGCTTCGTGCGACCCTGCGTAAGGTCTTAGTGCTGCGTCTCGCAGAGATGTAGTGCCTAACTTGAGACCCACTCAAGTGGCGTGTAAAGCGATACCCTTGAGGTTACAAGGTGTCTGATGTGTTCTTCGCCACCTATTAAGGGGCGACCCCACGGCACGTACAGCGCCACACTCGCCGAGCCACGCGCCGTGGGAATTCACCTTAAGGTCGCTCACTCGAATTCTTGGAACTTTACCTGTCCCGATAAAATTCATGAACATGCATTTGGGGTTTTAACTTGAAAGAAGACATCAAACATTTACTGCCACACATCCCGACTTTGTTTCCTGCTGCTTTTAAAATATCACTACATCGCTGTAACCCTCTGCACCTTTCTCCTCTGAACATTTTAACTATTCGATACAACAATCGAACTGAGCTTCTGATTATTCCCAGGCCTAACTTTCGAGTCCACTATTTCTTTACTGCCAGCGACGCGTGGCACATATCTATGCGTGAAAATACATAATTGGATTATTCAGTAGGCAAAGACTTTAAATTGCTTAAAATGGTAGTCTCATGTCTGAGGTAGAAAAATAGATTTTTCGTGCTGTCTTAAACATTCATTTTTCAAAAGTTGTAATATTATATCAAAATCTAGAAACTTGATTAACACATGCATTTCGAAATAGAACGTTTACGACGATCCAAGGCAAGAGTCCCCGTCAACACGAAAAGGCCACGAAATTGGTTGTAAACTTGAAAAAAAACTGGGGTATTTTTTATGGCTATGGAAGAGAAGATTAGCCGCCAGCAACGGCAATCCGTATTTAGATATTTAAAAATCTTAAGCGAAACTTTTTAATTGCATTTTTCTGAGATATAAATTTCTTAATGGAAAATCGATGATCCTTTAAAGCATTTAAGTCGTCGCTATTTTGTTAACTTTTGCTTTTACAAATTCATTCTTGTGAGGATGGAAAATTATTTTCATATAGGAAACAATAAGAATCTGTTTTTTTTTTGTTACCACCTACTGAATATTTGTAACGGATTATGTCACTGTCGATGCAGCATCGATCGCTTCTGCCGGAAAAGTTTTATAAAGTTCCTGTCGCCGTTTGAGAGTATGCTGACGTTCATGAAAATTATAATTTTTATATTTTCTATTAGATATTCGTGAGAGAGCTGCCAATGGTTAGGCAAGGATCTTCCGATGAAAATGAATTCAAGTGTGACTTCACTCGAGCTATTTTTAATTATACGTAATTCGAATCAGTTCTGCTTCACGTAGACCAGTTGTATATGACGTATAATTAAAAACAGCCCGAGTGAGGATAAGTTTAAACTCATTTTCATCAAGAATACACACTTAATATTATGTACTCTAAATACATGAAATGATTAATACAGAATTTTAAAATTTCATTAGCGTCTATCGGTATAAGTTGAATAGAAAAATTCCTATCATATGTCTTCATAAGTATAATAATTAATACACGAAGTTTCATTTTAATATTATAGATTGTATATTATTCGTTGAAAGAATCCCAAGGATCTTCCATTTTTTTGCTCGAGATATAAGTTTACTCTCGTAAGAATGTTTCTATTGATATTCTCTAACCTACTTCTGTAATTTTTTTTATATATGTGAGTTTATTTTAAAGTGGTCTAACAATAGAGTCATTATCGACCACTTATCTCCTCAAAACGATTTTCTGTCATTTTTGTTCACATATTCTCCAGTGTTCTTCTTCCCTGATATTCATATAACTTCATAATTTATATCGTTCGAAGATTTAACTGACGTTTGCCTTTGAGCTGAAAAATTGGGTTCCGTGATTGGTTAGTTTAATTCAGACGTACCAAATAATGGGACAAAGGGTAGATAATTGCCTGTCTAGGACGATGGAAGAAACCCCAGTGCGCCACTCATAAATGCTAGTAAGGGAGCGATGCTCTACTATGCATCAGGAAATGAAGGGTGTTGCCAGAAACTTGGACACTGACAGCTCCGACGAAGTAATTACACGGAGCGGCACTCTTTTTATTAACTGTTTTCTATCGATGCTCTTAAAGATAAGTAGACATGCTGAATACAGTGTAATTGATGATAAGCCAAGGAGCTTTTGCTTGAAAGAAATACTTTAGAAAATATTATATTAAAATTAACACTTTGAGTGGCGCTGGGTTTTGAAAAATTGCTCTTCAAGTCGATCAGGCTTTTCCAATTAACCATGCCTGCTGAGAAAGTTTTGTCCAACTCGCTTCACACTTTCAACACGTACTGACTCTAATGAAAATTTATCACTCTATATTGTTTATTAATATTTGAGCGAGATTTTTCTGATGAAACTAGGTCCGAATACAATCTCATTGGCGTGCTAGTTTAAATGATATATATGATTAAAATTGTTTAAGGATTCCGTAGATAGATTATACATCATGAATAATTAAAGATAGTCCAAACGAGAGCGAGTGTACACCAATTTTCATCAAGATAATCTCGCTAATCCATTGGTAATATTTTCACGACGAGTTAATAGAGAATATAAAGTAGTATATTTCATTGTGGAGTACATCATCAGAAACACCCATCCGCGTTTTCACGTGGCAGCGCACCTCGTCAGATTCGTGACTATTAACCCGGTTGAGTCAATGAACCATTGTAATTACGTGCACGCGATGTAAGCCACACGAGCGTAAATGCCGGCGAATAAACGTGCGCACTTGGATTTTTCCAAAATATGTTCAAACCAAACGGGAGTAATCAGTGCCGCGTAAGTTAGTTAATTTTAATTTGTGGTTTTGAAAGCTGTCCCTTTAACCCTGGGTCCGCTTAGACCCACAGTACCTATCCCACTTCGTTTTGTTTGAAACAATTCATTTTGTGAAATTCTGAAGATTTCTCCTTTACTATGTACTATTACACGGGTAAAAAAAGGCTCGGCCACTGTCGGCCGAGGGTTGGAAGTCGGTCAGACTTCCCGACCGATCGCTTCCACTGGGAAAGTCGTCTACAGTGTTCAAAATGAACATCGAGCTTCGTTTGTTTTCGAAGTAAACATGCGAGGACTCTTGGGCAGTACTTACGATGCTTTCCAAAAGACGGCAACGAGAAAGCACGCCGAAACCGTACGCAGGGTGGAAATCCCTTGGCGCTGAGACACCAACGTCACTCACAGTATTAAGGAGTACCTGAGAGAATGATTTGAAGCATAATTTGATTTTTAATAAGACTTATCGTAACGAAAGACTAAATGTCAATGTAGCAGCAAGTGATGATGGCCGGAACCAATTGCAAACACTGAAATAGCCGGGCTGAATTGTGAGAGTTGCTAGAAGCCTAGTTTCCCCTGACAGACGTGGAATTTCTACGATGGCAGTCTGATTACTTCACACTAGGAACTGATACGGGGCCTGATTGCTCTTTACAGCGTTCGAAGGCTAAATGCTTCTGAACTATGTAATTGGGTACCGGTAGTCTTGCTCTTTTCTGGCCGAGCGAGAAGCGTAATTGCTTTTGACTTCACTTGGAAGCGTGAGTGCTTCTTATTCTAAGTTGGTACTTGTATAATAAATTCGTTAGCAGACTTACGGAATATTGCAAGCCCGAGGTGATACTTGACTATATATTCTACCATTAACTGTCTAGAAACTATCTTAAGCTATTAGGTCAGCAGTGTTCCGAGTTCACCTAAAACTGTGGGTAGGTCCTTGGCGGATAATCTTTGTAATAATAGTGGTTTATGTCGGTTAGCAACAAGAAACAACAATTAAGAGAAGGAGCGGTGCTCTAGAAATTCATTTATTAATTACACTAGTTTACAAAATAAAAAAAACATTGTACAACAGATGCCACTATTTTTTTCTTATGTAAAATGGCCCATTGATTCCAAAAATAAGGTCTAAAAAAATTTCTATGGATACGTTTTCGAGATATCGCCGGTGGAACTTCTTACCTGTCTGTCAAAAAGGTGGTCCCACTTAATTGCGAGTATCTCGTGTTGCGAACGACCGATATGGTCGAACATCATATCAAATTAAAGATAATCGAATCACCAACAAATGTACCTAAAAAAAATCAATTCGGTTCAGTAGTTCGGGTGAAATCGATGGAAATAGCTGAAAAAGTCATTTTTTATAACTTAATTCACTATGAAAGTAAACAGATAGTGCCTTTAAGACTTAAAAACTGTGATTAACTGACATTATTCAAATTTTGACTTACACCACTACGATACCACAGCCCTCCATGTACGTACTTAGAAATTCGAAATCTCAAAAATAGAGAGGATCACAAATTCCATCATAAGTACTGGGACGGTGAATTGACGAGGTTGCGAGAGACATGGAAATAGCATAATTTGTCCCGGTGGAATCCCAGTCAAACGCGGATAAGCAAACGTAGCTCCAGATAGTCATTCGTTGTTTAGACGCGGTCAAGCGAAACACGCTCTTCCGTATATTCTATGCGTCCCTGTATTATGCGCTCGGTGTTACAAACGCGTGCAAATACGAGATGGGTCGAACGTGTTGCAGAGCACTTTGATCTATTACGCTTGTGGATAGTTCATCGCAATTTGGAGTCATTTAGCAGTGATCAGTGGCGATTACTCTTTCGCGTGTATCCAGCGTTGATCTGGACGCGCTGACTCGTCTCGGCTTTAGAGTTCCATACCTCAGTTTTATTTGCTGTAGAGCAGAGTCAAAATGCCACGATATTATCGGACAAAAGAGGAATTATCTGGAGTTCGACAGCCATTGCTGTGCAAATTAATCACGCAAGGACCCACGGTTCAGCGTTTCGAGTACTGGTTTATAGATCGACCATCCCATCAATTCATAGGGGAAGTGCTCTAAATTTCTCTTACACAAATTCAAGCCGTTCTCAACCGAATGGTAAATCGATATTTTTGTGTCTAATTAGTCTAAGATAAAAAAGAAATTATTTATGTTTCGTGTACCGCAGATTAGTATTGAACTCTAGAGATTTTCAATCGCGAGTGGGGAAAAGCAAGACAAGCAATAATTGGGATCTTGAAAAAGTACACGTAATATCGCCTACTTGAGAAATATTTTTTTTCTGGTCGTACATTTATTACGGACAACAACCCTTCGCCACGTTATAATGATATGAAACGACACGAGTAGGCTTTTTGCCATACTTTTTTTTATCTGGATTATGTTTAAAAAATATCTTTATCATAAAATTAAAGAAATACAATTTCAAAAGATTTATATCGTTCCATATTATTTTTTTAGATGATCACGTTTACATGCTGGGCAAAGAAAATTCAGCTCTGTGGCTCCGCACGTGTGCTCATCTGTAAAACAAAAACAAAAATACTGTTTCCGTTAACAAAAAAAGTTGGAATCGATTAAATTGCTTATGCATGTAAAAATTAGCTGATCCCAGTGAATATTCATGCATTCGTAGACTTTTTAAACTTACCTTCTTCCAATGTGATGTAAAATTGTCACGGTTCAATAAATTCTTACACTATCAAGATTCAGTAAAACACTTCTACGCTGGACATTGATTGCTTAACCGACGTCGCAACCGTAGGCATACGTCTTCCTACACTTGCGTGGCTATTAATTCAGTTCATTACCAACGCATGCCAGCACTTACTTCGCGCGATATTACGAGTGGCGGTATTGCTAGGCGATATTAGGTGCACTTACACCATTCATTAACTGGCGTGCATCATATTTGCCTAAACCTGATTTACAGTGTCCTTTAAATCTGTTAGCGGTTGCGTGCCAGGATATCTCGCAACCTTGATCATGACAGATTGAGTGAGTGGTTGCTGTGCCGCGCAAAGATATAGTGATGCCGTAGAAGTAGCGGGCGACAAGGTTGATGGAACCCTTGATTGTATTGCTGGCAAGTTACGAACCCAGTCGCGTATTTGGCATACTTTTTTCAACATTAATAGTGTAAAGCTGACAGATGTGTAAGAATATGACAAACAAGGGAAGATCCCGAGCCCGGAAATTAAAAAGAATACAATCTTCAATTTGGGAAATCTGACTTTAAATTCGGAACCGGCGGCCAAAAAAGCCCACAAATACAGATCTCCTAAAAATGCTGTATATTCCGCTAAGTATAAATAAATCAGCAACAAAATTTAAAATTCCGACCGGACAGATCGATAGAGAATTTATAGTATCTCGAATTCTTTTTTTACAAGCATTAGAAAGACTCGTCGCGAGTTGAATTCGGTTCAAGGGCACATTTTGCGAACGGTATTGCTTTCTAGTCACGATGTTTACCCTCATCTCCTTACAGCCGCACACCTATGGCAACGTAAGTTTCTTGACAAATTGCGAGAGAAGAATGCGATATAAAAAAAGTTGAGCCATGCCACGAGGTTTCATCCGAGGAAATGAACGACCCCATCTCTCGTAATTACGTTCAGATTAACTCGATTACCTGGATGTTGACGCGCAGCCAGCAAGCACGAGTAGCGACGCCGAGCGTTTTACGAGCGTTTTATACTCTTCTCTAATTTCGCCGGTCGAGAGGGCGTCTCGAATCTCGATGGCGCCGGAAAAGCGGCAAACAAAGTTTTCGGTACACCGAATTGCCTTGGTCCCCGACGCGAGAAGGCGTCGCGTCGCAACGTAGTTATTGTTTTCGCGACCGCGAGCCGCCTGTGTATGTTTTGTCCGCGCGCGCGCGCGCCACTCGACGTCGCTTGTTATTTCTCTAAAGTTTCTTCTTGTAAAATAAACTTGCAGCAAGGTTCCGAAACGAAAACGGAGGCATTCCATTTAATAACTTCCCGTCTACTTCAAATGGTGCTAACGCATAGCGTTATGGCCATCTAAGAAATGGCCTGCAACCAGAGTTGTTCACCGCCCCTGTTTACTTATCAATAGTACGTAACAGCGTAGCAGATACAATTGCTAAGAAAGTTCAACTTTGCCCTGACTGGTTCTCAGTGTTGAGTATGAGCTTAATTGCTCGCACAATTAAAGTTACGCAGAACTGCTCGCCAAATTTTGTTTCGCGGTCGTCGACAATGAGGGGCGCTTACAGAATTTAACTTTTCGTTGTTAAAATCAATAATGGCTATTTAGTAGTAGTACTTATAGCGTTAGAGCAAACATTGAAAATGCACGCAGTTCTTGTAAACATATTTTAATTTGCGACGAAATACTAGTGATTAAGTCTTCTTAAGTGCTCTTTCAAATTTCCGATATTTTTAAAAAATCGCGCATCAAGGAAACGCGTGGATGTGCAATCGGAAATCATAATTTGCAAACTTTAAAATCCTCCATAGTTATTTCTGATAAGCGATGGATCAACTGCTATTGACAGTGGTAGGAATTTTCAATCTTCCGAGTGTAATATTAATTTTTCATTTTGCCGATCATAAGTAAGCAAACTGAATACTGTGATGGAAGCATATGGGAATTATTAATCCTAAAAATTCCGAAAGAGTCACGTTCCTGCACTAAATCCAACCTACGACGGTTTTTCTCACAGATGCAATGTTCACATCTAAAAATAAATTAAAATAGTGTAATCGCTTTCTGCGGGGTAAATAACAACAATCAACTTGGAGTTTCTTGCATTAAAATTGATTTATTTACTCGTTGGTAGAAATATGAAATAATTTCTAAATTATAAATTACAAATATACAACTAAAGTTTTCGCCACAGGCAACACAAATACACTATGTTCTTCTATTAACTAACATTGAAAAAAGTAATGTTTTTACGAAGAGCTTTAAGCTAGAAATTTCTTTATATATTCCTAAGTTTATCATCCTATTCATATGCTTTCCTTGCTTTTGAAAAATTACAAATTTGAACGTTTCCAAATTAAAGATATTTAACTCCCACTAAATTTTCGGAACAAATAATGTATACAAGGAGCATTTCTTAGGCATTGAAAAGTTTTTCTCCAAAGTATTCTGTCGCCTGCATAACAATGCTTTCCTGTCGCTTTCGCAAATCAATTTTTTGCTTCTGTAAATCGACATTGCTTCAGGAACTGCTTACTTATTTAACGCTTCGCACATCTATATAAAACCTGGCGAAGTGTTCTGTAATCATTGATACACGTGGGTTCGACAGATAAAATTGTTCTAGCTCGTTCAAATATTTACCACTAGACTTTACCGTAAGTGAAGGTTAGACGAAGGATATCATACGCATTAACCAGCGAAGTCTAAAAATGACGTGTCTCCTTCAGAATTCGACGAGTATATAAACCGATATAAAAAAAATATATCGATCTGTGAATCTAGACTATTAGTCGCGAAGATTTGAAAATTACAATCCTGCAAAGGAAAGTACCTACGTGCGCAGGATTTGCTGTCGTTGAAACGAGTCAGTTCACGTTCAATTATTCCCCGATATACATTTTAAATTACGCAAGGAACGTTTGTGGCTGAGAAACCACCCGGCTGACAGGTTAATACGTAACATAACTTATATCCCCTAAACTGCTACCCTTGGACGCCGAGTTAGCCAAGATCACGACCACTTGTCGCTCCTGCAAGGACATTTCTGGAACTCCCAAACACACCGTGAAACTAACCAATGAGATTGACTTCACGTCTGCCCAATCAGTCAGATTCCAATATCGACGCAGTCAACGCTTCGAAGCAGAAACCACGTTAAAATTTAGGCAGTTATGTCTCGTCCTTCATTCCGCACACAAGTTACCTACGTTCCGTCCACCGTCTCGTTGCCAAATTACGTTCCAACCTCCGTTATAATCTATATTCCGCGACAGGTCGCAATAAACTCCGTCTATATCGATTCAGTTTCGTAACTCATCTTCGCGCGGTTGCATCTATAGGTATACTTAACTTAATCGGATGATGGACGTTCAACAAAAATAGAGGAACGATAAGCAACGAACAGAAGATCGTTCGCTCGATGACGTTTATCAACAATTATTTTTCTCGTTCCACTTTGCCTTTGAGTGTCGAAATTCCTGTTTATTCCGCGAGGCACGAGTGTTAAAGCGCGGTTTCGTGATCCAGCGGGTGCGTGTGTATCGTTCGACCTCGATCAAGTACAGCCTGCTTTACGGATCATTTTCATCGCGATAAACTTAAGCATCGGCGCTACCTATTAAAGTGGAAATTGTTTGAAACACCAGCCGTCCCTGTAATTTTCTTGTCGGCTGTCTGTCACTCCACTTTCCCCCTATTTAGATCGCGGCAACAGTTATATAGAAAGAGTTAATCTATGTCGAATGCGATGTCTGCTCCGAGAACGGCACTATTGTGTATGCGTAACTAATTAAATTTTTGTGCCAGCAATCTTCACTGTCCTAATCTTCTTACTTCCCTCTAAATCTGCAATGGTGTTATACGCTGAAAGTCCATAGCGATTTAAATCGTTTACCATTTCAACTCCAGCTTTCGCCAACGGTGTCTCAGTGTACCTAATACTTAAAAACTGAACTACAAGTTCATAAGTGCAAGATATCAAACTTGCGTGTGAGTGTAAGAACTTCAAAGTCGCACTCAAAGGGCGCGAAAACGAAATCGCTGAAAGAGTATCCAGCCACTGAATTGGTGCCTTCCTAGGGTGTGTCTGTAGTAAGTAACGAAAAACATTTCTTTAGTGGCCGGGCGAACGAGTATAAGTCAGAATTCTTAGTTTTGCGGGAAGACACTTAGAATATTTAAAGTGCTACGTAAGATCAGGTGTTAAATTTTGGACATAAATCTAGATAACATATTTCTCGTCCGATTGAATTTTCAAAATATACTTCATATTCGAGAACAAATACAAAATTTGAATTAAATTACAAATTAAGGGAAGAACATTGTATTTTTAACTTCGGTTCACAAAAAAAAAAAAAGAATAAAAAGAAACTATTTAGTTTGAGGTGAGATATAATTTTCTTCGTCGTATTTATCGACATAACTCAACTGATACTATTTTTCTCACCATTATACTGTATATTTGACATATCCTACTATTACGATCTCCCGTAAAAAAGCGAGGAAAAAGTGATATTGACTGGTATTACTGGAACCATAAGCAGAGGACGGCGATATAGAAAGTGTTAGCGTACTTATCTCGTTTTTACCAAAATTTGACTTATACTCGTTTGCCCGCCCACCAGAGATTTGGCAGCTATGCTTTCTTGAAACCTCCTAGTCGTGAGATTTCAATTTAAGGAGTCCGTATTTATTGCAAACTCCTTAACCCATATGAGACGAGCACCGTACCGGCACAACAGTAGTAAAGCTGCATTATGGGTCAAAGTGGACTCTCCATCTGCGGTCCGGGTGGTTGGCAAGCCATCCGCCATCAAGCTTTAATACACATAGTGAAACAAGTTCAGGATAAAATTGCATTAATATCTCGATATGGTCGTAACATATTTGCGCCACAGTTTTGCAAAGAGAAAGTATTAAATAAGTCACCAGCAATAAAATAATATGTAACTAAATCAACAGCTTTGAGGAAAAGGGTATTTGACACCTTGTGCGATGTTCAAATGCGCGCGGATTCAAAAACAGGCGGACCATTAGCTAAAGCACCTGCCATTTTCCACAGAAACAAATAAGATTCTGTATAGACACACTAACATTTAAGAATTCGCGTTTTTCTGTGATTGCCGTAATATAATTTCGTCCAGCACGATAGTTTCGAAAATATGACGCCCACTAAGGATATCGATGTGTATGCAAGAAAAGTTGAGGAAAACATTCGTACATTGAAGTTTCTCATCTCTCCGTTCTTACAGCTATATAATTTTTTTTCTCAGCAGTAACGAAGTTCGCGGGGAACGGTAATTTATTTTCGCTTTTTCTTCCAGTGGTGCGGTATAAAACGATAAAAAAATAAGAGAGATCTTGCCTTAGTTACGCGCATCTTGTATCGCTGCCTCCCTCGGTAGACTTTATCGCGGGTTTCGTTCTTCGTCTTTTATTTCGCGGCCAGACCGACGAGACCTTTCTTGCACGCGTTCGCTCGACTAGATAGCGCGGCGAAATAAATTGCGATTGTTCGATCGTACGTAACGGGGACGTACACTCAACATATTCTTTTTCTTCGTACAGAGACATTGATAAAGTCTCCTCACCGCTCGGCGTATTTGACTTTTCGGTCGAACGGTCAGTACTTTTATTGCAGCAACGACAGACGAACGAGGAAAAACCTCGTTCTGTGGGAGCAAATTAGCTGCCAGTGTGAAATATTCCAAGTTTTACAGGATTTAACAAGTGCTTTCAGAACTTGCCTACCGCTATAAAAAGCGCTGAAAAATGTGGGATATTTCTTCTGGATTTATGCTACGTTTCAAGAGAGCGGAAAAGCTCATGTGAATTTTATTTTAAAAATTTATTCGTTAACTCATTTCGTTCTGCCATTTTCGGGAGCGACACAATTTGGGGAGCACGAAATTTTTGGAACTGGCAAATTTAGGGGAGCGTCAAATTTTCGAGGGCAACAAATTTTGATCGGCAGAAATTGAAAAAGCTTTAAACACAGAAGCTTGAGACAACTTTTAAAACAATTCACAATTTTTCACGTAACAAATTAGTAATGACTCAGACCTGAGTTCCCATATGGAATGAATTTTGAAATTGTCTCGGCTGTTTTAACTTAAAATATTTTATGATATTTCGCGGAAAGGGCGGCAGACGCTTGTTAGCCTGGGGGCGCCAAATCTTCGAAGCCGTCCCTGCCAATTACCATTGAAAAGCAGGAAGGATTTCTTTCGTTTTTTGAGATATAAAGATGCTGTTTTTTTAATAATGACAAAATA